>OY728137.1:1067778254-1068403254 GCA_963277665.1 Viscum album | reverse complement strand
AACTAGTTGTATGTGACTACAACTAAAAAAGAGCCCTCACGCTTCTGTAGACTCTATAACTGGAACTCTCATAGTGTCCTCCTCTAAGTATCATCCTTGAAGACCTCTAACATGTAGTGATCTGGTGGCTTAGCCTTTTGGATACCTTTTGTGTGAACATGAAAAGGTCGTCGACCTAGAGCCATACCAACAAAATAACAAATAGTTATAGATCTTAAATCTTGAATATTGATGAATCAACATTAATTAATTAGTTGTGTCCTATTATTAATTTTAGGTTAAACTATCCCAATCACTTTCCATTAAAACAGAGGAAAGAAATATGAATGGAGAATTATCTATTCTTAGGCCTCTACCCTCCAACTAGTATCACCTCGTTTAGTATCAATTGTAAACTTAATGAAATGTGCATCAGATAATTGGGGGCCCTAAATGACTATGTCTTAGCTAGTCTCTAATGTTTACATCACTTGATAAACATGACTGACACCGTTTACCTAGAAAACCATGCAACCTCACCTATGCCAAACACCAAACTCCATCATATCCCTCAACCAGACCTTTGATGCCACTCTATCATGACCCGAACCAATCAAGGTGTGCCCCTCCTGGGCCGAAAATGTGAGAAGTGAGATAATGAACCCCGAGGCCCGCCTCTAGTAGTCCTCGAGTTGAAAACTTGCACCAAGGGTATAATAAACACACAAATGGGAAGCATTACCCTCTAGGAGAATACATTTGAAAGAGAGAGATAAGATAGACACCAATAAACTCCATTATAGATTGAAATATAAAAAACTCACGATTGCATCATTAATTTAATGCAAAACTACTACAAATAAAATTTTAAAACTACAAGTTCCAATGGAAATTAATAATAGCAGCAACCACAAGCCTAAAACTCTTGCAACCCCAAGGTAGTAGAAACTAGATTGATCTCCAACCTGCTCCGAGTGACCAAAAAATAGTATATATATATATTCATAGGGTGTGTATTGATGTATACTCTATAGGATCCACCCCAATGCCTCTCCTGCTAAAGTAATGAAAGCATGCTAAATCATAGTGGAAAATGAGTTAAACTATCTCAACTCCAAAACATGTATATTGTGTTCCCTGTCTCACCATGGATACATTCACCAAGTATTTCTTACCAGAGTAAATAATTTAATAAATAATATCAAGGGTACCACACTTCTACTTTCACACTGTTTTCCTCTTTTCCCCAACATCTCACATCCAAAGCATCTCTCCCAAAACTCGATTTCCCACAGTCACATTTTTGTAGCACCACAAAATTCACCTCGTGTAACAAAACCACCACATCAATGTATGAAAAATAACCAAGAAGTTTCAGAGAGCCAACACAACTCAGATAACATTTATCCTACATCAAGCATTATACCTCAATCCATTATATCCCTTACACCGAGTAAAGATCCTCAAGCCATCACAACCTATACACGATAGACCAATAACAGTCCAAATGAAACTATATCCAGAATATATGTGTTTGAATAAACAGAAGACATTATAGCCCACTGAACACATATATTGGTGAAACTAACCACTATGCCTAACAGCTAAGTAACTACCATGAAAAGGGATGGGGACAAAGGGGGTAGTCACCCATCCCTCCTCCTACTGGAATGTGGGGAAAACACCCCCCAGTGATCAAAATCCCTAGGGTGTTAGTTTCCCTAACTCATGGGGGGGCATAGCGTATAGAAAAACAAAAAGTATAGAATATAATATTGCTCACAACCACACTATGGGCATAACCTAGTCATACATTCAACTAAATCTAGCATCTCTCAGAATCTGAGATGCCACTTCTAAGAATGCGTATCCTATAATGAAAAAACTATCTAAAGATCATGATTACATTCCTTCATTCCTTTTTATTAGTTTAACATTACGTTCAATAATTATTAAAAATTTAATTAACTATTAAAAATTTCTACATTATTTTTCATTAGAATCACACCAAAAGTCCACTATTTCGTTAAATTGATGCCTCAGCATTGCGTCCTAGAAAGCTCCAACCCCATGTGTTAAAATCATTTATTCAATCATTTATATAAAACATTATTACCTTTCAATATTACCAAGAATTATATAAAATCATTAGAAGCTACAAAACACAAAGGGGAATTGCACAGTGAGTAGATGAACTACCCATCATGACTTTTACAACTATAGTAAGAGTATAGACCCATACTCCCTCAGAAATCTAAACCGAGAAAGCACATGGCATACCATGCCTATCTACTCCCCTTTTAGAAGGAGGGTAAGAAAACCACTTTCCTAGAGCAGTGGGGAATGTATGGATGATTAACAAACAAAGAGAAATTGCAAGCATCCAAATATTATCATCTAACACGTTCTATCATCTTTGGTGTCCTCCCCAACACCCACATGTATAAATTGATGCATCTCACCACTCTAGGAGTCAAATACTTCCACAACCAATAAGAATCCATGCCATCACATATCACAACTACCTTCCAGGAATATATCACAACACAAGAAGTACAAAAAAAAATCTTCATAGAATCTAGTATCTAATCCCTCAAGTATGCAATAAGGTAACTCATAACCCTATGGTTCATTATCTAGTATCAGAAAACCAATCATTTAATCCATCCGGAATTATCAAATTTATTATTTATAGGTTCCAAATAATGGAAACCTAAACAGTACGAAATGAAAAATTATTAATCATTATTTTTGTATCAATTTTATTAACACAAAATTACAACCAGAAAAACCAAATTAATTTACATGCCTCTTGTTCTTTGACACTTAATTTAAATTTAATTCCTGTTTACCTTCATTACTAATTTTTATCAAGAATGAAAATCTTAGAAAGAAAAGCATAAATTTCACACTATCTTGGAAAACTAGAGACAATAACATACAATTGATATCTATTTATTTCTCTTGTTCAAATATTTATTATGTCAATTCCATTATGATCCATTGGGATAAAACATTCAATATATTTAGTTTCACGTAAAAACAAAATAGAAGAAACGAACCCCCTACCTCAAAAGGTTTTTGATACTCTTTGAACATACATAAAAAACATATCACAATCACTTGTCATGGAGGAATTATATCGAAGATTAATTGATACTACTTGGTAACACCTAAAACAGATGGTGCACTTGTAGAAAGAAGAAATTCATGGGGAACAAATCCAAGGAGGAATGTTTTATCGCACAACTCTTATTAGATGGAATGAATGTTTAGAGAATTTCACAACATAAAACAAGGATCGAGAACTAGGGAGGAAGATATGTCATCATTTTACAAGATTTAAAAATGTAGCAGGTATGATATGATGGATTTTTCATTAAAGATGAATATCACTAAACCACATGGTTTGACCATGTAAAAGAATCTTGAGCCTTTCAAAAAATAATATAGGAGTTATGGGATTTGATTCTTCCTTAAATTCCTTAAAACACGGACATAAATGCATTTTAACACAATGGAAATGTAAATGGGGAGAAATTGTGAGAAGCTGGAAACACTGTACCCAAAACAAGAAATTTGGCAAAGGAAAAAAATGCTACTTTTAGAACCACAGTAGTCTGAAAACACTGTTCATGAACTCAAAATTTGGAAATGGAAATATAGGCTACTATTAGAACCTCACTAGTCTAGAAACACTATTCATGAACAACAAATTTGGAAAAGGATATTGTGGGTGTTGTTAGAACCTCACTGTTCTGGAAACACAATTCATGAACTCCAAATTTGGAAAAGGAAATAGAGGCTGTTGTTGGAACCTCACCATTCTGGAAACACTATTCACGAAATCTGAATTTGGAAAATGAAATTGAGGCTACTGTTGGATCCTCACCATTATAGAAACACTATTCATGAGCTCAAAATTTTGAAAATGAAAGAAAAGCTATTTTTGGAACCTACAAGTTTTTGAAACTTTGTTCATGAACTCGAAATTTGGAAATAGAAATAGAGGCTACTATTGGAACCTCAACATTCTAGAAACCCTATTAATGAACCTAAAATTTGGAAATAGAAGTAGAGGATGTTGTTGGAACCTCACCATTCTGGATAAACTATTCATGGACTCCAAATTTGGCAAAGAAAATATATGCTACTGTAGAAACATCACCGTCTTAGAAACAATGTTCATGAACTCAAAATATGGAAACATAATTAGAGGCTACTGTTGGAACCTCACTATTCTAGAAATACTTTTCCTGAACTAAAAATTATTCAAAGGAAATAGAGGTTTCTATTAGAACCTCACCATTCTGGAAACACTATTCACAGAATGTCTCACCGATAGGAAACACTGTTCAAATGGGTCTACCATTGGAACAGTTCACATCAGTCTACTGTTGGAACAGTTTACATCGTTCTCACCAGTTGAACTTTTTTACATCAGTCTATTGTTCGAACGATTCACATCGGTATCACAGGTGGAACTATTCACATTGGTCTCACCTGTTAAACATTCCACATCGATCTATTGGTGGAACAATTCAAACTGGTCTACTGGTAGTACTATTCACACTGGTCTATCGGTGGAACTGTTCTCAGTAGGCTCACCGGAGGAACTGTTCATAGTGGTCTCACCAGTGGAAAGGATCAAAATGGTCTTAGTGGTGGAATTATTCAAACTGTTCCATTGGTGGAACCGTTAACACTAGTCTACCGGTGGAACTGTTCACACCTGTCTTCTAGTGGAACTGTTTACATCAGTCTCATCGGTGGAAATGTTCACCGAATTAGAAATTTGTAAAAGTGTTGGGTATAAGTCACCATGTCCACCAAGACACCTCAAACACTATGTTTCTATAGAGTAATGGATCATAGAGGTCTGAGCAATTACATATAAAAAAGGATACCAAAATGAATTAATTGTTAAAATTTTACCATGAATAATAAAATTTATAAACAAAGACATGATATGTTCAAAACTATCTCTATAATATATCTTATTACTCACCACCTCCATCCTCACCACATGCCATACATGAAAACACAACATATTTTTTCTTGAAACCATAAAAGTGAAATATATTTTAATGTGCTAAAAATACTAGTATGTTTCGACATGTAGACACAATGGATTTTATTTATAACGAAATTCCTAAATCAATTGTTGAAAATAAAAAAAGTATTATTTTAAAATATAACTTATGAAAAAAAATCAATATTCACGTTTAAAAATCTTCCTCATTTTTTTAAACTCAAAAAACTTGATTTTAAAACCTTTCCGCTATCCAAAGTGTTTTAAACAAACTCCCCCATTTACATTTCTCCAGAAAATATTTACAATTATTTAAAAGAAAATGATCACTTTATAAACATTTAACCAGTCAAATACATCATCAAATAAAGAAAATCCCACTTTGAAATCCAATTTTTAAAACCAAAAAAAATATTAATATTAAAAATATGTTTTCTATAATTCTTTCAAAAAACAAATTTGAGGTAAATGTCTGAAAAAACATGGTTCATATAAAAAAATTGGTTTAAAAATTTCACAATTCATAAACCAAATATAATTAAATATGGGTCTTACATTAATATTGCCTTTGTAAATTATAAAATCAAAAAATAGATCAAGATTTCATATATCATCAACTAATCAATAAATCTGTTGTATCTTGTGCTCTACCCTATATGACTAATGTGTGACCCATTAAATCATTTAAGAGTTTTCACTCTCGACCCAACTACAAGACTATGTTGAAATACAATCAAAATTTCATACAACTATACCACAATTAAATCCTTACATTTTTACCCCCTCCTATTCCTATTATAATTACCAACACATTTCATATATAGATATCACATCTAATTAGAGGAATATTCATTACATAACATTGAAATCCATACTAGAATTTTTTGTTCTGGTGACATTGGAAATCTAGATATAAAAAAATGGATGATATGTAAACATTATTATTTACCATAAAGTTATTCATATCTGTATCCCTTATTATATGTATCATAGATTATAGCTTTCATTATAATATTGGGGAAAGAAGCATAAATAAAGGATCTGATTAGATACTCGCTAAGTGTAGTTGGAGATATACTAATATAAAATGAGTGTAAGGGTATGATTACTTGACATTATCATTTAAATAACATATCCTGTGTATCATAGATCAAAACATTATTCAAGGAATAAATAATGCTGGTTTATAATACATGAATCATAAAGGAATCAATCAACATTATCCATAATATCATAATGTTGTCAAAATAAAATTATTTGTGTCATTCATATTAAAATATAAAAAAGTTTCATTATTAGTAATGTCTCATTTAGAAAAATATAATAGTGGGATGGGTTATCTCTTATATCAATCGTAATATTAATGTATCTCACCCAATAATTTAAAAATGAATAATTCCCTTAATAAATTGGGTTCACTCCCCATTCAATTATTGATTATCTCATGATATACCTATCATTACCTAATGGAATGGCGGGAGATATAGTTACCACCTATCACATAATGAAAATCTTATAAATGTGTTTTATAAGATCATCAAAAAATAATCACTGAATTTCTCATATAAATTAAATAGGTCTCATAATCATTTAATCATTACATAGGTTGCAGGAGATAAACGTGTTTCATAAAAATTTCTTCATATCTTCCTTGCATAACACTTAGAAGAGAAATGAATTTATTTAACATAACCATTTTTAAATAATGAGTTTTGTAAAAATATTTTCATCATAACAATAAACCATATAGTGAAAGGATATAGAAGGAATCATTGGATCATATCCCTACAAAATTTTAATTAACATTAAATGATTCCATCTTAGATAGATATTCATATTAAAAGACCACATGGAACATTTATAGTTAAAAACATCCCTTCAACTGTTGAGAAGACTTCTTTAATATTTACGTATCTCTAAATATAAAAAAAAATTATCTAAAAATATACATAGAAACATATAAAAGGTAAAGTTCATTCAAACGACATTCCTAATGTCGATAAATACAATTTATGTTGTACACATTAAAAAAAGATTATATAAACATTTTCTAGAAAAACTCAAAATTTCATAATTTAGAAAATTATTATAAAATTCATTTTTATCCACTTTATAAAAATTTCATATCGATATACAATAATTTAAAAAATAATTATATACTAGTAAAAAATTTCATGATTACATTTTTAGAAACCATGGACATGGTAGAAAATGAGTGTCTCACTGAATATTGAGAAATAAAGTTTATTTTAAAAAAAAAATCATGTTGTATATTTAGATCAGAAAGAGGTGAAATTTATAGTAAACTTGAATTCCATATAAATAACTACATTTTAAGAAAATCAATCTGTTTGGTCAGGGATAGATTATAATATTTTATTATTGGAAACATAATCATATAAAATACTAACAATGAATTAGATTATATCATTAAAAATTGTCCATTGTGGTGAATTTTGAATCATATGAACCTTTAAATATATAACATTATATTGATATTTATATCACATAATTTTTAGGATAATAATATTACTATTCATTCTTTGGGATGTGTATTCTCCAACCAAAAGAAACATGTGTTGAATATAACATGATTCCATATAAATAAAAGTGAGAAAAAAATCCCTTACCACTATGGAAAGTTTTAAATCCTAATATTTAATGTTGAATAACATATAATTAAAAATTTAATATCATAAATATAATTATATTAATTATATAACATGTAAATTTGGAATTAATTCCACATACAAAAGAATCTAGTGGTGCCTAAGTTATGTGTCTTCTAGAAATAAAAGCGGGACTATAAATTCCCATTCCTGAAGTCTCAAATTTCATTATAAAAATATAAACATCCATTACAAAACTTCTAGGTTTATTTTATATTATTTTATATCCATACCCATATATATAATAACAAATATGATTTACCTATGACTTTCATTTACCCGTTGTTAACAATTCCTTGTTAAATTCGTGTTTTGGATAATAATTTATTCGTTTTTCATGTTTGTTTTATTTTGGTATTTTTTCTTCTACATTTTTAATTTTTTCATTATAAAAATAATTTTATACGTCATATAAATATATTATATATTAATTATATATTTTTATGGTATAAATTTAAATTTTAAGAGAGAAAATGAATTACCCTATTCATTTAGATAGTAGGTTGTACATAACCATGAATGTTGTTTTCATATTCATGAAATATGAAAAGGTAAAAGAAAATATTAATTCACTATTAAAAATAATTTTTATCATATAGGTGAAATATATTAATTAAATATTTATTTATGACCATCCAAGTAAAAATAAACTGAAAAACGCATAACATTCTTTCTTGAAGGTGGTAGTCCTCTCAGACATATGAGGGATGTTGTCATCGTCCTATGGTTTGGAATTTGAAAAGTTATATGTAATATTATAGTTCCACATTTATAATTATTTCACAACTATAATTTAAATATTAAAAATACATCATTATATCCATCCTTGACATGTGGTAATGGGAACTAAATTATATTGGTTTAGGAGGTGGTACTCTATCATTCACATGATCCACGGTTTGGGTTTCCCATTTGATTGAAGTTAAGAAGGATTTAGGTTGTTAAAAAATATAAAAAACAATTATATGTGAGATATTAATGTTATTATATCAGTATTGGTGATGAATATTTGAATGATGTGGAAGATGAAATAAAATAAATATGCTCGATTAAGAATGATTTTTATTCATCAGACAACCTCCATAGTTTAAGAATAAAACTCCTTTATATAAGGGTATATTAATAAATATAAGTACACTATTATATATGGGTTTAGGCAAGTTAAGATTGTATTTAAGTTGGTTTTTTTCTAACTTAATTTCTTTTTTTCATAATTTGTAAAGGATATGTGGTTCTCCTTTATATTTGGGGGAGAGTTCACAGTTGATATATTAAAAAAGAAAGAGGTATAACCATGTTTTAAACATTCCAAAAGTATAAATATTGTATAATTATCATACCATAGATAATATAAGTTCTAGATATTAAAATCTTATAGAATTTAGCTAAATGTTTTTTTAATTTTAATATTTACCTTTTTAGTTTAACCATGGCTAAACCATTTTAAACCATAAACACGATAACTAATTTTTACGGTTCTTACTATACATTAATTATAAAAATTATTTTTATCTTATTATATAATAAAAATTAATTTTATTAAATTTCTTGAAAATATTTTTCTAAATTCAATTCAAGGATGTTTCAGAATTTATTTTATGATTAATCATGTAAATGAGATGATAAAATATGTTTCAAAATAAAACATTTTCATAAGTATTGACATTTATAGTATCATAACTCAATATAAAAATGATTCCTATATACTAAATTGGATTATTTTTGAAATAATTTATCAAAATATACATTTAATATCATAAAAAATTATAACATGAAATTTTGTTAAACAAACCAATTGTATTTAATAAAAATAATCATTTTTAGTATTCATAGAAAAATTAATATTTTCAGAAAAATATAAACAATTAACTCTAATAAAAACATGAAATGATGATTTGAATAATACAATTAATTATTTGAAATTCATTTTTTAATAATATGAAAAATAAATTTGTTATTTGTTGAAAAAATCTCAAGGAAAATCTATTTTTTGATAAAAATGTAATGTCAAAGCATATAATGACTTTACCAAAAACGATGTTCTAATATGTAAATATATATTATATTAAAAAAATATCATAATTAATATTCATAATTTTATTATTAATATTAATACCAATAAAATTTAATGGTTAGGTTATCACTATCATATTTAAATAATAATATTTCGAATAGTATATTATTGTTTTTTAAAACTTGATGTTTTCTTTACAGTATGATTTCCCTAAAATTATATTTATTTGAATATATTTTTGAATAAAATATTAGGATGTCAAATTATACCCCATATAAAATAACTTTTACATTGAAATTATATAACTTTGATATAAACAATCGATGATACTTTTACCTTGTCAAATACCCTTGTAACACACCGAGATTTTATGAAAAATATTCCCTTTAATTTTATTGATGTCTTGTGTTGTACACTACAACAAAAGAGTCTTTCACAACACACAAACCTAACTTGTCTGCATTACACGCAATCACGACCTTCCTCGATACCGTGTGTTGTATGCAATATGGAGTTCCACTAAACAACGATATGCTATTAAAATATTATTAAAACTAACCGTTATGAATTGTAAGAACCACTTTTTAAAATTGTGTAAATTTCATCATTCAAAATGGACTTCATTTTTGTATTCAGAATATCAAAATTAGCCTAGGGTGAGATTTTGGTATTTTTCTGAAAACTTTCAATTTTTGATGAATAGTGAAAACACAAGGTTAATATTTAAAAACCGACTTTTTATTTAAATAATTATTTATTATATTTAAATTTATTTTAGGTCAAAATTGCAACATAATGACTATATATGTTCAATGTAATTCATTAGATTCATTTTATAATAATTTTAGATATATAAAAATTTTATTGAACTTTTGACCGTCTTTTACCCACCTCCTAGGAGAATTTCCAAATTCACATAAAACATAATTTTACCGCTTCTGTGAGTGGAATTTAAAAAATCTAAGAGACACGGTTGATGTCAGTAAGTAAAATGTGGTTCAATGAGATTAAAGTAATTTTTGGGTGAATAGTAACTTTTTACTTTTTTTCCCATGGTTAAAAGTAAATAAGGTAAATAAGGGTAAAAATGATAATATTATTACCCTAACACATGTCCTAATTCTATTGGATAAGTATAATTCGACCAAAAAATAATTACGAATAAAATATGACCATTTAGGCCCACTTGGATTAGATTAGGACATTTATTATTAATTTATTTAAAGAAGGGTTAAAATAGTTAAAATCAAAGTTTAATAAGTAAATCATTTATAATATAGGGTTATACAAAAGATAAATTAGACTATAAATATTCGTTAGAAATATAAAATTTTTTCCTACATAATGGTATTTTATTTGTAATTTTTAGACTTTAAATAATTTAATTTATTTATGACACAATGATGATGCAGTAATTATATTATTAATGTAATATTGACATAATAGATGTTATAAATACACAAATAAATGTAATTTGAGACTTTTTATGAATTACAATAATTTTATATATTAATATCACATGTTAGTATGGATTTGATTAACTTTTTTCGAACTAATCATTCTGTTATGATTTTCACAAAAATCAATTACCAAATAGTGTCAAAATTGCCATAAAATAGTTTTTAAAACAAATATTATATTATTAATTGTTATTTTATTCCTAAAAAT
The DNA here is from genome assembly GCA_963277665.1 of Viscum album. Classification (NCBI taxonomy): domain Eukaryota; kingdom Viridiplantae; phylum Streptophyta; class Magnoliopsida; order Santalales; family Viscaceae; genus Viscum; species Viscum album. The sequence goes on along the minus strand of OY728137.1, from coordinate 1,068,391,892 downwards.
ATAAGCTTCGTCCAAATGACTTAGATAAGGTTATATATATTAATAATAAACAACATTGGGTTCGTTTGGCTTGTTATAGTACGTTTATTATCCTTATATTGTAAGAAAACAAGAAGACACGGTAAAAGAAAAATTATTTAACTTAATGATAAATCTAAATGATAAGGTTAAAATAGAAACCTAAACATGTCTAAATTATTTTGGATGAGATTATTTAGGCCCATCTCCACCTTATCATCGAAATAACTCAATTTGAAGCTATTAAAAACCAAATATAACGTTATAATAAAATAATTTTTTTAGTTATTCCAAAGGTGCCCCTCTCCTCCCTTATAAAAGGGAACCTCCTCCCTCTCTTCCTCACACCACTTTGAGCCTCCATGCTCGGCCAACCCCTGAAAAATTCTCTTCTCCACTTCCCTAGAAACATCCTAGTGGTCCTGGTCTTCTATAAAGACCAATTTTGGTGCCTTAAGAGGAGGTCTCAAAGAGGAGCTTCAAAGAAGAGGTAATGTCCGTTACCGATTCTTTCAACATTATTTCTTCTTCCACTTCTTCTTCTTTAGTTGTTTCATAATGAAGTAATAACATCAGTATAACTCATATACTGATATTTTATTATAAGTATGAAAAAAATCTATTTCACCAACTATCCATCCTACGGAAAACGAAATCACCACGCGTGCGTACGTACGGAATACCGTCTCCACGTCGTGGTGAAATCTGTTTTTCCACCAACACCTTACATGGATGGGTATAATTGTGTAAAGAATAACTATATATTGTTATTATAACATCATACTGATTCTTATATATTATACCATCCACTACAATTCTATTGAATAATCATTGGAACGATATCATCGCTCGTGCATATGTACGGAATACCGCCTCCACAACGCGATGATATTCATTCTCAATGATTAACCATTCATAAATGATTATAATTATATATAATAAGTAATCATGAAATATATGAAATAATAATTCTACTGGATTTACGTATATATATATGTATGTCATCTATTTAGTTTCATTCAATTCGATAAGTAAACGAAAACAGCATTCATGTGTACGTACGGCCTACCGTCTCCATGAACGGTGTATTTCATTCCATTTATCAATATATAATATATATATGTATATGATAAATATATTATATATAAATCATGTTTTACATTCTGGAATTATGTAAATCAGTATATAAGTATTAATATCATGAACGACAAGTCGAAACATATACGATAAATTAAATGATTTTACCCAAAACGCTGCTTTAACATTGAATTTACAAAAGAACGGGTAATATAAAGTCATAAGTGAAACATATATGATATCATAACAATTAATATGATTCTGTAATAAGTCAATGAAATTATTTAAATCATTATATAGGAGTTTTGGATACGTATGAATCATATCAGACCCAAGGTAAGGGATAATTTTTCAAATCTCATTTTTATCTGAGATTGCTTATCTGTAAGTATTTACTGGGGTTATTGCAATCGTACATGTCCATGTTTTATAAAAGTGTTTTTATGTATGTTTAAAGTCCTTTTTTCCCATTTTGACTTTTACTGTAACACCTGAGACTTTTATGTGAAATATTGTGTTTTTATGTTATATAAATCATCAAAGGAATCTTTCACTACACACAACACTAGCTTGGCTTGCTTTACACGCAACCACGGCCTTCCTCGATAGCTTGTGTCATACGCAATACCGAGTTTCACTAAATAATGATATGTTATTAAAATATTATTAAAACTAGACGTTATGAATAGTAATAACCAATTTTTGAAATTTTATAAATTTTATTTTTCAAAATGGAATTCATTTTTGGATTCGGAATATCGAAATTAGCCTAGGGTGAAATTTTGGTATTTTTCTGAAAACTTTCAATTTTTGATGAATAGTGAAACCACTAAGTGGTAGTTAAAAAACTGAATTTTTCATAAAACATAATTTTACCGCTTCTGTGAGTATAATTTCGAAAATCCAACTGACATAGTTGATTTCAGTAAGTAAAATTTGGTTCAATGAGATGAAAATAATTTTTTTGTGAATAGTAACTTTTTACTTTTTTTTACGACGGTTAAAAGTAAATTGGATAATTAAGGGTAAAAATGATATTATTATTACCCTAACACATGTCCTAATTCTATTGTATAAGTTTAATTCGACCAAAAACAACCTTATGATTAAAATATGACCATTTAGGCCCACTTGTATTAGATTAGGACATTTATTATTAATTTATTTAAAGAAGGGTTAAAATAGTTAAAACCAATGTTTAATAAGAAAGTCATTTTTAATATAGGGTTATACATAAGATAAAATCTACTATAAATATTAATTAGAAATATAAAAATATTTCCTACATAATGGTATTTTATTTATAATTTTTAGACATTAAATAAATTAATTTATTTATGACACAACGATGATGCAGTAAGTATCTTATTAATGAAATATTGACATAATTGATGTTATAAATACCCAAATAAATGTAATTTGAGACTTTTTATGAATTAAAATAATTTTATAGGTTAATATGACATGTTATTATTGATTTATGTAACTTGTTTCGAACTAATCATTCTTTTATGATTTTCACAAAAATCAATTACTAAATAGTGTCAAAATTGACATAAAATAGTTTTTAAAACAAATATTATATTATTAATTGTTATTTTATTCCTAAAAATCTAAGGATCTGGAAAATGACTTATATAAGGTTATATATATTAATAATAATAAACCTGGGGTTCGTTTGGCTTGATATGGTATGTTAATTAACCTTATAGTGTAAGAAAAAAAGAAGACGCATTAAAAGTTAAATTATCTAACTTAATGTTAAATCTAAATTATAAGGTTAACATTGATACCTAAACTTGTCTAAATTCTATTGGATGAGAAGATTTCGACCCCTAACCACCTTATATTTGAAATATATCAATTTGGAGCAATTAGAAACCGAATTTGACTATATAATAAAATAATATTTTTAGTTATTCCAAAGGTGCCCCTCTCCTCCCTTATAAAAGGGAACCTCCTCCCCCTCTTCCTCTCACCACTTTGAGCCTTCAAGCTAGACCAACCCCTGACAATATCTCCTCTCCACTTCCCTAGAAACATCCTAGAGGTTCTGGTCTTCTTCAAAGACCTATTTTAGTGCCCTAAAAGGAGGTCTCAAAGAAGCACTTCAAAGAAGAGGTAATGTCTGTTACCGATTCTTTCATCTTTATTTCTTCTTCCACTTCTTCTTCTTTAGTTTTTTCATTATGAAGTAATAACATTAGTATCACTCATATACTGATATGTTATTATAAGTATGAAACAACCCTATTTCACCATCTATCCATCCTACGGAAAAAAATCACCGCGCGTGCGTACGTACGGAATACCGTCTCCACGCCGTGGTGTAATCTATTTTCCACCACCAGCTTAATTGAATGGGTATAATGGTGTAAATAATGACTATATATGACTATTATAAAGTGATATTTATTCTGAAATAGTATAAATACACTCCAATACAATTCCAAGATCATAGGAACGATATCATCACTCGTGCGTACGTACGGAATACCGTCTCCACGATGTGAGGCGACTCGTTCTACATGATCTTCATTTCATAATTACTATATAAATGAATTGAATGAATGAATATGATATATATTGCACTAATACCATTATGTAAATGGGGTATCTATAACCTAAAGAGAAGAATAAGAATTTATTCGACATAACACGCATAAGAACAAAAAGTAATAAACACCCGAATAACATGTAGTAATGAAATATTACTAATAAGAAGATAAGAATATGACCATATATGATATCATAACAATAATTATGATTCTGGAATAAGTCAATAACATTATTTAAATCATTATACAGGAGGTTCGGACACTTATGAGGCAAATCGGACCTAAGGTAAGGGAAATATCACAATCTCATTTTTATCCGAGATTGTCTATACTTTGCTATTTATTGGAGTGTATTTTATCATCCACATCCATGTTTCCTAAATATGTAATATTATTTACATCCAACTACAATTGTTTAAATCCAATTTTACCCTTCGGTGTGTTTTTAGTAAAATATATGAAAGGAATCTTTTGTCGTTTTTCGTTCGAGGTATTTTTTGACTTTTCCGACAAAAGTACGAAGATTGTTTTTTTAAATTATACGGAATGAATGGATTTTTAAAACATTATTTCCAAGAATCTTACTTTACAAGTTTTCAAGTTTATTTTTAATCAAATTCTTTTAGTTTAGAATTGTATGACATGTTAAGAAAGAAAAAGTGTTTTTGAAGCAGAAAGGATATTTTCCTCAAGAATGGAGTTCAAGTGTTTTATGAAAATTATTTTCCATCTAAGATAATAAAGGGTTCTGTTTCTATCCCTATTATTACATTTATTTTATTATTTTGTGATGGAATTATTTTTATGAACTCCTTTATCTTATATTAATTTTTTTATGATGTCATGATGTTTAAGATTCCCATTTTTATTACATGGGTTATGCAATAATGTATGATTAATGATTTTGTGGCACACATAAGAATGGTATCATTATGATATGGGTGGTACCTATATCTCCCTCCAATGAATTGGGTAAAGATTTTATATCTCATGAGATAGACATGGCTGGAATGGTAGGTTATACCGGTTCAGTGAAACAGGACTGAAACGAGGAGTGAAATCAGTTCAGAAAGGGACTTTGTCCACTAAGATAGTCTTGGAAATGAGTCTTGACTAATAAGAAATGATTCTCTAGGATTATGTGTGTATGCCACAATGTTTCACGTTTTAAGTTATGATTATTGGGATTCCATTTCACTACTATGATTTATCCCATGTTATGAAATTATGCTCTCTTTTGCAGGTTAAGATTTCCAAAAGGTATGTTCTTATGAATATGATGTGATTGATATTTCTTCTATTTACCCTTACTGTGCATTTGAGCTCACCCTTTTGTATGATTTCTTTCCCCAAGTCAGGAAGAAGGTTATTATGTAAGATATTTCAAAAGGGACTATAGATATGATGAAATAAATGGGAGACAGTGTAGATGCTTCATGAACCAGTTGTTTATGTTTCCCAGTTTCCAAATACACTATACCTATACGGTCCTTTCGTGGTTTTGTTATATGTTGTAATAAGAATGCTTCAATTTTGAAGTATTAACAATTTATGTAATGTATGGGTCGTTATAGTTGGTATCAGAGGAAAGGTATAGTCATCCTTTGGAAACTAGGATGTGAAAGCCTTAGTATGAACCCAAAGGATAAGTCTAAACATAGAACACAATATTTGTGTTTTAGAAATGTCCATGAATAACCTAGGATAAGACCTTAAGTGTGAAATTTTATTCTTGATTATGTGGTTTTTGTATTATAATTAGTGTTGCTCACACTATTCTTCTTGGTTCTAGTCAATGGCTGGAACCCGAAGGAACCGTGTTAATGCGGGATGCGACGGGAAATGAAATGATTGTCCCCCTGAGCAGCCAAACGTTATGGGAGCTAGAATGCAAAATCTTGTAGCCATTCTCACACAACTATCTCAAGCTATCAATCATGTAGGACTTCCAAATGAGCAAAGGAAGGAGCAACATTCTGTTGAATCCTTCATGAGATATCTTCCACCTTCATTCATCAGGTCTACTGATCCATTAGTTTCTGAACAATGGATTAGTACTACTGAAAATATATTTTCAGTTCATCAATGTTCTGAGCATGATAAAGTCATCTTAGCAGTGTATCGTTTGGAAGGTGATGCTGATCAATGGTGGAATCTTATTAAGAATACGAGTCAAAGGGATGAAATTGAGTCCATGGAATGGGATGAGTTAAAGAACTTATTTTTCAATTAGTACTTCCATTGTATTCTCCGAAAAAGATGGAGAAAGAGTTTCTTGAACAGAAGAAAAAGGATGATGAATCTATTGGTACCTATGAAGCAAATTTTACAAGACTTGCAATGTATGCTTCTGTTATTATTATCCAACCTGAGAGTAAGATTGATCGATTCTTTACTGACTTAAAACCACGTCTTTGAAGGGCCTTAGACATAAGGGACTTCAATAGCTACGAGGAAATCGTTCGATGTGCTCTCAAAGTTGAGATGGAGATTGGAGTAACCCATCAGTCATATGGGTTTGACAAGAAGAGGAAAATGGAATTCAAAGGAAAATCTAAAGAGCACACTGAAAAGAATATGAGCTTTCCCTTATGCTCAAAGTGTGGAAGGAAACATGGAGGGAGTTGTCATAAAGGGACAAGTAAATGTTTCAAGTGTGGAAAGGAAGGTTATCGGGCATTTGAATGCCGCGATGATGGGAAGAAGATGTCTAATGATGCAAACAAAGGAAGGGATACACAGAATGAACCTACTACACTTCAATGTTTCAAGTGCAAGTAGATGGGACATTATGCCAATAAATTTCCTAATCCAAGGGTTGATGATGATGGTCGACGTCAAAAAACTCTTAAGGCTAATGACAAAGGAAAGTCACATACAATTTCTATCAGCGATGTGGAGTATGATAACGATGTGGTGAAAGGTACACTTACCATCCACTCTAAAGTAGAAAATGTTTTATTTGATTCTGGATCCACCCAATCTTTTATTTCTGAGTAATTTTCTAAGGGTATCACCGTATTACCTCAACAATTAGATGATGAGTTAGCTGTGACAACACCTAATGGCACAACAGTCGCATAAAAAGTTTATAATTCTTCTTCGATCGAAGTTTGTGGGGAAGTGCTTCTTGAAAATCTTGTGATCCTTCCTATAGTGGAATTTGATGTGATTATTGGCATGAATTGGATTTCTTTATATAGAGCTCATATCAATTGCCAAAGAAGGTAAGTCACATTTCATATTCCAGATCAATCTATGATCGTCTATCAATGCAAGGATGAACATAACCTTCCAGTGGAAATTCAATCTACCTTATGGGTCTTGATTCCACTAAATGAAGGTTATTTATCTCAAATGGTTGGTGAGAACGTCACTATTAAGAATATGCACATTATAAGGGAGTTTGATGATGTCTTTCCGGAGGAATTACCAGGTCTTCCACCAAATCGTGAAGTTGAGTTTTCAATAGAACTCGTACCGGGTTCTTTGCCTATTTCAAAGACACCTAATAGAATGGCCCCAATTGAGTTTTAGGAATTGAAGAAGAAACTCCATGAGAATCTTGATAAGGGATCCATACGCCCTAGTGCGTCACCTTGAGGAGAACTTGTTCTATTTGTTAATAAGAAAGATGGATCAATGAGACTCTACATTGATTATCGAGAACTTAACAAGATCACTATCAAGAACAAATATCATCTTCCATGCATTGATGACTTATTTGACCAACTACGCGGAGCTCAATACTTTTCCAAGATTGATCTTCGTTCAGGGTATCATCAATTAAGGGTCAAAAGGGAGGATATACCAAACACGGCTTTCCTTACAAGGTATGGACACTATGAATTTATAGTGATGCCATTTGGTCTTACTAATGCACCTGCTATCTTCATGGATCTGATGAATAGAGTCTTTAGAGACTATCTTGATCAATTTGTGGTAGTCTTTATAGAATATATTCTTCTCTATTCAAAGAGAAAGGAAGAAAATAAAGATCACTTGAGAATTATATTGAAGACCCTGAGAAAGGAGATGCTTTATGCAAAATTTACCAAGTGTGAATTTTGGCTTTAAAAAGTTTCATTTTTAGGTCAAATAATCACAAAAGAGGGGATATTTGTGGATCCAGCAAAAACAGAGGTTATCGAAAGGTGGTCGAAACCAACAACAGTAACTGAGATCCGAAGTTTTCTTGGTTTGGCTGGATATTATCGACATTTTGTGAATGATTTTTCACGATTATCTAATCCACACACCAAGTTGACTCGGAAAAGAGTTAATTTTGTCTGGACGGAGCAATGTGAAGAGAATTTCAAGGAGTTGAAAAGAAGGTTATCCAGTGCACATGTGCTCACACTGCCTTGTAGTGGAGAAAGGTTTGTGATCTATAGTGATGCATCCAAGAAGGGATTGGGGTGTGTTCTTATGAAAAATTATATGGTAATAGCTTATGCCTCACGTCAGTTGAAAATACATGAGAAAAATTACCCACCAGGTGATTTGGAGTTAGCTGCGGTAATCTTTGCATTAAATATTTGGAGGCATTTTCTTTATAGAGAAAGGTGTGACATTTATACAGATCATAAATGTTTAAAGTATATATTCACACAAAAGGAGCTGAATATGCGTCAAAGAAGATGGTTGGAGCTGATTAAGGATTATGACTGCTCAATCCATTACCACCCTGGGAAAGCAAACAAGGTGGCAGATGCATTAAGTCGACAAGGCCATGCCCGTTTATCCATGATAAGGATCACAAAAGATCCAATATTTATGGATTTAAAAAGGATGGATCTTGAAATTATAATGGAAGGGGAAAAATCTTATCTTTCTAAAATGAATGTTCAACCATCTATACATGTGAAGATTAAAGAGGCACAGAAAGAAGATGTCGAGTTACAAAAGAAGGTGAGAAATGTTCCGGAATTCAACCTTGATTGTGATGGGATAATAAAGTTTAGGAATCGGGTTTGTGTTCCTCCCATCCCGGAATTAAAGAAGGAGTTGCTGGATGAGGCTCATAGTTCTTCATTCTCTATTCATCCTGGAAGCACGAAGATGTATAGGGACCTGAAAGAGTACGTCTGGTGGAATGGCATGAAAAGAGATGTTGCTGAATATGTCTCTCGATGCTTGGTTTGTCAGCAAGTTAAAGCTGAGAGACAGAAGTCTAAGGGGATGTTACAACCATTACCCATACCCGAATGGAAATGGGAAAACATCACTATGGACTTTGTCACAGGACTTCCTAAAACATCCAAAGGCAATAATGCTATCTGGGTCATAGTTTATCGGCTTACCAAGTCTGCACACTTCATTGTTATTAGAGATGATTTCTCTCTAGATCAGCTTGCCGGGATATATGTGAAGGAAGTGGTAAGATTGCATAGAGTACCACTTTCTATTATATCTGATCGGGATCCAAGTTTTACCTCGAAGTTCTGGCGAAATCTTCAGCATAATCTGGATACAGATTTGAGTTTCAGCACTGCTCATCATCCTCAGACAGATGGTCAGTCTGAGAGAATAATTCAAACTCTAGAAGATATGTTTAGAGCTTGCTCTATGGATTTAAAAGGTGTTTGGGATCAACACCTACCATTGGTGGAATTTTCATATAATAATTTCTTTCACTCCAGTATTCAGATGGCTCTTTATGAGGCTCTCTATGGAAAGAAATGCAGGACTCCAACTTGTTGGGATGAAGTTGGGGAAAGAAAGCTATTAGGACCAGATCTCATTAATGAAATGGCAGAAGAGGTCAGATCTATTCGACAACACATAAGAGCATCTCAGAGTCGACAAAAAATTTATGCCGACAACCGAAGAAAAGACCTAGAGTTTGAAGTGGGTGATAAAGTGTTCTTACGAATATCTCCCTGGAAGAGAGTCATGGGATTTGGAAAGAAGGGGATGTTGAGCCCTAGATATATCGGTCCTTTTGAAATACTAGATCGTGTCGGGAAGGTAGCTTACTGATTAGAGCTTCCACCGAATCTCTCTCAAGTACACGATGTGTTCCATATATCTCTCCTGAGAAAGTACATACCTGATCCTTCACATGTACTCAGCTCAGGAGTTGTACCGCTGGAGAAAGATCTTTCTTATGAAGAATAGCCGATAGAGATTCTGGATCATAGAGAAAAAGTCCTATGAAACAAGACCACTCGCTTGGTGAAAGTTTTATGGAGGAACCACCAACTAGAAAGAAGCTACATGGGAGCTTGAGGATATGATGAGGGAGAGGTATCCTCATCTGTTTGTTAAAAAGTGACGAATTTCGAGGGCGAAATTCATTTTAAGGGGGATAGAATGTAACACCCGAGAATTTTATGTGAAATATTTTGTTTTTATGTTATATAAATCATCAAAGGAATCATTCACTACACACAACACTAGCTTGGATTTCTTTACACGCAACTGCGGCCTTCCTCGATAGCTTGTGTCGTACGCAATACTGAGTTTCACTAAACAATTATATGCTATTAAAATATTATTAAAACTAGCCGTTATGAATAGTAATAACCACTTTTTGAAATTTTATAAATTTTATTTTTCAAAATGGACAAAATTTTTGGATTCGGAATATCGAAATTAGCCTAAGGTGAAATTTTGGTATTTTTCTGAAAACTTTCAATTTTTGATGAATAGTGAAACCACTAAGTGGTAGTTAAAAAACTAAATTTTTCATAAAACATAATTTTACCGCTTCTGTGAGTGGAATTGAGAAAATTCGATAGACACGGATGATGTCAGTAAGTAAAATGTGGTTCAATGAGATGAAAATAATTTTTTGGTGAATAGTAACTTTTTACTTTTTTTACCACTTTTAAAAGTAAATAGGGTAATTAAGGGTAAAAATGATATTATTATTACCCTAACACATGTCCTAATTCTATTGGAAAAGTGTAATTCGACCAAAAACAACATTAGGAATGAAATATGACCATTTAGTCCCACTTGGATTAGATTAGGTCATTTATTATTAATTTATTTAAAGAAGGGTTAAAATAGTTAAAATCAAAGTTTAATAAGAAAGTCATTTTTTATATAGGTTTATACATAAGATAAAATCAACTATAAATATTTATTAGAAAGAAAAAAATATTTCCTACATGATGGTATTTTATTTATAATTTTTAGACATTTATTGAATTAATTTATTTATGACACAACGATGATGCATTAATTATCTTATTAATGAAATATTTACATAATTGATGTTATAAATACCCAAATAAATGTAATTTGAGACTTTTTATGAATTAAACTAATTTTATAGGTTAATATGACATGTTAGTATTGATTTAAGTAACTTGGTTCGAACTAATCATTCTATTATGATTTTCACAAAATTCAATTACTAAATAGTGTCAAAATTGACATAAAATAGTTTTTAAAAAAAATATTATATTATTAATTGTTATTTTATTCCTAAAAATCTATGGTTCGGCCAAATGATTTTTATAAGGTTATATATATTAATATTAAAAAACTTGGGGTTCGTTTGGCTTGATATGGTATGTTAATTAACCTTATAGTGTAAGAAAACAAGAAGACACGGTAAGAGTTAAATTATCTAACTTAAAGTTAAATCTAAATGATAAGGTTACAATTGATACCTAAACTTGTATAAATTCAATTGGATGAGATTATTTATACCCCTACCCAACTTATATTCTAAATATATCAATTTGGAGCTATTAAAAACCGAATTTGACTTTATAATAAAATTATATTTTTTGTTATTCCAAAGGTGCCCCTCTCCTCCCTTATAAAAGGGAACCTCCTCCCCCTCTTCCTCACACCACTTTGAGCATTCAAGCTCGGCCAACCCATGCCAATTTCTACTCTACACTTCCCTAGAAACATCTTATAGGTTCTCGTCTTCTTCAAAGACCTATTTTAGTGCCCTAAAAGGAGGTCTCAAAGAAGCACTTCAAAGAAGAGGTAATGTCCGTTACCGATTCTTTCATCTTTATTTCTTTTTCGACTTATTCTTCATTAGTTGTTTCATTATGAAGTAATAACATCAGCATCACTCATATACTGATATGTTATTATAAGTATGAAACAACCCTATTTCAACATCTATCCATCCTATGGAAAAAGAAATCACCGCGCGTGCGTACGTACAGAATAGTATCTCCACGCCGTGGTGTAATCTATTTTACACCACCACATTACTTGAATTGGTATAATGGTGTAAATAATGACTATATATGAATATTATAAAGTGATATTGATTCTGAAATATTATAGATACACTCCAATACAATTCCACGATCATAGGAACGATATCATCACTCGTGCATACGTACGGAATACCATCTCCACGATGTGATGCGACTCATTCTACATGATCTTCATTTCATAATGACTATATAAAAGAATTGAATGAATGATTATGATATATATTATACTAATACCATTCTGTAAATGATGTATCTATATCCTAAATAGAAGAATAAGAATTTATTCGACAAAACACGCATAAGAACAAAAAGTAATAATCACCCGAATAACAAGTAGTAATGAAATATTACGAATAAGAAGCTAAGAATATGACCATATATGATATCATTACCAAAAGTATGATTCTGGAATAAGTCAATAACATTATTTAAATCATTAAACATGAGGTTCGGACACTTACGAGGAAAATCGGACCTAAGGTAAGTGAAATATCACAATCTCATTTTTATCCGAGATTGTTTATACTTTGCTATTTACTGGGGTGTATTTTTTCATCCACATCCATGTTTCCTCAATATGTAAAATTATTTCTATCCACCTACAATTTTTTAAATCCTATTTTACCCTTCGGTGAGTTTTTAGTAAAATATATGAAAGGAATCTTTTGTCGTTTTTCGTACGAGGTATTTTTTGACTTTTCCAACAAAAGTACGAAGAATGTTTTTTTAACTTATACGACATGAATGGATTTTTAAGAAATTATTTCCAAGAAACTTGATTTACAAGTTTTCAATTTTATTTTTAATCAAATTATTTTAGTTTAGAAATGTACGACATGTTAAGAAAGGAAAAGTGTTTTTTAATCAGAAAGGATATTTTCCTCAAGAATGGAGTTCAAGTGTTTTATGAAAATTATTTTCCGTCGAAGATAATAAAGGGTTCTATTTATATCCCTATTATTACATTGATTTGATTATGTTGTGATGGAATTATTTTTATGAACTCCTTTATCTTATATTAGTTGTTTTAGGATGTCATGATGTTTAAGATTCCCATTTTTATTTCATGGGTAATGCAATGATGTATGATTTATGATTTTGTGGAACACATAAGAATGGTATGATTATGAGATGAGTGGGACCTATATCTCCCTCCAATGCAATGGGTAAAGATTTTATATCTCATGAGATAGACATGGATGGAAAGGTAGGTTATACCAGTTCAGTGAAAGAGGACCGAAACGAGGAGTGAACTCGGTTCAGAAAGGGACTTTGTCCACTAAGATAGTCTTGGAAATGATTCTTGACTTATAAGAAATGATTCTCTATGATTATGTGTTTATCCCACAAAGCTTCACGTTTTAAGTTATGATTATTTGGATTCCATTTCACTACTATGATTTATCCCATGTTATGAAATTATGCTCTCTTTTGCAGGTTAAGATTTCCAAAAGTTATTTTCTTATGAATATAATGTGATTGATATTTCTTTTGTTTACCCTTACTGAGCATTTGAGCTCACCCTTTTGTATGTTTTCTTTCCCCAGGTCAGGAAGAAGGTGATTAAGTAAGATATGCCAAAAGGTACTATAGATATGATGAAATAAATTGGAGACAGTGTAGATGCTTTATGAACCAGTTGTTTATGTTTCCCAGTTTCTAAAGACACTATACCTATACGGTCCTTTCGTGGTTTTGTTATATGTTGTAATAAGAATGCTTCAATTTTGAAGTATTAACAATTTATGTAATGTATGGGTCATTATATTTACCCCATGGTATGGATGGAATCTTTCTTTTATTTACCCTAGAAGGTACTTTTTGACTTTTCCGACAAAAGTATGAGAAGAATGTTTTTTTAACGTATACGGCATGAAATGATTTTTACGGTTTTATAAATCCTTATTTTCATGAAGCTTCCTCCAAAATATTTCATGACTATTTTCAACAAAATATCTTTATTTTAAAATTTCATGACGTTTTGTGAAATGAAATTGATTTTGATCAAGAAAGGATATTTTCCTCAAGAATTTATTTCAAGTGTTTTATCAAAACCATTTTTTCATCTAAGATGACATTATTTCGTATGTGTATGTTTCAAGTATAATGTCTCTATGATTTATATGGTTTCAATTTTCTTATTATGAAATGATATCCATTTCTTTAATATGGATTATGTGATGATGGGATTATGTTTATGAACCCCATTTTATTCGTTGGGTTATTATGAATGATGTATGTTTATTTTGTGGCACAAGTAAGAATGGTATCATTATGAGATGGGTGAGACCTATATCTCCCTCCAATGCATTGGGTAAAGATTTATATCTCATGATATAAACATGGCTGGAACGATAAGTTAATCTGGTTCAGTGTTACAGGACTGAAACGAGGAGTGAACTCGATTCAGAAAGGGACTTTTTCCACTAAGATAGTCTTGGCAATGAGTCTTGACTAATAAGAAATAATTATCTACGATTATGTGTGTATTCCACAATGATTCATGTTTTACGTTTTGATTATTGTGATTACATTTCACTACCATGATTTATCCCATGTTATGAAATTATGATCTCTTTTAGAGGGTAAGATTTCCAAAATGTTATGTTCTTATGAATATGATGTGATTGATATTTTTTTTGTTTACCCTTACTGAGCATTTGAGCTCACCCTTTTGTATGTTTTCATTCCCCAGGTCAGGAAGAAGGTTATTAAGTAAGATATTCCAAAAGGGACTATAGATATGATGAAATAAATGGGAGATAGTGTAGATGCTTTATGAACCCTTTATTTCTGTTTCCCAGTTTCTAAATACTCTATACCTATACGGTCCTTTCGTGGTTTTGTTATATGTTGTAATAAGTGTACTTCAATTTTGAAGTACTAACATTTTATGTAAAGTATGGGTTGTTATAGTTGGTATTAGAGGAATGGTTTAGTCAACCTTTAGAAACTAGGATGCAAAAACGTTAGTGAGATCCCTAGAGATATTTCTAATGTATGTCTAGAGATGTCCCTAAGGATAAGTATACGTATAGGATATAGTCCTAGAACTATGGTAAAAATCATAGAATTTAACCTAAGATGTTAGGTACTCCTCCTTTATTATGTTGTTTTCCCTAGCATGAATTTTTCCTCTCACACTATTTTTTGGGTTTTAGACGATGGATGGAACCCGAAGGAATCGTGTTGATCAATGTAATGGACAATGCAATGAATGTCCTCCTGAACAAACCAAAGTTATGGGATATGGCGTGAAAAATGTTATTTCTATACTTACACAAGCTATGAATCATTCTGGACTTCAAAATGATCAGAGAAGGGAACAATATTCTATTGAGTCCTTCATGAGGCAACGTCCACCTTCTTTCAGTGGGGCTTCCGATCCACTTGTTGCAGAACAATGGATCAGTACCACTGAAAAGATATTTTCATTTCTTCAATGTTCTGAAAATGATAACGTCATCGTAGCAGTATATCGTTTGGAAGGTGAAGCTGATCAATGGTGCAATCTTATCATGAATACGAGGCCAAGAGATGAAATTGAGTCCAGGGAATGGGATGAGTTTAAGAACATATTTTTCAATAAGTACTTCCCTCATATACTTCGAACAAAGATGGAGAAGGAGTTTCTGGAACTAAAGCAAAAGGATGATGAATCTGTTGGTATATACGAAGCGAATTTTAAAATGATTTCTAGGTATGCATCTGGCTTTATCATCCAACCTGAACGTAAAGTTGATCGATTCTTCAGTGGCTTAAAACCAAATCTTCGAAGGGCATTAGCTATAAGAGACATCAGTAGATATGAAGAAATTGTGCGTTGTGCTATCAAGGTAGAACTAGAAGTTGGTGTAACATATCCATCTCATGGTTTTGACAAGAAACCAAAGATGGAGTTCAAGTTGAAATTTTAGAACAATGGTGAAAAAAAGATGAATGTTTCATTATGCTCAAAGTGTGGAAAGAAGCATGGTGGAGATTGCCTAAAAGGTACTAGAAAATGAATTTAGTGTGGAAAAGAAGGTCATCGAGCAGTTGATTGTCGAAGTAATGGGAAAAAGGTTTCCAATGATGTGAATAGAGAAAAGACTACAGAGAATTCTCCACCAACACTTCAATGTGTCAAGTGCAAGGAAATGGGGCATTATGATAATAAATTCCCTAATCCAAGG
The DNA here is from genome assembly GCA_963277665.1 of Viscum album. Classification (NCBI taxonomy): domain Eukaryota; kingdom Viridiplantae; phylum Streptophyta; class Magnoliopsida; order Santalales; family Viscaceae; genus Viscum; species Viscum album. The sequence goes on along the minus strand of OY728137.1, from coordinate 1,068,375,866 downwards.
GTTAGTGATGATCGACATGAGCAACCACTTAAGGAAAAGGACAAAGGGAAGTCACATGAGATCACTATTGGAGATGTTGAATATGACAACGATGTGGTGGAATGATTAAGTGTTTATGTAATGGGATTCCAAAATATTGTTGTATATATTATTTTGGAATATTGGAATATTTTTGTATTGATCTATTGTGGTTTTAAATAATTTTATTGTACCGGTAACCATGTAAAGTGATTGATATATTTTTGGAAATAATATGATATGCGCATAATGAAGGGATAAAGAGAAAATGAAATGTTTGACAGTATTCATGAGCTCATGAATGATATAAAGAAATAGTTATATCATGGTTTGAGTGTGTAGAATTCTGGGGTTTTGGTATGTAGAAAGAGTTAACTTTTGATAGCACACGTGTTTTCACTAAGGTTCAATGGGTATTCATTATTCAAGAAAATACATGATTAAGGTATTCACATGTCTGTAATTTGACCAACAAGATATATCTTATGATATATGGGGGATAAATGATAGCATTCACGTGATTTTTATGTGACATTTCAAGTAATAATGAGCTTGGACTGAAGTATTTTAGATAAGAACTTTTTTCGATATTATTGATGGGATGTTATAGTAATGTAGTTTTAGAAAAAAGGAAAACCTACAGGATGGGCGACAACCCATCACGTCGGAAAAGGCTACAGGAATCAAACCCACAACTGAAGTGCGACATGACTTTATCACCTACCACTGGCCTACAAGAAGTCCCTAGTTAGAAGAAACTAGTTTTATTTTATTAAGCGGTATGATATATGAAGTATAAGTTCATTTTTGGAATCGTATATGATTAACCTCACCATAGATAGACTTATGTATATTTGATAACTTTTACTAACCTTTTGTTTGAAACAGATGGAATGACCCATAATTCTATCACATGACTTGTTAACACTTCACGACTAAGAAATTCAACTTCATTTCTTTAAGAAATGAAGTAGAAATTGTTCAAAGCATGAACAACAGTGAGATTGTACCAAAATCAAGCAAGTATTTCTTCTAATTCAAATGTTTCAACTTTAGGGAAGTCATATTGAAAACCAAAAATGTTGTCCTAGTCCCCTTATATCTGATGAATCAGGTGGTACCTTAGATCATCACAAATATATGTCTTTGTGATTGTTGGCTTTTTCATAGCCATGTTCTCTACCACTCTCTATCAAAACATGATGCTTAGGTTTCTCTTTCATATCCATATTTTCACCTATGTTCTCCTATGTGGAAACCCAGTAATTAGTTAATTTGGGTAACTGTTATGTTTCATAATTTAGTTTTGAAAGATTGGTTTTGGTATTCCTTTTTTCGATGTGGGTTTCTATTAAAGAAACTTTTGAGTAGTAAACCATTTATAACCCCGACGAATTTTGAGGGCGAAATTCATTTTAAGGGGGGTAGAATGTAACACCCTAAGACTTTATGAAAAATATTCTTTTTAATATTATTGATGTCTTGTGTTGTATGCTACAACAATGGAGTCTTGCACAACACACAACCCTAACTTGGCTGCATTACATGCTATCGCGACCTTCCTCGATAGCGTGTGTTGTACGCAATACCGAGTTTCACTAAACAACGATATGCGATTAAAATATTATTATAACTAGCCATTATGAATAGTAATAACCACTTTTTGAAATTTTGTAAATTTCTTCTTTCAAAATGGACTTCATTTTTGGATTTGGAATATCGAAATTTGCATAGGGTGAAATTTTTGTATTTTTCTGAAAACGTTCAATTTTTGATGAATGTTGAAAACACTGGGTTACTATTTAAAAACCAACTTTTTATTTAAATAATTATTTATTCCATTTAAATTTATATTAGGTCAAAATTGATACATAATAACTATATAAGCTCAATGTAATTCATTAGAGTCATTTTATAATAATTTTAGATACATAAAAATTTTATTGAACTTTTGACCGTCTTTTACCCACCTCCTAGGAGAATTACCAAATTCACATAAAACATAATTTTACCACTTATATCTGTGGAATTTCAAAAATCTGAGAGACACGGTTGATTTTATTATGTAAAATGTTGTTCAATGAGATGAAAATAATTTTTGGTGAATAGTAACGTTTTACATTTTTTTACCACGGTTAAAAGTAAATAAAGAAATTAAGGGTTAAAATGATATTATTATTACCCTAACACATGTCCTAATTCTATTGGATAAGTGTAATTCGACCAAAAACAACCTTAGGAAAAACATACGACCATTTAGGACCACTTGGATTAGATTAGGACATTTATTATTAATTTATTTAAAGAAGGGTTCAAATAGTTAAAATCAAAGTTTAATAAGTAAATCATTTTTAATATAGGGTTATACAAAATATAAATTCGACTATAAATATTAATTATAATGATAATAAGATTTACTACATAATGGTATTTTATTTGTAATTTATAGACTTTAAATAATTTAATTTATTTACAACACAATGATGATGCTGTAAATATATTATTAATGAAATATTGACATAATTGATGTTATATATACCCAAATAAATGTAATATGAGACTTTTTATGAATTTAAATACTTTTTTATGTTAATATGAAATTTTAGTATTTATTTAATTAACTATTTTCGAACTAATCATTCTGTTATGATTTTCACAAAAATCAATTACCAAATAGTGTCAAAATTAACATAAAATAGTTTTAAAAAAAAATATTATATTATTAATTGTTATTTTATTCCTAAAAATCTATGGTTAGGCCAAGTGACTTAGATATGGTTATATATATTAATAATAAGAAACATGGAGTTCGTTTGGCTTGTTATAGTAAGTTTATTAACCTTATAGTGTAAGAAAACAAGAAGACACGGTAAAAGAAAACTTATTTAACTTAAAGTTAAATCTAAATGATAAGGTTAAAATAGAAACCTAAACTTGTCTAAACTCTATTGGATGAGAGGATTTCGACACATCCCCACCTTATCTTCAAAATAACTAAATTTGGAGCTATTAAAAACCGAATATGACTTTATAATAAAATAATATTTTTAGTTATTCCAAAGGTGCCTCTCTCCTCCTTTATAAAAGGGCACCTCCTCCCTTTCTTCCTCACACCACTTTGAGACTTCATGATCAGCCAAACCATGCCAAATTCTCTTCTACACTTCCCTAGAAACATCCTAGTGGTCCTGGTCTTCTTCAAAGATCAATTTTGGTGCACTAAGAGGTGGTCTCAAAGAGGCGCTTCAAAGAAGAGGTAATGTCCATTACCGATTCTTTCAACTTTATTTCTTCTTCCACTTATTCTTCTTTAGTTGATTCATTATGAAGTATTAACATCAGTATAACTAATATAGTGATATTTTATTATAAGTATGAAACAACCATATTTCACCATCTATCCATCCTACGGAAAATGAAATCACCATGCGTGCGTACGTACGGAATACCGTCTCCACGCCGTGGTGAAATATGTTTTTCCACCAACACCTTACATGGATGGGTATAATGGTGTAAAGAATAAATATATATGGTTATTATAACATCATACTGATTTTGATATATTATACCATCCACTAAAATTCTATTCAATAATCAATGGAACAATATCATCGCTCGTGCGTACGTACGGAATACCGTCTCCACGACGCGATGAGATTCATTCTCAATGATTAACCATTAATAAATGATTATAAAGTATATGTAATAAGTAATAATGAAATATATGAAATAATAATGATACTGTATTTACGTATATATATATGTATGGCATCTATTTAGTGTCATTCAATTCAATAAGGAAACGTAAACAACGTTCATGGGTACGTACGACCTACCATCTCCATGAACGGTGTATTTCATTCCTTTTATTGATCTATAATATATATGTATATGATGAATATATATTATAAATAAATCTTGTTTTACATTATGGAATTATTTAAATCAGGATATAAGTATTAATATCATGAATGAAAAGTCGAAACACATACGATAAATGAAATGATTTTACTCAAAACGTTGCTTTAACATGGAATTTACAAAAGAACGGATAATATAAAGTCATAAGTGAAACATATATGATATCATAACAATGAATATGATTCTGTAATATGTCAATTACATTCTTTATATCATTATATAGGAGGTTCAGATACGTATGAAGCATATCAGACCTAAGGTAAGGGATAATTTTTCAAATCTCATTTTTATCCGAGATTGCTTATTTTTAAGTATTTACTAGGGTTATTACAATCGTCCATGTCCATGTTTTGTAGAAGTGTTTTCATGTATGATTAAATTCCTTTTTACCTATTTTGACTTTTACCCCATGGTATGGAAGGAATCTTTCTTTTATTTACCCTATAAGGTACTTTTTGACTTTTCCGACAAAAGTACGAGAAGAATGTTTTTTAACGTATACAGAATGAAAGGATTTTAACGGTTTTATAAAGCCTTATTTTCATGAAGCTTCCTCCAAAATATTTCATGACTATTTTCAAAAAAATATCTTTCTTTTAAAATTTCATGACGTTCTGTGAAATGAAATTGATTTTGAAGAAGAAAGGATATTTTCTTCAAGAATTCAATTCATGTGTTTTATCAAAACCATTTTTCCATCTAAGATGACATTATTTATAATGTGTATGTTCCAAGTATAATTTCTCTATGATTTACATGGTTTTAATTTTATTATTGTGAAATGATATCCATTTCTTGTATATGGTTTATGTGATGATGGGATTATGTTTATGAAACCCATTTTATTCGTTGGGTTATTATGAATGATGTATGTTTATTTTGTGGCACAAGTAAGAATGATTTCATTATAAGATGGGTGGGACCTATATCTCCCTCAAATGCATTGGGTAAAGATTTATATCTCATGCGATAGACATATCTGGAATGGTACGTTAATTTGGATTAGTGTTACAGGTCTGAAATGAGGAGTGAAATCGATTCAGAAAGGGACTTTGTCCACTAAGATGGTCTTGGCAGCAATGCCTTGGATACTATGGAAATCATATCATGTGCTTAATGGTTTCCACAATTACATGTTTTATTCCCATTCTATTTTATCATGATTGATGTTCCCTTATGATATATGCATTATGTACTTCCAAGATTCATGTCTTTGCTCAAGATTTTGATGTTTAGATTTTATGTTCATGTTTTTGCATTCAAATGTTTGTGGATTGTTTTATGTTCTCTATGTTTACCTTTACTGGGAATTTGAGCTCACCCCTTTTATGTTTTCTTTTCCCCAGGATACAAAGAAAGGTTTTAGGTAAGAAAAAAAAGGGGAATATCTTTATGGGAGATGTTGAAGATCTTTCACCACAATTAGAAGATTATATTCTGAGTTTCCAAAGACACAAACTATTATAGTCCTTGTGTGTCTGTTTTTGTTATGTACTATGTATTCCGAAAAAGTAATGTAATGTCCATGTATGACAAGCTTCGGGTCTCTACAACCCTGGTTCCCAAGTACCTTCTTCATATAGGTGGTTTCACCATAAAACTATGACCAAGTCTATGGTATTATGTCATAGGTCATTCTCAATATGATAGAGAATCTCCATTGGTTTTTAGTGACAATAAACATCAGGATTAAATGATAAATCATCTAATTTTATAACATGTGAAGGATCTTGTATGTGATTTATGTAGAGAGATACATGGAATCAGAGGGGAACATTAGTGTCTTTTAGTGGAATAAACAATTGATATGCTCTCATTTGTACTCAATCAAGAATAAAAGAAGTCAAAAAACATTGGGATCTTCTTTACATTCATTAAAAATATCAAAAACTGCTTCTATGTAAAAATTTATATAAAAAACTTCCCACCAGTTTTGATATACAGATCATGCTGAAAATTTTTAGTATGACATTTATATCCACTCTCAGAAGTGTTCATGTTATTTTGAAAGGATTTAACTTTATTTATAATTTCCTTATTTATATAATGTCAATTTTTTTGTTCTTTCAATTTATACTAGTGTGTTGTATTTTTACTTTTATTTCAACATAGTTATTCATATGGATGTATCTGAATTATTGAGGGAGTGAAATTGTTGTATGAAAGCTAATCTACATGAAGGTGTCAATCCAAAACACCAATGAAATACATAAAAAATGATCTTATAATTTTCTATATGTTTTAAATTTTTCACATTGATATACCATCTATCTAGGTATGATACCCAATAATAAAACCCAATTATATATTAAGAGCATAGTGAATATTTTTCTAAAAAATCAACATATACCTCCGAACTCAATAATATAAAATAAAACATGATACAAAATAAAATCTAACAACTTCATTAATTTATATTGTTAAAATAATATAATGATTAAAATATTATATGATGACGATTATGATTTGGATTAAATAATCAAGATGATCCTCTATAACCTATATAACATTGAACCCTTTAGATGTTTTGGGGGCGTCCAAAGAAAAAACACATGGTCATTTTGTTCCTTTTACATTATATGACGGGTAATAGTATTAACATCCCCCTATAAGTTTTTTCTCATAGGATTAACATTCCATCATTCCATTAAATGAGATACATGCATTCATATATCTCTCTTCATGTTATCACGCCTAATATACTCGTTCAAATCAATAAAATTCATTGAATAACTAGGACGAATAGAGAATGGGGTATTGTGAGCATCCCTTATCTCTTCTGTCATCATATACATAATATATGTGACACATACATGGTTCATGGACAATATAACTCCAACATAGTTAATGGTAAACATAAAAAAATTTATCACCTGATATTGTAGCCAAATAAGATCCGCTATACCTCATTAATCATCACATGTATTGATTTTGGTCAATTACATTAGAGAGATAAGATTATCCTCCATATTTTATGATTTTAAAACCTATAAATTTCAAATATAAAAATATTAAATATTTTTTACCCTCATAATATTTAATCTAGTATGATTATTTCAACTCAAATCATTTGGCACATAGTTTACATTCCCATGGTGGTAATGTATATAGTAGTTATAATATTTAATTATCACCAACCGTATTCAATGGTGCATGGTCACCTTATTCTATATGATTATATACATTAAAATATTATGATAAATATATATATTTCAACATTATCAATAAATATAGTCCCCCATATCGTTATTGAAAAAATTACAATAGCTAAACCTAAATCATTATTTGGGTAGTTTCTCTCATGAACCATAAATTTACATAATTTATAATCTATCACCATTTAATTCAACATTTTTATGTATCACAATCACATCGTTTATGTATCACTATAAATTAAAATGGATTATCTAATACATGGTATTGTTCCAAAATTTTTGTGGAATAATAATTTATTTATTTCCTTGAAATTTTTGTGACATTCACCTATCTAGAATAATATGGATCCCTTCTAACTTAACATAATGAGGGGATTGGATATTCACAATAAATTATATGAAATCTATCAATAATATAAATCCAATCTAAGAAAAATTTAGAAATCAGTCAATGCAGTTTGTTTAGGCCAATTTCATATAATATCGGTCATTGAAGGATCCAATGATATAACTTCTCTTGAGGTTATATTCACTAAAAAATGAATCTTTTTGTAGATATATTTAACACTTGGAAAATTTTATGTATAACTTCTCATTCCTCAGTGTATATTAGAAAATACTTAAATAATATTCATACTCTTATTTTCTTTAGGACGTTTTAGTAACATATATTACAAAGGCAACCAGAAACTACTAAAGGTCATCTCTAAAGACTATATACATTAAAACCATGAAGATAATAGGGGTATATTATGACCAATTTGCATCAGTATATATTCATTGTTTTCTTTACATTTGAAGAATGTTACCTTAGGTATATCCACCTACTTAACCATCAAAATATTTTATCTAGAATAAAATCTAGTCTTTGAGAAGTATTCATCTCTACATAGTTGATCAAATAAGTTATCAATATTAGTTATGGGAAACTTGTTCTTAATTTTGATCTTTTTCAGCACCTGATAATCAATGCAAAGTCACATATATCCATATTTCTTCTTAAAAATGTTCATGTACATCCAAAGTTGAGACACATGGATTAATAAATCTCTTATCAAGATTATCCTATATTTTCTTCATCAATTATACCAACTCAATGAAGGGCATTATTCATCGTGTCTTTTAAATATGTGTGGCACTATGTATGAGTTCTATTGAGAAAAAACATTAGGATTATGTGGAATACTAGGAAATTATTTTGGAAATCCATTAAAAAACACATTCATAATTGGAATATAATCAATGTTGGGTTTCACTCTTACCATCTAATATAATAACCCCTTTTAAATAGTAATAAAGTCCCACAAAGTGTATGTAATTTTAATAGATTGATCTTATTTATCATCACACTAACAAAAAATCATAGGATTGTTTGGAATATCAAACATGAAAACCGTTCTTCATAAATTTATTTTCTATTTTGGTATTGAAATCAAATCCATGAAAAAAGTGACATCATATTTAATAAGAAGTATAATAATGGGATTTAAATCAAGCCTATTCAAACAAAAATCTACTCGATTCAAATTGTAGACATGATATATGATAACTGATCCATTATTTCTTTTTTACATCTAATTCAACATAAAACATTTCAGGATAGGAATTAAAATTCCTCAATAATTTCCATAATATAATAGAATTTATATAACTAATAAAAATAAGATACATAAATATTTTTTCATTCCTATCAGTGCACCAATATGATTATTCTATAATTATTCCCTTTGATAAAAACCAAAATGGTCAACATAACCATTATTCATCATAAATTAGGGTGATTATTCATAAAAAATCCATCATAGGTTGTCAAAATCATGTTACCTTCATATAAATATATAATATTATAGTTTTAACCTAGTTAACTCATGGCCATTAACAATTAAAATTTTTCAAGATGTTTTATACTATGTTTTTGAATTTACAAAATATATCCCTTGAGAGTGTCAAACTAGGTTTGTAATAAGGTTTATTGTCATGCACAAAGTGGAAATCGATTCAATGCCCAATACACTATTCTCAATGTCATTACCCCAGGTTATAATTATGATAATGAAACATCCACTTGTAGTATCCAGATAGGGTTTTAATTTAATAAAATCCACTCACTCTATCCTTATTTAATATTTAAATATTATATCTTATTTTGAGACTTATACATAGACTTATACATATACATATCCCTAGGGATCTTACTGATGTATTATCAAACAAATTTCTAGAGTTTATCTAAAGCGTTCACTAATACCAACTATATAAAATCAAAGATTTCATACAAAACAATAAAATATAAATAAATGAATATAAATTACATAACATTATGATCCACACCAGAATTATTTTAGTATATTTCCTTAAAAACCCTGTATATTTAATAAATAATTTTATAAGTGAAATATATCATCTCTCAATAAATTCATCATAACTAGAAGCCTACTTATATATATCTTATATAATAACATTCATCATAACATTACAAAATCATACATAATAAATGGTTTTATGTAATTCATTATTAGATTAACAAGAATGATATCAGTATAACATGAGAATAAGTGTATGATAAAAAAATAATAATATTTGAAAAACAGACACTACATATAATAGATCATAAAAATGAGTCATGGAATTAATAATGAAATTTCATAAAATATGAATAAATAAATAATTAAATAACATTATCCATGAGAAAATTACATTGTCATATGACTTAGATTTTTGGAATACACATAATAATTGGAAACATTTTTCTTAGTAGTCAAGACTAATTACCAAAACTATCATTGTGGGATGGGTTCATCCCAAAACCATTATAGTAGTCACGGTTCTCTCCCAATAATTTCATAATAGGAAAATACCAATACAAAAATTAATTCAATCCCCAATCCAATCATGTTTATCTCATTAGATATTAATATTTTTTCAATATGTTATAATATGATATAGGGCCGACCCATCAAATAATAAATATCATATTAATGGTTTCTACCAAATAATAAAACATTCATCATTGTCTATGCCATAAAAATTAAAGGGGGTTCATAAATATTTAATTATAACATAACCTATGGAAAAGTATCTTTTTCATAAACATTATTCTATTTCATCATAGTATAACTTTTAGAAAAATAGGCTTTACAAACATAACCCATAGGAAATAAATGGGTTCTATAAACATATTTTCATCATAATTAAAAACCATCTCGAGAAAGGATATATATTTTATCAATGGATAATATCCCTATAAAATCTTATAAAACATGAAAATTTTCATCTTTTATGGAAAATTATTTTAAAACATCACTTTGGAAATTTCTCAAGAAAAATATACACTCCACATAGAAATCAAATAATAAAAAAGATGAGAATTTCCCATATATTAATGAAAAAAAATTTCTTGAAAATATAGTTTTATTGTTTTAATGTATTGTTTAAATAAATTATTAGTCATGATAATGGTAAATAACATTCATTACATATAGAATTCAATGAAGAATCTTATCAAATTTTCCAAATAAAATCTAACGTATCACATTTTTAAAATGAAGTTAATATTCCCTCTAAAAAAGATTATATAAATTTCAAATTGGTTAAAATTGGTTTAAAAAATCATTGGACATTTTCAAATACATTATTCTGAATATTTTTAGAAAATATGGACATGAAAGAAAATTTATTTTTATGTAATGATAGAAGAAAAAGAGTTTTTATTAAAAATTTTTATATATAGATCATAGAAATATAAAAATGAATGAAATTTATATTATTCATAAATAACCACATGAGAAAAAAATTAATCATTTTCATGAGATATATATCATAATATTTCATCATAGGAAACATAATAAAAACAATCCTGAAAAATAAGGACATTGTGACATTAATATTATAGCACATTGGTAAATTTGGAATCGTATGCCCCCTTAAATAAATAACGATATATAGATATTTATATCCCATAAATTTGATGAGTGTAATCATAAATGGATATCATGGGAAGAATATACATAATATAAAATAGTTCAGTGTTGAATATGGCATGTGTCCCACATAAATAAAAGTGGGATGAAAATACATTACCACTCTAGATCGTTTTAAATAATAATCCAACTAAAATATTCAATTAATATAACTAATTAAATAAAATTAAAATTATAACATTACAGAACTAAAATTTCAAATGGTATTCATATACATCGCCAAAATAATAATGAGTGGTGAATATGGAAAATGTCTCCCAAAAATAAAAGAGTGCCCATAAAGGCCATTACCTCATGTCATGATTTCCTTAATAAAAATTATAACATCCTATATATAAGAATATAGGATTAGTATAAATATTCTATACAAACAAAAATATATATATCATACCACATATAATTTAGTTATGATATTTAATTACACTTTTGTTTACAATTCCTTTTAAAATCGTATTTCATGCATGAATAACTTCATTTTCCTATTTATTTTGGTTTTTTATTTTCTGTTTTTGTTTACTTTGATAATGGTTCAATGGTTTATAGAAACATAAAAATTGTATAAATATAATATATATTAATTATTTTTATTTTTATATAAATCCTTTAAATTTAGGTATAGAAAATGGATTATAATGTTCTTGGACACAATACATTATGTGTACCTGTAAACGGTGTTTCCATTTTATAAATGTATTCAATGAAATAATGGTATGAATTAATTAAGATTTATAGAATAAATTTAATATAAAAAATATCCTATATATTCATTTTTTCTATCCTTATTACCATTCCTAAAAATATTAAATTAAAAAAAATATCACATGACTTCATGCATGTGGTAGTACACATTTATACATGGGAGATATTACAATTTTCTAATATATTGTGATTTAAAAAGTTATATTTGATATTATAAATAAAAATTTAATATTATTTCATAAAAACCCATCAAATATGTTAATCCCACCACTATATCCATCCTTGTGTGGGGGTGAGGGAAAATTAATTACATGGATTCATGATATGGTAGTCCTCCACACACATGATAGACTGTTTCCATTTCCAATTTGATGAAAGAGGAGATAGAAATAGATGATTCCCTAAAAATAAAATCATATTAAATTATGGTAGATACTATTTTATATTATCCTAATACTTGATGAATTTTTGAAGGATTTGGAAGAATAAATAAAATAAAAATGTTCTATTAAGAACAATATATCTTCATCAAACAACATCCTTATGTTTTCACCAAAAGAGTTATTAATGGGATTTAATAATAAAATATGGCCCATATTATGTGGGTATGTATGTAATTATGTGAATTTATATTGTTGGGATTGACCAAACGTTTGTTTAGGTTTAAATTAGAGAGGAGAGGGGTGCCCATTTTTATATTAGCAAGAGGACACACATTGAATTTTCATAATGAGAAAGGAATAACACTATTTTAATAATTAAAAAATGATCCAAAATTTTTTATTTCTACATTCTTATATAAGAATAATATTCAACATTACCATACAATACTATTGGGACCAGTTTTAGGTCATTTTTACCCTTATCATATTAGTTTAGCCATTGAAAAACTCATTTTAACATTAACCATTGTAATTAATTTTAAATAGTTTTACTATTAATTTTGAAAAAAAATCTATTTTAAAATATTGTATAATATTAATCATACTGATTAAAAATGCATATTATATTTTTTAAAATTCAATTCATAGAAGTGGAGAAATTTAATTTAATAATAAACCCACATATGTGATAAAAAATATGTTTTTCAATGATTTTTTTTAAAGTATAGAATGTTTTAATATTGAAATTAAATATTTTATTGAGTATTTTTTCCATGAATATATTAATAGTGATATTATTTAAGTAATTACACTTTTATTCCAATCTAAAACAAAATTAAGATTCTAATATATTTAAATGAAAACATCGTTTTTACTAAAAATCATGTTTTTCAATATTTATCAATAAAATAAAATATTCAAAAATTTATATAGAAATAACCATAAAATAATATAGATAAGAATATTTCAAAAATGAAGTTTATTTTTTGAAATAATTATTCTAATAGTGGATAAAATCATATAAATTTTTTTCAAAAAATAAATGAAAATTTATTTTTTGAGAAAAAAGTATTTTGAATGGAAATTTAGAAATTACCAAAAATCAAGTACATATTTAAAAATTTGATTTCAATATTTAAAAAAATTATTTTAAATTGAAAGAATATGTTTATTCCTATTTATATTAATAATTTTAATGGAAATGATATAATAGTAATGTTTAAATAATAAATTTTTATTGTATATCACTGTTTGTTAAAAATTAATTTCTCTTGTAATGTATTCTATCAATAAAATAAATATTATTTGGATGAATATTTAATAAAATCATGTTTTTTTCAAAAATAGTGACTATAATTAATATTTTACCGCTTCTATTTTATTGAACCAACTAGTTTAATAAAAAAGGATGTCCCGCATAGCACCTAGGACACTATGATAAATACAATGAAGAAAATAGCTATAAAGGATATATTTAAAAACAATCCACAATAAATGACTATATATCACCTCCAACAGCCTAACAATGAATTACCACAATTATCACATGCACCCCCAACATAAAAAATCACATTCCCACAAAATTTGGGGAACAAACATCATATAGTGACAAACGACTATACTAAGGGTTAAATAATTCAAGAGGTGAATTTAGGATATATCATTCACCTCACACATTAAATAAAAAGGATCAGTAAAAACCTTTAGAACAAAATAATTACTCGTAATTCTAATCCATTTCACATTTCATAAATAAACACTATAAACACTATTTTGAAATTGATGGAAATCATGTACTCATTTAAAACATTTTTAACCCACCATTAAAACATGGGTCCTCTTCATTGAAATCAAGAACTTGTAAAAAGGCCATCATTTCAAAAAAAACACATTGTTAAATTGAAATAAATGGATTTTTACAAGGGGATAATCTCAAACTCTTTTCAATGTAAACATTTTAAATTTATTATAGAAAACCATTATAAGTAATTTTTAGGATAACACATTATTTTAAAAAAACATATATTTTAAAACAAAGTTTCCACTCAATTAAAAAAATGGATACAAATTCATCACATGTCAAAATATATATTTAATTTGGACTCATATACAATTAAAATATGCATAAATCATAAAAAAAATCAGTTACTAATATGAATACATAGAATATGAATTCAAAATTATTATAAAAACATAAAAACACAATAAAACAGTTATAAATCATCACATGGATAACACGTTTGTTCATAAATTCATAAATAGTTAATTTTGAATGAACACTAAATTTTTTAACTATGAAATGAAACATCATCTTAAAAATACTTACATAGAATAAGTATAAACCATCTTAAAACAAATGTCATTCAATAGAGACATGATGAATAAGAAATAACACCTCATCTAGAAGCTATAATTGACCAAATAATTTGGTTAAAAGATTATAAACCAATTCCATATCTTATATAGTAAAATAATATTTTTATTGAATGGGGTAAATTAAAGAAATAAGTAAAGATAAATAATAGAGGATTAAAAGATAAATAAATACATTTGAGTCTAATGAAAAAATCTAAAGGATATCCATGAATCAAATAAAGAGTTTAAAGATCCTATTTTTGACCAAAGGGATCAAAAAACATGGATGGATGAAATGATGGGTGAAGCACCTCTTATTTTGATGATAGAATTTTGGTAAATTCCAAAAATCATTACCCAAGGAGAAGCCACAAGGTTTGGAATCACAACATAATATACCGTGTTCTAATAGTATGTTAGCCACATCTGAATCCATTATAATTCACATATTTTATGGAGATGATACCGAAAATTTGTAAAATCAATTTGGAATCCATATGAAATGGAACTATCACCTGGATAGCCCCCTATATTTGTGAACTGCCCAGATGCAGGTAAATATTGAAGTACTGTGAAAGCCAATAAATAATCACAATTTTCTTCCAAATTCAAAAAAATGTAGAACAAACATTGTTAATATAAATTTAATAATATTATTTTATAGGCCTGGTTTTTTCCATATACTACATTTAAGTGTTTCTAAATATATTTCCAGAGTTAGGAACTACGAGGATTTTTAATTCCAAAACATGGTGGGCCTAGAATTATTTCTATTAAATTATTGAATATATTTTATATGTCTCACATGAATTAAATTTAAAAAAGGGGATAAATCGTAAATGCTTGATTGGATAAAAAATATGAGACCATGGTTGGGTCGATAATGAGGTTTTTATACTTGGCGCAACATTAAATGAGTAGGTGTTGGGTTTTTGGACCCCTCACTCATTGGTGTTACATTTATGTAGGTTAATTAATTAATTAGTTCATTGATAAATTTTCCTTTGACATAATAATAAGTTTATAAATAGGTTAATACATTGAATTAGCCATCATTGTCCCATAATTATCATGTCCAAGGATTAGTGATCATCCCCTCCTCTGTTGGTGAAAAATGATAATCTTATGGATCTTGGACAATCGAAGCACGACGAACACATCATCCTCTTATAGTTGCTATGTTAGCATGTTCTTCACTAATGATCAATCCAATGTTAATTAGGAAACATTATATATCATTTTTATTGCTTATAATTAAATAATTTGTTTATAGTTAGTATTACTTTGATCTTCATCTTTGATAACCTTTGCAACTTATTGGGTACAGAAATTTAATTAATTTTATATTTTTTCATCTGACCATAGTCCCTCATTCTTGATTACTAGCCAAGAATTCTTGGTTGGAAAATTTAATGAATTTTTTGGATTTTCTCAAATATTTCATCGTGATACTTATTTTTGGAATCCACATGGTCCCTGGTTTGATATTTTCCATGGGACCTAAGCTCGATTGTCTTCCCAAGTTTTTGACTAAAAAATGAAACTCGATTATTCTATGAGTGGGACATGGATATGGATTTGTTACAAGGATTGTATGTCTAATTAAATAATTTGTGGCTATACAAACAATGATATAAGATGTTTTGGTGTGTGGAACATCCAATGAAACACCAATATATTATATTGGTTGATTTCTGGAGAACGATGGTCAGAAATAATGTACGGTATCAGATCCATCAGTTTCAGATTATATCATGGTGTAATACAAGGATTGTTGACAATATTTGAAGTGTGTAGGCAATATATGTAACATCCCAAGTAAGTAATGAATAATACATATTTTTATCTATGTCTATTTATGAATTAGATAGTGTTTTAGAGGCTTAAAATGAGAATAAATCCAATCTTAAGCATGTAATACACTAATATTTTTAAAAGATTGTTTTACTGCCATTTCATGGAAAACCATTTTTAAATCAAAAGTTTTACAATTTTAAAATCTCTATTTGTCAAAATAAACATATTATTTATTATTAGGAAATTGAAATTTACATTGGATAAATTTTTGGTATTTTTCTGACAATATTCATTTTTTAATGAATAGTGAAAAATACTGCATTTTACATCACAACTGTTTTTTCATCTAATTTAATTATATGGTTAGATTATATTTATAATTCGCCTTAAAGGGTAATATGAATATATTTTTACCATTTAATCCAATGGTGTTCATTAGGATTAATTTCACTTTGTAATTGGGCATAAACTAATGCCAAACTTTTCGTAGATATTGTATAAAAAACCCGCTATTTGTTTTGACTACGGGAGTTATTTTTAAATAAATTATTGCAATTTCTGTGTTTGGAATTTGTTAAAATGGATTACATATTTGGAATCATAAGGTCCAAATTATGTAATCAAGACTCTTTTGTTTTTGGACATTATGAATAGTAACAACAGTAATTATCTTTAATTATCTTGATTAATGAGTAATCAGGTAGTTAAGGATAATAAAATAATATCATAATAATAAAAAATGACACCAAAATGTGTCCTAAAGCTAATGTTTGTCTCATTTCCGACCATAGGATGCCTTGTTCCAAACTTGGAGACCCCATGGAATCACTTTTGTGTGAAAGTGTCTTTTTATATTTTTATTTTTAAAGAAGGTTAAATATAACAAAGAATGTATCACCTGAGTAAAACATTTTAAATTTTTTCTACATAAATGATATTTTGGACTATAAATATTCATTAGAAATATAAAACTATTTCCTACATCATTGTATTTTTTTCATAGTATTTATACATTAAATAAATTAAATTATTTATGACATCATGATGATGCAGCGATTACCTCATTATTTAAAGATTTAAATAAAATAAAAAGATAATGTAAAATCTAAGACCTAACCTTATCAAAGACCTATTGGATTAGTATATTTCTAACCCTTATCACCTTATCCTCGAAATACGTCAATGTGGGACCTTTAAAATCCAAAACTCATTTGAAAATAAAGTAACATTTTGTAACTTTCCAAGAGTGCCCCTCCTCCCCTCTTATAAAAGGCCCCCACCTCTACCTCCGTCCCAACACCTATCAAGCCTTTGGATCGGACAACCCTTGCTCATTTTATCTCTCCAGATCCCTATCTTACTCCAAGAAGCCTCACATTGTGCAGAAGACTTCCCAAGGAAGCCTTTGAGCTCAAATCAAAAAGCGTTACCCAATATAAAGATAGTGTCTTCTCTTGTGTTCTTATGTTTTATTTTGCTCATCCAACTCCCTGAACTCTTTTTATTCATTTCTTTTGTAAAAACTATAGCATATTCAATATACTAGAATTTTGTTATAAGAATCATTCGAGCTACACTTACACACACCTACATCTAATGGTTAAAGAACATATTATTTCTGTGGATGGCGAATTGCTACCTCACGAAACGATGATGGTTCAATATTATTCTAAAACCATCAAAGGGGGACATTAAGATGTCACTATATTTATATATGATATATAATATGTTTATGTTTTCCTTATGCTTCTGTATTTTTCAATTATGGAATACGTTTATGGCTTCCATTATGGGTATACGCGATATCTTCATTTTAGGAAGTGTGGACTACCGCCCCCTCAAAGTGATTTGATTCGTTAATACCATATGTGGTATGTAAAAAAGGATAGATTTAATGAAATTATATATGATATCATAATGGAATTATAATACTATTATGTATCATTATGTTTTCATTCCATTAAAGTAATAGATAGAAATGAAAGTTGCGTTCATGCGTACGTACGGCTTACCGTCTCCATGAACGGTGCATTTCATTTCTTATCACCAAATGTAAGGTACTATTATAAGTACATATATATAATGGATATATATGATTTATGTTATATCTAAATGATGAATATAATTCTCGAATTAAAATATACATATCTCTCATTTAGTTCTAATTCCATTAATATGACATAGAAATGAATGTAGCGTTCATGCGTACGTACGGCATACCGTCTCCATAAATGGTGAATTTCATTTATTACCTGTAAATGATTATGTAATATAATAAATTCATGCATATACTGGATATATATGATGTATATGGAATCTACATCATGAATATCATTCTTGAGATAATGGATATTTGACTATGTGAACAACTTGTAAAGATAAGAAGTTCATTTTTGACTGAAGTACCAATGATCATTAAAATGACCGTTATAAACGTAAATAATAACATAGTGTTCATGACATGGTAATAAATGATATAAAAGAAATAATGAACTTGAAAAAGGTTCTTAAGCATGTATAAATTAACTCAAGTTTATTATTCAGTAGATTAAAGAATGATCAAGTCATGTCGGATACCAGGAATGGGACTTCATCTCAATATCATTTCATTGAGGCATATTCTGATTATACACAACCTTCTTTTATATGGTGTATAAACCCTTTTGACTTTTACGTTTATCCAAATGGAATCTTTTTTATATGAAGCATTTTACTAAACGACAAAAGGGAATGTTTTTGTCGTACGTATGCGGCGACAATGACTTCTCCGCCGCCGTGACCATTATTTGAGTTTTGGATTCCTCTACAAGCCATACCTTTTTTTAAAAGAAACATAAATACCATGTTTTAATTTTCCTTTATTTTGGTATTGAAAATGGTTTTCATAATGTTTTTATATCAATGTGTTGTATTGATATCTTGTGATTGAAAAGTGGAAATGTTATGTTTCCATTATGCATGTTTTATGTGATACGATTATGTTATAGTAATTGGGCATTATTATGAAGATGGGTGGTTCTGTGATAAACTAAGGGCAGGTGAGCCCGATATAGCTCTCCAATGCATTGGGTAACATGAAGGAGTTAAATGTTAATGTTTCTCTGAAGATATTTAGGAAATATAATTTGATGGGTATTCCAAACGTAACCAAGAGTGTTACTCCCTATGTAAGAATGTTATGAATGCCTCAAGATACCTTTATGTCTTATGATTTCTATGATTTATTCCTGATTTGACGAGGTATGTTAAAGTGCTTATGTTTTATGAGTATAGTATGATTTCATTGATTCTTATGTATACATGTACTCATGTTTCCATTCCATATTTTTATATCCCTTACTGAGCTTTTTATGCTCATCCCATGTTTTTGAAATGTTTTTCACAGGTCAAAGGAAGGGTACATGATATGATGATAGTTTCAAGGAAGTGTCAAGAATGAATCCATGTTTTATTTTAAATATATTTCCGTTGATGGGAAAAAATTAATACTATCTTTTATTGTAACCACTTTGTTTAAATGTGGGATGTAATGCATGTTTTTTGATCTAATTCTCTAAAACTCTAAACCTGAAAATATCCTCAATGGGAATTATTCATTTAATTCAATATTAAGTAATGTTTAAGTTTGGGGCCTTATAGTTGGTTTCAATGGTCGGTTTAGATAACTTTAGGAGTTAGAATTTTATTAAATGATTATCCAAAAATATTTTTTTATGGTCAAATTGAAATGATATAGAATTTGAAGATTACCGTGTTGCTTCTCCTAAGATATTTCTGTGTTAAGAATGGTTTTTCATAGAGGGAACATAACATATTTTCTAGGAAGGCATATAGAGGGAAATGACCTTTCAATTCAGTATCCTGAGATGGGCAGAATCAGAACGAAACAGTTTGTTGCAGTGATGGCTCAGTTGACTCAGGTGAAAAATGGTGGTTGTGTTTATTAATGATATTTTTTGTTTTCTAAAAGTAATTAGGAGCATGAAATTCATTTAAGGGTTGTTTTTCAAACCTTAAAAGAAATGAAATTGTATGGGAAATTCAGAAAGTGTGAGTTTTGGTTTCATCAAATTTCTTTCCTTGGTCACATTGTTTCTAAAGATGGGATAACTGTTGATCCTGCAAAAACAAAGGTTGTTGACGAATGGCCAGGACCCACAAATGTAATTGAGATTCGTTGCTTCCATGGTTTGGTAGGTTATTACCAAAGGTTTGTTATAAATTTTTCATGGTTATCTAGTCCAATGACTAAGCTAACTCAGAAGGGTGTTAAGTTTATCTGGACAAAAGAATGTGATGATTGTTTTCAGAAACTGAAAAGAAGATTGGTGAATTCTCCAGTTTTGGCACTACCTTCTAGGAATGGTGAGTATGTTATCTACATTAATTCTTCATTGAAATGACTTGGTTGCATCCTAATACAGAATGATCAGGTAATTTCATATGCTTCACGTCAGTTGAAAACTCATGAGGTAAATCACCCTACACATGACTTGGAATTAGCTGATGTTGTTTTTTCTCTAAAAATTTAGAGGCATCATTTGTATGGAGTAAAGAGTGAAATATGTACTGATCACAAAAGTTTAATGTATATATTCACTCATAAATAATTGAACATGGGACAGATGAGATGGCTAGAATTAATCAAGGATTGTCATTTTACAATTCATTACCATTCGGGAAATGAAAATAAAGTGGATGATGCTTTGAGTCGAAAAAGTAATTCTTCATTAACAATGTTGCATTTGGAACATTATCCTTTGGTTAAGGATTTGATGAACTTTGGAATAGAAGTTGTTGGTGCAGTATATTCTTCTGTTTTGTTTTAGGTATCAGTGAAATCTCCTATATCAGACAGAATCAAGCAAGCATAGAAGAAAAACAGTGAGTTGCAGAAAAAGGTAGAGCTGGTTCAGAAGGGAATGTTTCTTGAATTCAACATTGATAATGATTTTGATTTGAGATTTGGGAAGAGATTGTGTGTGCCTTGCGATTCACAGTTGAAGAGAGAGTTGTTATGTGAAGCTCATAGTTCTCCGTTTTTAGTTCATCCTGGCAGTACAAAGATTTATAGAGATCTGCGAGAGTATTACTGGTGGGATGGAATGAAAAGAGATATTTCTAATTTTGCTGTGAAGTGTTTGACATGTCAATAGGTTAAAGTAGAGAGGAAGTTACCTAAAGGGATGCTTTAGCCGTTACCAGTGCCAGATTGGAAATGGGAAAATATATCCATGGACTTCATTGTGGGATTGTTGAGGATACCTCGAGGTAATAATGCAATCTGGGTTATTGTTGATCTCTTGACTAAATCTTCACATTTCCTTGTTATACGAGATACTTTTTCCCTAGATCAACTTTACCGTTTGTATCTTAAAGAGATAGTCAGGTTACATGGAGTTCCTCTCTCCATTGTAACTGACAGTGATCCCAGGTTCATTTATAACTTTTGGAAGGGCCTTTAGAAGTCGTTGGGTACTGAATTAAATTTTAGTACTTCTTTCCATCCTCAATCAGATGGGAAATCAGAATGAACAATTCAGACTTTGGAAGATATGCTATGTGCTTTTTGGATGGATTATCCTAGAATATGGGACCAACATATTTCTTTGGTTGAGTTTTCATATAACAATAGTTTTCATTCCAGTATACAGATGGCACCATTTGAGGCGTTATATGGGAAGCGGTGTCGAACTCCAGCTTTCTGGGATGAAGTGGGAGAAAGGAAGCTAATGGGACAAGAATTGGTAGAAGAGTTGGCAGAAAAAGTTCAGCTGATACTGAAACACATGAGAACAGCTCAGAGCATGCAGAAGAGTTATGCAGACAATGGGAGGAAGGATCTCTCTTTTGAGGTAGGTGATCATGTTTTTCTCAAAGTATCACCATGGAAAAGTGTGATGTGATTCATTAAGAAAAGAAAGATGAGTCCAAGGTTCATTGGACCATATGAAATTCTTGAGAGAGTTGGATCAGTTTCTTACCGAGTGGAATTACCTCTGAGTTTATCTCAGGTACACAATGTTTTTCATGTTTCGATGTTGAAAAAGTATATGCCAGATCCATCTCATGTTTTGAGTCCAGAGGTAGTTTAGTTGGAAGAGAATCTATCTTGTGAGAAACAACCGGTCCAGATTCTTGACTACAGGGAGAAAGTTTTATGGAATAAGAAGATTCATCTGGTAAAGGTTTTGTGGGAAAACCACATGATTGAAGAGGCAACATGGGAATCTGAAAATGCAATGACGGATAAATACCCCCACTTATTCGATAAGTAAATAAATTGTGGGGACACAATTTTCTAATGGGGGGAAGGATTTAACATCCCATGTAACTAATGAATAATATATATTTTTATCTATTCCTATTTATGAATTAGATAGTGTTTTAGAGGCTTAAAATGTGAATAAATCCAATCTTATGCATGGAATACACTAATATTTTTAAAAGATTGTTTTACTGCCTTTTGATGGAAAACCATTTTAAAACCAAACTTTTGACAATTTTATAATCTCAATTTGTCAAAATAAACATATTATTTATGATTGGGACATTGAAATTTACATTGGATAAATTTTTGGTATTTTTCTGACAATGTTCATTTTTTAATGAATAGTGAAAAATTCTGCATTTTACATAAAAACTGCTTTTTCATCTAATTTAATTATATGGTTAGATATCTTTCTAATTGGTAAAAAAGTTTAATATGAATATATTTTTACCATTTAATCCAATGGTGGTCATTATTATTAATTTCACTTTGGAATTGGGCATAAACTAATGCCAAACTTTTCATAGATTTTGTTTCAAAAAAACCCGCTATTTGTTTTGACAACGGGAATTATTTTTAAATAAATTATTGCAATTTATGTGTTTGGAATTTTGTAAAATGGATTATATATTTGGAATCAGAAGGTCCATATTATGTAATAAAGACTCTATTGTTTTTTGACATTATGAATAGTAACGACAGTAATTATCTTTAATTATCTTGATTAATGAGTAATCAGGTAGTTAAGGATAATAAAATAATATCACAATAATAAAAAATGACACCAAAATGTATCCTAATTATACTGGTTGTCTCATTTCCGACCATGGTATGCCTTGTTCCAAACTTGGTGACCCCATGGAATCACTTTTGTGTGAAAGTGACTTTTTATCTTTTTATTTTTAAAGAATGTTAAATATAACAAAGAATGTATTATCTGAGTAAAACATTTTTCATTTTGTCTACATAAATGATATTTTTGACTATAAATATTCATTGGAAATCTAAAAAGATTTCATACATCATTGTATTTATTTCAATGTTTTTAGACATTAAATAAATTAAATTATTTTTGTCATCATGATGATGCAGCGATTACCTCATTATTTAAATATTTAAATAAAATAAAAAGATAATGTAAAATCTAAGACCTACACTTGTCAAAGACCTATTAGATTAGTATATTTCGAACCCTTATAACCTTATCCTCTAAATACATCAATGTGGGACCTTTAAAATCCGAAACTCATTTGAAAATAAAGTAACATTTTGTAACTTTCCAAAAGTGCCCCTCCTCTCCTCTTATAAAAGGCCCCCACCTCTACCTCCTTACCCACAACTCTCAAGCCATTAGCTCGGCCAACCCCTGCTCATGTTTCCTCTCCACATCCCTCTCTTACTCCAAAAATCCTCACTTTGGGCAGAAGTCTTCCCAAGGAAGCCTTTGAGCTCAAATCAAAAAGAGTTACCCGATATAAAGGTAGTCTCTTCTCTTGTGTTCTTATGTTTTATTTTTCTACTCCAACCCCCTAAAAACTTTTTATTAATTTATTTTGTAACAACTCCAGTATCTTCAATATACTATAATGTTGTTATAAGAATAATTCAAGCTACAATTACACACAACTATATCTAATGGTTAAAGAACATACTATTTTTGTGGATGGCGAATTTCTGCCTCACGAAACGATGATTGTTCAATATTCTTATAACCCCATCAAAGGTGGACATTAAGATGTCAGTATATTTATATATGATATATAATATGTTTATGTTTTTGATAAGCTTCTTAATATTTCATTTATGGCATACCTTTATGGCTTCCATTATGGGCATACACGATATCTTCATTTTAGGAAGTGCGGACTACCGCCCCCTCAATGTGATTTGATTCGTTAATACCATATGTGGTACATATAAAGGATAGATTTAATGATATTATATATGATACCACACTTTAATTATAATACTATTATTTATCATTATGTTTTAATTCCATTAAAGTATGAGATAGTAATGATAGTAGCGTTCATGCGTACGTACAGCTTACCGTCTCCATGAACGGTGCATTTCATTTCTTATCCCCAAATGTAATGTACTATTAAAAGTACATATATATAATGGATATATATGATTTATGTTAAATATAAATGATGAATATAATTCTGGAATTAAAATATACATATTTCTCATTTAGTTTTAATTCCATTAATATGACATAGAAATGAAAGTAGCGTTCATGCGTACGTACGGATTACCGTCTCCATAAACAGTGCATTTCATTTATTACCTATAAATGATTATATAATATTATAAATTCATGTATATACAGGATATATATGATATATATGGAATCTACATCATTAATATCATTCTTGAGATAATGGATATTTGACTACGTGAACAACATGTAAATATAAGAAGTTCATTTTTGACTCAAGTACCAATGATCGTTAAAACAACCATTATAAACTTAAATAATAACATAGTGTTCATGACATGGTAATAAATGATATAAAATGAATAATGAACTTGAAAAAGGTTCTTAAGCAATTAGTTTTTTACTCAAGTTTATTATTCAGGAGATTAAAGAATGATCATGTCAAGTCGGATACGAAGTATGGGACTTCGTCTCAATCTCCTTTCATTGAGGCATATTCTGTTTATACACAACCTTATTTTATAAGGTGTATAAACCCCTTTGACATTTACGTTTATCCAAAAGGAATCTTTTTTATATGAAGTGTTTTACTAAATGACAAAAGGGAATAGTTTTGTCGTACATATGCGGCGACAACGACTTCTCCGCCGCCGTGACCATTATATGAGTTTCGGCTTCCACTAAAAGCCATACCTTTTTTTAAAAATAAACATAAATACCATGTTTTACTTTTCATTTATTTTGGTACATAAAATGGTTTTCATTATGTTTTTATATCAATGTGTTGTATTGATATCTTGTGATTGAAAAGTTGAAATGTTATGTTTCCTTTATGCATGTTTTATGTGTTACGATTATGTTATAGTTCATGGGAATTATTATGAAGACGGGTGGTTCCATGATAAACTAATGGCGGGTGCACCCGATATAGATCTCCAATGCATTGGGTAATGCGATGGTGTTAAAAGTTATGGTTTCTCCGAAGATATTTAGGGAATATACTGTGATGGGTATTCTAAACGTAACCAAGAGGGTTACTCCCTACGTTAGAATGTTATTAATGCCTCAAGTTACCTTTATGTATTATGATTTCTATGATTTATTCATGATTTGATGAGGTATGTTAATGTTATTATGTTTTATGAGTAGAATATGATTTCATTGATTCTTATGTATACATGTACTCATGTTTCATTTCCATTTTTATATCCCTTACTGAGATTTTTATGCTCATCCCAAGTTTTTGAAATGTTTTTCACAGGTCAAGGGAAGGGTACATGATATGATTATAGTGTCAAGGAAGTGTCAAGAAAGAATCCATGATTTATTTTAAATATATTTCCGTTTTTGGGAAAAAATGAATATTATCTTTTATTGTAACCACATTGTTTAAATGTGGGATGTAATACATGTTTTATGATCTAATTCTCAAAAACTATAAACCTCAAAAGATCCTCAATGGGAATTATTCATTTAATTAAATATTATGTAATGTTTAAGGCTAGGGCCTTATAATATATGAAAAATCTAAATATTCTGGAAAACACCATTCTACACATCAGGTTCATTGAAGAACACATGACGTGAATCCCTTCATAGTGGTAGAAATTAGGTTTGTTAAGGTTTTAGGGATACATGACATTTTACTCCCTATCAAATGATGTGTACCATTCCTTTGTTGTCCCTCCCTTGTGTATGACACACATACATGATGTCTGGGTACATGGACATGGGGTACGATACACCGACACATCCCGAGACTTGGTTCGTCATCACATGGTGTGTGGTCAACCTACATTGTGTATTCTACTATATGGGGTGGAGCAGTGTGATGGTTAATAACATAAAAATTTGATGGAGTGCGACATAATATTGTGTGGGTAACCTCACCCACCGTGTTCCCCTTGATAATTTCCTTGAAAACTTCAAGCATCTCTATATCCATCATATGAACCTTTATTTTGGCATGGGAG
The DNA here is from genome assembly GCA_963277665.1 of Viscum album. Taxonomy (NCBI): domain Eukaryota; kingdom Viridiplantae; phylum Streptophyta; class Magnoliopsida; order Santalales; family Viscaceae; genus Viscum; species Viscum album. The sequence goes on along the minus strand of OY728137.1, from coordinate 1,068,349,153 downwards.
TAGCCTACCCTATGTGTTTTTTTCATATAAAGATATGGTTCTCTCAGAAGAGTATTTTAAGATATTATGTGAAATGATCTAGGTTTTTCATTGATTAAGGAAATACCTGTTGATGGATGAAATCATACATAATCATCAGATCATATCATGTATAACCCTCCATCAGGGATGGGTAGTGGCATTCCCCAGAAACAGGAATGCGCTTACCCTCCAATAAGACTGGGCCATGGAATTCAGCAAAGATAGTATCAATCTTAGCCACTAGTGGGAATAATTATCTGCATGAACCAATTAACTTTACAAGTTATCATCCAGTAGGAATCGAGAGTGGATTTTCTCAATGTTTTGGGCTTACCCACATGGAGGACAGGGCAGTGTCATTCCTCAATGATCTTCCCAATCATACCCTATAATAGGGATATCCAGTTGTTTTCCCCAAATAAAGTTTTGGGAATACTCCCCAACAGGAATGGGTAGTGGAATTACCTAATGAAATCTTCCAAGTATAACATCCATATGGGTGGTGTAGTGGTGTTCTATAATGACTCTTCGAACATATCCACCAGTAAGACTTGCCAGTGGTGTTTGTTGTTAGCATTCCTGGGGATAACCCACCATCCATGATAGAAAATAGAGTTCCTTGGTGACCATCATAGTAGTACCTTCATTTTATAAAAGAGAAGGCGATCATTACCTATAGTTTTTTCCCCTTGAATTTTTGGCATAGTGAAGAGACATGGTTTAATGTAGCTTTGGAATGACACTGAAGAGGGATGAATTCCCACCGAGATGCATCCCTGTGAAATGTCCTAAAGCAAAAATAGAGATTATGTGCCTCCAAAATATGATAGTATCATGGTTTGATGATTCATTCCAATAAACCTATGTGTTTAGGGATGACGTGGGAGATGATGGGCATCATTGATGAACTAATTTTGGTACTATTGGATACTCTTCTTCATATATTAATACGTGATATGGGGATCCCCTTACTACCTGATTTGGGATTAATTGACTGAGAATATATATATATATATATATATCCTACTTTAATACCCTCTATTTGGGTATGGTTATCCACTTTCTAGGATAGGTAATGATGTGTGGGGTATTCCATGTGATTTATGTGTCAAGCTCTTCATGGTTAGATGACTCCACTCTCTAACAATAGGTAATAAAGACTCGATGATAATTTTACCTTCTCACTATTCAGAGCTCCCTGTGTTTGGATGAGTTCATATTATCCCTTTCACTGGGTTTTGTTGTACTCTCTAGAAATACCCTATTCTATTAACTTCATTCCTCTTTAGTTTTATCTCTTACTCCCCCCTTCTCAATTTTCGGTGTGTTCTAGAAGGTATGTATATTATCACCCTTGAATGGGATTTTCCTAACATGTGTCCAATGTTTTTTATATTTCATTCAAGTCAACAAGTTCAGTAGGTGATCTTAGGGATGCATGATTCTTGAACCACATACAGTTGTCATTTCATTCAAGTCAACAAGTTCAGTAGGTGATCTTAGGGATGCATGATTCTTGAACCACATACAGTTGTCATAGCTTGGTATCCAAGAGTAAAGCTCTCTAATCAATATTAATTATCTAATTTTCTATTAGTTTGGAACAAATTTCAGGTTGTAAAAGAAACTTTCCCCATATTACATTCCATTTACACTGCCATTCCTTGTGTTGTACTGGGGTTCATGCATGCTTGATTTACTTTATAAATGTTTTTAATCTTTTCTATCATCTCCTTTTCACTTTTTCATTGATTTGTAAGTGTTTGTGCGTATAGGTAATTATGATATGTCATCTACAAGTTAGTTATTCCTTCATCTCTTATCACCACCCCTAGCCTATGAAGGTGGGTTTTGTTTGTTTGCAGCTCAAGCCTCACCGTTGTTTGGGTAATGATGGATTGTTATTATAAGTGGTTCAATACTTGGGGCATTGTTTCAACATTCCATAAAATGGATTTGATTGGTTTTTGAAAAAAGTGTGAAAGTGTCTTTAGTTCATCTCTCATTATTGGGAATCTAGGGATGGTGCAGCGATTGACATAGCCACTCACCAAGACATTGAATACCTCCTTGTTGAATCATCATGTAGTTCGTTTTTTTGCAGGGATAAAGGGAATATGAATCATATAGGATCGAGTCTATAACTATACTATTAGAGATATATCCCCATTATTGTTAATTTGGGTTTGTGTGTCTATATATATATATATATTTGACTGTGATACTCCTTGATAGTTTTCTGGATGCCGCTGTGATGAAAACATCATAGATTCTAGTTATTGTTCATGATGAGAACCCAACCAAGAATGAGGACAAAGTTCAGGGTCCATCTCATGATCCATTGCGTCCATGGGGGATGGTAGTGACATTACCACTAGTCATGAAGTAGATCCTCCCATTATAGTAGGTTGAGGATGTACGCATGCTAATCATAGTCTGTGTGTTCTAGCATGAGAATGCACTGAGGTTATGTCGTGATATAGATACCCAGGTGAGAATAGATTTTGAAAAGGCGGTGTTATATATCATTTTTATTATTGTTACACTAATATATCATATATTGTATTTGTAAGCTAGTCTATTCCCTGGACCCACTTGGTGTTAGTGGGGACAAGTTACTCAGATTTATGATGAGTCGACACACTCGTGGGATGACTTCTATTAGCTACTTCGTGAGGTGTAATACCCCTCCAGCTTATGTTCATTTAAGATCTATGTTCTTAAAGAGAAAAAAATAGGTGGGATGGCATTGGATTAGTATGAAAATAGGTTTACAGACATTACATGGTACTCCCTCAATATTATCTATGATCGGTACTTCCGTAAATAGATGTTCAAGAATTGAATCTGTAGTGAGATATGAACTAGTATAGTTCCCTTATGCATCCCCCCCAATGTCATGGTACTAGAGTTGGAACATGTGAAAAATAGTTTTCTATCAAAAGGATTATTGAATATTGTGCTGGCAGTGGGTGTGACAGAGTTCAGTCATCTATAGTAGTAAGCTTGAACTAGAGATTTCAAAACATGAGAACCATCCATATGCAGGATCAGGGACATGGTAGAATAGTTCAGGGACAACAAAAAGAACCAAAAAATCTTGGAGTTTGTCATTTCTAGGATTATAATGGATGAGTTCACATGGCATGGGAGGTCCTGACCAGATGTTCTTGGCATCCCCGAACGTTTGGTAATGGACCACTAAAATAGAGACATCATTATAATTTTGAATCTCTGAGACATGGATCAGGTGGTACCCATAGAAGATGACCAGGAAGAGGAGTATAAGGATTTCTAGGTGGAGGATGACTATATAATATACTTCTTCCACCACTACTTAGTGGCCCACATTAATCATAGGGAGTTTGTGGTGGGGCCAAAGACAACAGTAAAACATGTATATCTATGATCTTGTTACACATGTGTTGATTCATGGTACAATATTTCATTATTCAACACGTTATTAAGTGTTAGTAAACAAATGTTCCATCTATTCTTTTATCTCTATACTCCTATTATAGGATTTATGGTTCTTTGTGGAGTTACAAGAACATCTACATTATTGTGAGTTTCCCACAATGAATGTATCTTATATGACTTTGATCTTCCAGTAGTGTGGGAAATCAATCTATGGAAATAAAATAACATGGGACCTATTATTCATCAAGATTGGACCCTATGAAATCATCCTGGTCAAGTATTGTATTTCTATGGTTTGATCCTAGATGGATTATCACCACATACTAGTCAGATTCTTTCACACTTATGGGATGAGGTTCCCCTTTCCTGGAGAGATATACCTTATAGAAGGAAAAATAGTTACATTGAGTAGAGATTTGAAACCAATCATCCATTAGTTAGAAATGAAATAGTTTTAGGCGAAGAATGTTCTGGCATATGGGTTCCTTCTGTTTTGGTGGATAATATGGACATCTTCCCACATGATATTCTTGGACTACCTCCGTCACGAGAGATGGAGTTTTGCATTGACATGCATCCTAGGAATGACATGATATATTACGTGGCATATCAAATGGATCCTACTAAGATATATGAAAAATGGTTTCATATGAAGGACGTTAATGAGAATGGTTTCATTAGACCTAGCGTGTCCCCCTGTGAAGCATTAGTTTTGTTCATGAAAAAGGGATACAAGAGCATGCGGCTTTGTGTGGATTATCACAACCTGAACAAGACCATTATAAATAAAATTCACCTCTTTCCAAGAATTAAAAACATATTTGATATGTTTCATGGTGTGGGATGGTTCTCTAATATCAATCTCAAGTCCATCAACCCGCATTTGTGAGTTCATGAGGCTGATATTCTAATGTTGTCATTCTGAGGTTGCAATGAACACTATGTGTTCATAGTGATTCCATTTGGTGTGAAAAATTCACCCTCTATTTTTTGGACATTGATGAACCAATTCTTCCATCCATACATTAGCCAATTATTTTTTGTCTACATCGATGACATACTTATATACACTAAAACATGAGAGGATCATTATGTGAACTTGAGGATGGTTCTTAATTTTCTTCAAGTTCACCAATCATAAAAAATATCATTAATTTATAGATCTAGATATATGAGGGTCAAATTATCGAGTATTTTATTTCTAAATAATGATTTTCTATGTATCTAATAATGATTGAAGTATTTCTTCCTTGGGAGACACCCAATAACGTGTTAGAGGTGTGGAGTTCCCTTTTCATGTTTTGGTAATATGGGTGGTTTGTGGTAGAATAATTCAGAATTAATGCTACTTTATCCTACATGACATGAAAGGGACAACCATCTACCTGATCTAAGAAATTATAGAGGGACTTTTAGGTGTTGAGGTGGAAACTGTTGAGTGATCTAGTATTGATGCTACCAGAAGAATTTTTTTGGTTTTTTTATTTTATTGTGAGGCCAAAAGAGCTGGTCATGGCTACATGTCGATGCGGTGGAAATTAGTCATCACATATGGGATTAGGAAGTTGAGGCCCAATGAGTAGAACTACTCGAATCATGATATATAGCTAGAATCTATACTATTTTGCATGAGGATGTAGAGGCACTACCTCATTGAAGTGTGATTTGTTGTCAAATCAGACAACCAATGTCTTAGGTACTTCATCACCAAGACAGACCGTAACTCGAGACAAAAAATCTAGCAGGAGTTCTTATAGGACTATTAGTTATAGATAATCTATACACCAATAAAAGGGATGATTTATTTAATATTCCCTTACCAAAAATTCATAGGTTTGTTTAGTTCTTGATAAATCAGATAAGTTGGATTCCATATGGCTAACCCCGATGGAGAAGGAGGGTACAAATTTTATCCAGTCGATGTTGTTGAATCCTTCACTCCATCAGAATGTGAGATATTCCAAGCTAGGGGAAAATGACTACAAATTTTTTCATGATCAAATATCCACATGCAACATTTCATATGGATATTCTAAAGGAGGGAAACACAACATATTTTTCTAAGGGTGAACAATGTATCTAATCACGATGCATGAGGAGGTAATGTAGGTATTCCACACTACTCCCCTAGATGTACATCCCACTGTATAGAATATTGTATGATACATTCAGCCGATGTTTTGGTGGTTTTACATGAGACTAAGAATAGAATTGTTCATCCCATTGTGCATCTCATTTCAACAAGAGAAGGTTAAGAAACATCTTATTACGGGTTTTTTACTGCCCCCTGAGATCATAGAGTGAATGTGGTATAAAATATCCATGTAATTATTTATAGGTATTCCATTTATAGGGGAGATCAATGATGCCAACATGGTGGAATTTGACCGACTCATGGAGTCGATACACTTCCTTTCCATTAGGGAGCAGATTTCATTGGAGAGTTTAAAACAATTGTGCATAGCAGAGATCTTCCTACATCATGGGGTTCCCTAAAAAATTTCCATTGAACCTGATTCATAATATAATTCAGGATTATGGAGATTCCTAAAAGATGCAATTTTTACCTAGGTGTGGATGAGTATAACCTTCCAGCCTTAGACCGATTGGCAGTCTGAGTACACTATACTTGTGTTATAGGTTATGATGAGGGATTGTGTGTTAGTCTCCTAAAAAATCTATGAGTATCACCAACTCTTGGTAGATATTTCATAAAAAAACTAGTATAACTCTACTATCAAAATGGAAACTTTTGAGGACCTATATGAGAGACCCTACAGGTCATCGTTGTGTTGGAAATAAATATGAGAGTCATCTCTTGTGGGATGATATTTAATGACATCAACTAGAAAAAAAGGTTTGGCCATCTATGAACAGATGAGGATAGCCCATAGAAGACATAAATCTTAATCATATTTCTGTCATAGGCACTAATAGTTTGACCAATGAGACCACATATTCTTGGGAGTGTCCCCAAAATGATGAATTTATAGATTCATCGAGTGAGGCAAGCTATCCCTATGGATCAATGGGCCTTTTGAGATCATGAAGACAGATGGAGAGGTTACCTACCAATATGCCTCACCCCCATAGATGGTGTGGGTTTACCACATATTCCATGTATCACAGTTGATGATGTACATGCATGATCATACACACATTATTGAATGGGGAGAGCTAGACATTGGGGACATATCCACCTTTATAGAGCACCCGGTGGTAATTGGGAATCGATATGAGCATAACAATTGATGATGGACCACCCATTTGGGTCACATGTTATGGAAACCTAGAAATGAGTAGGTTTCTTGGGAGTTGGAGTTCTAGATGTGGGCTCAATATTCTGATTTGTTTAAATTGTTTTTATTTTCTAGGTTGAAAATATTGAAGAATTAAATGATGTGGTACCCATTGTTTTCTTGTAAGACATTGTAATATTTTTAAAATATATTTCCAGAGAAAGACACTCAAATGGCGTGAAATTATGAGGCATGTTGTGCCCATAAATAATTTTATAAAAATAAGAAATATATTTTACATCATGTGTAGAGACTCTAGTTTTTGGGCCTGTAATACATTGGAATATTTCTACGAATAATTCCAGATCTAGGCGTGAAGACGGCGTGCGATTCCGAGGCCCGGTGTGCCCGGAATTAATTTTATAAAAATATTAAGTATTTTTATACTATGCACGTGGTGGGGATGTGATATCTCCTAAACGGTAGCTCAGAACAGGAATCTGAGGGCACAGTTGCGTCCGGAACGTGCCGTTTACCTTAGGTGAGGTGTAAAGTTTGCGAGCGCGGGCCTGTGGTGAGAAACGCCACCAGGGGCGTTTTCGTAAATAAGTGGTGAAGTTAGTGGGCGAGCGTCGGCTCGAATAACTTCTGAACGGAGTCTCGGATGGAAAATATGAGTATGCCGTTGCGTTCAGAACAGCGCGTTTACCCTAGGGGTGACCTTACTTTTGTTCGCATCGGGCGTCGGGCCCGAGGCTGGTTTGGCGTCGGCGGGCGGCTGATATAAATATCAGCGCCCCCCCCCCCCCCTTATCATTCCTCTCGGTGTTCTTCGCTGTTCTTCGCCGCCGCTCCGCCGAATCGAGCAAACGAAGCGCCCACGAGCTCGGAACTCGACGGTGGACGTTCCAAGAGCGCGCATCGGAAGCTCTGGAGCGCGGATCTGAGGCAAAACGTCGGCGTTTCGCCCGCGAGGTAGGCGGTCTGTGTTTTGAAATCCCGGACCATGTTTATTTGTTTATTTCATCAAATCGTTATAAGGGTTGTATAGTTTGGGTCCCGGGGTTTCCGAAACATGTTTCGGATCTGATTTTGGAGCACCAGGGTGCTCCTGGGGGTCCCCGAAAGTTTTCCGATGGAAATCCCGGATTCCGGTGGCGGCCATGGCGGAATCCGGCGAGGCAGGGCGGCGGCGCGTCGGAATCCGGCGGCGGTGCGGTGGTTTCCGGCGAGGCTGGCGGTGGTCCGGCCTGGATTTTCTAGGGGTTCTTTAAACCCCCGTAACTCGCAAGCCGTAACTCCGATTTGCGAGCCGTTTGCGGTGACGCCCTCCTTGCATCGAGACGGACCCTTTGAACTCACTTTGAGGGTTTAAGGGTTCGGGATCGTGGCCCGGGAGTTAGAAACGTCGTATAATATAATATTATTTTATTATTTTACGACTTCGGACCGTTGGAACTTCTACCCGGAGCGTCCGATTGACGTGCCGTCAGTGGCGTTGAGACCCTGATGGTACGACGGACATTTTGAGATGGTTTTTGGGTGTTGGGTCTGAGAACAGGGTGCGGGCCCCACGAGACCGGGTTTTGGCGTTTGTGGAGAAACGCAGCTTTTGCACCAGGAGTCCGATTTTGGTGGATGAATAGTCCATCCTGTGTGTTTTTCCGAGAGGATCACAATGTTGTGATCCGTTCGATGCGTTTCGGAATCCAGGCGTGGGCCCCACCCAAGCTGGCCTTCGGTGAATAGTACTTTTTTCACCGGGTGTCCGTTTTGGACGAGTGATTAGTCGATTCCGCTTGTTTTTCTGAGGGGATCGTCGTGGTAACGTCCGCTCGATGAGTTTCAGGATCGTTGTGTGGGCCCCGCACGGGCTAGCTACGTTTAATAGTGCCTTTTTCACCAGTGCTCCGTTTCGGGAGAGTAAACAGCCTATCCTGCGTGTTTTTCTGTGTGGAATGCGATGGTGGCCTCGAATTTGGCTTAGGAGGTGCGCAGTGTGGCGTTGTGCAGGTCGCTCAGGTTAGTGACGTTTGGACCAATAGTGGTTGAGGGTTCTCCCTTGGTTCGTTCCTACGAGGGTTCGTGTGGCATCACAACCTTCGTATGGGTTTGTGATCCTCTCGATGGGATGTTTTAATTATGGTATCCCTACGGTGGGCCCGGAGTGGATCCTCTAGCATCTTTACCCCAGATCGGGTTCTTGGTATCGCTGTGACCTCTTATTTATGGGCGGCAATCCCCTATCTAGCAGGTTAACCCCGTAGGGTTTGTGGCATCATCGGAAATATGATCCCCTAAGCGGTGGGCCGTGCTCAGTAGGGTTGTGGCATCGTCGGGTATATGATCCCCTACTCAGCATGTATTTTATAGTAGGGTTACAGTATCGTTGGTTATGCGATCCCCTACTCAGCGCGTGGTTTCGGCAGGGTTACGGCATCGTCGGTTCGATCCCCTACATCGCGAGTTATACCAGATAGGGTTCCGGTATCATCGTGACCATCTTTATATGGACGATGATCTTCTATCTGAGTGTGGAGCTTCTGTCGAGTGCCAGATCGGGTTGTGGTATCCCCCAGCAGATCCTGGGTGTGATCCCTTATCTGTGAGAACTACGTAAGCCAGATCGGGTTGTGGTATCCCCCAGCAGACCCTGGGAGTGATCCCCTATCTGTGAGCTACGTATGCCGGAGTGGGTTCTGGTATCCCCTAGTGGACCCTAGGAGCGATCCCCTATCCGAGGAGTTTGGTGGTTATATTGTTTCAGCGAGGTTTCCTCAGTGACGCTATCCGACGAGCGTGATCTCTCGGGTGAGCGTCTGAGAGGTTTGAGAGAAACCCGATGGAGTGTATCTCTCGAATGAGTGTCATCTAGGATGACAGTGATCGTGTGGTGTACTCTCTTGGTTGGGACAGTTGCTGGTGATGAGGTCGTTACCTCTTGTGGCTTTGTGGTGTGAGCTGTGTATATCTGGTTTGTTCAAGGTGTATGTATGGGCATACACCTGAGCTGAGCTGAGCTGACTAGTTGTGTTTAGCCGAGGATGGTCATAAGATGGAGTTTCTCTCTCGTCTGGGTTCCCTCTGGCTGGGTTGAGCAGACTGTTGCCTTTCAGTTTCTCCCTTGGGTTATGGGTTTTTGGGGTGCCTACTGAGTATGTTTATACTCACCCATGCACGGGCTTTGCCCGCACATGTTTGTGTCTTGTGCAGACCACATGCCTTTTGACGGAGTCCCAGGAGGACCCGGAGTAGGCGGAGCTTAGTGAGCGAGTGGACCGGGGTGTCTACCGGAGCTGTGCCGAGGGATCTTTCTAGCGGGTGTTTGTGGCAGCGTTCCCCTTCTTCAGAGCAGGTTGGACATGCTTTGTAGTTTTCTTTGGTGGGCCTTGTTTTGCCCTTTGTACTTTTGTTGTTGCACTCTGGTTTGGGATAGATTGTATGCATGCATTTACTTTTCAGTTTCTATATCTCTGCACTGTTTCATGGAGTTGTTTGTGGGTGCGTGTGTACAGGTACCTTAGGCTAATGCCTCCCATGTGTGTGATAGCCTACTCGGTGCTAGTCGCCAGCCCCTGGCCTATTGGAGGCTGGCTTGGGGAGTCGCGGCTCGAGCCCTGTTGGGTCGGGTCGTGACATCATGGGTTCATGGTAAATTAAGGAAAATGGTATAACTCTTCAATGATTTATTAGATTAGAAATCCGAGCCCAAGGATGGGTCTATAACAAGGTGTTTACCATTGGTGCGATATAAAAAGAGTCGGCATGGGATTTGTAGATCACTCTCTCATTGTAGATTCATTTATGTAAATTAGTTTTTTAATTAATTAGTTAAATAATTTATATTTATATAATAAATTCTCTATAAATAGGTAATTATAGTGAATTGTCCATTGTTTTCTCTTAATTCTCCCATTCTCTACCAAAATCTCCTCTACTCATCGGTTGGCGATAAAAGAAAAACCACTAGATCAAGGAAAATCGTAGCATGATGATGACATTAGCTTCTTTTGATTGTTGTGTGGGAACATTCTTCACCAATTATCAATCCAAAATAATTTTGTAATAATTATATTTGGTTTTTATACATTATAATTTAACAGTTGAGTAGATCATTAATCTTCCATTAATATGTTCCCTTTAAAAACATTCAATCTTCCCAGGAATGGAAATTTTAATAATTTCTTATTTTCTCATCTAACCCATGTGCAACATTCTTGAACATCAACCAAGAATGCTTTTAAGGTAAATTTTATACCCTTATAATGGGGGGTGTATCCCAAATTTCATTAGGTTATTAACTATTAGAATCCGTTTGGATCTCAATTCCACACTTGTTGGGTGACCCGAGCTTGATTGGGTACCTGGATTGGTGACATATCGATAAAATATTGATGGTTCATTGATAGCAGCATGAATCTGGAATCATTATGAAAAAACAATGGTCATTCCATTGGATTGAGGATGTATTATCAAGTATAAATGATTCATCATCATGGTAAATATTTTATGATACCCCCATACATTTTGGTGGCTTATTTATGGGAAAATGGCAGGAAATGATGAAATGTTCTCAGATAAATGAGTTCCAGAATTTATCACATTGAAATCCAATGCGGTTTGACGATATTCTACATGTGTAGGATGGACCTGAAAAATAAAGAGATTCTTGAAAAATACTGACTATAGACCATATTAAATGTAGAACACATGAGATTTATTCCTTCTAAGTGGTTACGTTAAGGTTTTGGCTTCTATAAGGGATACAGAACTTGAAACTCACTCTCAAAAACCATATACCATACCAAGATTGGACAACTCATGTGGCCAACCACATGAACACTTATCCCGGGTATATATACATAGACTTCGGTATATATACATGACCACATGATATTTCCCTAGTCTTGATTAGTTAAGAAACAAACTGTAGACTACCTACAAGCCATGTTCTACTAACTGGGGTGGAACTGTGTGACAACAAAGATCATGGACAAGCTATAGAGTGGGTCCAAATTCCATTTGGTTCCCCTCACATGACTTGTTACCCATAATCAATTATTAGTGAACTTCAAACGTCTATATTTATGTCGTCAAAAATGGATTCTGTCTTTTGAGTCCCCTATCATGATTGATGTTTTGGGGAGAACATGATGGTGACCTAGAAAATAGATTTAACGATATGATGTGATTTTTTTTGTGTTTGGAATAAGATGGCGAGACACTCGATGAGAAATAAAATTATAAAGAGTCACTAGAGCATCCCGAGAATTAGCTTCTAGAAGAGATGAGCATGGGCATTCCCCCAAATATTTTTCCAGGTGTACACTCTAGTAAAGTTGTATATTGGAATTCCTGAATGAAAATTCTTGGAATACCCTCTAGTAAATCTAGGAAATTTCATTCACCATTGATGTTTCTGAGTTACCGTCTATTGGGACTGGCTAGTGGGGGTTCTTGACATCTTGGGAATACCCTCTAGTAGGGATGGGTAGTGGCATTCCATGATTGTAGTTTTAGGCTTATCCTCCAACATGTTAGGGCAGTGGAATTCCCCAAAGACATGTTCCTAGCCCAAACCTCCCGCCAAAATCCGTAGTGGACGTCCCAGATGACTAATCGGTCTTATCCTCTAGTAGGACATGGCGTTGGCATTCCCCAATGGAATTCTCAAGGGTAAAAAACCAGCTGATCTAGGTAGTAGAGTTACTTGGTGACTATCAGTGTAGTAACCACCTATTATACAAGGTCATGGATCCTTACCTAGTATTTTTGGCCCCGGGAATGCATGTAAAAATGATGAGACTTGGTTTGAAAAAGAATTTTATGCATATGGAAGAGGGGTTCTTTCCCCATAAAGACACATACTTATGACACATCCTAAAACAATTTGGGTGAGTCAGTGACACACAAAATAGGTAGTATCAGAGTGAAGTTATTGTGTCCTTTAGACTTATGTGTTCATGGAAGATGCCTGAGTTGTTGGGAATATTTGATGGAATTATTTCAGAACTATTGGCTAATCTTCTTCTTGGGCGGAGATGTGCGATAGAGATACCTTTACTATCATATTGGGGATATTTTTGTAGAATATATATATATATATCCTACTCTAGTTCTCACTCCATGGGTACAGTTACTCTCCTTCCATGAGAGACATATATGTGTGAGGTATGTATCATTATTTTTTAGTTTATCTTCTTGTGGTTGGATGTGTCCAATCACATTATATAGGTAGAGATGACTTGATGAGAAGTTTTTCTTCTCACCATGTTGAAATCCTTGTTTTTGGATGAGTTTACCTTCACACTCTCATTTGGTTGATCTACACTCTATTACTGTACAATTTTCTATCTAATACATTATTCATCAGTTGTATCTCTTACTGCTCCCCCTTCATGATTTTTGGAGAGTTCAAAAATACATGTATATAATCACCCCCAAATGGGAATTTCCCAAAATGTGTCATGTGTTTTTCCGATAATGGATATGTCGAACGCGACTTTAGTGGTGCTGAGAAATATGGGGTTCATGGATATAATGTGGTGGTCATGGATTGGAATCCAGTATTCAGGATCTCTTAATTGTTTTACTTTTTGAGTTTTCGGTTTGGTTGGTAATCATTTCTGTTTGGGCGTGTATTTTACTCATTTACTTTTGGGTTACACTACAATAATTTTTATTGTTTAGGGGTTCATGAATTCTTGATTTACATTATTATAGTGTTGCCTATTTTCTTTTATTACCTCTACACATTTTCATCGAGTTGGTTGTGTCCGTGTATTGGTAATTAGAAAAATGACACCCTATGTTACTTATTCCCTCAACACATTTCACCACACCTTGGACTTTGTAGACAGTCTTGGGGTAGTTGCAGCTTTAGACCCGGCATTGGTCCTGTCATGACAGTTACGATCTATAGTGACTTGTGTGTTTCACAATCAGGTTTCTCTTTATTTAATAAGATGACTTAAGATAGATCCTATACCTCATTTCATATCTCATCACCTACAATAAGATATTTTAAATGTATAATAGGTATATCATACATATTACATCCATGCTTAATTTTAGAATGATAATGTGTATCACTCGAACATTGTTTTCATCTGTAGACATCAGAGTGTTTTTCTATGATATATTGATATTACAATACTACATCTTATTCTTTTTCATTAATATATAAAATCAGTTCCTTTTAAATCTCATTATATTTTTTTCCATTTATAAATATATGTTACTTACAAATAATATATCTATTATCTATTTATTGGAATACATTTCTTCATTTTATATATATTTATTACATAAAAAATAACAAAACATATAATATCCATAATTACAATATGGAAATGCTTTATGAATGTAGGTGGTATAATGTCTTCATTATAATGTTTTCAATTGTGTCAATAGGGTTATTCTCATTTAATTTCATTAATATCACTATAATTATTTCTCAGTTAATTTTCAAAGACACTATGGATTATTTTACTAAAAGCTTCCCCAAAATTTCTAATAGACTTTAATTTCAACCATTTAATTAAATATTCATATTCTATAATGGGAATTCTCATGATATGTTATGTGTATTTTAAAAATATTATGTATAATAGTAAATATAATATGAATCCAAAATAAATTTTACTACTTTGTAAAATATCATATTAATTCATAGTTAAATGTTTTTCACATACACAGATCATAGAAATATATTATTTATCTTTGTAAGATAATGTTATGTATGCATAAAAATTTCAATCTTTTTGTATTATTATTTTCTGAGTTGAAAAAATACAATATATAAGTAATATCTTGGCCAATTGTGAGTCTTATAAAAACTATGTAATTTTTATAAATCAAATCAAAACCACTTCAAATATAATCTGGGAATTTCATGTCAAATAACAATGCATTTGTATTGATTCATTATGTTTCAAAATATATATAGAATCAATTTTAATTTATTATTACATTTAAAAACACAAATATATGTTTTCAATAAAAAATTATTTTTTATTCAAAATTATTTTATTCCTATTTTAATCATTATTCATGTGATATTCATCACTACATGAAATTGAATTCATGCTCAGGACTTTTTGAATTGCTTGTCAAATCTCCTAGCATTCCTTTATCCCCAATAAACACAACTTTTGAATACTTTTTCTGGATGTAATTCTATATTCTCTCTTAAACCAATTGAGTTGGTTCATTAATATTCCATGAATGCCTGAAATTTATTAATATCAAAACAAATTATAAATTATTAGTTTTATGTGGGATAATAACATGAATCTATTATCACTAAGAATGTGAAAGAGTGACATAAACACCATCTTCCTTGTCATTTAACACAATAGAAGAATCATATATAATTATTGGTATCATCTTACACCACAAATTAAACCAAAAGATATTTTATATTGGAAATAAATATAAAAAAATTCTAAAAATAAATAATTTATGGTTTTATTCCTCAAGACGAATGTTGGTTTTGACATCAGTTTGTAAATAGCAATTTATGAATAATGGATGTTTACAGAACTCCATTTATTCATATCCTTCATAAGTTATATTTTTTAAAGTGAAATTAATATATTCAAAAATTGGTATTTGTGATAAATTATATGGAATATAGGATGAAAATGATAAATTGATGTAATAAAATCCATGGCTTTAGGGGATGAATAATGGAGACCATAGGATGATTGATGAAAAAATAATAGTTAAATTATTCTATTGTGTTAATAAAATTTGGAAAACAATCAGATATTTTGGAGATAATTTATAGGATAATGTACTTGACAAAATGATTATAATAAATAATATGTATCGAAAACAAGTCTTATCACTTACAGATCATGAGATGGGTACACCTTTATTGGATTCCATATATATTATTATTAAAACTTATATTATACAAAAGGATATTTTAATAAATAGAAATAAAATAAATTGATATTTTTATTTTTTAAATCATTGAAATAATAAAATAGTAAAAATGAATCTTTTTTATGAGGAAAATATTTAAATTTTAATGATGATATTGAAGATAATTTTTAAAAAATATTTTCACTCATGTATAAAAGTACGATATAAACTAAATGAATTTTTAAGGGAAAGATACCAATGAATATTTTTTTATGTGTGTATATATTAAACATAATGCGATAAATTATCCAATTTCGAAAGGGAAATAATTTTTTGATTATGATGACAAGATTAAAAGTTGTTTTCCTCAGAATAAATATATGAAATTTGATATAAAAAGGTTTTTTTATCAAAACGTAATGGTAACAACTTCCCTAAAACTAAAAATAAAAATTCAATGCTCGAGGATAAGGATTTAAGAGAAAATGAATTGATATTTTAGTCATCTAATAAAGATTATAGAAATTTAATGATTTCAAAAAATTAATGAGGAAATGATCAGTATAGATGAAAATTGATATTATGGAAGTGAAGAAGATACTAGTGAGTTGTTTTTTAAAGGAAAAATAATGGAATGTCTTTCCATTTTGTTCAATTTAGAGTTGGAGTTAAATAGTTTAAATAATGATAATCAATATAATTGCATCATGAAATAATCTCGTATTGATTAAGGGTAAAGGATAATGAGTAAAATTGAATAATTGAAAATTTTACTTACTGTAGAGGATAAATTATAGATTGATATCGAAATGAGATTCAATGTGAAGGATATGTAGTTTGAAACATTCTTACAATAATATATAAATATTGAAAAGTAAAAAAACTATTATAAATAATACATTACAAATTATTTTTATGATATTAGATAAATATTGATGAAAAATATTGTTAACTTAGATTATGTCTCAAAAATTTATTATATTCAATTAAAAAAAGAAAATATTTTATTTAAAATCGTATAAGGGTTTTGAAAGTGTTGTTATATTGAATTATTCTATTTAAAAATTTAATACATTTAAATTTTCTAAAAACCATGTGGATTCTTGTAAATATTTAAATTTACAGAATACTAACTTCAATGTAAAAAAATTATACAAATTGTAATATATATATTTATATAAAAATCTCAGTACTGATGAAAAATATATTGGAAGAAAAAATCACAAATGGAACTAAATAATATTATCAGAGAAAAGAAGATTATTACATATCAATATCTAAAAAACAAGCTATTGTCATATATAAATTTACATTGTATTGATATTATTTTAACCATAGATTATTTGGGATCATTTTTTTAATTTTTTTGATTATCTAAAAGTATTTTTAGGATTTATGATATTAAAGGGACAATGTTTAAGGACAAACCTACCCACTAAATGAATAAATGTTCAAAATAGAGATGAATATTACTAAATAAAGGTTGAAAATAATTATTAACCATGGAAATAGTTTTTTTGGAAGATGTGACCTTTTGTGTCACTCTAAAGAAGAATCTATAAACATTATACACACCCAAATGATTGTGAAATTTACCCCTCAGAATACATAGAAAAATGAATATAATGTAAAATTTAATGATTTTATGGATGATGTTTCACTAAAATCCTACCTATTTTAATCTATATAGACTCTTTATATTTGATATTCTTAACATATGATGGGTTATTTAATGATATTAAGAGATATTGACATTTTTAAGGAGTATTCAGATACATGTCGAAATGATTGTTTAATTAAAATTAAAGTATATAGATAAATTTTGATTAAAAATAATAAGTTGAAACCCATGAAAATGATATATATTAATGTTTTAAAACAAAAATATAAAGTATATCATTTCTATATATAGAATTAAATAAACTAGATTTTTGGGAATATGGGATCTTGGTGATGAGTGTAAAAGATATATTTTTCTTAATGAGAGGAATTATTATATGAAATGTAAGAATTTATTTAGAAATTATTAAAATAATGATCACTTTTATGTTGAATTGTGATAATTCCATTTCCCACCACTGTTACTATTTTTTGATCTTTATAATACTTAATAAATTTCATATTTTCTTCAAATAAAAACCATATTTCACATTTTTAGAGTATTTTGGAATGGAAAAATCTATTTTGAATGAAATTCATATTTTAGAATTGAAATTTATTTATAAAATAAATATGTATTTTGATATCCAATTACCCTTTCATATATGGGATAAAAAAATTTAAAAGTTATTTATGATGAAAATGAGTTTCATCATGATTTATGATTATCTTGTGGTTCTATAGAAATTTTTGGGATAACTGTTTATTCATTTATTAGAAAATGAGACATAGTCACATTATATATATGATAGGTGATTTAATGATATTTAGAGATTTTAAAAATTTTAAGGATGATTCACTAACTTTTGGAAATGTTTTTCAAATAAAAATTAATCTTGATAGATCCACTATGATAAGAAATAAGAAGTTTAACCCCAAGAACAAGATATATATTACTTTTCTACAACAAAAAAAATTATTTATATCACTTCTATATAATGAATTCCATTAAATAGAGTTTTCTTAATATGGGATCTTGGTGAAGAGTGTAAATGATTTATTTTTATTAATGTGTGGAATCATTGTATGGAATAATTGAATTTATTTATAAATGAAAGAAAAAATGATCAATTTTAAGGTGTATGGCTATAATTACATTTCTAGCAGCTGTAACCATTACTTGATGTTTTTAATACAATATAATATTTCATTATTTCTTCATATAAAAACATTATTTCCCATTTTTAATGTTTTTTGTTAATGAAAATGCACTTTTTAATGAAATTAATTTTTTATATGAAAATTAGTTTTTAAATAAATAGGTATTTTTATATCAATTTATTCTTTAGTTTATGGGATAAAAGTATTTTTAGAAGGGTTATTTGATGAAAATGAAATCCATTATGATTTTTTCTTGTTTTATGGTTCCTCATAAATGTTTATGATTATTGTTAGTTCTGTTACAATCAAATTAATTATGGTATCATTATAACCCAATGACGATTGATTCCAATATAAAATAGTAATGGTTGGTGATGTTATTAACGAAGAATATATTGTATCATGATAATCCATTGAAGGGTGGGTCTCTGATATCCCCCCAACCCATTTTTTACTCTAGAGTAACATGTTGACCACATTTTCTATACCATTTGTAAGCGTGATTTTAATTATGATGTCTCATGTTACCTATACAATTTATATATTCTTTTAATGTGTAATAAATTATTTATTTGTTAAAAAATTTAGTTTCATTTCATGATAAATTTTTTTAATTTATTTATCTAAAAAACATTGAGATAATGTTAAATACTTCATGGGTTTTCATGTTTTTATCTAGACTAATGAATTTATACTTTTTTTTCCCACGATGAGATTTATATACCCATCCCACATTTCAAAAAACAATTTATAGGGTTTTAGTATTGATAAGCTAATGAGATATATAGAGTTGATTCTCTAACATAGAACTGATGATTATGTATTCATTAAGATCACTACCTTATAAATTCTCAAGATAAAACATTATAACCCAATGAAATAATATTTGACCTATCAATATTCATTATGAGCATAATTCTACATAAGGTAAGAAATATTTGAAAATGAATTATGTGTTAGGATTGTAAATTTATAGAAAAAATAATGGAGTAAAATATAATAGAATTAAGTGTATAATTTAAGAAACAAATATGAAATAAAGTTAGGATAATAGTCTGAAGTGAATAATGAATATTGAGTTACTAAGAACAATTATTTCTTCAGTAACACGTGAGTTAAAAGATGTTTAAATAAAATTATATTATTTATCATAGTGTATGATTTTAATTTCATATATATATAATATAAATTTTATTTTCTACTAAATAAATAGATCATTACATATATGAAATAGGCTTTATAATAGGTAACATGTTTCAAAGAATGACAATAGAGACTAATAAAACCCTTATAGTAATTGAAACAGTAAAATAAAACCACCATTAGGAATATAATTTAAATTAAATTGTATGTATTCAGATTTATTATTGAATAATAATATTAAATATTAATGTGTAATTAGATACACTATTTTAAATAAGACATCTTGTAAAATAATAATTTTTTATGGGGTAAAATTAATTCAAGAAACCACAAATAATTATCTTGTCCTCCAGGAGCACACTCAAACCCCCTGTAAAAACATGGATTTATTATTAAATTATTTTAGTATGAAAATTGTATAATTTACATTTAATCCTTGAATTTATAATCATTCTCTATATGAATTCTAGTAATTTATTACCTACAATCAATAATGGTTATATGTTATCTTGATTGTTTTGAACTAATTTTTTTAGAACAATGATAGTATTAATACATGATAAAATGTTCAAAATCATAAAATTATTAATGGATATAAAATACGAGAAAAATGATTTTAATAATGTTATAATGTCATTCGATGGTAGTTTTGGTTACAATACATGATGATGAATTTCATAGTGACTATGTTTTATTAATTCTTTACATACATAAATTATTTTCCAAAATAATTATTTGAATAATAATAATATCATTATTGAACCAAAGAAATAATTCGTTAAATATAAATATATTATCATAGTCTTATTTTGGTTCCCATAGTCATTAATTATTGAAATTCAAATTATTGTTTATATAGGTCGTTAAAGTGACCCAAACATGAACATAACGTGATTAATGGATGGCTATATAGAGTTTTAGTTAAAATATAATTTCAAAAAAGAATAATGATATAATTTATTGTTTATTAGTTTGGAAGATAATTGTTTTGATAATTATAAGTTAATTATTAGATATTTTAATATTTTATAATATGAATTAAAATATTCTCCTCATTGTACACTTGTTTTAAATTATCTGTTAATCAATGATCATTTTTTGATCATTTCATTAATAGTTTCTTAATTTTTTCACTCCATAAACATAATAATATCATAAAAATAATATTTATATATTAAATAAATTATTTAAACTATAGAATAAATGATATAATGAAATAATGAATTCAATGTTCTAGGGAGTTGTTTATTCATACAAACTCGTGGAAGACAAATTTGTTTTCCTAAAACAATAGAAAAGAGTAATATGGTTTATCCATCAATATTATGAAATAAAATAAAAATATAATTATTATATATTAAATAATAAATTTGGACTACATGAATATTATTTTTAATGAAAATGAATCATGATTATTGGTAAAGGTTATAATATGTACAACTGCACAATTACAATATTTGTTTGCTACAATATAAAAGGGTAATAGTGGTTAATAAACAGTCCTATAAAATTGTAACATTTATTTCATATAAGATAAATAATTTACCATATTTGGATTAAAATATTATATTTCTTAGGGATAGATGTAACGTAAATAAGCTATTGGAAATTGATTACTCATGTTAAGGACATTGAGTTTTTGAGGGAGAATTCGTTATAAAAGGATGACATAGGATAATCTCTAATGAAATAAATCTCAAAGAATATGAGGACTTTTCTAGGAGAAAGAAATATGTAATGTTTTTAGAAGTAAACATAGTTTTATGATTGGTAATTAAAGGGTGGTGATAAAGACCTTCTATAGTTGAGAACAGATAAAATTTTTACAAATACACATAACTTATTAATTACATGAAGTCACACATAATGAATGTAGCTCAAAAACTGAAAAAAAAACTTATTATGTATTATATACAGTCTATAATGACTTAAAACATATATTATAATAGATTTTTAACATGGGTTTTCATTATTCACAATGTTAATCCCTTTTAACCCTAATTTACAATATTTATGGTAACTAATTTATTCCTATTTAATTTATCCATTATCCATAAGAAAATCGTTTTTATTAAATAATTTTAACAAAAAAATGTTCATGTTTTTAATCAATGTTATATAATTATATATATATATAAGGGTTAATTTTTTTTAAAAAAAATTACAATTTTATAATTTTTTAAAAATAATTTCATTTTAAAAATGTTACTTATGTTCTAAAATATTAGATATAGGACTATAAAATAGAATCTATATTTATATATTTGTAAGGAAAATATAATATAAATTTGGATATATATATTTTTTAAAATTTATATGAAATAATGACATAATAATAAGTTCACTAAATCATAGTATTTGTAAAAAAATTGTTTTATAAAATTCATTTTAAAATCATTCAATTCAGAAAATAAAATAAAAAATTAATCTCATGAAAATATTACTATGATAAATTCGGAAATAACATAAATTTTTTACAATTTGAATTATAAAATTTAAAACTTTATCTTTTTAAAAAATCTGAATATATAGAGGAAACTATTTCTATAAGTAAAATGACTCTTTAGACCATAATTTATTATTTTTTTAGTATTATATACTATTAATTTTTAATCAATTATTAATAATAATATTTTTATCATAAATTAATAATATGTTTATTAGGATAGAAAATCTAAGTTTATTTAAGGTTTATATTTTTTGAAAAAATAAATTTTCAGATTAATATGATAATACTTTCCATATTTTCTATACAAATTGACTTTTATATATAATTTTTTTTAATGTAATTCAATTATATAAATATTTTAAAATTATGTCACTCAAACTAATTTTCTCTAATTTGATTGATACATTTTAATAATTATTAATATTTATATTTACTCAATTTATATCGTGGTTTCATTTATATTTGTTGTAGTATATAGAGAAATATATCAAATACATTTAAATATTTTAAGGTAATTAAATATTAGAATATTAGGGTGTTATAATATATATATATAAACCTTAATTCTTAAAGATTAATTGAAAGTCTAAACTATACAAATGAGATATAAAAATCCAATTTCAATTTATGGATGGAATAATATATGATTTTTTAATTGTACAACTAATTTACTATGTTGATTTGGATAATATGTGATGGCCACCAATGGAGAAAATATTTCCCCATTTCTGACAAGATAATTTATCACTCCATTCATATATTCACCATTATTTATGTGTTATATTTTATTAGTACTAATTTTTCATAAACATACAACAATAATTTCCAATGACATAGGATTAAATATGATGATTTTCATTAAATTCAAACCTATATGATCAAAACATTCTAATTTGATAATACTTATCATCCTTAAATATTAATCTAT
Source organism: Viscum album (assembly GCA_963277665.1). Classification (NCBI taxonomy): domain Eukaryota; kingdom Viridiplantae; phylum Streptophyta; class Magnoliopsida; order Santalales; family Viscaceae; genus Viscum; species Viscum album. Next base: position 1,068,326,322 of record OY728137.1, on the reverse strand, counting down.
AAGATTATTATAAGCCATAACCAATAGAGATCTAAAAATCACAATCATATAGAATGTAAAAATATATAATAAAGACATATCTATGTGTGAGTATAATGTTTATATCTTTTAATCGTTGAGTTTTAATGAATATACACCCACTAAAAATGGTCACCCTATTTATCATTTACATTTAGATTATCGAGATACATATTTCACCACGATTTTGCCCCAATTTTCATTCAAAATAATTAATGAATGAATCTTGTATATCATTATGTTAATCATGTCATGTAATATTTTTGGATGTTATCTGGAACACTCGTTTCCCAATTTTTCATGTGAATTATTCTATCTATATTCACACGGGAGCCTAGATGTTATGTTCATGTAGATAAATGTATCCCAAATATCACCTCAAAAATTGGAAAAAAAATTTAAGGTCACCTATATTTTTAATTCCATAGATATGATAATTCATCGGAACCTAATGGTTGGGGGCAACCATACTAAATAATTGAAGTCGTGAAAAAAAATTATTGTAAAAATAATGTTATATAAAATATTTTTGAGAGTTTACTTTTTCTCCCACTTTTGATATTAATCTTATGTATACTTAAATTATAAGTATTTAAACTCATGAAATCGTTATTATATTGTTTTTAATTGTTATTTATATGGATTTTCCTACCAATTAAGTTTTAGAATCCCAATTTCATCCATAAAAATAATATTCTCAAACCATATTAATGTCTAACTCTTTTCACAACTAACCGTTTTTGTTACTAAAAAATCCAAATACATATACACATATCCTAATTTATAATATGAATAAGTAATATGAAACCATTTAATGTATGATCTTGAAATCAAATGATATAGAAATTCCTCCCAAGAGAAAGGATAGTGTGACAAGTATCCAACCACAATTCTCTTAGATATAGCATAAGACTTCCGGTTAATGTGAAGTCTAACCCAATATCTCACTACCCATTGATCATTAATCATGAGGAACGTAAATTCAATCATTTTTATAACATGCAATATGTGAAATATAAAATCAACTTCAGATTTAATGCTTGAAACCCCATTAAAACATATATTAATGCAGAAGAAACATAAATCTAATATTTTCATACCTAGTAAGTAACGTGTGGTTTAAAATTTTCACAAAATGAAATTTATCTTATTTAATCATGAATGAATAATACTCATATATTATAAATGTTTAATATATATAAATAAATATATATTAAATAAACATATGAACATTGTAATTTGTTACCTGTCATGATATATTAATATAATAATTTCTTATATCATTACAGAAAGAAACCAAAACTATAACTAAAATATTTCTTTTATAAACCCAGAATTATTTTTTTAAATTTCATAAAAATAATAAAGGTTTTATTTTTATGATATTTCATTTTTAAATACATAGTTTTTATCATTTTTTGTAACTCAAATTTCAACATGTGATAGGCTTTTCAAAAAAAAAACACATTGGTATTTTATTATATACAATTTTCTATGACATGGTTTAATATTTGAACAATATCGCAAATGATAATATTCCATATATTTCTCATATGACAAGGAATAATATTTTGAAAACACTAAAACAACCATAATATCCTATAATAATTATTTAAATAGCTTCTAATATGTAGTAAATAAATGGAAACAGATAAATCAATTGTTATGATTCATTATGTTATCTCTTATAACAGAATAAAAATGTATAATATTATATTATATGATATTAAATATCTTATTTTACAATATAGTGATACAGTAGATAACACTAATCCATTTCATAAAAAAATTTATGATATATAAATTCTTATTTTTATGACACACATATAAATAATAAAAGTAGAATAAAAACGTGTTAAATAAATGATTTATACGGATAAAATTCCCTTGATGGGTTTGTTTAGAAAATTAAATGTTTATTAAAATTAAATGGACCCCATTAAATTAATATTTTTCATCATAAAATCAATATGAAATATGAATAACATAATATAAATATGATTATACTAGTACAATTAGTAGCATCTCTATAGATTTTGAAATGTAAAGATCATTGGGAAACAGAACCCAAGATCATTCCGCCAATGTTAGTGTTCAAGCCACAGTAATACATGTATGCTTGGAGAGGACCCTTTGATATCAAAATGTTTTTATAGTTTCATTTTCATCAGTATAAATGAATAATGGGTATGTATAATGGATTCAAATAGTTTTAAAGGATAACCACACACTGAAATGAAAAGTATCATATCATTTATATTGTCTCACATTAATCAATGGATTAGGATGAGAACCAATTCCAATATTTATTAGTCTCCACATTATTTGAATATCTTAAACTTTTGTCATTTTTATAATAGTTAAATTTTTCAATGATTATAATTTATATTAATTCCATAAAAAATATAAATTATGATATATAATAAATGAGAAACTATTTAGGATATGTCATAGTACCCCATGAAAGAGAACATCATATATCATAAAACATATGTATATCGCATTTTATAATATCAGAGTCTCTTTACTCTAATTATATTTGATACAATAACTAGTCACACTCAACGACATTGATCATAGGAATATCAAAAGTTATAATATATATGAATCATAAAATATGATTCAAACAATTTTACAGCATATCTCCCAACGCCCACTCATTTACATGTATCCATCATAATTATTGTTTATCTTAATAATTATGACGGCCTAATATTCTATCCTATATTAAAAAATTTAGTTATAATTGAAATATAGGTTCAACACATATATTTCTATAAATCTATCAAAATAAGATATTAATTTTGATAATGAGGAGGACATAAAAATTTTACCCTTCTTCAGAACATAAACCATAAAATCAAAACATTCCAATTAAATATAATTAATAAAATTACATCAATGCATATCCATTATCCATGACAAACACAAGTATATTTCAATCCATATTGTAATCTCATTCCCCCATTATTCAAAAAACTATCAAATTTTAAGCTAATATTTATAAAGACCCACTAAATAATCTAATTATCACTCCATTAGAGTTATAGAACATTGCGAATCATTAATAAGAAAAAAAATAAATCCAATGGATTATTTTGCATGTTTCTATTCCATCACACTTAATGGATAGTTCTATCTAAAAATAGATACTATAAAAAAACACCTCAATTACCACTTGAATCCTAAAGTACCCAATAAAAACCAATTTAATGATGATATACATCCCCACCAATATAAACCAACATTCTTATATAATTTCTTTCCGATGAAGTGGAAGTACCAAAATGAAATCCAAGGGTTATTTCCCTCTACAAATTATTCTTTTTCAAAATACTATGAAGAGTGAACAAAATCACACATGAAACCCATATTCATAAAAAATCATTAAAATTCATATAAAAATTAGAGAATGTTTAGAATTTACAACCATAAGACAGGAGGATAATGTTTAAAAAATTGAATTACATTAATCAATCGTTATCCACCAAAATACAAATACTTGGAAAAATCCCTTTAAATTAGTGATTTATAATTGAGGAATATTAGATAGTTTCAAATATCAATGATCGAAACTTCCATGTTCTTATACATACCTAGAATGAAAGAAATTAGTTGTTTAGGATAAAATTTGTCAACAAAATAATGTTATAGTGCTCCATGAAATAAATGAGAGGTTATGGAGGGAAGATAGATTATATATAGAGTGACTGGAGAAAGAGAGGTAAGGATTTATTATTATTTTAAATAAAATAATTAAATCTTAATTATGAAATCAAACTCACATACCAATATGTAACTAATAGACATGAATTAGGAACATGGTTCCCTAACAGACACCTAGAATAAGCTCATTTTCTACTCTGTGGTTATCAATGGGATTATATACATTAGTTTATTCATTGTGTACTTGTTAACCCTAGACTAGTTATATAGTGACTCATGCTACATTAATTTTTTTTCTATGAAACGTTAACCCTTATCTAATGTTGTACCAAATATGAAAATTTATTGAACATGGATAGAATCATCTATTGAAAACAGATTGAAATAAACAAATGAACTAATAAATGTACCTAAAAATGTAAATTCATTTCTAACTCTCCACTTAAAGTTTCACCTCATTGATAAGTATCCCTAAGTATCATCACTAAACAGTCTCAACCATTGGTATTTTTTATCAAATTACTACCTAGATATATCCTCATTATGTTACTTTAATAATAAAATGAGGCATCGACCCAAACCTTTTAAAAAAACCTAGTAGAAAAATTTCAACCAAGGTATCATCATGTGGCGATCAATTATCATCATCAAATGCTCTTAAATAAATTCATTTTCCTCAAACTCAACATCCACACAATATATTACACATATGAGATTTGTGTGAAAACTTATAGGATGATACATTTAAAATAAATCATGCATATAATAGTATCACATTGTAATATCCATTTAGTATGAAATTACACTAATTCATTCAAGAATCTAAAATACTCTCACAATACATGTATCTTATTTCACTATTTTCTATAATCACTGATGGGATGGCTAGGCTGATAAAATAAAGAATATCAAATCATCTATAGTGAACTAAACTGGTCATAAAATATGGTTGTTATATGATCAATACCATCCCTATGACATGTATAAATACTTCTTATTAAACAATTACATATATGATGTCTTCCACATTTGGCTCAGTTGGATCACAAAACAGCCACCATCTTCCTCCCACCATGAATTATAGAGGTTCAGTATGATATGCAAATACACATAGGTGGTAATATGTATTAATTTATGACATTTGTTTTCATAGATAAAAAAATTTAATTAAATAGGGTCTTCCAAATACTCATTTAAATCTAACACATAACACAGAACATATAATTTAATATCATAATTTCACACCATGATTATTCATCAATCTATGGGTGTTAATTTATACTGAAATTTACACTTTTCCATTACTTTTATATAACCCCTATAAGAAATGTGGTTTTTGATGATCATATATATCCAATAAAACATTTATTTGATTTATTGGAAATTAGATTATTCATACCCAAAAATTATTTCCTAGGAAATAAATTAATGGGTCTCAATTATAGGAATGAAGTGTAAGAGAATAGAAAAATAATAGAATTATACCTCTAATAAATTATGAACCTTTCAAAATGTCATAATTCCTATTATAAAATATATGATAGCCTCATATCACATCTATGAGGCCATTTGATGATGATAATCTAATACACTGAGCCTTTTTTACTATAACATCATTCTTCAATATAAAATGTATCGTCAGACATGGACTTCAAGATCCTCTATATTCCATGAAACTAGAATCAGTTCTCAATATAACGTTTATTTGAACAACATGGTTAAATACCCTGATAGGGGGCCGAATCCGTGTATGATAGATTTAAACAACTACCCTTATGATCTTATTTAGTCTTTAAAAAAACTATCTTCCCACAATTTACCTTATCAATGTATGAAATGAAATGAAATCTTGAAAGAGATACATATATTTTACTTGGTTTACCCACACTAGGTTATTTGTTGGTATCATACATCATCATGGTCCATTTGTTAAAAATACAAAAAAGAACACTGTTTTTATAATGGTCAGAGTATTCTAAATATACCTCCAGTTTTACAACCAATCACAATATGAATACTCAATTCACTCTCAACTAATGTGTTCTCACTGCTTATTCATAATATCCCTCTTTGATTACTTGATTTAATATTTTCACACATCATATTGTGTATCATTAAGTTGCACATTCATCCATAAGATGAGTACCAAATTACCTTAGATTTATTGGGAAATACCTTTTTGTTCCCACATTACCTTTTCTAGGAAACCATTGAATTTCATGCAGAAAACGATATCCCTTACTGTAGAATATTTAACTTTTTTCATGGAATTCTAACATGATTGAAACTTTCAGGCCTTACATGGATCTCTCTTGGTCTTGTAGACACATTTTGTAATTGTTCACAACAAGTATTATATTTTTTCTTTTCAAAACTATTCTTATGAGAGACATTACTATCTTGTGTGAAACACTTAAGTGATTTAGTGCCCTAATTTTTTATAATGATTGAACTACTAACAATAGGGGTAGCCTATAATTTATAAAATGTGATAAACCTACATGAATAATCCTTATACACTCCCCTTAGTTGATGAATCTTTTACTCACATTTAGAAGGGAATAATTGACATCCCATTTAGCATGTTTCATTCTTTCACGATGATCACTTCATCTTTATTTCATTGGTTTGAATGACCCGTCTTGTGTGGCGTAAGATTATATTTTCCAAAAAATTAGATCTTGTGTTTGAATCATTACATTACGATATTTTGACATGGTGATACATAATCATTACATGGGCACAAAATTGTGAAACATCATCACCCTTTAAATCAAAATTTACTTTTTCATGAAAATATATCCCTCATTAAAAACACCTTTTTATATCCACCGTGTTTTGGACCCCAAATAATAGGAAATCATTAGGACATAACACCACATAGTAAGAAATATTTCAGTGCCACATATAAGGCAAAAATATCATTGTCTTGTATCTTTTTCAATATGAAAAGTCAAAAATATCATTGGAACTCCAAAAATATCCTTTATAACTAGATTTTTCCACAAAAAGAATCAACCCAAAAACACTTCAATGTAACCTTGAGAAATGTTTACCCAATTTTGGTGAATTCATCATTGATCACATTCACACATTCCATAAAGTGTTTTTTGAGTCCCAAAGGAAATATTACCTTATAAAATTGTATAATATCTCTCTATAATAAAGATATAACACTCAATCCTCTTCCAGAGTCTATCCTAGAATTTAATCAATGTAAAAAATTACATCCCACATCATAATAAATTACGATCCCTGATTTTGGATTTATTTAACTCAGTCAAATAAAAATTATGTGATGAAATGTGGAGAAAAAGACCACATAATTGGTTCCAAAAAATATCCATTTTTACTCTAATAAAAATATAATTACATACCAATCCTCACTAGATTATCAAACTACCCACTAATGAGTTTTCTTAAAAACAGAATCATCTCACTCATTCCTCTTCCCTTTTGAATGTGTCATCTGAAAATAAAAATTTAAATGGTATTGTAATAGGACATACATTGTATGATTAATTACATTTTGGAAAATATTTTTATGAAATTACTGTTGTCTATAAAAAAATATCTTATGGTTTGATAATAATGAAGGAACATTATTGAATAAACAATATAATATATCATAGAATCACGGGGGTTATGATTTTTCTCATGGTATTTCTTCGAATGAGATCCATAAGAAAAAACCCTCTCCCCTATATTAATTATAGCTCCTAATATAACTGATTTGGTCATTTAATATATATTATATCCCATATTTTTTAAAGGGAATAATTATTTTATAAATAAGTTGATTGGTCCCTTCAACTCTAAATATATCACACTAATCAACAAACTAATATTTCAATCCATTATTGTTTCAGACAATCATGGGAACTACCAATATAGTGAAATCATAAATGAGATTTCAATAGTCAATAACATTCCCTAGGAAACTCTTAATATCTAGAATATTCATAAGATTATCCAATGACTAAACTGTTTCCATTTTCATGTTTTCAAATGATATTCAAGGCCAATATATGATATTATTGATAAAATTCACATCATGAATAAAAAACATCCCTTAAAGAATATATTTTTATCATTATTATTCTTCAATAATTCTAAATTATTCATTCATATTATCCTCATGATACTCACGAGTTATAAACTATAATAAATTATCACCATGATGATTTTTTCCTAGTATATAAAAATATTCATGTTCAAGAGATTTGTGAACACTGCTAGAAATTTTTCCAAAATAACATCAAAATAAAATCATATAAATGATACATTCTAAAAAATATCATTCATTTTTTATACTTTATCTTAAACTCTTTTTGATGATATCCTAACGATAATTAATCTTGTAGATTCTTTTGATTCACCTTAGCTGATCAAACAAATTATATATTTATGAAAAAGGACAAATATTATTTAATTTTTACATATTTATTTTCATATAACCTATGGAAAATAAAAAACATTGTCACATACATTAGTAAATTATATTAGAGAATTATAATAGAATTTATTAAAATATAATTTTCTATTCATTTAAAGGACATTGATCTTAATTATCATCGCATGTTACATTTATTATGTTATTCAATAGGCCATTATATATATGGTATCATCACTATATATGATGTTATTTTTTATCTTAATTTCCATTATAGATATAAGATTAATAATTATTTAGGAATAAAATCATTGACATGTTCCAAAAATAGAAGAAAATAATATGGAACAACTACCCACAAGGTTATGAATACCATACTATCCATATGTGATATTAAGACTCTCAAATACTGAAAGTCGTGTTTAACAATACCTATATAGAAGTGCCATTCCCATATAAATAATTTTTCGTCACTTATGAGGAAAATAAATGAAACACATCTTCTGTTGATATAAATATACTCCAAAAAATATTTAATGTAATCCATGTTATTGAGTAAAGGTTGTAGTTGAAGGCTCAATTTATTATTAAAGTAAAGACATATTTTGACTGGGTAAAGGAAAACCGATTTCTTATCCCGAAGGCCTGAGGACCAAAAAATCTATGTGGAATGAAATAATACAATTGTAATAAAAATGTTAAAACTAATTATAAATTTCTTCTAAAACACATCAATTATAACCTAAATAAGTACAATATATATATCCCATGTGTGATTTATGATCTTTATCTACATATAAAAATTTATCTTGAGGCACTATATCCTTAGGCATCGGGCTAAGAAGAACCTAATACAACTTCCCCAGAGGTCCTCATCCAACTCCTCTTATATCCTTCATGATGGTTCCATTTTTCTTTTCTATAGTGAATCTAATAACAAGGATATAGAATAATGATTCTATCTTGATCCTCACATAAAACCCTAATATCCAATCCTCCAACAATACCAATGATAATGCCATATCCTTACTGAATAATACCACACCATCAATATAATCTGGCGTGTTGGCTATAGATGATCTATCTTATCCCAATAGTAGTATAATATTAGGAATCCTCATGAAGGATTATGTAATGATAATATACCTATAATTTTTTTATATGTCACCATAATGGTGCATCACATAAAACCACATATTCCATCCCATGAATGATCCACTTCTCAACCCACTATAAAATAAGAGCATGGATCTTATAAATTTCACCACATGTCCATTAATATTAGTTACAGCCTTTTGAACAACCTATGAAAATGAAATGAAGTTAAATATATTTTTATATTTCCTAATGATTGTCTCTTAATTATATAAAACATTTAATATTCCATGAACTCGTTAAAATATAGAAATGGTGTAATCTAATGTAACTATGAGAAATCAATAAAAAATTTACCATGTTCTCTTCATAGTGTAACTCATTAAATTTATGTACATAGTTTTACATATGAATTTATATAAATAACTCATAATGTAATTAGTCCCCAATGGAATCCAAATTTGTTCCCTTATGTCTCCAAGAATTAACTATAACACCTTGATATCCAATCACATACCTCATCAGCATAATGGTCTTTAACTTCACATATATACCATTTTCTATCTCAACTAACTCAAATAAAAAGTATATTATATTATTATATTAATATTTTTAATCGATGTGTATTACCCCATAAAATTATGGGATACATAACATCTAAATACAGCAATAAGATACCACTATTATTCAATCAAATTAGTGTATTCCCCTACCTATAACAATAACTAAATAAAACACATCTGGTTAATTAATCTCACTATATTAAACAACTATTTAATAACCAGAAAAATGCTGAAATCATCTATATTAATAAATTTGATGTATATCCTCAAAATCCTTTAAATTTTTCCTTAGATTCTTTATAGGATATTATCATGGTGAAATTTGTAAAAAATCAAAATCATTGATTCAAAATATTACAAAATAAAAATAAATCCAAAAATATATATGATGTGGTAGGTGAATTCCAATTAAATTATTTCACCCATCTTACAAATCAACATCATACTTCTATAAACACACCACCTATAGAATGCATACAGACCATAGGAATCAACCATTATCATATCTTTTTATTAATATTATGAAACCATAACCATGATACTCACCCTAGAATTGAGATCCCATAAAACATACCTATACGTATCATATATATATATATATATACAACATTAGATAAATTATAAATGTTATGATTTAACTAATTAAATTTAAATAACTAAAGTATTGATGAAAAAAATCAAATAACTCACCATTTAATTTTAAATAATTTAAACATATTTTTAAAATCAATTTTAACTAACATCAGGATATCATATGTCATATTAACCAACATATCGATTGTGTTTCATGTACCAGTACCTTTATTTCATATAATGTATGAGTAATTAAATAAATCATAAAAAAATTAACATGATGAGAATAAAAAAATCAATAACATTTAATGATCCTTATAGTTACAGCTTATTCTATACTTTTCTTGTTTAAACACAATATTTTCTCTCATTAAAAATTTTAAAAAACATAATTTCAACTAACACATAATAAAAATTATAATTAAAAGAAACAAGTAGGCTCTGAAATCATTTCATAATGCCTAATCATTCATTTTTAGTTATGATATATAGTGTTTCATGTCCTTGGGAATCACCCCATATTCCAAACATTGCAAATATTTACTGAGAGACTTGTCCAAAAAATGGAGAAAATATTCCTTTAAAATCAAGGAAGTTGAATAATACATTTATACTAAATAAACACTAAAATTGTAATTTTAAATCCAAGCTATATGATAACCATGCCAATAAAACATCATGTAAAAAAATTAGACCTATGATAGTATTACATCATCAATTAAAATAACAATCGAAAGATAGGGAAAATAATATAAAGGGGTGTAAAAAATAAAAAATGTATATAAGTGGAGAAGCTAAAAAACTAGTGGTCACATAACATAACCATGTGACATAAAATAGTCCCTTTTCATAGATCCATAAATGTGGTAACTATACACCTATCTAGTTTTACATGGTGGGTGTGAGTAAAAAATATAATAGAAACCACTAATGATTCTTTAATAGAAAAACTATGGAACTATATATGTGTAGTAAATAATAAATAATAGATGAATAATATATTTGAATGTAGGTTATCATGAACTAACCATGTTTCCATGAATCACATCCTTAACTACTTCCCCTATTATTAGTGGAATAATTATCCATGTTTTATATGAATAAAATAACCATCAAAATTAAAACACATAAATGAATCCCCCGAATCAAAAGGTTATCACCAAATTAATGGTAAAGTAATAATCATATCCAAGTCCTTGGATAGTACAATACAAAAAGAAATAATTGATTCATTGTTTTATCGTTATCACCCATATGAATGGAAAAATGAAACTTAATAGTTATGGTGGCATTTCATATCCATTATATTAGAAAAATAAGTCACAATTAAAATGCATCAAACTCTCACCCATGTCCAAATAGAATTTATAATAGTATGAGAATCTAAAAAATTACACTATGTGTTCCTAATCAGAATGCATATTATACTCACACAGCTATCAATCTCAATTAGAATGGGTAGTTCATCCAAATAATTTAAATAATTTAATATAATCAAATCTCTTGTGTATTTAAAAAATAATAGACAAAAAAATCATATGCATTCTAGAGATAAGAAGATCAACACCAAACCATTTACCAAATTAAACACTAGTTCATTATTAACCATCATAATTCCCCCATGCCACATATATTAAAAAATTCCCATTTATTATAAACTCCATTGAAATATCCACTACATAATTTAATTGTATGTAAATAATATTTAAAGACAATTGGTTTACTCAATTAATTTAATAGTATGAACCATTCATTCATTTACATTGTTGGATTTTAGTGATAGAGGTGTCTCAGGAGGTCTCGAGGAGATTGGTGTTGTTTATGATAAAATTTAGGTCAATACTACCACTATTGGTAGGGATATGACATTAATCTTGGGATGCCTCATATAAGTGTGGTAGATACTGTGTGTAGTACCCTGTTGTGGCATAGTATCCTGAGATATAGTTTTTGTGCATCATCTATTTTTTTAAGGGTTTTGGCATGGGGAAATCATTGAGTTTGATGTTGAGTACTTCACTGGGTGGTAGTGGACTAGGATTTTTAGCTATGGCATGGAATATTGGGGTATGTTTTTTGTGGTTCTACACAAATATAAATAGATATGTTGTGGAGGCACGATGTAAAATGGAGGTTAGTTCTTTTCCTGGATGCTGTGATATAGAGTTAGAGGATTCGAAGTATCCTTCCTCTTAGATATTTAGATTCTATGTAATAGTGTTCTTGGATTCACTATACCATCAACCCCATTTTATATGATCTAAAAAATTGAAGTATCCATGAATGTCAATGCTGATTTGACCATCAAGTATTTCACATGGTGAGGGTTGTTGCCTCATATTTCCCTCGGCGTTTATGCATGATGTTATATAGTATGGGTTATTTTTTCATGGTCTTGTGTTTTATAGTATATTTATAAATTTTCAGATCCCCTCTTTCTCATTTACTTTTTCATCATTTACCAGATTTAATTATAAATCTACTGGCACCCCGAGATACCTTTTTTTCCTCATTTATGGTAATTCATCCTCGCTCATGAGGAATTTACTTTTCTAGGATTATGGTGAGTCTCCTTCCTAAATTCACCTCATTTTATTCTATTCTGTCATTTTTGGAAGGATTATATCAAGGGAAACATGTAATTTTGGAGTTTTTTTTAAGAACGTGTTTTGGGTTGTGGTTTTCTGTGCTAGGGACAGTTCCTTCCATCATCATAGTGCTTGGTGGTGGCCCTGATCAAGTAATAACCTTTCATTATGACTCAAAAATCTTTATTTGAGTTATGGGATCCATCAGTCTCATATTATGTATCAAGAATAATTGGTTTAATCATAATGTCTATCAGGAATATGTTTTTTCCAAATATATCAAACAAAATTTAGTTGATATAATTTAGTTGAATGTGATGGTGAATTAAATCACTTGTTGACCTTTTTAATATTTTATTTTACTTTGTCATTTGTACAAACAAAATACCCCATAATAAATCATGGTTATTGGGGGACTTGGTTCATTCTAAATTGACCCAATTTGGGATGCACTATATGTGTGATCATTTTGACACTAGATTGAATAAATTGTAAAGCAATTATACTCAATTAATTATTTAGTTGCACCAAGATATATATTTCATTAGAATGACCAAAAAATAATGTAGTGGATGTAACGAATATCCCCATGAGAAAAATTAAGATATTATTTAAAGACAAGTAATGTTTTATGGAATGTGGTTGGGGTGTATGAGAATGATTTTTTATTAGTTTTGGTGGGGATGTGATGTTTGGATGTAGTGTGGGGAGGTTATGTGATGAGATGAATAAATGAAATGTATAATGTGAATGTGGTTGTAATATTATAATGATGTGGAAATATTTTCATGGCATGGTGGATTTTGTTTTTGTGATGTGTTATGATATATTCCTATGTATTATTTGAAAAAAATGATAATGGTGAATCTAACTTACATGGGATGTTTTAGTAAAGGGGATGAAATCAGTTAATTAATTCGTTAAAGTGGTTTGTGGGTTATAAAATAGAAATGTTAAATGTGATGTAGCCATATTAATTAATGAAATAAGTAGGCTAGAAATATTTGTTTGAATTTGATGAATTAATTAGTATTTCTTGATAACTAAAATTTTTAAATTGTCAAAATGTTATAAATATGTTAAAAATTATCATATGGATTATGACTTATTCTGTTGTGTTATGTATTTTGTGATTTCATAGAAAGTGGAAGTGCAATGAGAATTTGTTCTTATGTTCTGAGTGGGCTAGATCCCGACTCTAAAACCACATCCTAGATTTGTTTCTAATGATGTTATAATCATTTTATTTTCATTCTAGTTTATTTATGTTTTGCACCCACTTCGAGCACCATGTGCAAAAACCAAATGTTTTTGGGTGTTTTTTATAAAATTAAAATGGGTGGATGGAAAGATGGAAACATGATCATCCATTCTCCTTATTCTGTGAAATATTGACATGGACATTCTAGGATTGATAGAAGGCAAAAGTAAAATTCCTTGTTGTGATCTGATGTGGTGTAATGGACGAGGTGTATTTGGGTGAGTTGTTTTGAGATGATATACATTAGGGTGGGGGTTTTTCGGTGTTAGAGAAACGGTTGAGGTTTGGATCCTTCATGATTACAATAATATAAAAAAATAGTAATGATATGTTATGTGATGTTATATTATGGTCTAGGTGTCTTCAGGTCAGATGTGGATGTGAAATTATGGAATATGTGTCATTTGGATAGATGTGATGTTTTTTGATGGCCTATTACCTCCAGGAAATATGGGATGTGATGTGATATTACATGAAAGATGAGAGATTGTCACAAAATATTTCATTTGGGGTGATATAGATACTAATCAGTGGGAAATTAGTGAGTTTTACCATTCATTGACTAAATTATATTATTTTGTAATACATGGATGTGTTTTCTGTTTGGTGATCCCTAGAGAGTACATGCTGTTATGTTGACATGTTTACCTATTTATCCATGTTTATTTATGTAATTCACCATTTCAAATAATTTTGTTCCCCTTGCATGTATATGAGTATTAAATATATCTTATAAAAAGAGTATCTCAAGGAATATATAATCAGTTCCTTGTTGAACTAGGACTACCAAGGTAACACATAGGTGGACATATAGAAAATATTATAACTCATTTGAATCCCAACATAATGGGGTTTCCCCAAGGTCATAATATGATTTATTTTCCCTTCAATAAAAAAATACATAGATAATCTCGTGAACATTTAATTTATTTAGTAATTTTTTTTTCTTGAACCTTGTTTTTTTGTTGGATTCAATACCATGATCTCAAATATAAATGGACAAATATGAAACAATGGATTCTAAATAAATTTATTTTCCATAATTGTTTTATCAATACATTGTTAATAACATATGTAAAATTAAAATAATATTAATAATACATGTAAAAGATAAATAATATAATATATATGAATAATAAATAAAATAAATAAACTATATATTTATTCAGAATAATAATTTCATTACTTTTTTAGAAATTCAATCAATATAACAACCTATTTGTCTTGCACTCATAGGGAATCATAAATTTTTTCAATGGGTTTTATAAATGTATTCGGATAACATAAACTATTTACATTAAGAAATGTATCCCTCAAAAAAATTCAATAACATCAAGTAATGTGTTATGTAAATTCGAGTCATCTTTTTTTTTGGGTGGCCACTCGATGAACCATGGATTTATATCCAACAGTAGAAAAATACATACTTAATGAAATACCATAGGGAAAATTATAATTACCTAGGTTGGGTTATTAGAATATGTATATAGATCATTTCAACTAGAATGACTACTTTTCTAATAACCTATAAGGTAGCATTAAATGACACAAATGTTTCCATGTTGTAAGAAGATGTAATTTTTTTTAAATGATTAAACATACACAAACCATGTATGACTTTTTGTATATAATCTTGGGAAAATAAATCCCATTGGTTTTAAATGGTTAATCAATAAGAAACAAGACATGGATGGAAAATTAGGTATTTATAAAGTGTTACTTGTTACAAAAGGGATTAAAGTATTTCATGTTATGAACTATTAATAGACATTTTCAACAGTTTCTATACTAAAATATATCATAATTATACATCCCATTGCATTTTTTATGACTATGAGATATGAAAAATGGATGTCAATATCACCTTAGAAAATGTAAAAACAAGGATTTTTTCTATATGACACAATGTAAAAGGTTTTTGACTCAAAATTATTTCATCAAGGCATGAAAATAAAAAATATATATTGACGGGTTAAAGTAAAAACCCATGGTCTTGGAAAATTTTACTTGATTTATCCCTATTGTAATTCGATTAAAAAATAATCAATGTGGGCCTTGTTTTTATTAGAGTTTTAGTGGGAGTGATTTCATTTTATTAATAGTACATTTTGATTACATTCAACTTATTGAAAATGAAATACCAGTATTAAATCCTGAGAAATTCTAGTTTAATAAATTATTCTCCATAGAGGATTTATGTGAAGCATCATATTTCCATGGGATAAAGAACTATATTAATTGATGTATGTGGTTTATACTCTTATTTAAATGAATATATACTTCCACGATACTTATGAGATTCAATATGATTCAATTATGAATTCACATTTTCCAATATAATATGGAATTCATATTTCCATGAAAATCTATTCTCAGACACATGAGGGAATACAAAGGATGAATGGGATTAAATACACATTTGAAATTGGGTTATGTAAGTATTTTATTCTATAAAATAGGAATGATGTCCCTTACAACATATGAGTGGTAGAAATATATTAATATAACCAAAGTTACTACCATTGGATGGAGGCTAGGATTATCTTTATGTACTTGTGGAATACTAATGATATGATCCTAGTATGTGGAGGATATGAGGAAAAATTAATTATAGGATGGACTGATTATTATTTCCAATCAAATAAAGATTATTTGAATTTTTTTATTGAATAAATCTTCACAAATAATGGTAGTTTTGTGAGCTAGAAGTGCTCAATGAAAGTTATTTTTTCAAATTCTATTGTAGTGTACGAAAATGTTGTTGATTTTGAGGTACCTAAATATATAGTTTGGATATGCCACATTGTCCAAAATCATGTTTTGGTTACTATATGTAAATAATATATCACACTCTATTGTGATTATAGTAGATTGGTTTCTCTTGTAAAGAATCTAAGGTCATAAAAATAGTGACCCACATTCTTCAAATATATCATCTCTTGAGGGATTTTTCTCAATGTGGAAGAATCGGAGCATGAATAATTCTAACAGGAAAATATTTTGTGGACACATTGATTAGATCCTTAACACAGTAGAAACAATATCACCATGTGAGGTCAATCAGGATAAATGATGTAGGTTGTTGGCTCTAGTCCATTTTGGATTCTGGTAGAGTTGGTTGTCTAAAACCAACGATTTATACATTGAAATATATTTATCTTCTAATATCTTAATACAAATGATAAAAATTATTATATATAGTTCATTTTTTTGAATTAATTTATTGTAATAATTCCCTTAGGTATATTTCATGTTGATAACTTCATTGTAGATACCTTCTATGAAGATAACCAAGAGAGGCTATGAAAAACATCTTCATTGTAGTTCTATAGTCAGATAAAATTCAATTATGGGAAATATAGTATTTCTAATATCATTTGTGAGTACTCATACAGGGATGAGTCTTCATTACAATAATTTCACACAAGTTAGTCTTCATGAAAAAACATTGGGAGAATAGAACAACCTGTAAAAATTACACATGTTCATATATAATCATATATTTCAATTTGTGATCATGTGTAATGGTTTATTGAATTTAATTTGGTTATTAATAAAATCCATGACTCACACAGTTACATTTATCTACCACACTATGATGGAATATGTTCATTGCATCTAGGGTATGTTGTTTATGCCATGAATTTCATATTATTAATAGATACATCAATAAAGGATTTACCCATCCATATTTATGGATGTACATAATTTGGACCTTTGATTGAAATGAATATTCATCATTATAATTAATTTCCATGGTGTAAAAACATCTTTTTTATATTTTCAATGAAATATGTATCCTGAATATACATCGATGATATGGACATGAAAATATACATGAAGAGATTTTGTGAAAAAAGGATAATATAACAAATAAATCTTTAATAAGTGGGTTTCAACATAAAAACATTATTTTCTTTCTCTTATGTGTCTTGTTCCATTGTAGGATACTAATAATGGACTCTTGGAAGCCCACCTAGTGATGGTGAGAAAAAATCCTAGACATACGCACACTATGTGTTCCCATTGACCATTATTAAGTTATATTTGAGTTTAATTAGTGGAATAAATATTATTGTCAATACTAATGTATAGTTTTCTTTAGTATTTATAACTCGTAAATATTATTAATCAAATTTTCTCCCAATTGTCAGTAAAATATATCTTTTACATATTGAATATTTAATATTTATTTATTTCCTAGACGATGGCTGTAATAATTATTTAAGAATAAATCTATTTGCAAAATATTTATTTTTCTATTTGAATAAATTAATAGAATTATGAAAATCCAAGATATTTTTTGGTAAGAAATAATAATTTAAAAGTTAGTAAAATAATATTTATTAATTTTCCAGTTAAAATAAGCCATAAAATATTATTACTGTTATTATTTTTATTATATCGAATGGTGTCATAAAGGGTTTATTATATTATTTAATGGTTGTTATACAATTAAATAATATTTTAACCAAAAACCAATCAATATAAATGGATGGCTATGTCTATTCAGTAGGGTTAATCAAGATTTAGAGAATTTTTATGCACAACAAACATCTATCATGATTGTTCCCCTTATATTCTTATCATGATTGAGAAGAACCACTTCAAGATCTAGGGATCATGATGTGATCTATATAAACAATGAAGAGATATTGATCTAATACGCTATTTCCAAGAAACCAATCAGGGTTGTTTTGAAATAACAGGGGAATGTGTGGATCCTGGCTAGAGGTATTCAACACTATGATCATACAATAGATAATGATAGTATTCTAAAAATTATTTCTTAGATGATCAAAAAAATCCATGGCAAATGTTCCAAAGATAATGTAATGTTTTTCTAATTATATTTACATTAGTTATAAATTTAATGTGATAAATGTATTATCTAGGAGTTATAGAATATTATTTTTCAATCTTTTACTAAAAAATGATAATTTTCATTATCATTACTTATTACGCAGTTGAAGAATGATCCATAAAATATGAAGAAAAAAAACCATTATGGTTATGAAAACAATATGCACATCAACTATTATTACAACATTTATAACCCACCCATGGTCAAAAGAGGGAACCCTAGGTGTTATAGGATGTATTGACTGGTAAAAATATTTTTTGGGGGAATTTGAGGGGTTGAAAAGACCAATATTGTACTATATAAGTGAAAATTTAACATAAAACAATTCTGTTTGATTTCCTAGTATAGATAAAGTGAACTTAGGTTATATCCAACTCATTTTAAATTCATAATAAATGAATTATCCAAATATAGAATGGATTTATTTTTCCACATTATCAGAAGTGCATGCACTTTCCAGCTATGATGGTAAGAGAATAGTAATTACCCACATACCCTTATGATTCTATTAATTCTCCCTAAACCCCCTGTCTAAATAATAATAATAAAAATAATATTGTTATTTACATTGAATCTTATAATCTGAGATATATATTATTTTATTTACTAAAATAAATAAATATTTACTCAAATTATAGTTATTATAACATTTCACCCCTAACCATTAAACTGAATTTTTCAATACTACTAAATAATTTACTAGCTTAAAATAATGAATATTTATCTCGCAAATAAATATAACTCCATTATACAGTAATAATTAAAAAAATATCAAATTCATTAAAATGAATATTAAATATTTATTAATTTTTTACTCACATATTTATCTCAAACAACCTATAACTGAATATATGTGATCAGACAAAAATGATTAATTATTTAATCTTGAATGGGTATAATATTTATCAATCATATTGACTACATTTGGAATTTAATTGAGGTCTTATATACAAATAGTTTGTGTATCTCAAGGTTTCGTTCTCAATTGAATTTGGAGGAACATCCAAAATTACATTGCTAGAGTCAAAAACCCTCCTTGGAACACATAGAGAGTGTAATTAATATTGATTAAAGATAAAAACACATATGAATTCTCGCTATGTAATATAATTCCATTGTCATGATATCTCTAATAAAGTAGGTTATAGGTTGGTATTGTCAAAATTTATTCTCAATGACTCTTTCTTTGGATTTATGGAGATGATATTTTCAATAGAAATATAGGAAAATTAATGAACCCGCCAGATCTCAGGTTTGATTTAGTTTATGCTTTGATTTTAATTAATGGTTTTATAGAGGTTTCAGGGGAACGAGGGCCAAGAATGGAGGTATTAGATAATACATACAATGCACATAGTTTTAAAATGTATATTATTAACCATGAATAAATCATAAAGTATAGTTATAATTTTTAATAAAAGGGTTCTACATTGTTTGAACATATTTAGTGAAACAATGCTGCTCATTGCAGAAAATCATACGGGGTTTCTATGTTTTTCCAATGGGGTGTCATTATTTTATAAATTAGTTCTTCTTGTTATATGAAATAATTCTGATTGTTTTTAAGAAGAGATAACATCCATTCAAGGTTGGGGCATATATTTTTCTAATTGTGCATCATAACCATCTGTGGCACTTCAATCATTTTAAAATACAGATTTTACATTTTTCCCTTGGTTTTTTTCTCCTAATAACCCCTAAACCCAACCAAATATTTTCTTAGTGATCCAAATACTTATACCATGGTAGTATTGGACATTTACATTCATTCCTGACCAATTATTCTTGGTATATTCAGTTATTGATGAATCTTCCTCTTCCATTACTAGTGCTCTGCAAGATCTATCCTCCCCTTGTATCATTAAAACATAGGTGTCCTATAGATTTCATATCTATTTTTTTATTTATTTTTGATGTATCTACTATGTATCTATGATCAAGATCACCAAATCTAATCTTTTTCCCCACTTTTATCAATTGTTATTAGTTAAATCTATTTTATTTTGGTAGGAATCTCTATATGAATGGATAGATCTATTAATTGAAAAAATTGGTCATAACTTCATGATTCATTTAGTTGAATTTATTAATTTTTAAATGGATTTTTGGTAGGGAATCATGTTTGAAATGGTTTTTTCATTAAAATTATTTGGGCACAACATGTGTGGGATAAAATTATTAAATGCTGGTTTTAGTGTAAAATTGGTTTTTAAGAACCAAATTTGATACTATATTCATTGAAAATGTATTATATATTATAATCCTATAATTTTAAATGGTTCTAAAAAACATATCACATGGAGTATCCTTGGGTGTGTTGATAATATACATTTCACTCAAAGTGTGAGTAATTCCACTTGAGGGTTTCCTTCATTTAAGTCATCGTAATTCTACTAGAGGGTATACCAGTTGAATCCATTGTATGTTGGGATTCTGAACCTCTATTTATTTCTATTACATTTACCCATGGATTAGCAACCAAAACATGTCCTCTTTCATATAAGATTGGATTATCACATTATAGATTTCTCATTCTTTATCTCACATTATTAACATAATGGATTGGTCCTTTTAATTTTTTTCACATGTATTCCCATGATATATTAGTCTTCATCATTTTCATACTTGATACCATTATGGTGTGTTCATTGGTTTTATTAGTTATTATATCAATCTTAATCACTTATATTATTCACGGTACTTATTTTTTTAAATATGGAAGGATTTTATTAAAATACAAGAGATAATTTACTAACTATTTTGATCGTTAAAATTATTTGTAATATTTATTTGTTTTAAATCTAAAAATATTCCATTCAGGATATTAGAAATTGTATATATTTTTTGGTGTAAACCTATTCTTCAATGTTCACACGATTGTATTTTCATTATTTTAGGTTTAATACATTCTTTTGGCAGGATTCGATTAAAGAGATGGAAATTTTGTTTCATGTTTTCTCCCTTCTCATCATATAATTCATAATGAGATTATATGGAATATATGGTTGGTGAAATGGATACATGATGGTCCTTTAGTTTCATAGATTCTAGTTTATCCTTTTTGTATTTGTGTCTTTGGAAAAAAAATTCGGTCTCTTCTGATTTGGATAGTATGTTTTTGAGGGTTCCTAACCCGCTCACTCGCATATTTAAACTCCAGTTACCATGGGTGGATGGAAAATTTTTTAATATTTGAGACATAAAGTTTGTATTAATTTGAATTAATGATTGATGTGTTTATTTAAATATAAATATTATTTTTTTATGTTTTATGTTTTATATTTCATTGGAATAATTTATATTTCTAAAAATTCACATTTTTTAATGAATTGGCTTGAATTATTGATTTGGGTCTGACGATATTGAATTTTTTTTGCAATAATTTGATTGTTTATTAACTTGTTCTTATTATATTATTCTTCCTAGAAAAGATCCTATAAATTTGTGTGGGGATACTGTGAGATATCTTGTTTAGAAAAATTCTTCAGTATAACCTTCAATGGTATGATTTGTAATCTATAGTACTCAGACTCTTGGTCAGTCAGGTATCATGAACATGGTATGCGTAAGAGATCATGGCTTTAAATTCACTAAGAATAATCCACCTATATAATGTGGTGGCAAATGACCATAGGAATATGAGGAGTGTGTTGAGAAGATTGAATGGATCTTTATCTTCTGGGAGACTCATATAGACTGTATGGTGGGATTTGAAATAGTTAGAATTGTGCGACCAGGATGGAGATAGTAGTACCCTATTCTGTATGATACGTTTCATGAGAATGTTACATATATTTCATTCATTAAAATAATCAATCATCTATTTTTACCTATGGTTTTTTGTACACGGAACTCACTGTTGTCTCTAACCATGTCGTAAGGAGAGCATATTATTCTAGATTATTCCACCAAATTAGTATAGTTGGTAATTTTGTAACGATATCTAGTTTACTTTGAGTACATGAAGGATTGCAGGTGTGTGTTGGGACTAAGGAATGATATTCAGATGATATTGATTCCCATGTGCCTTTTGATAATCTTTGAGGAAGTAACCAATTCATCATTGGGAGAGGCTAACATTTTTAGAATTACATGTTTGGGTGGGGGTTCAATTGCTGATGTTTTAAGCTTGGGTGTGTCCTATGGAAAAAAATAAGAAAGAGAAACAGTTCATAGTTTTCCTCAGTACTCCATTTAGGGGAATCACAAGGACTCTAGTTGTTTTCATTCTACAAATTTGGATGGTTTGGTCATACTAAGTGTGGTGATATTGGGACTCTAAATACATTTTATTCTGGGAGATAGTTGGGATATATAATTCCTATTTTAAATAATATCCATGGGATTAATGATAAATCCACTCTCACCAAGTGTTTATTGTTTCATTCCAAAACATCTATGGTTTGTGCGTCCAATGTACATTCCAATGTGGATATTCAAATAGCTATGAAAAGATGGATTTACGAAGCACTGTGAAAACCATGGGAATCTGAAGCAGGGAATGCTACTATTAGAGGTTCAATGTTTATCTCTTCCTCAACGGTGTTGGTTTTTCTGTACAGGTGGTACTCAGTTTTTATGTCACCAATTTTATTTTACAAGATGAGATTATGATCATCAGTTATTTATTTCTTGATGTATCTTTCCAGGACTTTTGGAAAGAGGTCGGATTGTGTTTTCAAGTGTCCCATATGTTGAGTGGTGATAGTTGACTTTGAGGCGGTGTGAAACTTTTTAGTTATTAATATTGGAATCTTCAACCTGATACATAGCATTGATTGTATTACCAATTTTATGAATTGAATAAATTATCATCATCATCTATTTCTATTTTTATATTCTGATGGGGTTTCACAAGGTTTTTAGGGTTTGTGGGACCCTGTATCAAGATTAGAGGGACATGTTGGTCCATGTAATCGGGTAATCTCATGCCAACTGTTAGAGATTTTTCATTACGATGTTGAACCTTGTTTTGGTTTCACATTTTATTGAGGTTTGTGCATACCAATAGAAATTTCATGATGAATTTTTCTAGTTTACCAAAATATAGATAGGTCAATTTCAATATTGAGATTCTCCTTTTAATGATACTCATTTCTGTGCCATCTTATTTAATTTTACCCAGTGGGTTTGTATAAGTTAATTTCCATAATAAGGACCAACATGCCATGAGTTTATTTTTCCTATAAATTCACCAAAGTCTTTAACTATTTTATTTTATAATAAGGGATATTGGAGTCTCAAATAGTTCATGGATTATTGAATATTTAATTTCTATATATTATGTAAATATATGTTCTTCTACGAATTTAAGATCTCATTGAACAGTTTAGAGGTTTATGATGGTTTATGAATATTTACCTCAAGTAAGTGATCCAAAAAGTTAGTTTCTATGAAGGGGATATACATAGATCATTTTTTAGTATATGGTATTGGAATTTCTAGTTTCTCGTTATTCATTTAATACACACTAACTCCCCTGTGGTATTTATGGATTTAATGAACATTATATTTCATTTGTTCATATAATATTCATTTTTAATTTCATAGATGATTTTTTGTTGTATTCTAAGACATATGATGATCATAAATACCATATTAATATCATTCTTCAACACTTTAAGGAATAAAATATATATGATATTGTTTATAAATATGAGTTTTGGATTCAAAAACTGATATTTTTCAAGAATTTCATATCTGAGAGTTGAATCTCAATTTATTGTGGGAAGGAAAATGATATTTTTTACTAGTTGAAGTGCATAAATATTTTTTATATCTAGAACCACATTTGTTGGGTTGGTTACTATATGTTGTTTGTTTTATAATTCTCCAATATAGAAAATTTGATGATAGTTATAACCTATAATAGTTTAATGTTTGAATTAAATGAAAATAGTCAGATTTATTTTGATGAGCTAAATATGATATTGAATGCCTCACTTTTTATTATTCATAATGATTCGGGATCATGTAAAAACATATTCTATCATGTGATCATGATATTTTCTACTTTGGGACTAGGCAACTTGATGTTCATTTTCCTAGGGTTTGGACCTCAAGAATCCCCTAGGAAAATTCCTCATGAGTGGAGAGGAATCCACACCACCTTATAAAGGGGTGTTTATTTCTCCTCTTCCTTCAATGTGGGATTTTCATAATCCCCCCCCCACCTGAGAAGGAACCAATGACCCCGCTGGCACTTCGAATGGACACTAGCTTTGATAAAATTTGCAATGGAAATGTCCAACAAAGGATCTTGATATTGTTTATTTTAGTCCATGCCTACATGAATAATCATTCTAAGGGATCTATCATTAGGAATATTATAGGAAGAGAACTTATTATGGGAGAGGAATCCACACCACTGTATAATTGGGCGTTTCCTACACCTCCTCATTCTTTGTGAAATTTCTTTATCAAATTGTAATTAACTGTTCCGGTTTACCCACAATCCTAGAAACTGACCCGATCCATCACATACCTGATGGGTGTTCCGGATCCCCATTGGCTACCAACAAGAACCTGAGAATAGAATAATAAATTATAGGGAATAATTAATCCCAATATAAACAAACACATGGATTATATACACATTAATTGATAAAAAACATAAGAAAACTAATGATGTATATTCTATAATTTTATTGAAACAACAGAAACAAAATCACTGTAAAATTATCCAACACACTAAGTGACAATTCCACCAACAATGAGAAAGAACCAACCAAAAACTCTATTTAATGGTGTGGATAAACTCCCACTATCTCCCCACCATCTATCTAACTATTCAAACATGAATCCATGCTGCCACACATTATAATCTTGCGTTTCCCTGCATTGGAAGACATATATATAAACCTATACACCACCGAAGTGGTGCTCAATGTGTTAGCTATCATTCTCAATAGGATACCACCCTGGTGTTCCATATAATGTCTGAGTATAATAATTAATTTTGTGAATGTTAAATAAAACACGTCACTATAAAAAGAAAATATCTTTTAAGAAAAATATAGAAGAAATTCCCTCTTTATCAACGTTCCAAATAAGTAGGTACATCAATTTCATAGCACATTTTTTATATCATATTTTATAATAATAAACATGTGTTTCAAGGATAAAAAATTAAAAATCCAAGGAATAAAAAATAATAGTAGCATCACATGTATCACAACACCAAGAAATACAACATGGTAGGCAGTAGACTAATCGTACCCAGGAAAAATCTAGGATCAGCGTATTTCACTACCTAAAAGTAATTATCTACAATCAAAAAATAAGGTCACACAAAAAATGGTGAATCCCTAATAAAATATTTATAACTAGAGTCAATAATCTACACTCTATGATAAGAGGAAAACCAAAAAATTAAACCCAAACAATGGATTATGGTCTTAAGGAAACCCTTCAACCTAGTACCCATGGTAACCCAAATGGTCATTTCAAAAATCATATCTTTATTTTTAAAATCTATTTAAAACCCTTTATAAAATGTAACATTTAATTGGTTAACCATACCCACTTACTTTTCATAAATCATTCAATCCATTGAAAATAAAACATTTCTTTCTATTTATGAATAATGAAAGAAAACCAACAATAATTGAAAATATAATTCTTGCACACATAAAAAATAATTCCAATTTTAAAATAATTTATTTATAATTCAATTTACAAAAATGTAATAATATATTTAATGAAACAGAGGTTAGATATTGAACCACCTACCTTAAAACTCATGTTGCACAAACCCACAACGGGATCCACCAACAATAAAAACATAGAAACATTAAAAAAGGCCCAAGAATCTAATTGAC
Organism: Viscum album; assembly: GCA_963277665.1. Lineage (NCBI taxonomy): Eukaryota > Viridiplantae > Streptophyta > Magnoliopsida > Santalales > Viscaceae > Viscum > Viscum album. The sequence continues at coordinate 1,068,299,481 of OY728137.1, read as the reverse complement.
ATATCATGATTGATCATATTTAGAAAACAAGGGGTATTAGGAAATGAGGAAACCCATAGAACCCTAGAACTAACACCTTCCATATCACAACTTGAAAAGGAACGTCCTCTAGAATGAGATCACACTATAGATTTAGATGATGACACGAAGAAACACAAATTCAAAAAAAGAATTTAATAATGAAACTTTAGGGAGTTACTATGATAAATGGATATTAAGTATAAGAAATATCACTCTCCCATAGAGAAACAACATGGTTGAGATAAAGATTAGATGCCAAAAGGATCAATCTAGAAGGAATGAAGTCTCCTAAAATCGCCAAAGAGGAACATTTTTTTTGAGAGAAAAGGAGAACATGTTGTCTAATGGGAACACAAAACCTATACGATGACCTAAAATAACCATTCTAATGGAATTACATGATGTGTAATTACTTCACATGATGTGTAATTCCATTACATGTTGCGAAATCCATGGTGTTTAAGTACACCAAAAAATCAATCATCTCAGATTAAATTCCAACCATAAAATAACTCATGATGTGTAACCATTCATCACATCATGTAACCATTAATAGTGTTAATTCATTTCAAGTATTTCACCCAGCAACCATTATAGGATGTGTATCCAAGTAATGTGGCCTGGAATTATTTTGTATCATGTGGAAACCACTATTTAAAGATGTGGGTTCCAAAAATGTGTGACATAACCATTATAGGTATCTTCCCAATTTCTTCTCATCCCAATATAGAAAATGAAAAAAGAAATCCATAATGATTTTAATGAAATAACAGAAATATCATTAATATAATGTTACTAACTCCCCACCATAGAGTATTGTCACCCCTATGAATTCATGTGGAATATTTAATCCTAGTAAAAAGATGAGGCCACTACTCCCTCGTTAATGAGTCTATTTCCCAAGTCTCATGAGAATATGATATATGTTTTTATTAAAAACTAAAAAACATAATCAACATCCCATGGAAGACTTCCACTTGATAGTTGATGATCTCCACTAGTCCCGTCAGACAAGAATGACTAACACTAACTCAATTTATTCCTAACTATGAATGTGAGCAGGATCAGGATGAAAATTCAAGATCTGATAAATGTGATAAACATTATGAACTCCTATCAACTGAATTGATAATGTAAACCAATGAGAAACGTATCTATTTCATTCAGTGACCTCATATGGTCCAAAATATCATTGATCCAACATTCCTTATTTTCCAAGCCAAAGGTCACACAAATGAGGTGCAACTTTCTAAGAAATATAGTCACTAATAAAGTACAGAACATGACAATGTCGTAGAACTGTATACAGTTTCTATTTACTTTGAGCTATAGCCAGGTGTCGATTCACATCATGAATATTCACGGATGTATCATATAATAAACATGGTTCAACCAAACCTACTTTACCAACCTCAACCATACAAAGAGGTGATCTTCACAGGTGACCATACAACACCTTAAAGGGGGACATTATGATCAAAAACTAATAAATATTTTTGTAAATAAACTCAACCAATCCTAGATCTCTATCCCATGATCCACTGAAATTCATGACATAAACATGAATCATATACTTCCATGTATAATTACTCGCTATTTCTGGAATTCTACCTATGGATGGTGTGTTGTGATCATCTTGAACTAAATTCACATCATCTCTAGAAGACTCATCTATAACCTTGAGTTAATTTAAGGATCCATATCAACAACAATAATGGAAGGACTTCCATGTAACCTCACTATTATCCACACATAAATCATAACAAAATGTTCCACCTTAGTGGTATCCCTGATCATAATAAAAATATAAGACACATCAATTGATCAAAAAATTCCCAAATAATATTCCTCTATTTGGGAATCCATGGTAATGCAACAACAAAATACATGGATATCTTGTCTAATTTTAATATTAGAATCAAAAGAGGGTAAAACAAAATATAATTTTTCATATACTATGACTTTATCTATTTGTAGGTGTAAAAACAAGACACATTATCTATAATGTCGTGCTTCATACAAGACAACTAGAATTATCACATCATGTATTTTAACATATTAATGGTTTCTATATTAAAAGGCCATGATGTGGTATGAAAATTAATTTAGACAAAAATTTTCATATATGCTGGGATGACACACCAAATCATAAAGTTAATCATACAATATGAGAAATAATAAACCCATAAATGGTCTCCCCATCATAATGGATTTTTAACTGTAGGACCTCGGGACACCTTGAGAGGGGAGGGGTGAATCAGGGTGTCAAATTTTTCTGTTAAAGTGACGTATCTTGTTCCCACGTTAGTAGGAACTTGTTAAACCTGTATGATGGATATGAACAGAAAGAAAACATTCACATACAGAGAGACGATACCACATTTTTTACTTGGTTCACCACTAAGGGCTACATCTAAAGAGCATACGCTGATAGGTTGTCGGTCTTACCAAATTCTACATAACTTCACTAATTTTGGATTATAAAGGATTGGGCACAGTCACCCTGTCCCAGGATCACTACCTTTACAAAAGGTTCAGGGATAGCTAATAGCATCCCTCAGGTCACTCTCGTTGACTCCCCCTGGATCACTTCCCTTGGTGTAGTCACACTCAGTTTATAGATGTGAAGGTCTCCACATTGTTGCAAAATAATGTATCCTATGTTTTATGTAGATGCTCTGTTGAATTCCATCTTTCATTCGTAGACTAATCTCACTTTGCACCGAAGGTATCAGGAATTATTACAGCTTTCGTGTAGCTCCAAAAAGATCGGCGTACTTCAACCTCACCTAGTGTGCTTCTCCCAGCCCAGTGAAAAAGTTTAAATCCCGTCGCACAAGTCACATGTGAGGCACAAATTTGGCATGTAGGTGACACCAACCCACTTGCACGACACTGCCTCCTTCTTCTCTAAACTTGCACGACTCTGCACCTTTAACTCCAAAACCACCATGGATTCACAGCCAATAACCGGCACACAACCTCTACTTGCACGACCCAACTATCACTTGCGCGGATAGACCACTTACGCGATGAGAGATCGAAAAATCTATAATTCTTGTACTTCGTTACAAATGAGGATGGGTGGTCCTTTATTTTTAGGCAAACTGGACCACATGTGCGGTGGCGCGCAAGTGTACTCACGGCGAGCAAGTCCCAGCACGCAGCTCCAACCACCCTAGCCTCAATCGCACTACTCACTTGTGAGACCACACCAATACTTGAACAAACCTCTTTCCTAGGCTATATTTTGATGCTCTGGTCTCGAAAAAGAACAGGTGCGCAAATTTCCATCCTCTTAGGAATTGGCACGCAAGACCTTTCTCGGCGTGCAAGTCACTTGTGCGACTAGACCAAAACCTGCGCTGCCCTTATCCCTTATAAATTTTTCCTTATTATGATCTTGAAATAAATATGATGCGCAAGTATCCTCTCCTTCAAGTACACGGATCACAAGTCTCTTGGCCAAAAAAAAATTTCTCCATTTGTTGATTTTCAGGCCAATGTTTTGGCAAAAATGTGAGAATGGTTCCACCTTCAATACTATAATCTGCTTGACCTGTATAATCACTTTGCTAGCACACATTCTGAAATTCATCTGAGTATTGACAACAAACACAAACCATACTCCAATTCAAGCAAATATGACCACGGTTCCAACAATCTTCCACTTTGGGTTTGTTGGCAATCAGAAAATAAATTCAATAGATCCCCGTCCACATGTAAACCAAAAACGCAAGAATCAACTCACCCAACACTCTAAGTCTACATGAGCAATTATCGGTGTAGATAACAAGAGAACAATATTGAATTGGGTTCCCATGTTTTGGAATTCTCAATGTTGCCCAAGAATCATTACATGACCAATGTATTCCTTCTCATCTTTCTCATCATAGAAGCTTTACATGCCTGAACATGCCTGAATTTATTCCTTTCTCCCCCATTGACAAGAAACCCAAAGACTGGTAATGTATTCATTGTTAAACTCAAACCATACTCCCCCTGGATAGTATCTTCCCCATAAACCTACATCACATCCATAAACAGATAAAAATAGTTATCATAAATGGGGAGAGAGGAATTGCGTAACCACCTTATGAACTGGGAGGTGGCTGAACAAGGAGGATCAACCGATTCTTCTCAAACACAGCCGCTGACAGTGGCTTGGTCAAGATATTAGCCACTTTCTCATCAGTTCCCACATGATCCATTCTAATCACCCATTTCTCAACTTTTTCTTTGATAAAATGATACATGATTTCAATATTTTTTGTATGAGAATGGTGAACAAGATTCTTCGTGAGATCAATTGTTCTCCTCTTATCATATTAAATTGAGATTGGTTGATTCACCTCATCACCTATATCTTTAAGTTGTTGCTTCATCCATAGTAGTTGATTGCAATCCATTGTGGAGGATATATACTCAACTTCAGTAGTACTAAGAGAAGTAATTTCTTGTTTCATGCTCAACCAGCCAACACATTTCTGCCCAATATAAAAGGCTCCACCACTGGTGGACTTTCTGTCTACTACATTACCAGCCCAGTCAGCCTCAGAAAATGCAGATAATTCATTGTCCCCTCATACAGCAAAATATAAGCCAAAGTTATTTGTACCCTTAATGTACCTCATGATTCTTTTTACTGTCGCTATATGCTCCTCCTTTGGATTACTCTGAAAGCGAACCACAAGACCTATGGCAAAGACAATATCTAGTCGTGTCGTTGTCAGGTATAGTAGGCTCCTAATGATCCTCCTGTATATGGTGGAATATACAGAGGTCCCATCCTCATTCTTTCCAAGTTTAGTTCCAACTGAAATCGGAGTTAACATTGGTTTGGAGTCTTGTATATTAAACTTCTTCAACAACTCTCTTGCATACTATTCATGAGAAATGAAATTGTAATCTTTTTTTTGAATCACCTATAGCCCCAGAAATATGTAATCACACCAATCATAGACATTTCAAATTCTGATTTAATGTGATTGTCAATTTCATCCCCTGATTTCTGCATGCTGCCACCAAATATAATATCATCAACATAGACTAGAACCATGAATTGATCTTTTGGAGAATTATTCACATATAGATTGTGATCCACTCTTCCACTTTTGAACTCTAGGTTCTTGATATATGAGTCCAAGCAGGAATACCATGCTCGTTCTTCCTGCTTCAAACCATACAGGTATTTCTTCAGTTTGTAGGCCTTTGTCTCATCAGTACCAAGAACAAAACCCACTGGTTGTTCAATGTAGACATCTTCTTCGAGTACACCATTCAAGAATGCTGTCTTGAAATCCATTTGATATACTTTATATCCTCTTTAGAGTGACATGGCACAGAAAAGTCTGATTGGCTCTAGTCTAGGCACTAGAGGAAAGGTTTCTTCAACATCAACGCCTTCAATCTGGGAATATACATTACATATCAGTCGATCCTTATTTCTAGTAACACTTCCATGCTCATCAAACTTTTTCTTGAAGATCCATTTTGTACCAATCACATTGTGACCTTAGAGTCTATGGACAAGATCCCATGTCTGATTCTTGTCAATCTGATCTATCTCTTCATTCATGGATTTCACCCAAGATTCATCCTTTGTAGCTTCTTCGAATGACGATGGCTCCACAACTGACAGAAATTTAGATTTCGTATTATTCCCCATCTTCCTTATTTGAGTGGGTGCACTCTCATCCCCAATTATGTCAGATGGATCAATATCATCTCTTAAATTTCTTCTGTGTGGTTCAATAGCATTCTCTCCACCCACATTTTCTTCTCCAGATTCCTCTTATGAGTCGACATCATGATGTGACTGCTGAGTGTTTTTTAAAGCTTCCTCTATTTCTATATTCGTATTTTCTCCACGTTCACTTTCTTCCTCACTTTATATCACATCAAAATATGACATTATTGAAGTATTAGTGTTTTTCCCTTCAATTATATTAACATCACTTCTTACCATAATCCTTATTAATCGCTTGTTGAAACCCCTGTAGGCTTTGCTATTCATTGGATATCCAAGAAAAATTCCTTCATTAGATTTTCCACTAAACTTCCTTTGATTTTCTTCTTTATTCTGAATGAAACATTTACTTCCAAAAAAATTTTAGTATTTAAATGAAGGCTTCATTCCATGCCACAATTCATATAGTGTCTTCATTTCTCCCATATAAATCCCTATTCGATTCTGATTGTGCACTGCAACGTCAAAAGATTCCTTCCAGTAATGGTGAGAGATACCCCTCTTAATCAGCATAGTCCTGGCCATGTTGGTGACCTATCGATTCTGGCGCTCAACAACTCCATTTTTCTATAGAGTTCTCACAGCAGCTACCTCATGCTGTATTCCAGTTTTTTCAAGGTAATTCTCAAACTCAAGAGGCATGTATTTCCCTCCATTATCAGATCGAAAAACATTGATTGTTCGTCAAGTATCATTCTCGGCGATTCGCCAATATGATTTCATGTAGTGAAGAACTTGTCATTTCTTATGAATGACCGTAACACATGCCATTCTACTATAATAATAAATGAAAAGGGCAAAGTAACTTTCTCTATGATTTTTAGCAACATTTATTGGCCCACATACATCTGTATGAATGAGATCAAGAAGATGAGATGCTCTTTTCTTCTTTGGCCGATATGAGCTGTAGACCAGCATTCCACAAATTCAAGCATCACAAGATTTATCACGCTCATGCTTCAGGTTAGGAATGTCAATGACAATCCTTAATTTTGATATTTTCTTCATGTCTTGTTGACTGATGTGACACATTCTCCTATGCCACAAATTGTTTTCTTCTTCATCAGTCATGTAGAAAACATTTTCTTTACTATCAACCTGATACAGGTTGCCTTCTATTCTACATCATTTCATAAGTGAATTTTCTATCTTTCCCTTGATAGTGCAGCCTTTCTGATTAAAAGTAACAATAAGTCCCGAGTCATAGAGTTAACTCATGGTGAGTAGATTATGATGCAGGACATCTACACAAAGGACTTCATTCTTATTCATCTCTCCATTAGCTAATTCAGTACTTCCACTGCCTTTGATTTTCAGAGCTCCATCATTACCAAATCGAACTGTTCTATCAACCTTACTTTTGATATATGTCAACAGGCCAGAATTAACTGTCATTTGGGATAAACAATCACTATCCAGAATGCAAGTACTATTGCATTTTGTAGCTTTGAGGGCCACCTCTGCAAGGTTGTATTTCTCAATTTTCTTTCTTTATTTCCATGAGTCATTGGACTGAGTATAGAGCATTGATGGCCCTTAAATTTTCTCATATGTGTACATTGGTTCTTCATAGTTGAAGTCTTCTTCGAGAGGAGAAACATGTTTCAAAGTGAAATACTATCTTGTTGATGAGATCTAACTTGTCTTGAATTCCGATATGAGGTTTCCATGTCCCATCACTGCCTGCAATTAACTGCCTTATGACCAATGATAGAGTAATGAAAATTGTATACATAGAAACTATTTCATCAATAAGATAAGGGATATGAATTTAGTCTCCTTTTTTGATGTCCCAGATCTTCCCCATTCGAATAGCTCCTTTCCTCTTCGCAATATGACATGGTATGGTCTAGATAGCCACAGAACTGACACTTCATGAGATGAAATGTCTTCTCATTTGAATTTCTCCTCATACTCTCTTCCTTGGGAGAACAGTTGGACTTCCTGTCATTTATGAATGTTTGAGGGTTTTAGTTCTCTTTTTAGTTTGGATTGAGGGTTTCTTTTACAGCACTTTAGGCGACATTTCAACATGTCCAACTTTCATATTGTCTTTGCTTTGGCTCTCTTTACTTCCACCATATGATGTCTCATCTTCACATCCAATTCCACTCTTTCCCATAAAAGTGGGTCTTTGACCACCCAACATTTTTCCTAACCCATCTGAACCACTCTTGGCTCGTGCAAGTAATTCTGCATATGAGAATCTTTCAAACTATATTTTATTCCTTGATTCTTTTGAAATTGATTTTGTCTCAAGTTTACTCTTAAGAGTAACAACTTCCTCCTCAATACCCTCAACAGTCTTTGATTCTTCTTCATGTCTGGAGTTGAGGACATTGATTACCATTTCCTGCTCTTCAATTTTCATCTTTAGATCCACTACATCATCATTGCTTTCATGAATTTCATACTGTACTTTCACAAATTTTTCCAGTCGTTCAATTGCAGCTTCAAGGTGATCAACATATTCAGTTGAATCTTCTACCATTGATTTCCACTTGTTTCAACTCTTAAATTTAATCTTAATCTTGCTAACATCACCCTTAAGTTGCAACTTGGGATCTGCCCTAGTTTTTAACTGATCTTCTCCACCAGAATCTTCTGATTTTTCAATAATGGCCGTCATGGAAGAATGTTTCCCAGTATTAAATTCCCGTTCATATTCATCACATAATTCATTATCATCTTCTTCCTCTTCACAGACAAAACTCTTCTTCAGAACTTTATTTTGATATTTTAAGTCTCTTTTCTTGAAAAAACTTTTCTAAGGCTTCTCAAGGATTAAGCATCGCTATCATCATCATCGATCTTTCTTAAGCATTGAGAATCAATGTTCCCGTCTTTGCCACAAAGAAAGCAAGCTAGAGGTAACATCCCTTTGAATTTCCATATTCCCTTCTCGAACTTCTAGGTAATGACAGAGATAATTTATTTTTCCTCATCGTCTTCACCACTACTATCTTTTGAGATTTTAAATATCTCCATGTATTTGAATGCCATTTCCTTGCTTACTCGTGTAGTATCATATTCTGGTTTGACACTCATTTCATATGCCACCAAGCTGCTCAACAGATCATCCAAAGAAGGTTTAGAAAGATATCATTCCCCAAGGGATGACACCTTTGCATTGTACAAGGGTGGTAGTCTTCTTAGTCTTTTCGTCACAATATCAATGTCTCTGATTTCTTATCCTAGGCCTCGAATTGCTCCAACCACTTCAGTAATTCGATTGAAGAAGGATTCTGCATTCTTATCAGGATGCATCTTTAGATCATCGATCCTATTGTGTAACACTTGTAGTTTCACCTCATTCACTTTGCTATCACATTCATAAATATTTTAATGTTTATCCAACATGGAATTTTCTAAGGTAAAACTCATCAATTTTAGATAAATCAGATCATAAAGTGCTACAGTGAAGGTATTCTATGCTTATCATCTTCATCAAGAATTTTTCTATCTGTATCAGTCATAGCCATCCCTGTTAGTTCAAAAACATTAATACCTTGCATAGTGGAAAAATTGAAGTTCCATTCCAAGGGATCGTAGCTGTGATCTCATTCTGTTCTTCCAGATCTGAAAATTACTTCCATCGAAGAGAAGGACTCCCCTGACATTGAATGCATTCTCCATGACAAAAAAGGACAGATTCAACACCAGCAACCTCCCTCTGATACCACTTGTAGGACCCCATGACACCATGAGAGGGGAGGGGTGAATCAGGGTGTCTACTGTTTCTTTTAATGTGATGGATCTTGTTCCCACGTTAGTAGAAACTTGTTAAATTTATATGATGAATTTTAATAGAAATAAATCATTCAAATGCAGAGAGATGACACAACACTTTTTACTTGGTTCACCACTAAGGGATACGTCTAAAGAGCATATGCCGAGAGGTTGTCGGTTGTACCAAATTCCACTAAACTTCACTAGCTGTGGATTACAAAGGCTTCAGCGTAGTCACTCTGTCCCAGGCTCACTACCTTTACAAAAGGTTCAGAGATAGCTCATAGTGTCCCTCGAGTCACTCCTGTTGACTCCCCCTAGCTCACTTCCCTTGGTGTAGTCACAATCAGTTTATAGACGTGAATGTCTCCTCATAGTTGCAAAAGAATGCATCCTATGTTGAATGTCGATTCTCTATTGATGTCCAACTTTCACTCATAGACTAATCTAACTTTGCACTGAAGGTATTGAGAAATCTTCAAGAATTCATGCAGCTCCAAAAAGACCGGCGTACCTCAACCTCACCTGGAGCGATTCTCCAAGCCAAGGGCGCATGTTTCAATCCCGGCGTGCAAGTCACATGAGCGGCACAAATTCGGCGTTCAGGTAAAACCAACCCACTTGCGTGACACTATCTCCTTGAACTCCAATCTTGCACGACTCTGCACCTTAAACTCCGAAGCCACCTTGGATGCACAGCCAACAACTGGCGCGCAGCCTATACTTGCGCGACCCAACTACCACATGCGCGGATCAACCACTTGCTAGATGAGAGCTCGAAAAATCTCTTAGTCTTGAACTTTGTTACAAATGAGGAGGGGTGGTCCTCAATTTATAGGCAAACTGGACCCCCTGTGCGGTGGCACGCAAGTCCTGACGCTTAGCTCAAACCGCCCTAGCCTCTATCATGCTACTCATTTACGCGACCACACAAATATTTGCATGAAAATCATTCATTTTCCATATTTTGAATCTCTGATCTCGATGAACAATATGCACGCAACGTTTCGTCCTTCTAGGCATTGGCGCGCAAGTCCTTTCTTGGTGCGCAAGTCACTTGTGCGACCAGCCCAAAACCTGCGCAGACTGACAGAGCAAAATTATGTACATATTTTTGATCAAATAATGATTCTTTTTTACTGTTTTTAAATTATGAAACCCATGTATTTCATTGTTTTATTAAAATAATGGTTTATTTGCTTTTTATAATGAAAATGAGCATAATTGAGAAAAATGCATAGTTCTAGATTTTAGACAGATTTTCACTAAAAGGGTATTTTTGTAATTTAGCATAAAATATATTTCCAAATTTTTTGATTAATTTTTTTTAGAATCCTAATTTTATTTCCTAAAATTTTGGATTGAGGACCAGGAGATGATTCAGCGATATAAAGGGCCTAAAAATTCATTGAAATTTGACATTTTTCTGGATGGACAGCGTGGACCACACCACTGTAACAGAACCCAAACACAGCCCAAAAATAATAAAATGATATTATTCTGCCTTTTATAGAACAGGGATAGAAAGGGCCGGCTCTACACCAAATTTAGTGGTGTTTTGAAGTCATTATGTGGGCCATTGAACGACATACTTTTGGAGGAACCATCTGGGAAGCTTCGTCCTGAAACAGAAGCATTGAATGAAAAATTCATATCTCCTTCATCCAGGGTCCAAATGCGCTGGAATTTGGAGGGTGAATGGCCAACACATATATGAACAATATTAACGAAGGGGTCCATGTGTGAAGATGCAATTTATGGGTCACACAACGCGCAATCATTCGGGGGGTGGAAATCTACCTATAAAAGGAAGCCCTCCCCTCCTTCCAAAATGATCAGATCAACACATTAAACCAAAGAGGGATTCCACAGGGGAACATGCCGCTGCTTATCCTCTATTCTCCCTTCATTTATTCTTTTTATTTTATTTTCTTTTTAGTTATGTTCTAGTTTTAATTTAAACTATAATTTGAGTTTATTTTTTATTAATCCTTGCATCTGTGTTTCTCCATCCAATTTTCTTCTTTTCTTTCTGTATCTCTCTCTCTGTCAATCTCTTTATCATCCTACATCCATCCACCATTGTGATATCATACTCTAGGAAATGAGAGACTAACCCAAAGACTTGGATCGGGGGGAGTTCAAGGTGTTCTTGAATTTTCTTTAAAGTTTATTTTAGGTTTGTGGTAGTTTTGAGTTGCATGCATTGGTGATGCGAATTTCCTCGATTAGGTGAGGGCCCCCAATGACAATTAACTTAAACTATTTCTATTCTAGAAAATAGTAGCGATTCAAACACGATATTTCATGTTTGGATTATCAAACTAAAATGAATCACATAAATAAGAATAATGATTGAATCCAAGACTGAACCCCAAAACCAAGTTCTTTCTTCATCATTTCATTTTGTTTGCATTGCATGATAGATCGTATTTTTAAATAATAAAAAACACAAAAAAATAATAATTTCATCAATTTTATTTAAATAGAAATAAAACAAAAACATGTAGCTTAGGTGAATTATGATAAATTAAGTGAACCAAATTGAAAGTCTCCTCAAGAGAGACGACCCTGGTCAGCCACTGTGCAGCACTAGGAAAAATTTAATTGTTTTTGTCCACGCCCCGTGACAGGTGTGCTTCAGAACTGTTGTCGTTTCCGGGGATCCAATCAGTTGTTCATTTCTTTTTTTATTTCCACATCTTATATAGTTTTCATTTATTTTTATAAAATTAAAAAAAACAAAAAAATATCATTCCATGATGAATTTAAATGACTATTATTCTACATGGACTGATAATTACTCATTGGTGCAGCAAAAACAAGATGAAGAAGATTTTAGAAGGGATTAAGTGAAAGAACATAGAGAAAGCATTGAACAACTGCTGAGAAAAGATAAAAGAGCATTTGACAATGTTTGTGAATTAATGGAGCAACCAAAACCTGAGATTAATCAAGAACCTGAGGTGGAAAAAGTGGAATACTTGCCTGCTGAGCTACATGTGGGATATCAACAATGATTTGATGAATTCTTGATTAAATGTGAGGACCTTCCTAATCTCCCCTTGCAATACAAAGAAGTAGACCCATCACCACTGAAGGAAGAAACCACCCAAATAGTGGAATTTGAAGTTCAGATGGGGGATCCCGACTACCTACCTCCATCCTCAGAGAGTCTACTCCAAGAGGCACTTACCACTGAGGCAGAGATTGAAGTTGAACCGACTCATGGAGTTGAACCATCCTTTGAGTCTATCTCTTCTAATTTTATTGAATCTGAATTCTACATCACTCCTTGTGATTATGATTATACAGAATCAGAAAATCTCTTCTATACCTTGGAGTAAGAAGATGAAGCTATATGTGCACCTGTTGAGGAACATATTGAGCTCCCTAGAAAAGTTGAATATTTAATAAAGGAATCTCATGAAGATATACTATTGGATTTCCCTAAGGAGTCCATGAAAAAATCTGCTTACTTTGATGGGGAAGAATTTGATCTTGATAATTCGTGTTTTATTTTTATTTAAATAGAATTACACTCTAACATTCACATTGACTCTTCTTTTGATGCAGCATACCTTGAGGAACCACTAGACAGAGACAAAGAGGTTGCACAAGTAGCAACCAAGATAATAGATGATTCGTACTTCATCCTACCCCCACTATTCATACTATACATCATTGTAAAGGGGGGGGGGGACTGGCATACTCTATCCATGGATCATTACTCACCCAGAAGGATGAAACACAAGGTGGGAAAAGCCACATGTGGTGGTTCAAATCAATGAAGCTTCATCCTCCATTGGACTTTCGATAATAGCTTGTACTGCCCTCTCGAGGCAGTAAAAATTCAGGAAGCAGTTGGGGGATCGTACGTAGATTTATCTTTACTTTCTTTATAGGAAATTTGATTTCAATTTCATTTCTTAGAAATTAGTCTAGCATACAGCCCCCACTGTCCAATATTTTTGAGCATAAAAGACATGATCCTTAGGCTAAATTGTGTTATTTTATTTTATAGGATCACGATAGAAGAAGGAAGCCCTAGAAAGTGAAGAGTAAGGAAACGACTATGTTTCCTGGAAAAGGGGTGTTCAATTTTACTTTTTTATCTTTTAAACTCTCCACATTTTAGTCCACAACATGTTTTGAGCTTTAAAGATAAAATTTCATGCCCAAAAATGAATTAATGTTTTACTCGAATTATCTAGGAGACATGACTTGCTTAGGAAACTAGTGATGCCATGTTTTAGATATCAATTTTGATATGATTAAATGATTGAAATGAAGAATTTAATTTTTAAAATGAAGCACGAATATTGAATTGACGACTCGTGATTTGAAGGAATTAACTGATTCATGTAAATGAAATTTCCCTACCATCATTTATGCTATGAATTTCTGATATTTATGTGAACAGATTTATTATTATTTTTCATGCCATTAGTTATTGTCCAATGTTATATTTCTCATTCCTGAGAGGATTTCTAGACCAAGTACTTATTTATTCTTGAGCATATTTCTTGAGTGATTTTGGGACATGTAACCGACCATAACTTGTTTTGAAACTTGTCAACACTATGACTGCACAAAAACACACTTAATTTGATTGAGGCATCCTTGGAAAAGATACATTTCCTTAAAAGACCACCTTTTCATCAATCCATCATTTAACCCATAGAGACCATGAATGACCTTTATAGGGATAAGACATGTTTCAAGAAATTTTTTTCCATTCCTACCCAACTCGTGGTATTTACATGATATTTTAAATTTGAAGTGTGGGGGTAAAGGAAATCATGGTGGATGACACATTGTGAGGAAGAAGTTTGGGGGTGTTATTGTGGGAATTTTAAAAGGTTGTAAAATCATTCATTATACTCTATTGTTTTCCACTCTTGAATTAAAAAAATGAAAAAAAATGACCAAAAGAAGAATAAATAGAAAAATGGGTTTTGATTTTAGAGAACCGAAAATCATCATTTTTCAGAATGATAATCTTATGATCGTATGTGTTTAGGTGATAGATGTGAGGTTTGATCTAAAAATAACTTTCAAAAAATGAAAAAAAGTACAAAATAAAAAAAATCAAGAGGGTGTAAAAATCATCCATTATGCTTACTTGATCCTAACCTTTTCTTTGAGTTTTGGGAAGTGGGTGTTGCTATTTTGAAGGGGTGAATCTCATTACTGTTTTACTTTTAATATCATGAATTTTACTTCAGAGATTAGCCTCATCCTTAAGACTTAATTTTTAAAGCATAAAATCCTACCAACCTTAAGCCTCTGAGTAATTTGAACATTTATTGAAAGTCCTCATGATTTTATGTGTCTTTTGTCTTTACAATGTGAAGAAAGTAGTTCATTTACAAGCCTATGGATAAGGATCATGTTCTAATGATATAAGCATAACTCTACTTGAATTTTATCATGAGTGATGAGAGAAAAAAATCATAAGTGAGGTAAATCATGACATGGCATGTTTAATAATGATGAATCAAGGAGCTTGAATGAATGACTGGATAAGTTCCATCAATTTTCAATAGGGAAATGTAAAATATGTGAATTATTTTTTTCTTTTACAAATGAGAATTTAAATTGATATTTTATGAATACTTTTGAATGTTTTATTTCACATTGAAAATTGTTAGATTTTATTGCATTTAAATTTGAATATTGGTAACATTGGTGTCCTCTGATTTCCATGTTGAGATTTTATGCTTGAGGACAAACATAGATTATGTGTGAGGGTATTAGACAGTGAAAAATTACATGCATATTTTTGATCAAATAATGATTATATTTTACTATTTTTCAATGATAAAAACCATGTATTTAATTGTTTTATTTAAATAATGGGTAATTTTAATTTTATAATGAAAATGATCATAATTGAGAAAAATGTGTAATTCTAGAGTTTGGATAGATTTTGACTACAAGGGTATTTTTGTGATTTCACGTAAAATATATTACCAAATTTTATGATTCCAATTTTGGTAGAATCCTGATTTTATTTCCTATAATTTTTTCTTCTGGAACAAGAGAATATTTGGCCATATAAAGGGACAAATAATTCATTGAAATTTGACATTTTTCTGGTCGGACAGCGTGGACCACACCAGTGTAACGGAACACAAAATCGGCCTAAAAATAATAAAATGAGGTCATTCCACCTTGTATAGAACAAGTACAAAGAGGTCATTCTTTACACAAAATTTAGTAGAGTTTTAAAGTCATTAAGGTGGCAATTAAATTTTAATTTTTTGGAGGAACCTTTTTGGAAGCTTCATCAAGAAATAAGAGCCTTCAATGAAAAATTCATAATTCCTTCATCTGGGATCCAAATGCACTGGAATTTGGAGGCTGAATGGAAAACACATTTATGAAAAATATTGAATAATTGGTCCACATGTGAATCGGCCATTGATGGGTCCAACAACGTACACACTTTCGAGGGAAAGAAATATGCCTATAAAAGGAGGCCCTCCTCTCCTTCCAGAATGACCAGCTCGACAGATACCGCCAAGGAGGGATCCCACCGGGGCACGGGCCGCTATTACTCCTCTATTCCTCCATCATTTATTTTTTTTCTTTTTATTTTAGTTTTAGTTTTAATTTAAACTGTAATTTGAATATATTTTCGATCAATCCAGGCATCTGTGTTTCTACATCCATTTTTCTTCTGTTCTTTGTCTCTCTTTCTATCAATATCTCTATCTTTCTTCATACATCCACCATTGTGATCTCTTACTCTAGGAAATGAGAGACAATCCTAGATATTTGACTCAGGGGGAGGTCATGGTGTTCTTGAATTTTCATTAATGTTTATTTTATGATTGTTGTAGATTTGAGTTGCATGCGTTGGTGAGGCGCATGTCCCCGATTGGGTGACGACCCCCAATGACTTGTAACTTAAACTATTTCTGTTCAGGAAAAGACTATTGATTCAAACACGAGATCACATTTTAGGATTATCAAACTAAAATCAAACACATAAAGTAAAATAATGATTGAATCCAAGACTGAACCCCAAAACAAAGTTCTTTCTTCATCATTTCATTTTGTATGCATTGCATGATAGTTCGTATTTTTAAATAATAAAAATACAAAAAAATATTGTCATCAATTTCAGTTAAATTGAAAAAAAAAACAAAAACAAGTAGTTTACATGAATTGGGATAAAGTAAGTGAACCAAATTGAATGGCTCCTCTAGAGAGATGACCCTGGTCAGTCACTATGTTGTACTAGGAAAAATTTATGTGTTTTTGTCCACGCCCTATGACAGGCGTGCATTAAAACTGGCACCGTTTCCAGGGAGCCAATAAATTGTTAATTTATTTTTTCTATTTTCACATCTTAGATAGATTTCATTTATTTTTATAAAATTAAAAACAAAATTCTTTCCATGATGAATTTAAATGATTATTATTCTGCATGGACTGATAAGTACTCACAGGTGCCGCAAAAATAAGAAGATGAAGAAGATTTTAGAAGGGATCAAGAGAAAGAGCATAGAGAAATCATTGAAGAACTGACGAGAAAAGCTGAAAGATCATTTGACTGTGTTCATGAATTAATGGAGCAAACAATCCCTGAGAATGATCATGAAATTGAGTTAGAAAAGGAGGAAGACTTGGGAGTTCAACAATGATTCGATGAATTCTTGATTAAATGTGAGGAACTTCCTGATATCCCCTTACAATAAAAAGAAAAAGAGCCAGCACCACTGAAGGAAAAAACCACCCAAATGATTGAATTTAATGTTAATATTGAGGAGCCTGACTACCTACCTCCATCCTCAGAGAGTCTACTCCAAGAGGCACTTACCACTGAGGCAGAGATTGAAGCTGAACCGAGTCAGGGAGTTGAACCATTCTTTGACTCTATCTCTTCTAATCTCATTGAATCTGAATTCTACATCACTCCTTGTGATTATAATTAAACAGAATCAGACAATCTCTGCTATTCATTGGAGTAAGAAGATGATGTTATATGTGCACCTGCTGAGGAACATATGGAGCTCCCTCAACAAGTTGAATATTTAATGAAGGAAGCTCATGAAGTAATGCTAGTGGATTTCCCTACAGAGACCATGAAAATAGCTTCTTAATTTGATGGGGAAGAATTTGACCTCGATTCTTCATGTTTTAAATTTATTCAAATATAATTAATGTCAAACATTCCCATTTACTCTTCTTTTGATACAACATACCTTGAGGAACCACTAGACATAGAAGAAGAGGTTGCACAAGTAGAACCCAAGATAATAGATTATTCATACTTTATCATACCCCCACCATTAAAGCTATACATTATTTTGAATGGGGAGGATCTGGAATACTATATCCATGGATCATTACTCACCCAGGAGGATGAAGTACAAGCTAGGAAAAGCCACATGTGGTGGTTCAAATCAAAGAAGCATCATCCTCCATCAGACTTTGGATAAGAGCTGGTACTGCCTTCTAGAGGCAGTAAAAATTCAGGGCTCACTTGGGGGATCATAACAAGATTTATCATTACTTTATTTTTAAGAAATTAGATTTCAATTTCAATTCTATGAAAGTATTCTATCATGCATCCCCCTCCCTCCTATATTTTGGAGCTTAAAAGACATGATCCTTATCCTTAATTGTGTTATTTTATTTTATTGGATCACGATGGAAAAAGGATTCCCTAGAAAGTGAAGAGGAAGTACAGGACTAAGTTTCATGGAAAAAGGGAGTTCAATTTTAGTGTATTATCTTATAAACTCTCTACATTTTAGTCCACAACATGTTTTGAGCTATAAAGATAAAATTTCATGCCCAAACTTGAATTAATGTTATACTCAAATTATCTAGGAGACTTGAGTTGCTTAAGAACCTAGTGATGCCATGTTTTAGATTTCAATGTTGATATGATTAAATTATTGAAATGAAGAATTGAATTTTTTAAATTAAGCATGTATATTGAAATGATGACTCATGATTTGAAGGAATTAACTAATTCTTGTAAATGAAATTTCCCTACCATCTTTCATGATCTGAATTTCGGAAATTTTTGTGAATTTATTTATTATTATTATTCATTCCATGAGTGATTGTCCAATGTTATATTTCTCATTACCGAGAGGTTTTCTAGACCAAGTACATCCTATTTATTCTTGAGTATATTTCTTGAGTGGTCTTGGGACATGTAACCGACCAGAACATGTATTGAAACTTGTCAAAGCTTTGACTGTGCAAAAACACATTTAAAATGATTGAGGCATCCTTTGAAAAGATACATTTCCTTAAAATACCACCTTTACATTAATTCTTCTTTTATCCCATAGAGACCATGAATGTCCTTTATAGGGATGAGCCATGTTTCAATCCATATTTATCCATTCCTACCCAACTCTTGGTATTTTCATGATATTTTAAATTTGATTTGTGGGGGTAATGGGAATCATGGTGGACAGGATGATACACAATGGGAGGATGAAGTGTGGGGGTGTTGTTGTGGGAATTTTAAAATGTTATGAAATAATTCATTATACTCTATTGTTTTCACCTCTTGAATTAAAAAAATGACAAAAATGACAAATAGAAAAATAAATAGTAAATTGGGTTTTGATTTTAGAGAACAAAAAACAACCATTTTCCAGAACGAAGATCTTATGATCGTATGTGGTTAGGTGATGTATATGAGGTTTGATCTAATCATAAATTTCGAGATATGAGAAAAAAAAGTACAAAATAAATAAATCATGAGGGTGCACAAATCATCCATTATGATTACTTGATCATAACCATTTCTTTGAGTTTTGGGAATTGGGTGTTGATATTTTTAAGGGGAGAATTTCATTAAATTTTTACTTTTAATATGATTCATTGTACTTCAAATATTATCCTCCACCTTGATCCTTAATTTTTAAAGCATCAAATCCTACCAACCTTAAGCCTCTGAGTCATTTGAACAATTATTGCAAGTACTCATGATTTTATGTGTCTTTTTTCTTTACAAAGTGGAGAAAGTAGTTCATTTACAAGCATATGGATAAGGAGCATGTTCTCATGATATGAGCATAACTCTACTTGAATTGCATCAAGAGTGATTAGAGAAAAAAATCAAAAGAGAGGTAAATCATGGTAGGACATGATTAATAATGATGAATCTAGGATCATGAATGAATGAAAGGATAAGTTCCATCAATTTTCAAAGGGGAAAAGTAAAATATGTGAATTATTTGTTTCTTTGAAAAATTGGAAGTTAAATTGATATTTTATGAATAATTTTGAAAGTTTTATTTCACATTGAATTTTTTTGATTTTTTTGCATGGAAATTTTTATATTGGTAACATTGGTGTCCCCTGATTTCCATGTTGAGATTTTATGCTTGAGGACAAGAATAGTTTAAGTGTTGCGGTATTTGACAAAGAAAATTTACGTGAATATTTTTGATCAAAGAATAATTTTTTTACTGTTTTCAATGATAAAACCCATGAATTTAATTTTTTTTTAAATAATGGGTAATTTGAATTTTATAATGAAAATGAGAATAATTGAGAAAAATATGTAATTCTTGATTTTGGACAGATTTTGACTACAAGGGTATTTTCGTCATTCTGAATAAAATATATTTCCAAATTTTGTGATTCAATTTTTTTTAGAATCCTAAATACAGTTTCTACAATTTTGTCTTCCAGACCAGGAGATGATTCAGCCATATAAAAGGTGTAAAAATCATTTTAATGTGACATTTTTCTGGGCGGACAGCGTGGACTAGACCACAGTAACATAACCCAAACTCAGCCTAAACATAATCAAAAGAGGTTCGTACTCCTTGGATAGAACAAGGACAGAGATGGACGGCTCTACACCAAATTTAGTAGAGTTTTGAAGTCATTAATGTGGCCATTGAACGACATACTTTTGGATGAACCTTCCTAGAAGCTTCATCTAGAAACAAAAGATTTCAATAAAAAATTCATAACTCCTTCATCTAGGGTCCAAATGCGCTGCAATTTGGGGGGTGAACGACAAAAACATTTATGAACAATATTGAAAAATGGGTCCACATGTGAATGGGCCATTTATGGGTCAAAAGACGCGCAATCTTTCAGGGGATAGAAATCTGCCTATAAAAGGAGGCCCTCCCCTCCTTCCAAAATGACCAGGTCGACACCTAAAGCCAAGGAGGGATCCCACCAGGGCATGGGCCACTGCTACTCCTCTATTCCTCCAATATTTATTCTTTTATTGTATCTTCTTTTTATTTTTGTTTTAGTTTTAATTTAAACTGTAATTTGAATATCTTTTAGATTTATCCATGCATCTGTGTTTCTCTATCCATTTGTCTTATTTTCATTCTATATATATATATATCTCTCTCTCAATCTCTCTGTCTTCCTACATCAATCCACCATTGTGATCTCTTAATCTCAGAAATGAGAGACTAACCTAGAGACTTGGCTAAGGGGAGGTCAAAGTGTTCTTGAATTTTCTGTAATGTTTATTGTAAGTTTGTGGTAGATTTGAGTCGCATGCATTGGTGAATCGAATGTCCCCAATTGGGTGACGACCCCCAATGGCATGTAACTTAATCTATTTCTATTCTATAAAAGGGTATTGATTCAAACAAAAGATTTCATGTTTGGATTATCATACTAAAATCACACACATAAATGAAAATAATGATTGAATCCAAGACTGAACCCCAAAACCAAGTTCTTTCTTCATCATTTTATTTTGTTTGCATTGCATGATAGTTCATATTTTTAAATATTAAAAAAAGCAGAAAAAATATTGTCATCGATTTCATTTAAATAAAAAAACGAAAACAAGTAGTTTAGGTGAATTAGGATAAAGTAAGTGAAACAAATTGAATGGATTATCAAGAGAGACAACCCTGGTCAGCCACTGTGCTGCACTAGAAAAAATTAAATTGGTTTTGTCCACACCCCACGATAGGCGTGCGTCAAAACAGGCACTGTTTATGGGGATCCAATCAATTGTTCATTTATTTCTTCTATTTTCACATCTCAGATAGATTTCACTTATTTTTATAAAATTAATAAAAACAAAAAAAATCATTCCATGATGAATTTAAATGATTATTATTCTTCATGGACTGGTAATTACTCACAGGTTCAACAAAAACAAGATGATGAAGAATATTTTAGAAGGGCTCAAGTGAAATAACGTATAGAAAGCATTGAACATCTGATGAGAAAATCTGAAAGAACATTTGAGTATGTTCGTGCATTAATGGAGCAATCAAACCCTGAGAATGATCAATAACCTGAGGTGGAAAAAGAGGAGGACTTGCCTTCTGAGCTACATGTGGGAGATAAAAAAAGATTCGATGAATTCTTGATTAAATGTGAGGAACTACCTGATCTCCCCTTACAATACAAAGAAGAAGATCCAGCATCACTGAAGGAAGAAACCACCCAAATGGTGGAATTTGAAGTTATGATGGAGGAGCCCGACTACGTACCTCCATCCTGAGAGAGTCCACCCCAAGAGGCACTTACCACTAAGGCAGAGATTGAAGCTGAACCGACTCAGGGAGTTGAACCATTCTTTGACTATATCTATTCTAATTTTATTGAATATGAATTCTATATCACTCCATGGGATTATGATTATACAGAATCAGAAAATCTATGCTATGCCTAGGAAGAAGAAGATAAAGCTATATGTGCACCTGCTGAGGAACATATAGAGCTCCCAAGACATGTTGAATATTTAATGAAGGAAGCTCATGAAGAGATTCTAGTGGATTTCCCTAAGGAGACCATGAAAAAATATGCTTACTTTAATAGGGAAGAATTTTATCTTGATACTTCGTGTTTTAATTTTATTAAAATATAATTACACTCTAAAATTCCCATTGACTCATCTTTTGAAGTAGAATACCTTGAGGAACCACTAGACAAAGAAGAAGAGGTTGCACAAGTAGCAACCAAGATAATAGATGATTCATAATTCATCCTAGACTCACCATTCAAGATATACTTCATTGTCAAGGGGGAGGATCTGGCATACTCTATCCATGGATCATTACTCACCTTGAAAGATGAAGCATAAGCTGGGAAAAGCCACATGTGGTGGTTCAAATCCAAGAAGCTTCATCCTCCATCGGACTTTGTATAACAGCTGGTTCTGCCCTCTAGAGGTAGTAAAAATTCAGGGCCCACTTGGGGGATCGTACCAAGATTTATCTTTACTTTCTTTTTAGGAAATTAGATTTCAATTTCATTTCTTAGGAAGTAGTCTAGCATGCACCCCCCTCCCTCCGATATTTTTGAGTATAAAAGACATGATCCTTTTGCATAATTGTGTTATTTTATTATATATGATCATGATGGAAGAAGGTATCCCTATTAAGTGAAGAGGAGGACAGGACTAAGTTTCATGGAAAAGGGGAGTTAAATTTTAGTTTTTTATCTTTAAAACACTACACATGTTATTCCACAACATGTTTAGAGATTTAAAGATAAAATTGCATGCCCAAACATGAATTAATCTTTTACTCAAATAATCTAGGAGACATAAGTTTCTTAGGAAGCTAGTGATGCCATTTTTTAGATTTCAATGTTGATATGATAAAATTATTGAAATTAATAATTGAATTTTTAAAATGAAGCATGAATATTTAAATGATGACTCGTGATTTGAAGGAATTAACTGATTCATCTAAATGAAATGTCCCTACCATCTTTCAAGCTTTGAATTTATGAGATTTATGTGAATTGATTTATTATTATTATTCATTCCATGAGTGATTGCCCAATGTTATATTTCTCATTCCCAAGAGGATTTCTAGACCAAGTACTTCCTATTTATTCTTGAGCATATTTCTTGAGTGATCTTGGGACATGTAACTGACCAGAACTTGTATTGAAACTTTTCAAAGCTATGACTGCACAAAAACACATTTAAAATGATTGAGGTATCCTTTAAAAAGTTATAGTTACTTAAAATACCACCTTAACATCAATCCTTCATTTATACCATAGAGACCATGAAAGACCTTTATAGGGATGAGCCATGTTTCAAGCCATTTTTATCCATTCCTTCCCAACTCTTGGTAGGTGCATGTTATTTTAAAGTTGAAGTGTGGGGGGTAAAGGGAATCATGGTGGACTGGATGATACACATTAAGAGGAAGAAGTGTGGGGGTGTTATTGTGGGAATTATAAAAGGTTGTGAGATCATCTATTATACTCTATTTTTTTCCCCTCTTGAATTAAAAAAATGGAAAAAATGACAAAAAGAAAAATAAATAGAAAACTGGGTTTTGATTTTAGAGAACAAAAAATCACCATTTTCCAGACCGACGATCTTATGATCGTATGTGGTTAGGTGATGGATGTGATGTTTTATCTAATCATAACTTTATAAAAATGAAAAAAAGTACAAAATAAAAAAATAGTCAAGAGGGTGCACAAATAATCCATTACGCTTACTTGATCATAACCTTTTCTTTGAGTTTTGGGAAGTGGGTGTTGCTATTTTGAAGGGGAGAATTTTATTATAGTTTTACTTTTAATATCATGAATTGTACATCATAGATTAGCCTCCTCATTTAGCCTTAATTTTGAAAGCATCAAATCCTACCAACCATAAGCCTCTGAGTCATTTGAACCTTTATTGGTAGTCCTAATGATTTTATGTGTGGTTTGTCTTTACATAGTGGAGAAATTAGTTCATTTACAAGCCTATGGATAAGGATCATGTTCTCATGATATGAGAATAACTCTAATTTAATTGTATTATGAGTGATGAGAGCAAAAATTTAAAATCAAGGTAAATCATGACATGACATGTTTAATAATGATGAATCAAGGATCATGAATTAATGAAAGGATAAGTTCCATAAATTTTCCAAGGGGAAAAGTAAAATATGTGAATTCTTCATTTCTTTGTAAAATGGGAAGTTAAATTGATATTGTATGAATACTTTTGAAAGTTTTATTTCACATTAAAAATTGTTTTATTTTATTGCATTGAAATTTGAATATTGGTAACATTAGTGTCCACTGATTTCCATGTTGAGATTTTATGCTTGAGGACAAGCATAGTTTAAGTGTGGGGGTATTTGATAGAGAAAATTTACGTGCATATTTTTTATCAAATAATGATTAATTTTTACTTTTTCTCAATGATAAAACCCATTAATTTAATTGTTTTATTAAAATAATGGGTAATTTGAATTTTATAATGAAAATGAGCGTAATTGATAAAAATGCGTAATTCTGGATTTTGGACAGATTTTGACTACAAGGGTATTTTTTCCATTCAGCATAAAATATATTTCCAAATTTTGTGAGTCAAATTTTTTTAGAATACCAATTGTATTTTCTACAATTTGTTCTTCTGGACTAGGAGATGATTCGGCCATATGAAGGGCCTAAAAATTCATTGAAATTTGAAAGTTTTCTGGGCGGACATCGTGGACCACACCAAGGTAACTGAACCCAAACTATGCTTAAACATAATCAAATGAGGTTCTTACACCTTGTATAGAACAAGGACATATATAGCCGCATATACAGTAAATTTAGTGGAGTTTTGAAGTCTTTAAGGAAGAAATTGACCGACATGCTTTTGGAGGAACCTTCTAGGAATCTTCATCTAGAAACAATAGCCTGCAATGAAAAAGTTATAACTCCTTCATCTGGGGTCCAAATGTACTGGAAGTTGGAGGATGACCGTCAAATGCATTTATGAACAATATTGAAGAAGGTTTACACGCATGAATCGGCCATTTATGGGTCAAAAACGCGCAATGCTTCGGGGGATGGAAATATGCCTATAAAAAGAGGCCCTCCCCTTCTTCCAAAATGATTAGCTCGACACCTAAATCCATGGAGGGATTCCACCAGGGCATGGGCTGCTGCTGCTCCTCTATTCCACCCTCATTTATAATTTTTATTTTATTTTCGTTTTAGTTTTGTTTTAGTTTTAATTTAAATTGTAATTTTAATTTCTTTTCGATTAATCTATGCATATGTGTTTCTCTAACCATTTTTCATCTTCTTCTCTCTCTATCAATATCTATATCTTCCTACATCCATCCACCATTTTGATCTATTACTCTTGGAAATGAGATACTAACCCAGAGACTTGGCTCAGGGGGAGGTCAAGGTGTTCTTGAATTTTCATTAAAGTTTATTTTAAGTTTGTGGTAGATTTGAGTTGCATGTATTGGTGAGGAGAATGTCCCCGATTGGGTGACGACTCCCAATGAAATGAAACTTAATCAATTTCATTTCCTGATTAGAGTATTGATTCAAACATGATATTTCATGTTTGGATTATCAAACTAAAATCAAACACATAAACAAAAATAATGATTGAATCCAAAACTGAACCCCAAAACCAATTTCTTTCTTCATCATTTCATTTTGTTTGCATTGCATGATAGTTCACATTTTTAAATAATAAAAAACACAAAAAAATATTATCATCAATTTCATTTAAAAAAAAACAAAAACAATTTGTTTAGGTCAATTATCCTAAAGTAAGTGAACCAAATTGAAAGGCTCCTCAAGACAGAAGACCCTGGTCAACCATTGTGCTGCATTAGGAAAATTTAATTGTTTTTGTTCACGCTCCCGCGACAGGCATGCATCAAAACTGGTGCCATTGCTGGGGAGCCAATATATTATTCATTTATTTTTCCTATATTCACATATTAGATAGATTTTTTTTTGTTTTTGTAAAATTAAAATAAAAAAGAAAAGTCCATTCCGTGATGAATTTAAATGATTATTATTCTACATGGACTGATAATTACTCACAGATGCAGCAAAAACAAGAAGATGAAGAAGATTTTAGAAGGGCTCAAGCTTAAAAACTTAGAGAAAGTATTGAACAGCTGATGAGAAAAGCTGAAAGATCATTTGACTATGTTCGTGCATTAATGGAGCAACCAAACCCTGAGAATGATCAAGAACCTGAGGTGGAAATAGAGGAAGACTTGCCTACTGAGCAATATGTGGGAGATCAACAATGATTCAATGAATTCTTGATTAAATGTGAGGAAATTCTTGATATCCCAATACAATAAAAAGAATAAGATCCAACACCACTGAAGGAAGAAACCACCCAAATGGTGGAATTTTAAGTTAAGATGGAGGATCCCGACTACCTACCTCCATCCTCAGAGAGTTTACTCTAAGAGGCACTTACCACTGAGGCAGAGATTGAAACTAAACTGACTCAGGGAGTTGGACCATTCATTGACTCTATCTCTTATAATTTTATTGAACCTGAATTCTACATCACTCCTTGTGATTATGATTATAAAAAATCAGACAATCTCTATTATGCCTTGGAGGATGAAGATGAAGCTATATGTGCACCTGCTGAGGATGATATGGAGCTCCCTATGAAAGTTGAATATTTAATGAAGGAAGATCATGAAGAGATGCTAGTGGATTTCCCTACAGAGACCATGAAAAAAACTACTTACTTAAATGGGGAAGAATTTGATCTTGATACTTCGTGTTTTAATTTTATTCAAATAGATATACACTCTAACTTTCCCATTGACTCTTTTTTTGATGCAGAATACCTTGAGGAACCACTAGACCAAGAAGAATAGGTTTCACAAGTAGCAATCAAGATAATATTTGATTCATACTTCATCCTACACCACCATTCAAGATATTCTTAATTGTAAAGGGGGAGGATCTGGCATACTCTATCCATGGATCATTACTCACCCAGAAGGATGAAGCATAAGCATGGAAAAGCCACATGTTGTGGTTCAAATCAAAGAAGCTTCATCCTCCATCAGACTTTGTATAATAGCTAGTACTTCCCTATGGAGGCAGTAAAAAATCATGGCCCACATGGGGGATCTTACCAAGATTTATCTTTACTTTCTTTTTAGGAAATTAGATTTCAATTTCATTTCATAGGAACTAGTCTAGCATGCAGCCCCCTCTATCCTATATTTTTGAGCTTAAAAGACATGATCCTTATGCATAATTGTGTTATTTTATTTTATAGGATCACGATGGAATAAAGAAATCCTATAAAGTGAAGAGGAAGGATAGGGATAATTTTCATGGAACAAGGGAGTTCAATTTTAGTGTTTTATCTTTGAAACACTCCACATTTTAGTCCACAACATGTTTTGAGCTTTAAAGTTAAAATTTCATGACCAATCTTGAATTAATGTTTTACTCGAATAATCTAGGAGACATGAGTTTCTTAGTAACCTAGTGATTCCATGTTTTAGATTTTAATGTTGATATGATTAAATTATTGAAATGAAGAATTGAATTTTTAAAATGAAGCATGAATATTGAAATGATGACTCGTGATTTGAAGGAATTAACTGATTCCTGTAAATGAAATTTCTCTACCATCATTCATGCTTTGAATTTATGAAATTTATGTGAATTTATTTATTATTATTATTAATGCCATAATTGATTGCCCAATTTTATATTTAATTTTCCCAAGAGGATTTCTAGACCAAGTACTTCCTATTTATTATTGAGCATATTTCATGAGTGATCTTGGGACATGTAACCGACCAGAACTTGTATTGAAACCTGTCAAAGCTATGATTGTGCAAAAAAAAACATTTAAAATGATTGAGGAATCCTTTGAAAAGCTATATTTCCTTAAAAGACCACATTTATATCAATCCTTATTTTTGCCCATAGTGACCATGAATGTCCTTTCTAGGGATGAGCCATGTTTTAAGCCATTTTTATCCATTCCTACCCAACTCTTGGTATATGCATGATATTTTAATGTTGATGTGTGGGGGTAAAGGGAATCATGGTGGATGGGATGATAAAAATTGTGAGGAAGAAGTGTGGGGGTGTTCTTGTGGGAATAGTAAAAGGTTGTGAAATCATTTATTATACTCTATTGTTTTCCCCTCTTGAATTAAAAAAAAGGAAAAAAATGACAAAAATAAAAATAAATAGAAAAATGGGTTTTGATTTTAGAGAACAAAAAATCACCATTTTCTAGACCGATGATCTTATGATCGTTTGTGGTTAGGTGATGGATGTGAGGTTTTATCTAATCATAACATTAGAAAAATGAAAAAAAACTACAAAATAAAAAATAATCAAGAGGGTGAACAAATAATCCATTATTCTTACTTGATCATAACCTTTTATTTGAGTTTTGGGAAGTGGGTGTCGCTATTTTGAAGGGGATAATTTTGTTATAGTTTTACTTTTAATATCATGAATTGTACATCAGAGATTAGCCTCCTCCTTGAGTCTTAATTTTTAAAGAATCAAATCATACCAACCTTAAGCCTCTGAGTCATTTGAACCTTTATTTCAAGTCCTTATGATTTTATGTGTCTATTGTCTTTACATAGTGGGGAAAGTAGGTCATTTACAAGCATATGGATAAGGATCATGTTCTCATGATATGAGAATAACTCTACTTGAATTGTATCATGAGTGATGAGAGAAAAAAATCAAAAGTGAGGTAAATCATGACATGGCATGTTTAATAATGATGAATCAAGGAGCATGAATGAATGAAAGGATAAGTTCCATCAATTTTCAAAGGGGAAAAGTAAAATATGTGAATTAATTATTTCTTTTAAAAATGGGAAGTTAAATTTATATTTTATGAATACTTTTGAATTTTTTACTTTACATTGATTTATTTTATTTTATTTTTTTTTTGAAATTTGAATATTGGTATCATTAGTGTCCTCTGATTTTCATGTTTAGATTTTATGCTTGAGGAAAAGCATAGTTTAATTGTGAGGGTATTTGATAGAGCATATTTACATGCATATTTTTGATCAAATAATGATTATTTTTTACTATTTTTCAATAATAAAACCATTTATTTCATTGTTTTATTAAAATAAAGTCTAATTTGAATTTTATATTGAAAATGAGCATAATTGAGAAAAATGTGTAATTCTGGATTTTGGACAAATTTTGACTACAAGGGTATTTTTTTCATTTAGCATAAAATATATTTCCAAATTTTGTGATTCATTTTTTTTAGAATCATAATTGAATTTCCTACAATTTTTTCTTCTGGACCAGGAGATGATTCGACCATATAAAGGTCCTACAAATTCATTGATTTTTGAAATTTTTCTGGTGGACAGTGTAGACCACACCACTGTAACAGATCCCAAAGTTGGCCTAAACATATTCAAATGAGGTTCTTCCACATTTTATTGAACAATGACAGATATGGCCGGCTCTACACCAAATTTAGTGGAGTTTTGAAGTCAGTAAGGCGGAAATTGACCGACACATTTTTGGAGGAGCCTTCCTAGAGGCTTCGTCCAGAAACAGAAGCCTTCAATGAAAAATTCATTACTCCTTCATCCAGGGTCCAAATGCGCCTGAAGTTGGAGGGTGAACGACCAACGCATTTATGAACAATATTAAAGAAAGGGTGCAGGTGTCAGTCGGCCATTTATGGGTCAAACAACGTGCAAACCTTTGGAGGATGGAAATATGCCTATAAAAAGAGGCCATCCCCTCCTTCAAAAATGATCAGCTCGACACCTAAAGCCAAGGAGGGATTCCACCAGGGAACATGCCACTACTACTTGTCTATTCCACCCTCATTTATTCTTTTTATTTTATTTCCTTTTAGTTTTGTTTTAGTATTAATGTAAATTGTAATTTAAATTTCTTTTCGATTAATCCTTGCATATGTGTTTCTTCGTCCATTTTTCTTCTTTTTTCTCTCTCTCTCTCAATCTCTCTATATTATTATATACATCCACCATTGTGATCTATTACTCTCAAATATGAGAGACTAACCCAGAGACTTGGCTCGGGGGGAGGTCAAGGTGTTCTTGAATTTTCTTTAAATTTTATTTTAAGTTTGTGGTATATTTGAGTTTCATGCATTGGTGAGGCGAATGTCCTTGATTGGGTGACAACCCCCAATGAAATGTAACTTAAACTATTTCTATTCTTGAAAAGTGTAGTGATTCAAACACGAGATTTCATGTTTGGATTATCAAACAAAAATCAAACACATAAAGGAAAATAATGATTGATTCCAAAACTGAACCCCAAAACAAAGTTCTTTCTTCATCATTTCATTTTTTTTCATTGTAAGACAGTTTGTATTTTTAAATAATAAAAAACACAAAATAATATTGTCATCAATTTCATTTAAATAGAAGAAAACAAAAACAAGTAGTTTAGGTGAATTAGCATAAAGTAAGTGAACCAAATTGAAAGGCTCCTCAAGAGAGACGACCCTGGTCAACCACAGTGCTGCACTAGGAAAAATTTAATTGTATTTGTCCACGCCCCACAATAGGAGTGCATCAAAACTAGTGCCATTGCCGGGGAGCCGATCAATTGTTCATTTATTTTTTCTATTTTCACATATTAGATATATTTCATTTATTTTTATAAAATTAAAAAAAAATTCATTCCATAATGAATTTAAATGATTATTATTCTGTATGGACTAATAATTTCTCACAGGTGCAGCCAAAACAAGAAGATGAAAAAAAAATTTAGAAGGGCTCAAGTGAAATAACGTAGAGAAAGAATTGAACAACTGATGAGAAAAGATGAAAGAGAATTTGACTATGTTCATGCATTAATGGAGCAACCAAACCCTAAGAATGGTCAAGAACCTGAGGTGGAAACGGAGGAAGAATTTTCTGCTAAGCTATATGTGGGAGATCAACAAAGATTCTATGAATTCTTGATTAAATGAGAGGAACTTCCTGATCTCCCATTACAATACAAAGAAGAATAACCAACACCACTGAAGAAGAAACCACCCAAATGGTGGAATTTGAAGTTAAGATGGAGGAGCCCGACTACCTACATCCATCCTCAGAGAGTCTACTCCATGTGGCACTTACCAATGCGGCAGAGATTGAAGCTGAACCGACTCAGGGAGTTGAACCATTAATTGACTCTATCTCTTCTAATTTTTTTGAATTTGAATTCTACATCACTCCTTGTGATTATGATTATACAGAATCAGACAATCTCTACTATTCCAAGGAGGAAGAAGATGAAGCTATATGTGTAGCTGCTGAGGAACATATGGATCTCCCTAGAGAAGTTGGATATTTAATGAAGGAAGATCATGAAGAGATGATAGTGGATTCCCCTAATGAGACCATGAAACAAGCTGCTTACATTAATGGGGAAGAATTTGATATTGATACTTCATGTTTTAATTTTATTCAAATATAATTACACTCTAACTTTCCCATTGAATCTTTTTTTGATGCGGAATAACTTGAGGTACCACTAGAAAAAGAAGAAGTGGTTTCACAAGTAGGAACCAATATAATAGATGATTCATACTTCATCCTACCCCCACAATTCAAGATATACTTCATTATGAAGAGGGATGATCTGGAATACTCTATCCATGGATCATTACTCACCCAGAAGGATGAACCATATGTTAGGAAAATCCACATTTGGTGGTTCAAATCAAAGAAGCTTCATCCTCCATCAAACTTTGTATAACAGCTGGTACTGCCCTCTGGAGGCAGAAAAAATTCAGGGCCCAGTTGGGGGATCATACCAAGATTTATCTTTAATTTCTTTTTAGGAAATTAGATTTCAATTTCATTTATTAGGATGTATTCAAGCATGCATCCCCCTCCCTCCTATAATTTTGAGCTTAAAAGACAAGATCCTTATGCATAACTATGTTATTTTATCTTATAGGATCACGATGGAAGAAGGAATGACTAGAAAGTGAAGAGGATGGAAATGACTATGTTTCATGAAAAAAGGGAGTTCAATTTTAGAGTTTTATCTTTAAAACACTCTACATTTTAGTCCACAACATGTTTTGAGCTTTAAAGATAAAATTGCATGCCCAAACATGAATTAATGTTTTACTCGAATAATCTAGGAGACATGTGTTGCTTAGGAACCTAGTTATGCCATGTTTTAGATTTCAATGTTGATATGATTAAATTATTGAAATGAGGAATTTAGTTTTTAAAGTAAATCATGAATATTGAAATGATGGCTCATGATTTGAAGGAATTAACCGATTCTTGTAAATGAAATTTCCCTACCATCTTTGATGCACTGCATTTCTGAAATTTATGTGAATTTATTTATTATTATTATTCATGCAATGAGTGATTGACCAATGTTATATTTCTCATTCCCAAGAGGATTTCTAGAGCAAGTACTTCCTATTTATTCTTGAGCATATTTCATGAATGATCTTGGGACATGTAACCGACCAGAACATGTATTGAAACTTGTCAAAGCTATGACTGCACAAAAACACATTTAAAATGATTGAGGCATACTTTGAAAAGCTATATTTCCTTAAAATACAACCTTTACATTCAATCCTTGTTTTATCCCAAAGAGACCATGAATGACCTTTATAGGGACCGGCCATGTTTCAAGCCATTTTTATCCATTCTTACCCAACTCTTGGTATTTGCATGATATTTTAAAGTTGATGTGTGGGGGTAACGGGAATCATGGCGGATGGGATGATACACATTATGAGGAAGAAGTGTGGGGGTGTTATTGTGGGAATTGTAAATGGTTGTGAAATCTTTTATTATACACTATTGTTTTCCCCTCTTGAATTAAAAAAATGAAAAAAATGAAAAAAACAAAAATAAATAGAAAAATGAGTTTTGATTTTAGAGAACCAAAAATCACCATTTTCCAGACCGAAGATCTTATGATCATATGTGGTTACGTGATGGATGTGATGTTTTATCTAATCATAACTTTTGAAAAATGAAAAAAAAGTACAAAATAAAAAAAATCACGAGGGATCACAAATAATCCATTATGCTTACTTGATCATAACCTTTTATTTGAGTTTTGGGATGTGGGTGTTGATATTTTGAAGGGGAGAATTTTATTACAGTTTTACTTTTAATATCATGAATTGTACATCAGATATTAGAATCCTCCTTTAGCATTTATTTTTAATGCATCAAATCCTACCAACCTTAATCCTCTGAGTCATTTGAACATTTATTGCAAGTCCTCATGATTTTATTTGTCTTTTGTCGTTACATAGCGAAAAAGTAGTTCATTTACAAGCCTATGGATATGGAGCATGTTCTCGTGATATGAGAATAACTCTACTTGAATAGTATCATGAGTGATGAGAGCAAAAAATCAAAAACTAGGTAAATCATGATATGGCATGTTTAATAATGATGAATCAAGGAGGATGAATGAATGAAAGGATAAGTTTCATCAATTTTCAAAGGGGAAAATAAAATATGTGAATTACTTGTTTCTTTGAAAAATGGGAAGTTAAATTGAAATATAATGAATACTTTTGAATGTTTTCTTTCACATTATTTTTTTTTGATTTTATTGCATTGAAATTTGAGTATTGGTAACATTGGTGTCCTCTGATTTCCATGTTGAGAATTTATGCTTGAAGACAAGCATAGTTTATGTGTGGGGGTATTTGACAGAGAAAATTTACATGCATATTATTGATCAAATAATGGTTATTTTTTACTGTTTTTCAATGATAAAACCCATTTATGTCATTGTTTTATTAAAATAATGGGTAATTTGAAATTTATAATGAAAATTATCATAATTGAGATAAATGCGTAATTCTGAATTTTGGATAGATTTTTACTACAAAGGTATTTTTGTCATTTCGCATAAAATATATTTCCAAATTTTCTGATTCTAATTTTTTTAGAATTCTGATTGTATTTCTTACACTTTTTTATTCTAGACCAGGATATGATTCGGCCATATAAAGGGCCTAAAAATTCATTGAAATTTGAAATGTTTATGGGCGGACAACGTGGACCACACCACTGTAATGAAACCCAAACTCAGCTTAAACTTATTAAAATGAGGTAATTACACCTTGAATAGAACAAGAAATGATATTTCTGGATCTAAACCAAATTTAGTCGAGTTATGAAGTCATTAAGGCAGCAATTTAACGACATACTTTTGGAGTAACCTTCCTGGAAGCCTCATCCAGAAACAGAGGCCTTCAATGAAAAATTCATAACTCCTTCATCCGGGGTCCAAATGCACTGAATTTGGAGGGTGAAATTCAAACACATTTATGAAAAATATTGAGGAATGGTTCCACACATGAATCTGCCATTTATGGGCCAAACAATGCGAAATCCTTCGGGGGACGAAAATATGCCTATAAAAAGAGGCCCTCCCTTCCTTCCAAAATGACCAACTCGACACCTAAAGCCAAGGAGGGATTCCACCGAGGCGCGGGCCTCTACGGCTCCTCTATTTCTCCCTCATTTATTCTTTTTATTTTATTTTCTTTTTAGTTTTTTTAGTTTTAATTTAAATTGTAATTTGAATTTCATTTTGATTAATCCTTGCATATGTGTTTCTCCATCTATTTTTCTTCTTTTTTTTCTCTCTCTCTCTATCAATCTCTCTATATTCCTACATCCATCCACCATTGTGATATCTTACTCTTTGAAATGAGAGACTAACCCAGAGACTTGGCTCAGGGGGAGTTCAAAGTGTTCTTGAATTTTCTTTAAATATTATTTTAAGTTTGTGGTAGATTTGAGTTGCATGCATTGGTGAGGCGAATGTCCCCAATTGGGTGACGGCCCCCCAATGACATGTAACATAAACTATTTCTATTTTCGAAATGAGTAGTGATTAAAACCTGAGATTTAATGTTTAAATTATCAAACTAAAATCATACACATAACGGCAAATAATTATTTAATCCAAAACTGAACCCTAAAACCATGTTCTTTCTTCATCATTACATTTTGTTTTCATTGAATGATAGTTCGTATTTTTAAATAATAAAAAACACAGAAAAATATTGTCATCAATTTCATTTAAATAGAAAAAAAACAAAAACAAATAGTTTAGGTGAATTAAAATAAAGTATGTGAACCAAATTGAAAGGCTCCTCAAGAGAGACAACCCTGGTTAACCACTGTGCGGCACTAGGAAAAATTTAATTGTTTTTGTCCACGCCCCGTTACAGGCGTGCATCAAAACTGGTGCCATTTACAGGGAGCCAATCAATTGTTCAATTATTTATTCTATTTTCACATATTAGATAGATTTCATTTATTTTTATAAAATTAATAATAACAAAAAATGTTCATTCCATGATGAATTTAAATGAATATTATTCTGCATGGACTGATAATTACTCATAGGTGCAACAACAAAAAAACAAAATGATGATGATTTTAGAAGGGCTCAAGCGAAATAACTTAGAGAAAGCATTGAACAACTGATGAGAAAAGTTGAAAGAGCATTTGAATATGTTTGTGCATTAATAGAGCAACCAAACCCTAATAATGATCAAGAATATGAGGTGGAAAAGGAGGATGACTTTCCTGCTAAGCTAGATGTGGGAGATCAACAAAGATTCGATGAATTCTTGATTAAATGTGAGGAACTGCCTGATCTCCCATAATAATAAAAAGAAGAAGAGCCAACACCACTAAAAGAAGAAACCACCCAAATTGTGGAATTTGAAGTTAAGATGGAGGAGCCCGGCTACCTACCTCCATCCTCAGAGAGTCAACTCTAAGAGGCACTTACTACTAAGGTAGAGATTGAAGCTAAACCGACTCAGGGAGTTGAACCACTCTTTGACTCTATCTCTTCTAATTTTATTGAATCTGAATTCTACATCACTCCTTGGGATTATGATTATAAAAAATCAGACAATCTCTACGATGCCTTGGAGGAAGAAGATGAAGCTATATGTGCACCTACTAAGGAACATATGGAGATCTCTAGACATGTTGAATATTTAATGAAGGAAGCTCATGAAGAGATGCTAGTGGATTTCCCTGAGGAGAACATGAAAAAAGCTTCTTACTTTTATGGGGAAGAATTTGATCTTGATACTTCATGTTTTAATTTTCTTCAAATAGAATTACACTCTAAATTTCCCATTGACTCTTATTTTGATGAATCATACCTTGAAGATCCACTAGATAAAGAAGAAGAGGTTGCACAAGTAGAAACCAAGATAATAGATGATTCATACTTCATCTTACTCCCACCATTCTAGCTATACTTCATTTTGAAGGGGGGAGGATCTGGCATACTCTATCCATGGATCATTACTCACCCAGAAGAATGAAGCACAAGCTGGGAAAATCCACATGTGGTGGTTCAAATCAATGAAGCTTTATCCTCCATCGGACTTTGGATAACAGCTTGTACTGCCTTCTGGAGGCAGTAAAAATTCATGTCCCCCTTGGGGGTTCATACCAAGATTTATCTTTTCTTGATTTTTAGGAAATTAGATTTCAATTTCATTTCTTAGGAATTAATCTAGCATGCATCCGCCTCCATTCTATATTTTTGAACTTAAAAGACATGATCCTTATGATTAATTGTGTTATATTATTTTATAGGATCACGATGGAAGAAGGAAGCACTAGAAAGTGAAGAGGAAGGACATGACTAAGTTTCATGGAAAAAGGGAGTTCAATTTTAGTGTTTAATCATTTAAACTATCCACATTTCAGTCCACAACATGTTTTGAGATTTAAAGATAAAATTCTATTCCCAAACATGAATTAATGTTTTAATCAAATTATATAGGAGACATGAGTTTCTTAGAAACCTAGTGATTCCATATTTTAGATTTCAATGTTGATATGATTAAATGATTGAAATGAAGAATTGAATTTTTTAAATGAAGCATGAATATTGAAATGATTACTCATGATTTGAATGAATTAACTGATTCAGGTAAATGAAATTACCCTACCATCATTCATGCTTTGAATTTATGAAATTTATGTGAACTGATTTATTATTATTATTATTCATACCATGAGTGATTGTCCAATGTTATATTTTTCATTCCCGAGAGGATTTCTAGACCATGTACTTGCTATTTATTCTTGAGCATATTTCTTGAGTGATCAAGGGACATATAACCGAATAGAACTTGTACTGAAACTTGTCAAAGCTATGACTACGCAGAAACTCATTTAAAATGATTGAGACATCCTTTTAAACGCTACATTTCCTTAAAATACCACCTTTACCTCAATCATTCATTTACCCCATAGGGACCATGAATAACTTTTATAGGGGTGAGCCATATTTCAAGCCATTTTTATCAATTCCTACCCAACTATTGGTATTTCCATGATATATTAAAGTTGAAGTGTGGGGGTAAAGGGAATCATGGTGGATAGGATGATACACATTGTGAGGAAGAAGTGTGGGGGTGTTATTGTGTTAATTATAAAAGGTTGTGAAATCATTCATTATACTCTATTGTTTTCCCATCATGAATTAAAAAAATGAAGAAATGACAAAAAGACAAATAATTAGAAAAATGGGTTTTGATTTTAGAGAACAAAAAATCAGCATTTTCCAGAATAATGATCTTATGATCGTATTTTTTTAGGTGACGGATGTGAGTTTTGATCAAATCATAACTTTCGAAAAATGAAAAAAAGTTCCAAATAAAAAAAATCAAGATGGTGCACAAATCATCCATTATACATACTTGATCATAACCTTTTCTTTGAGTTTTGGGATGTGGGTGTTGCTATTTTGAAGGGGAGAATTTCATTACAGTTCTACTTTTAATATCATGCATTGTACTTCAGAGATTAGACTCCTCCTTAATCCTTAATTTTTAAAGCATCAAATCCTATAAACCTTATGCCTCTTAGTCATTTGAACCTTTATTGTACGTCCTCATGATTTTATGTGTCTTTTGTCTTTGCAAAGTGGAGATTGTAGTTCATTTACAAGACTATGGATAAGGAGCATGTTCTCATGATATGAGCATAACTCTACTTGAATTATATAATGAGTGATAAGAGAAAAAAAATAAAAAGTGAGGTAAATCATGACATGGCATGTTTAATAATGATGAATCAAGGAGCTTGAATAAATAAAAGGATAAGTTCCATCAATTTTCGAAGGGGAAAAGTAAATATGTGAATTATTTGTTTCTTTGAAAAATGGCAAGTTAAATTGATATTTTATAAATACTTTTGAATGTTTTATTTCAAATTGAAAAATGTTTGAATTTATTACATTGAAATTTGAATATTGGTAACATTGGTGTCCTTTGATTCCCATGTTGAGATTTTATGTTTGAGGAAAAGCATAGTTTAAGTGTGGGGGTATTTGACAGAGCAAATTTACGTGCATATTTTTGATCAAATAATGAATATTTTTTACTATTTTTCAATGATAAAACCCATGTATTTAATCATTTTATTAAAATAATGGGTAATTTGAATTTTATAATGAAAATGAGTATAATGGAGAAAAATACGAAATTCTGGATTTTTGACAGATTTTGACTACAAGGGTATTTTGGTCATTTCTCATAAAATATATTTTGAAATTTTGTGATTAAATTTTTTTAGAATCAGAATTTTATTTACTATAATCTTTTCCTCTGGGTCAGAAGATGATTCGGCCATATAAATGGCCTAAAAATTCATTGAAGTTTGACATTTTTCTGGGCAGAAAACGTTGACCATACCACTGTAACAGAACCCAAACTCGGCCTAAAAATAATCAAATGAGGCTATTCCACCATGGATAGAACAAGGACAGAGAGGTCCGGCTGTACACCTAATTTAGTGAAGTTTTGAAGTCAATAAGGTGGCCATTGGACGACATTATTTTTGAGGAACCATCCTGGAAGCTTCGTCTAGAAACAGAAGCCTTCAATGAAAAATTCATAAATCCTTCATGATGGGTCCAAATGCGCTGGAATTTTTAGGGAGAACTGACAACACAATTATAAACAATATTTAAGTAATTTTCCATGCGTGAATCGGCCATTTATGGGTCCAAAAATGCGCAATCTTTCATGGGAAATAAATCTGCCTATAAAAGGAGGACCTCCCC
The DNA here is from genome assembly GCA_963277665.1 of Viscum album. Lineage (NCBI taxonomy): Eukaryota > Viridiplantae > Streptophyta > Magnoliopsida > Santalales > Viscaceae > Viscum > Viscum album. The sequence continues at coordinate 1,068,260,165 of OY728137.1, read as the reverse complement.
TCCTTCCAAAATGATCAGCTCGACACCTAATGCCAATTGGGATCCCACTGGGGCACGAGCCGCTTATGCTCCTCTATTCATCCCTCATGTATTATTTTTATTTTATTTTCTTTTTAGTTTTGTTTTAGTTTTAATTTAAATTGTAATTTGAATTTCTTTTTGATTAATCCATGCATATATGTTTCTCCATCCATTGTTCTTATTTTCATTCTCTCTATCTCTATCTCTATAAATCTCTCTATCTTCCTACATCCATCCACCATTGTGATCTCTTACTCTCAAGAATGAGAGGCTAACCCCAAGACTTGGCTCAAGAGGAGGTCACGGTGTTATTGAATTTTCTTTAAAGTTTAATTTAAGTTTGTGGTGGATTTGAGTTGCATGCATTGGTGAGGCGAATGTCCCCAATTGGGTGACGACCCCTAATGACATGTAACCTAAACAATTTATATTCTGGAAAAGTGTAGTGATTCAAACCTGAGATTTCATGTTAGGATTATCAAACTAAAATCAAACACATAATGGAAAATAATGATTGAATCCAAGACTAAACCCCAAAACCATGTTCTTTCTTCATCAATTAATTTTGTTTTCATTTCATGATAGTTTGTATTTTTAAATAATAAAAAACTCAAAAAAATATTTTCATCAATTTAATTTAAATAGAAAAAAAACAAAAACAAGTAGTTTAGGTGAATTGGGCTAAAGTAAGTGAATCAAATTGAATGGCTCCTCAAGATAGACGACCCTGGTCAGCCACTGTGCTGCACTAGGAAAAATTTAATTGTTTTTGTCCACACCCAATGAAAGGTGTGCGTCACGGCCCTAATCCTTTTTACATTTTTCCATGTTCTTATCTTGAAAAAAATATGGCATGCAAGTTTCCTCTCCTTTAGGTACACGACCCCCAAGTTTCTTTGCCAAAAACACTTTTTTTCCGTTTGTCAATTTTCAGGACAAAAATTTGGAAAACACTAGAGATTTGTGCCACATTCAATACTGTAATCTGCTTGACCTATATGAGCACTTTGCTGGAACACAATCTGAACTTCCTCTGAGGATTGACAACAAACACAGACCATACTCCAATTCGTGTAAAGATGACCATTGTTCCAACATTAACATTACTAAAATTATCATCCTACTACTGAAAGTTAAAAAATAAACTCCAAGAGTGATGATGAAAACTAAACACTAATAAAAACCGTACCTAATGAATCCTCTTGAGCATCCAAGTGCCACAAAGAATAAAATACCCAATAGGTTCCACTCCTCCATTGATTATTGAACAGAATCTGATGGTAATTTCATTATAATATAATTTTCAAGGACATTTCCCTTCCTCAGGGTGTATGTAATATCAAAGTCAAATTTATGAAGGTATTCTACTAACCATCTTTGTATGATATTCATGTATTTATTAGAAAATAAATAATTCAATATCTTATGAATATATAAGACCTTGAACCTCTTCCAAAAAAGATAATGTTTCCAACATTTATGCACATTCAAAACTGAATGTAGTTCTAAATCATGAATGGTGTAATTATTATAATGTAGTTGATGCTGACTAGTGTTCTAAGATACCACATGGTTATCCTACATAAGAACACATCCAAAATCAACACAAGGAGCATCAAAAAACACCATGAACACCTTACTAGGATTAGGTAATATGAGAATAGGAGATGATGTCATAATTTATTTCCGTTCATCAAAAGATCACTGAAACATCACATCACATGTAAATTTCAATTCTTCCTTACTAAGACCATATAAAAGTGGCAAAAATTCAGATAAATCCTTAACAAATTTTCTATAGTATCCAAAAAGACCCAGGAAGCACTATATATCAAAGTAATTTTGTGGTTCCTTCCATGATTAGACAACAATCACTTTCTTAGGACCAATAGACAATCCATGTTCAGAAATATTATTCCCTAAAATCATCACTTTTTGAATCATGAAACAAAATTTCAAAATATTTCCATACAAATAGTATCTTCTCAAAATTTCCATGAACAACCTCAGATAGTGCTCGAGTTCATGATCAGATTTTGAATAATCCCAAATAACATCCATGAAAACTATCATATAAATGACGAGATATTGATGGAATATTGTACTCATCAAAGCCATAAAAACTAAATGATCATTAGTCAGACCATAATGAATAACTTGATATTTTTAATTTCCATACCTACCCTTGAAATCCATCTTTGGTATATTAGACTTACCAACAGTGAGATGATGATATACTGATTGAATATCAATCTTTCAAAACTACATTTCCTTCTTTAACTAATGAAAAAATTTACCACATGTGGTCATATATATTTGTTCATAACCACTACCGAGTTTAAATTATGATATTTCAAACATAATCGAATTGATATATCTATCTTCATGGAAAATAGAACTGTGGATTCCCATGATGAAGCACTTGGAGGAATACTTTTTTTTTCAAGAAGTCATCCAACTGAATAATGATCTCTTTCATCTATATTGGTTCCATATGATATGAAATTATTGATATAGGCTTCATACATGGAACTAGGTCCATTATAAACTCTACCTATCCTTGGAAAAAGAATAAAAAATTCAAATTGGGTAACATTAGAAAAGTCCCAAAAACAGTGATTATATCAAAAATAGAATATATGTAATTGGGCTCAATCACAACGGCATATAATAGACCCCTGAGATTTTGGTCGGAATGTTCTTAAACCTCTATCCCACCCCCTAGAATACATGAAAACTCCCATCGGTGGTAAGAAGAAAAGAAAAATAATGAAAATAGTCAACCTTAGACTGATAAGCAATAAACCAACCCATACCAACGATGACATCAAACTGATCAAGATCAATAATGAGAAAAACCCAGAACAAATTTGTATCAGCTATAATTAAATAATTTGAAGGGCATCAAAACCCTTTCTCTCTTCTCTTACCAAGAGGTGTCAATAACACCATTATAAAAGAAATATTTACCATTTTATATATCGGATTATTAAAAAACCATGTAGATATAAATGATTTGGAGAAACCCATGTCAAAGAATATAATTTCTATGGAAGATGCAATAAGTATTGTACCTCTCACAATTGTTGAAATTGCATTGACTACTCTTTGAAACACATCTATTGTGCCAATGTTCGTCACTATTGAGGCCTATAGATGGAGTCCTAATGTATTTTAATCTTCTAACTACAACATATTTTTCTTTGGAGGTGATGAAACCTAGACAAAATGATTTATATTTATATCCTAAAAAAAGAATTATAAATGACAAACACATCAACAGTTGTTTCATGTATTTGCGGGCATATGAAAATTTGATGTTATTTCTGAACATTCCACACTAATATAAATTTATAGGAGCACTGCTAGTGGTACTAGATAGTGTAGAGGAGGCTTTCTACTGCGTCCCACCTCCAAAACATCTGCAATGATCTTTACACTTATTTTTTGTGCCATGAAAAACCCTAAAATAACACCATATGGAAGACGAGTGGTAGGGAAAATTTCTTTAAAAGTCGTATTCATCTCGTCCATCATAGATATATCTAACATATATACATAGGTAGAAGGATTAAATATAAATAACTGTGATATGATATATAGTCACAAACCCTATAAGTTCTTTTGATCCTTCTGCTGGTCATTATTTAATGCATCCGTTGAAAAAATAGACAAACTCATTAAACTTATTTGTGTATTCAAACACTGCATGATCTACCTATTTCAAGGAATTGAACACCAGAGACCTTGGGAACATTATTGGATTTAGGGAATACTGCTGGAGGAATAGGGTCTTGAAACCCTTCCAATCAATGTCTATGTGTCTGTCTTCCTACACCAATAGAATCCCACCATCACATACTAGAACCTTTTTCCCAGAATGCTGCACACATCACCGGGATATTCTTAGGTTTCTCCAGGAAGTCAAATATATGATCAAACCTATCTATCCATTCCTCCACCACTTGAGTCTCATTCCTTTCTTTAATGGAATATGTCTTCTCATGCTATAGATCTTACGATCAATCACACTATCTTATAACTCTTGGGAGTACCTCAATAAAAATGTTCTGAACACGTGGTAGATCCTGATCAATATCACGAACATACCATATGATATTATCAATGATACACTAATCTAATGGTGTGTTCCCATTAGAATAATAAACTACACCTTCCCAAGGAACCTGTGGATAATTTCTCTAAGGCATACTACTACACACTAAACCATAATAATGATCATACAACAAAAAGATCATAGCTAAAAAAAATAAAAAACATAATTTGAAACTATTATATAAGGAAAAACCCAAAACTGGATAAAAATATTCCCAAATTCCATGGCTACATTATTCTCATCATGACAATGGTCGACTAAGAAAATATCAGAACATACCTCTAAATTCCCAAAAATACATTCTCTAGTCTAACTGTCCTCCAAATACACGTAATCATGGGGATAAACCTCTTTTTATACCAATTTGTAATGAACCGATTCAGGCTACCCTCAAAAATAGTTGGTGACCAGATCCCTCACATACCTAAAGGGCGTTCCCGATCCTCACAGGTTGGATAGAAAAACATGAGCATTGAACAATAGAGTGGAAGAAACAATTTCTCCCAATATGAAAAAGCACAGAATATATACACCTGAAGTGAGACAAAAGTGTAGAAATATTATGTTTTATATGCCATAACTATAATAAATAGTTGAAAAAATGACTATAAAATTATCCAAAACTCTAGGAGACATGTCCATTGGAAAAGGACAGGAACCAAAATTTTACTCCATGTGATGGCATGGATGAACTCACTCCATCTCAACGCCTTGTTAAAGCAGCTCATTCCGAAGGAAAAGGAAGACAAATGAACCTACTCCGATATTTTGTTGTATTTTTCTTTCTTTGTACAAATTTTGCAACTCTAATGAAATGATTATTTGGTTGGTTGTGTCGTGTCATATACTAATGTTTCAGGTACCATATTTTTATTTTCATTACCTTTAATCCTTTTTGAAAATCACAAAGGGGGAGAAGGAAAAAGAACTACTCCTAAGGAGGAGAAAGAAAAATTTCTATGTAAAATATTCTTAAAGAAAGGGGGAGTTTCTCACTTTTATGTTTTTCATTACCATGTTAGTGTGAACTCTAATCCGGAAAGTATGAATACAATCCTTAGATTTTCAATGCCTAAGGGGGAGTTAGATGTATTCATTTTCATCCATGAACAAATGGAGATAAGTTTTAATTTAAAAGTCTAAGGAAATTTTTCAGAGTCCTTATTTCGTTTTTCGTAAGGTAGTTTGTGATTTCCAAAAAGTGGGAGATTGTTGAGTCAATAAGGTTTTCCTTATGACTTTTCCATTCCTTCTTGTTTTGAAAATCACAAACTCCTTATACTTATGCAAATTTATGGTTTACCTCCATAAGGAAAATTTACTTCTTTAAGGAAATCTACCCTTACCTAGATTTTTTATTCATCGCAATATTTTTTCTTAAAGTATAAAACCCGGATTGTTAACCAAGATCCCAGAATCATATAATGTTATGTATTGGAGTATTATTTTTTTAGGATCTGAATTCTGGATGTGAACTATATTGAAGTTCCAATCTGAATTCTGAACACCGAACTCTTTAGTAGTTCGACTCTGAACACTTAAGTAGTTCTACTCCGAACTCATAAGTAGTTTGACTCTGTACTCTTAAGTAGTTCGACTCCGGACACTTAAGTAGTTCGAATCCAAACACTTAAGTAGTTCGACTCCGAACTTTTAAGTCGTTTGACTCTGAACTCTTAAGTGGTTCGACTCCGAACTCTTATGTAGATCGACTCTGAACTCTTAAGTAGTTCGACTCTGAATTCTTAAGTTGCTCAACTCTGAACTCTTAAGTATCTCGACTCTGAACTCTACAAGTTTAGATTCCAGTCTCTGGTGAAACCAGACTCCGAATTCCTATAAAACCGAATCCGAATATTTCATATGATAGACTCCAAATTTTATTTTGCTTAGACTCTGAACTTTTAACTTTCATACACTCCGAAATATTGATTAGGATTTTACTTACATATGCTTCATTTCAAAACGATGACGTGCATTCAGTTATACGTGGTATGTTATAAAACGATGTCGTATATTCTGTTTATAATTAACCGTTAGTTTAGTTACACGTGTATAGGTCCCTCCGAGTTTCCTGGAAAATTTGACTGTTGGAAGAGGGAGCCGACCATTGGAAGTTTTCCTATAAATAGGATCTCATTTGAAAGAGCTCAATATAAGAGATATGTTGATCAATCTAGAAACCACACGCTGTTAAGGTGATTTCTAGAGAGAGAATATTTTCATGATTTGTGTGTACTGAACTGCTCATTCAGATTGCTTCGTGCGACTCCGAATGTTGGTGATTACATTAGATAACTTCCGGGGATAGGAAGACAGAGGTACCGACTACCTTGAAGTTCGAGGGCTTCCTTGCTAAGGAAGACAGAGGTTCCAACTACCTTGAAGTTGAGGGATTGCAGGGATAACAAGAAAAGGATTCCAATCTTCGTATCGAGGGCTTACCCTGGTGTGGGTAAGACAGACTTGCTTGAAAGTATAAATCAAGGGACCTTTATCCAAGGTTTTTGGATACCCTTATCTTTGGGTTAAAAGACTTATATATTGTTACTTGTAGTTTTACTACTTGTCATTCCGCTGCATATTGTATTGTAAGGAAAGTACCATCTTGTAATTCCTTACTCTTGTACTCTGATAGGTTTAGATTCTATACGCTTTAAGGTAGAATCTTATATTGTAAATCTCAATTCAAATCCTAAAATTTGTCTTAGAGGTGTTGTGAATCTGCTTAGTTTGACCTTGTTAAACTTAGATCTTTCCTTGTCTAAGGAAAACATAGTTATCTGTAACCAACTTTAAAGGTTCCAAAGGAATTTTTAAAGTGTACAATTCACCCCCCTCTTGTATTTTGTGCATATACATCATTATATAGATCCTAAAATAAGGATATCACCCATATGAATATTCCAATAATGTATTATACTCATATATTTTTTACTCTTGTGACATATAGAATACATGGAATGCCATGTACCTTCATGACATGTAGTATCAACTTAATGATTACATGAATTACATGATTTTTACATTAAGTGTTATACTTCAATGCACATAGACATACAACTATAATATGACTCATACAAGATATGTATATTTGATCATTACATAAATATTAATTAAAAATTTGTATATAATTATTAATATCCATCATATTGGATTTCCTATCAAATTAATGACCTCACACGAACACATGTTCATAGGGTTAACATAGTGCAACAAATAAATTTTAAATTTGAGGAATTTAGAATAAGTACATGGCATGTAAGGAAGAACTACATGGAACATAAATGATTCACCATCAATATGAGGCATATCCCTTAAGACTCAACGTGTGAACTATGCCTCATAAAAATAGGTTACATTTTTTTTAAAAGAGATTACCAAAGAAGTGGTCTCTCAGTTACATGGTCACCAAATAGGTAGGATGTCTATGGTAATACGCGTTATGTTATTTTACTCAAAGGGTCTATAGGCTACGTATATAGGGAAAATACTGTTTACTCTATATGACTATGTTCTAGGAAACCTAGTCAGTATGTTTTGTAAGGAATGAATACACCACAAGTCACCAATGAACCTATTTTGAATTGTATTTTAAACTATATATTGATAATATTAGAATAAGTACATGTTACTTACTCTTATGTTATCTTGAAATAATTTTTGGCACCTCCAAATGAATTCCTCAGTTTTATTTCACACATAAAAATAATCATTCTTATTATATCTACAAAAAATAAAGGATGAAGATGAATATGTCACAATTTATATTAAAATAATGATTAAGCATGAATTGCAATATAAGTTAATATTGCGTAAATTAATCAATGATAATTAAATAATTATAAATATTTATATTCTCAATCGGAAAAAACATGATGGTTTTGAGCATAGTAGAAACAAGTGATGTGTCCTTCCAAAATTTTATTTTTTTTTATTTATCGATGATCAATCCGAGATCGAGCCGATGATAAATTCCATGATCAATTTAATTGAATCAACAAAAAAATCACTATTTATTGACCACTAAAACTATAGGAAGGATTGTCAATTATTATTTTTTATTTGTTTAATTAATTAAATTATTACGTTGATAAAATTATTTCCTCATTGATGTATTTGTTAATAGATCTGTGTTGTTTTATCATTTTGTGGTAGGAATCAAGATCAAACTCCCTATAGTAGTGATCCATATGTGTTCCAAAAATATATGAACAACACCATAAGACTATCAAAGTGCTAGAGAAATAGATCCTATAACTTTTATCCCCAACTTTTGATCACCCCATGAAATGCATATAAAACATTCTACATTATCTCTCTTGGAATTATAGTGGGAAGTGGATAAATATCAGTCTCCATTCCTGGGATAGTTCATCAAGTTGGGAGCTCTCTAGGGTTTGAGGGGATTTTTCATATCCATTGTGAATGAACAAACAAATTAATTGGATCTCTAATAAAATTATATAATTGAAATTATATATCACTATGGTTAGAAATAAATATTTCACAAGTTTGTTTTATTATTTATTTAATTCTCTTGAATAACTAGTGACATAATATATGTGATTAAAAATGAATAATTATTAAACCTGATTCTGGAATAATATTTATTAATCTTTTTAAATAATAAATAATAATGTTATTATTTAACATGGATTCTACATACACATAGTTTGTGGCCCTCTTGACCTCATTTTTAGTGGCATTAGGTGAAGCAGTCTAAAGTACATTTTTAGTGTCTATCAACATGACAACACAACAATTGAGAATGAATTTAATTATACAACGACATAGTACATCATATTAATTATTATTGAGTAATATAATATTGTTATCATTATATATAAAACAAGGATTTTTCATGCTGGTTCCATCAACCTATGTGTTCGATGTCTCTTTCATTAAATTTCTAGAAATTGAGCATGCCTATTGAACACCTTAGACATGGATTTATTTAGGCTATATAATTTCTATTAAAGGGCCCAACATATCAAATTACCTTAGATAATTGAATGGGGAAATACATTCTCACATTATTAATTAATTTAATATTACTCATGACACACCCTATGTATCCAACCACACCATGAACATCTTTCATCAAAATTGTAATCAATACATCAATGTATAAGTCAATTAATACTCATTCATAATAATCTTAAATTTTTAGAATCATTACATATGTTGTCGGATCAGAACATACAATTATTTAGATAAATGTGGATTCCCTATTATAATTTTTCATTATTATAATATCCTATACTAGATAATAACAAGAGAGTACACCATGAGAAGGTTCCTCAATGTAATATGGTCCTCCACCCCTGATATCAAGTTACATTTGTCTCCATCAAATAATATCATCTTTCTATAGAACATATATTTAAGCATTGTGTAATTTATTTTCTGGGTTATCATCATAGCTGGGAACAAATATAACCTTTTACTATTATAAAAACATGATAAAAATTATCACATTTTATATTATGTATAAGAAAATTCATTATATTAATAGAAGTTTGTAAATATTCAAAATTATTAATATCAATTATCAAAAAGTACATATATTTTTTCTAAGTAACCAACTCAAAAGGGAGGTTTATTCTAAATAAAGTCATATTTCTAGCTTTGAGGTCAATCATGTTGAAATAATTTAATAAAATGAATAATTATCCCCAAAAAGATTTAATATAGCATAAAATAATTTTAAAATCAATTAATAAATATAATATTTATGGTCAAATTTCAAAAAATAAAATAAAACTCCAAAAAAATTATTTAAGTTACCAAATTCCCTTATAGGGAATATAGTTCAAGAAATAAGAACATTTGATAAGGGAATTTATGTGGTAAACATTTAGATCCCTATAATTCAAGATAAAAATAATCTATAATTCAATAATTGGTTAGAATGTACAAACTTTTATGAAATATGTTCAATAAAAAGAATTTTAACTCAATGAAACAAATTTTTTTGGTAACAAAAACCCTTACAAATTGAAATGATTTAAAATAAAATCCTCATGTAATGAATATATTAATATTGAAAATTAATTAAAATCAATAAAAGTTATTTCATGACTTAATTACTCAATCCTAATACACACACACCACCTAAAATAAATTAAATTCATAATCCAAACTTACCACAGAGAGGGAAATTTGTGACAAAAAACCTTATAGTGGTACGGATTCATTACCCACTATCCCCAAACATCTTAACTCTATTTAAATGAAGTTCAAAAAATACATTCCCAATGACATTAATCATAAGTATTAATTTTTTTAACCATACATTATATATATATTAAATAATTTTTATATATTTTCAATATCGGGGTTATGTAATCATTATCACTTTAAGCTAGATTCATAAACGATAGGTTGGTATATATGATTTTCCCAAAATTATATCATTAATTTTTTAATAGAATACTAAAATAGATGTTCAATGGTATTTCAAATATTATTTATCTTATTCTATTGCATTTTTAATTATGATCAATGAGGGTTAGATTAGAAACAAGAATGTTTCTCTAATTCATAAAGAACAAAGTAAACTTTATTAATTAAGGAGTTATATATTAATATAACATTTAAATAAAAAAACTAATACAGTTTTATACCATTAATTTGAGTCTCATTATCATAAATCATATAAATTTATTTAATTTTTCAAGCACGTCGTAAAAACCACAAATCATTTACATGATATTATTAATGTACGATTATGGGGTTGTTTAGTTATATTATCATTATACCGGTATAATAATGAGACTATTTATTTTATATTGGTGTGATATATCAAAATTCTTAATATTTGGAATAAAATTTAAAATTCGAAGAATAATATATATTATTATAAGAAATATTTTCTATTTTGTACAATATTTTTAAATAATAGAACTAACGATAATCATTTTTTATCATATCATTAATAGGTTTTTATATTTTCTAAACCATACCACTAATGATATAATAAAAAAATATTAATAAATTAATACCATCCTTTTTACTATAATTTAATATAATTTAAATAAGAAAAATACTGAAATCCATAGCCCCATATTAGTGTAAGTAAAACCTTATTCATGGATGATAATATCATTTTCCTTAGAAGAAAAAAATATATGATATTTTATTATTATTTAATAATTTAAGATATATTATAAATATGATAACAAATTATTATATTCAGCATTATAACCATCTATGTGTGGTGGTTAATAAAAACGAAACATGACACTTTGTGGAGGTTATCATCGATGGACCCCCACAAAAATGCCATTATTTATTTTCCTAAGTGAAAACGGAAATGATGTTAATATTTTTAAAATGGTTTTAGATACATATAATTTTGATTTTTAAAAATAAGATATAATTTCAAATGTGTATATTTGAATTTATATAATAAATTGTAATATAATAAAGAAGAAAAGAGAATGATGGGAAATGAATGATTAGATCACTTCATGGATTACATCCCTTGTGAAGGATTTTAATCCACAGAGGAATTGTTTTTTGAGTAGAACATAACAACATTAATGGTATTTAGGGTTTTAATAAGGTATTTGAAAGAATTGGTTCTAAGAATAAAGGGGTAATGGCGTGATTTCATAAGAGGAGAGGAGACCCGCTTTATTATTTGAAAAGTGGTTGTAATTTTGTAAACCACAATAATGTTTTGATAACGGTTAGTCACTTTTATGAAAAGATGATCTAAAATTTATAAATAATGTACTATAGAAGATATAAGATAGATAATAGATAATAATATTAATTTTAAAACAACATTTTTTCATGATAATTTCTTAACCTATTTTGTAACTCATATAAATCATTTTTGGTTTTCACCATGGAATATATTTTAACCAGCATATTTTAACCTTCATGAAAAAAAATTAAGAGGACCTTATAATATAATTTAGAAAAAAAGATTCCAAAATTTAAATGTAATTTTATTCAAATTTTTAATATTTATAAAATTATATTTGAATATTGTATATGTATTATGTATTTTTTAAAATATAGAAATTGATCTAAAATGTCAAACGTGTGTTCATAAATGAAAAGAAAATATGAGTTATAAATTAACATCTAAACATAAATATATTCTATCAATGATCCTTAATTAATTTTAATACATAAGTATATACCGATAATGTAATAAAATTCATGTTTTTTTATAAAAATGAAACATTCAATTTTCACCTAAATTCAGTTTTTCTCGAGAAAACCCAAAAAAATCATCCCAAGATAATATTTGGTTATTTAACATAAATTTTTTTTTGAAAATTATAATTCAAAAATTAAAAAATATTATTTTAAATGACAATACAATATATAAGTTATAAAATTTACGTTTAATATATATTTAATCTACATTTATTTTTAGACTTTTTGCATATTGATTTCAAAATAATAGAATAATTATATATTATTATAGTAACCTAAATATTATATTTAAATGAGACTTTTATGTATGAATAAATTAATTTGTAATGTTAAAATTTAATTCCCAATTTAAAAATGGTACCTCTAATGGAATTATTTCTTTTAAAATATTTTTCAAAAGAAAATAATATTATGTAACTATTTTAATCATATCTTCTATTTATTATATTATTCGTAAGATTTTTATATTTTTGTTTTTTTAGTTTCATGTTACATTAGATAAGTGATGTGCGTGAAAATTTATATTGGAGATAGTATTAATTTAAGGGTTCCAATGTATTGGGTTTTTACAAATATGATTTCTTTGTAAAAAACAGCTATTATTTTCAAGCATGAAAATAAAAAAATCAACATCTTAGAATGATATACATTTTTTAGTAACAATTGGAATATAAAAAAATATGTTTTTAGACCAATATTATCTTTTTATGAAATGAAATTTATTATTATCTTATATCCAAAGCAGAAAGTCTTTCTTCATTATCTTCTTGCTGATCCACCTATCCTTTATATATTTTCTATAATCTACTTTATTCATTTATTTCAACACATTTGTGAGAAAAAAAATATAATTTATACCAATGTATAGATATAGAAATATTGAAATAGATTCTAATTGAACCATTAGAATTATCATTTTTCATTAATTGGTTCAGCTATTGTTTCATGTACTTTCTTACGAATTGAAAAACACATTGTCTCTTTTTAATTCACCTATTAATGGAAATTTGTTTTCATGGTAGGATAATGATTGGAAGACTCACACTTGGTGTTATACATTTCCAACATTTCTATTCTCTTACATTTATACATCAAAATGTTTATAGGTTTTTTATGACCCGTGTATATTTCAACGTGGTGAATTATTGAATTATGAAACTGTCTTCTCACAATTTATCAATATAATAAATCAAAATGAATATGGAGGATCATTGATACAGCGGGGATAAATTGATATTTGTGTAAATATAATCAAGTATAATAAATACTATAGTATCCAAGAACTACATATAGTAATTAATTTTTACTACGTCATGCCCATCTAATATATATATAAATATTGGTAAATAGTGAATTATATATCTCGTGTCTCTCTTATGTCATATTTTATTGTCATAGATGATAAATATGACACATCATAATATATTCATTGATTTAAAAATATTACTTTAATAACTCAATAGACCTATATGATATAATGAAACATTATACATATATAAAATTATCATTGTATATAAGATAGATTGATACTTTTTCCTGATAATCCATGTTAAAAGAGACTCTAAAACATAGTTTCCTTGTGTGTATAATTTCTTTTAATGAATGAGTATAATGTGTAAGGGACTATACCATTCTAGGATATTCATGTATGTTATATGGTTACACATATTGTTTATAGATCACAATTATATACTCAATTTCATGTGTCTTTCCATTTCTAAAATAAATAATATGAAATTTTATTTTATTCTATAGAATACCAAAAATAGATAACAATTTCTTTGTTTATTAATCTCCCCCTATTTTTTAGAACAAATAATACCAGTCTCCATTGGTAGTGAAATATCATTTTGTATTGATATTCTAGTTAGTATATCTTTGGAATTATAAACTAATATTCAACCATTAGGGAATAACTCCATGTACTGCTACTTGGTTTATGAGGGAGCATTCCATCTATTCACCTATGTATAAATCACATATATATAATCATCTATTAAAATAATTAATAAATATTTTCATACAATACATACCATATCTCTTTTAGGTTTTTATTATTAGAGGGTTAGTATAAAACATTAACTAATAAAACAATTTTATTTATCAACTAACTGACATTTTCCCAAATTATAAGTACATAATTAATCCATAAAAGTTCCACAATATCTCTTATAGATTTTATACAGAAGATAATCTTCTAGAGATACAGAATGTATACATTTCCTGCATGACCTAAGGAAAAGGAAATATAACAATGAATGAGATAAAATAATATGTAAGTGTATGCATATGTATAAAGACCCAGACCACAATAGCTCAAAGTCAGTGGTTACATTTTGAAATTAGAATAAGACACAAAGAATATCATACTAAAATATTTAATATTTTATTACTCTTCATAAAACAGATAAATTCTTGAAATTCATATTTCATTTCAACTATATCATACAATTGGATTCACAAAACACTTCTTAGTATCCTAGGGGAAAAAAGAAAGGCGTGATCTTAATTATGTAGTAAGAGATAAATAAAGTTGAAGTTATTATGAATCAAATAGTTTTATTCAATGTTTCATGATGAATAACTTGAGACACATTTCATTTAATCAATAACTAATAATGAAGTGCATCCTGAGATAATATCTCAGTGAAACACACATAGATAATAATAAACCAAATATTAATGAAGAAAATGATTACTATTTGGTTGTCATGATCTCTGATATCATGTTACCTCTACTGTACATATTATTGAAATGAATATTTAAAACTACTAGATATAAACTGATCTGGTTTTCCCAACATCATCTGTATTGTCATTATGTTTCACTGGATAGTTTATAACAACTGGGTACATAATGGTTTGGTTTGGCCAACTCAATTATATCATGAGACATACTTATGCATTGAGAGTATAGCTATATCTGGTAACACCATGTCTTTACTGTCCAAATAATTCTTCATAGGGAAGTGTGAAACATAAT
This sequence comes from Viscum album, assembly GCA_963277665.1. Lineage (NCBI taxonomy): Eukaryota > Viridiplantae > Streptophyta > Magnoliopsida > Santalales > Viscaceae > Viscum > Viscum album. The sequence continues at coordinate 1,068,244,866 of OY728137.1, read as the reverse complement.
ATATATAAAAATTAATATTAATAAAAACAAAAAAAATGTTAATACATACCCTAATAAAATGAACATAATCATAAACCATCTAGAGTAATATGGTGAATGATATAAAAATAGTGCATTCCCATTAGACCAGATAAAAAACAATTTAATAAAATATTAATGGTTGTATCATAATATATGAACCTCAAAAAAGAATAATATTCGACAATTGATGTTGATATAGATGGAAATTATTTAAATTAGATCATTGAATAATTACTGAGGAAAATTCCTTTTTCAAATTAAAAAACAATTAACATTAAAATTATCAATAATTATATAATAAAACATATTATTTGAAAAAAATATATAATATTTTATAATAATATATAATTACTTAGTTAATTATGAAAATTTAAAAATTCTATCATGCCGTATATGTTAAAAAAACAATGCCTCTGTATTTTTTTTATAAAAGTATCAATGTGAATTTTTTAGAAAATGGAAAAATATTCATTTCAAATCATTTTGTAAAAATTAAAACATGAGAATAAATGGATTTAAAAATTAATATGACCATATTAACTACATTTTTCGAATCATTTTTAGAAATCATGATCTTGTATAAAAAGATTTTTTTAAGGAATATTTTAAAATGATAATTTTTTAAAATGAATGTCTCCAAAAAATATCTTATCATTGACATGATAATTAATGAAATATTTAAATCTTGTGTGTTATATGTAAATGAAAATAAAACAAGTTTAAATAGAATATAATAATTTTAAAAGTAATTTCAAACATAATATTAGCATGAAAAAATAAATGATGATGGAATATAACTAATAGATTGAAATTGAGTTACGAAATACCTTACCACATTCTAATAATTCGAATCATATGAACCATTAAATTAATAATTATCAAAATAATCATTTAATATAATGAAAATAACTATATTAATTATGTGATACATCGATTTTAAATAAATATATTCCTCACATGAGAAATAAATGGAATGTGAGGTGTATATCTCACAGAATAAAATGTGAGATGAAATACATTACCTCAGGATTCCCTTTAGTGGTACATACTGTAACCTACTATATAAATCATTACATATTGTTATTAATACATTAAATAACTATAATAATATTTTTAATAACTTATATCATACCTTAATAACATCTTACCTCCCATTAAATAATAAATTTTCATTATATTTATTATTTCGGGTGCATTTGATTCATGGATTCAAGATCAGTTCTTTTTTGTATTTTATTGACAAATAGAAATAAAACTACATATGTAAAATAAAATTTTATTCATTAATAACTAGTATTTTAAATTTTTCTATATAAATTTTTTATTTTTATAATAGTGTTGATTCATTTCATAAAATGTTAATGAAAAATGATTAGTTTGTTCTAGTCGGTTTTGCGACCATCCCAAACTACATTTATTATATTAAATATTATGCTTATATATTAGTTCAAAAACATGAAATAAGTTATTATATTCCCTATAAAATATGATATTTCAAGAATAATACATTTATTAATGTCCATAAATGTGGTAATGAAAAACAAGAAATCATTACACATTGAAGAAATTAACTGTCATAATACTGACAATGGTTTCATTTCATTGAATGAGAAGAGGAAATAAAAGGGATATATATATATATATATAATATTTCATTAGAAAAATAAATTTACAGTTTTTAATTGATTATGTATTTATTATTACATGATGGATGAAGAAATATAGGATATGATAGAAGGATAATAGATTACAATAGTGGGAGATTGAGAATGTAACATCTCGATTATCACCTATTTAAAGGAACCCATAAATACCATCTGATTAGTATTTTGGTTGGACCATCATGAAATATAAATGTATAGAGTAGTTATGAGAGGATTTTTAAGGTAATTTATGATCATAATGGCTTGGTATGATAGAGGGGGTGTTGAGGAGTGGTATTTATACTTGATGAGAGTGTGGTTTTATGTGAAAAAATACTGATTATTTTATATTTGTTGAAAACAAAATGTCAGTGGAATTAATTCCCAATAATTTGGATTATAATTAGTGTTTTAATGGTATTTTAGTTTTATAAACACATAATATATCTGTTTAATTTTTTAATTTTTAATTTTAAGCTTTTTCCTTTTAAATTTAACTTGGTATATTATTCAACCTATACTAATTTAAGAATGGTTTTACCATGGTATCATTTTTTTCATAAAATGAAATTTACATTAAAAAATATTTAGTAATATATTATTCCAAATATGGAATCAATTTTTCCACATTCAATTCATAATTGGAAAATATAGATTTAAAACAAAACACGTATACATGATGAAAAAGCGAGTTTATGATAAGTGTATTTTTAAATCAAATGATTATTTGATATTAACAATATGAATAATATTTATAATTTTAATAAAATATATAAATTTTTTTGATATATAATTTATAAATTTCATTTAATACATTCACTATTAGGGATTATTTTAATAATTTACCAAAACAGATACATTATGTACTTTAAAATAGTTATCAGAAAAAACCATGTTTTTAATCCCAAAAATAAAATCACTCTAAAACACAATATAAAGTTCATTAAAATAAAAATAATATAAATAAATACTAATTTTTTGCATTAGAAAATTTCAAAAACAAAGTAGGATTTTAAAATATATCAATTTATTTAAAAGAAATGATATTTCTATAAATTTTTTGAATATTTCACTATTCACTGAAAAATGAATCATTTCAAATGATATGAAAAAAATTAAAACTAAGTTAATTTTTCCATGATGCCTAATTATATTATGTTAATTTAATAAAATAAATATTCAAATTTTTTCAAAGATCTATTATTTTTTTCGCATAGAAATTAATAAAATGAACATTTTGAACGAAACTTATATTTAAAGAATAAATTGAGTTTACTAAAATTTATGTGCTTCAATAAGATGAATAAAAAAATATATTAATTAAGTTGTCAAAAATTTTATAGTTATTAATTTTTTTAACAATATTTATTCCCTCCAATTGAATGGATAAGTTATAATGGTCATGTTAAAATAATAACATTGTAGAGTATATTTATTCTCGATGTACTGTGAAATGTATAAAATAAAACACAATGTTCTTTTAAGATATCAATATATAAAATTATACCCACATTCAATAAATTTAATCCTATAAAATTAAATTTTTAATTTTTAATCAAATATTTTACATTTGGAAATAACCTTTTAAAAATCTAACATTGTAAAAAGTGTTAATAAACCCCCCTATAAAGAGATATTAAGGAAAATATTAAGGTCAAAATAAAACTTGGTTTCCATATAAGAGATAATTATTGAGAATTTATAACATATTCATTTAAAATAAATACATCTAAAATTTTCTAATGTATTGATACATAGAACATAATCATTACAATGTTTACCAACACAGTATTGTAAATCTATGATATGTTAAATGGCCTTTGATTTCTCTATATAAAAAATTAAATAAATTTCAATATTATTAAAAAAATTATTTTCCAATATTTGTGGTATAATTATACTTTACAGAGTATGGACATAAGGAATAATAATAACATTATAGGTATTTTTTTCATCCATTAATCAATTTCTTACCAAAACTCATTGTTTTCTAAAAATCAATTCAACCATTATTTAGAAATTATAATTCAAAAAAAAATTGTATTTAAATTATATAGGGTTACTAAAACGAACATGTCTTATATCTATTATACCATTTAAATAAAAAACTATTTTATACAATCAAATAAATCACATAGGCTATTGGAAGGTTGTACACCCTCGTCTCCCATCAGTTGTGGGGTCAAGTCTCACAACCATGCAAGATACGATGCGTTTTCTTCCGACCAAGAGTTTGTCTAGTTTATAAAACAATTTTAATATAATCCATACTAATTTCAAAAAAAATTAAAGGTTATTTCAAATGTTTCATCTTTCATCCAATTATATAATATCACATACTCTATCATTCTTTCATTGAGTCATTGCAAATATAGTGATAAATTTCATAGTGATTTTATTCCATAATCCAAGAAGTGAATATTCAAATTTGATATTTTTATTCCTAAAGTACCACATTTATCATTTAAAATATTGTAATATAAAAAATGAATGAATTTTTATCTGTTATACATAACATATTTTCCAAAACCAATATGGTTTATAACTATTTTCCAATATGAATAAATATATTAATCTGTTAAACATCATTAAATATTGAAGATAAAACATTTTATTAATGGTTAACCACATAAACAATCCAAATGATCAAGATCAAAATCATTTTAAATTAGATTACTAAATATTCAATATTAACATACTATTAATCTATCAAAAAATGGGAAGTATATCTTAATCATCATATACCAAACATTTAAATAATTTAACCATGTATTCTCTTAAAAACGGATAAATTTGAATTTCATTAAAAACATATCGTACAAATTAATTACTCTTTATTCCTTCTATTAAAAAAATATATTATTGGATATTTATTTAAATGAAAAAATGTTCCAGACTCCATAAATGGTAGGAAAACTAATTTTTCTAAAAAATCGTTAATATACTCCAAGGTTTTCAGTATTATCCGATTTAAGTTATCCATTTCAATATTAATCTATTCACAATACAATTATCTAAAAATCAAGAAAATATAAAGTGGTATATTCCCATTCAATTTGTGTTTGAAAAAAATCAACATTATTCTAAATCAATTTTCTCATTCATTAGTACCATTCAACATACACTCTCAATTCATTAAATAAAAACATTTTCAATACCATCTTTACATATTTCATAAATAATTTAATGATTATGTTATACAATATATTTCATGGATAAAAATATATAAGAACAATAATTATTTGATTTCATCTATATCAATAAATTAGTTTTGACCTTGATAACATAGATTTTTCTTAAGTGTATTACTTTGATTCTAGGTTTATTTATTTTTATAGTGCCACATATCCCTATTGAGGTTGAATTGTATATTTTCAAGTTCTTTCATTCATTTTTTATCATGAAAATGGTTGTATTTTCCTCCACACATTATAAATTATCATTTTCATTCTAATAATGTATATAAGAGTTTCCCAAATTCTTTTTACCCTGATGGAAAATGTTTCATTCCCTTGCCACATTTATCAATACTTCCACATTTTATCCAATCATTTTTTCTTCCCATATAATCCAAAATACATATATAATTAATTAAAATTCATGTTGACACATGAAACCAATTCATCATATTATAATTGTGTTTGGGATACTAGTTCCTTTTGAAATATTGGTTTCATCCCATTTAATAAATAATCATACATATTCTATGGATCACATGAATTGATTTGTTTCTCATTACATATGCTACTGTACAATTATAAACAATTCCATACACAATATTATGAATTATAATATATTTTATCATATCAAAAACACTTATCAAATGTTCAATATTTATTTATAACTAACATCTAAATCATATAATCAGTTTCTTTTGTAGTATTTCCAAATTTCATTTTTGGTTTACTTTAACTAATATATGCATTCCAAAATATAATTCAAAACTATTCTTCTAAAGGTTTTATGATACCCAATTTAAATATTTCAACCTTATCATCCTATAAGTGATTGGTATTATATTACACTATATTAATATACAACGAATCTCATCTTGAAGGGATGAATGGTTTAATATTCCTAGTAAAGTTGTAACATTCATGAAATTAACATTAAATTTTTAACATAAATGAAACAATGGATTTTTTTCAGAACACTATTATCCCTTTAACACATCCATAAAAAATCTATCAAAAATACCTTCAGGTATCATAGGGGAAAATAAATCATAAGAATGGGGTGAGATCAAATTATTACTAATGGTCAAATACAGTGGTAAATATTCGAATTAAATAGGAATATTAAACATTTATAGGTAAATAATTGGAGTCAGATTCCATTTAAAAAATTATTATGAATGAAATGCATCCAGATATAATATCTTAGTGAAACCCTAATGGATTATAGTAACCAAAATTTTAATAAATGTGGTTCTTTATTATTGGATCAATGATCTCAAGCTTCATGGTACCTATAACATTAATAATTTCAAAAAACTATTTCAATCTACTTGGTTGAAATTGATCAATTTTGAAAAACATCATCTCTAGTGTCAAGAAATTTTTCCAGATAGTTTACATCTATTGGGTACAAACTGATTATGTTTTTCCAACTAGTTTGGCTCATTATACATACTGATGCATTGATATGATATATAGAATTGGGTCTCACCCATGTCTTATATGTTTAAATAATTACTCATTTGGAGTGTGAAACATAATTATCAAGATTATTTTTATTAATAGAAATATACAAAATGTGAATACTTACCCCCAATTAAATGAATATAATCATAAACTATCTTGAGTAATACAATTATTGGTATCAAAATAGTACATTCTCATCAAAAAGATCATAAATAATTTAATAATATATAAAACTGGGTATTTATATATATTAAACTCAATTAATTATAATATTGAAATAATTATGTGGACATATAATTATAAACAATAAATGAGATCATTTAAAATTTATTTAGAAAAATAATCATTTTCACTTAGAAAATCCAAAATGATTGAAATTACATAAAATTATAAAATAAAATATTTATATTGAAAATAATAAAATAAGCCATTAGATGAATATTTAATAAATTATGGTAATATGATGTCATGTGATTCCACTCACACAGTATAAGTTTAAAAAAATTCCTCTCATATATTTTTCAGAATTGCCTCAAAGAACATTTTTTTGGAAATAAAAAATATACCAAAAAAATGTTTGAAAAATAAAAATATTATTATTAATGAAATTAAACAATCATATTAAGATATAAAAAATAATTTTTGGAAATAATATTATAATTAATTTTCATGCACAAAAAAATAGTTTTGAGAAAAATGTAAAACAATATTTACTAAAATAATGTCTCCAAACAATATCATGTTATTGAAGTGACCATTAGTAAAATGGTAAAATTATATATGTCAGATATATATATACATATAACATTAGTAAATATTCATCATTATATAATTAAAATTTATTTTACACGTAATCATAATGTGACACAATCAATAAAATGGGGATTTAACCCAATGAATGAAAATTGAGATAAAAATCTCATACCACTTTGTAATAAGTGGAATAATATTCCCCATTAATGTTATAATTATCAAATTAATCAATTAATACCATTAATTTATTAATATTTATGATATGATATATCCAATAGAATTATACATTCACTGTGCACATGAAAAAATTTCATAATATGGCATATATCTCAAAGAAGAAAAAGTGAGATGATAAACTATTACCTCGTGATTCTCTTTAGTATTAAATACATTTAACTATTTTTTAATGAAGTAAATCATTATATTAAGTCATTAAAAAAATTAATCATAATTATAATACATTATATGAAACTTTTATAACATCTTACCACCCATTATTTAATAATATTTCATTATTTTCATTGTATCAGGTGATTTTTATTTCATGGTTTCATGATGGATTCATTTGTGTACTTTATTATAAAATCGAAATATACCTCCAGATATGAAATTAATTGATAATAATGAACTTTTTAATTTTTTAAGAGGTTCATATACAATTTTTGTTTCTAAAATTATGAGGAATCATTTGATAAAATGTTAATTGTAATTATTTTTTTTATTTTAGATGGTTTTTCGACCATCACAATCAAGTTTAGTTTAATTTAAAATTATGTATATATATATTATTAATATAACATTAAATAGGATACAATATAAATTTTAAGATAATATTTGACAATAATAATGCATTAATGAGAATCCTTATATATGAAAATATAAAACGAAAAAACCTTACTCACAAAGACGGTTAACCACCATAATTTGGACAATGGTTTTGTTTATTTGAATTAAAAAAGGTAATTAATTGAATAGATTAATGATATTACATTAGAAATATATTACTAAATCTTATAAATTATTTTGGAGTTATCCTATCATTATGGATGAATTATTTTAGGAGATGTTAAAAGGATAATGTAAAATATGAGAGGTGGTTTTAGAAAATTTCCACTTAAATAACACAACCTTGAAAAAACCCTTAAAGTTCACGGAATTGGTCTTTTGGTGATACCTAGAAAATATATATGGGTTTATAGGATGGATTATGGGGGTTTAAATATATTTTAGGAGCTTCAATTCTTGTCAGGATAATGGGGGTGGTGAGGAGTGGTATTTATAACTAATGACAGGTGGTTTCAAGTGATTAAATAATGATTATTTTATATTTAAATCCAAACACATTTTAGGGTAATTAATTACAGTTTTTTTTGATAATTAATAGATTAGATCCTTTTTAAGGACATGAAAAAAATTTAAAAAAGAATTTAATGTTCTAGTTTATAATTATTTTAAGATTTTACCTGTTCACTTTAACCTGCAACATTATTTTACATATACTATTGTAAATCCATTTTCAACATGATACTTTTTTTATGAATAAAAATAAAAAATTACTGGAAGAAATAATTTGGATCATATAGTTATAAATATGGAATCAATTTTACCAAATTACATTCATTGAATTTGAATAAATACATTTAAAACAAAACCTTTAGACGCAATGAAAAAACTGGTTTTTATGAAGTGTATTTAAAAAAATGATTTTATATTAATCCAAATACTAATACTTATAATTTTATGAAATTAAATTTATATTTTAGAATTATATATATATATATATTTCATTTAAATAAATCCAAATTATGTGTCATTTCAAATAATTAAAAAAAGAAATTATTATGTACATAAAGTTTATTTTTAGAAAACTCATATTTTAAAATGAAAAATATACTCACTTTAAACCAAATTATTATGCTAATTAAAAAGTATTATATAAAAATAAATATTACATATTATACCTTACATAATATTAAAAACATATTGATACGTTTAAAATTATTTGTTTCAAATAATAGAAATGACATTCTAAACAATTGTATTTTCACAATTCACTAAAAAATTAATATATTCAAAATATTATCAAAAATTCGTAATGAAAAAAATTTGATATTAATAATCGAAAAATTTATTTTCATTTTATCAAACTAATTCTCCAATGAGTTTAAAAAAATATATTTTTTATTTTCCCCTAGAAATAAATATGATAAATTTTGGAAAAAAGACATCTTTGAGGACCAAAATGACTCTTATAAATAACATATGTTTTTTTCTAAGAATATATTAATATATTAACAATGATATGAACAATTATATATTTCATAATTTGTTTAATAGTACTTATTTTGGTCAGTCTAATGGATATGTTTTAATTTTATTATTAATATAATAATAATTTGGAGTTCTTTTCAACCTAATGTTTTGTGAAATGTAAGTTTATGATCATAGTTTCCCTTTTAAATATTTCTATTTTACAATAGGTTATCAAAATCCTAAGTCATAATTTATAAAAATATAAACATATGGTTTTTAGAATTTTTAAAGGAACATGAATTCAATATTTATAATTAAAACCCAATAATACCAAGATAATGATCATGGAATGTAAACATGAGATAAAGCGATTATATCATATGATCATGGAATCATGGAATATGGGGATTTATCATAATACATGAAATCACAATCATATGTCATTAATAATTTCATAGACACACATTGTAGACTGATTCCCATAATGGATTTGGTTTACTCCTCATTCCAAAAAATATAGTGGACAGAGACCCATAGTGAATTGTGTTGACTCCCCATTCGTACAAATATAGTGGAATATTTACCATTCTATATTATGTACACTTCATATTCAAATAAATAAAATCTCAATATATTTATTTTTTACCAAATTCATTGGGGGTCTACATAATTATGGGCCCACCTTTCACCTAATACTATATTCTTAATGTAACATACCTTCGAATAAATGTGATACATGATGAAAATAAATCACACATAAATTTTAATCATGATAAAACACATGTCAATTAATTGAGTTACATAATCTTCTCTTATAATATAACTAACGAAATATTACAAGGATTCTCTATTTTTTTTAAATGTTTTTTTATTTTCATATATTAACAAGGAAAATTTTTTATTGTACATAAACATCTAATATATGAAACTTATTAAAAATATGAAGGAGTAAAAAGAATAAAATATAAATTTTATAGGTGGTTCCACATGAAATTATAATTGGGTATTTAATGAAACAAAAAATCTTATTAATACTCATTATACCAAAATTTAACATGTAAGGTATTACATGAATAATTTTTGTTTTACCAAATATATTTATAGTTAAAAAAAATTAAGGGTATGGTACTTGAAATGAAATTAGAAATCAAAATATTTACTTTTTTATGTTCTGAAGTCACATTTATAGAAAAACATCATGAAAATAATTATAATAAATTATTACATTAAAAATATGAAAATGGAAATAATATGGTCACATGAGATAGCACATAATTTGGATTCCAATTAAAAAGGAAAATATTTGTGGAAAGGGAAATTATAGACAGATAGAGAAATTTTTCATTAAAGAGGATGGTAATTATTATCAAGAATGATATACTTTTGACAAATAAATTCACCAATGTAATGATTATAATTATGAATGTAAATTTCCATGGTGATTAGAATTATAATATAATTATATAATATAATAAATCAATCCTATAATACCAAATAGTAAAATGAATCATTAAGAAACGAGATTAAAGTCGAGTCCTGAAGTACATATACAAAATTTTAAATTTTTGAATAAAAACCCCTTGAGGGAGTAAATGATGAATAAAACATTTAAAATAAAATAATATTCAATGATAGTGATCTAAAAATATTAAAGGTTCCTCAATACACCAGTCCAAATAAAACATGTTTTATCGTAATATATATATATCAATCTATTAAAATTGAATCAAGAATCTCTTAAATCCTTGATTATTTATGTGTAGGTTGAAAACATCGAAAATACTAAAATGAATTGTATAAGATAAATTCTTGGAAAATATTTTGTTATATATATATTTCAAAATAGACTAATAATTTTTATATGATATTTATATATTATAATGTTTTTTCTGTTTTGTTGGAAAATAAAACATTAATGACTTATATGAGTAATTTTCATCCTTAAAGATGAATCTTTATTAATAAGATAAATATTAAATATAAATATTGAAAAAAAATGATATTATTAATAGTTTTTTAATTTTTATAAATTAAATTTTAATTTGTTTTGACAAAAAAATCATATATTGTTGAGGTAAAGAAAAAATTTTTTTTCCCATTAATATAATAAAAAAAATAGTAATAATAATTATACCATCATATTTATACATATATTCATATAATAGTTGGGGAATATAAATATTAAGAAGAAAAGGTTGTGAGTATGTCATATATACATTTATATTTGGAACATTCATTTTGATGTATCGATGAAAAAGTATGGTTAGGGAAAAATAATTTAGAACTCTGTATAATTAAATTGAAATATGTTTATGATAAAAAAATGATAGATAATAAGAAATCAATTCTTTTTAACGATTGTGTCATGAAGCATTAGGATTTTTCCCTTTTATAAGTGATGAAAATAGATGTTTTGTCAATACTCATTACTTTTCAATGATATCATGAAATTATTCAAGGTTAAAAGACTCAAAAAAAAAGAAATAAAGTATTTTGGGGTGATATATAGTTCATAAATCGACAACAATGATTTTCTACACATTTGTATAATTTTGTATAGTCATTTACACTTATTTTTTTTAATTTCACCATTTTTTTGTTAGGGAACTAGTTTTTACCCACGTAAATTATGTTTAACTAAACATAAATAAATCCTTGTTACCAAATTTTAGTGTGATAAAAATAAATTTAATATTAATATTATATATTTAAATTTATAATTCAAAAAAATAATAACATTAAAAATAAATCATTTTATATATAGAAAAACCTCTCTGTAGAAAACAAATCACCAATCTATGTTATTATTATTATTTAGTATAGATTAAAAATTTAATGAGTGACAATTTAGTTTACAATTGGATTAAAAATAATTTTAATTTAATATATAAGAAAATATTTTAGTATTTTAGTTGATAAATATTATACAAAATTAGTAAAAATATTCTTTAAAAATAAAAGTTCTATCAATATCATGGCCTTTAAAATAATCATTGTAATCATACTTTTATTCCAAAAAAATAAATTAACATTATTACATATTATGTTTATATTGATAAAAATATTATATCTTTTTTGTTTAATTTAATTTATACATTTTATGAAAAATAATTTTTTAATATAAGAAAATAGGCATGTTATTAGAGTAATTTATTACTAATATTTCAAATATTATTAATAAGTGTTTTGGAAATAATAATTACTAATTTTAAATGATTTATTTCAATTATATATATATATTATAATTTTTTCTAAAATGTATTTCATTTTATTAAATTAATAATATCCTTTACGTAGGGGTTTTATCAATATCTGTATTTTATCATTATTTTTCTAAAAACTAATGTCTTTAGAAACATCCCAACTATTCATAAAAATATATTTCAGAACTACTAAATCCTAAAATGAAATTAGTTTTATATATTTCAGATTATAAAATTTATAAATTTATTTCTTATATATAAAATATAAATAAAATATATTTTTATGAAAAATAACACATCCCTTCACTTTAAAAGTCAAAATGTGTAATATATACAATAAATGGGTTAAATAAATTATTACATCAATAAATACATGGTTATATCATCCTAATTTAGTTTATAAATAAGTAACATCCAAATTTCATAAAATAATAACATTATATTCCATATCATATGTGACATGCAACAATTAGATTAAATAACCCTATAAATATATTTCATTAAATTTAACCACATCGATTTCTTCTATAACACACAACCGAAAGTCTAAAAGAACCACGGTATAGAATAAAATAATAACCATGTAATTAAATTTATATTAATGTACATAACTAACTATAATATGGAAATTATGATTATATATTGATTATAAATAAAATAATAATTAATAAAAAGAAAACGATATGCTTTCGGGAAAACAATAATTTTCTATAAGATGGATTAGTCATGCATTATGTATATAATTTAAAATTAATATTATCTAATTTTATATAATTTATTTCAAAAAATTAAATTAATTTTTAAAATTATAATATGAGAATTTAATTTTGGTTTGTTTTTTGGATTGTTCTGAAATACTCCATTTTGGGATGAATAGTGAAAACATTGAATTTTAATTAGAAAATGCCTTTTCATTTTAATAATACATTATGTTACGTGATCTTAAAAATTTATTTTAACATAATATTTTGGAAATTTTATATCAATTAAACAAGTTTAGGTTATTGAAATAGTTTTGTTATTGATTTTCAGTAAAACATCTTTTCAAACATTAATTATTTTTCCCTAAAAACCCGTATTATCATTTGTGTTTGGGAGATTATTTTTAAATTAAATTTTTTAGCATTTGTAAATTGAATGAAGGAAAAATGATTCTATATTTATTAGCATATAAATATATAATATATAATATTTTAATGTTTATTTTATAAAAATTTTAATCATGAAAGAAGAAAAAATTAATTATTATTGTAAGGGCTAAAATGGACTTATACTTCTGTTAAAATAAGAAGATAAGGGTACAAATTACCTACTAAATTGTCTGTCACAAATTTAATTCATATATTTAGACATCATCCATTATATGTTTTATAATGGAACATTATGAAGTGTTTTTATATGATAAAATTATATATTTGATTGAATGTTTTAAAAAAATATGTGCATGGAACAAAAATTTCATTTATAGTACAACCCTCTCATCAATATTCTTCACACAATCACACCATTTTTATCCTATAATACATGATAAAAAATATAAAAATTTATAAACCCATCTAGAAGGATTATTTTCATTATAAATCCAACCTATCTTGGATTTTGGTTAAAAAATTAAGGAGGATACCTGAAAAGGATGTAACATTCATTAACAAGCATTTTTATATTATTTTTTTCTCCACCTTATTAAATTCACAGTAAAACATCCAAATAAAATAAAATATGTATCTTACAGTTCTAATATTTTTCTAGGTTAATTTAATGATTTTATACTACCCTATACATTCATCAAATGGGCTATTAAATCACTGTTCATGATTACGATGGACTACCAACACATGAACCGATGTCATTCGTTTTTCTATTATCACTTCCCACTATTGGTAATAATAATGGTAATAAATTATGTAAATTATATTTTTAACATTATTATTCATATTTATTCATTATATAATATATAACTTTTTAATTTCCATTCCGCTATGGATATGGTAATGTCGCTCGTTAGTACGGAGGACTACTGCCCTGTTATGTAATGGGATTCATTTTTCACTAATGCTTTATGTGGAGAATAATATAGATTTTTTAACTAATATATGTTATATTAACTAAATAATTATTATTATAATTAAATATTACTCATTCTGAAATAAAAAAGTATTAATATATAATTTTACAATGCAAATGATAAGATCATTGGTGTACGTGTGGACTACCACTTCCACAATGTGATATGGATGTCTTTTCATAACCACAACACATGGATCATATATACAGGTATATTAAAATAAAAAATAAAAAATAAATGATATTATTATAATTCAAAAAATAATATAATATTTTTGGAATCCTTTCCATAATTATCATTGAAAATTTAAAATTCTACAAAAAAGTACGTTAGACCTATAATCTCTATGGTTGTAACATAGTGCATTTTTCAAAACCATCTTTTGAAATTTATTTTAAAACTATAATTGGTATACATATATGAAAAATATTTCATCATTAAAATTTTATATATGATATAGCTATATAGTTACTCCAATAACTGGATCATTCATTAAAAAACATGCATGAGAAAACTATTTAATTAACACAAAAACAATGAAAATAATTAAATATTTTTAATTATCATTTTAAGATGTTAATAATGTATCATATATGCTATTATAAATATTAATATGGTTTTTTAATAAGTTAATAAAAAATTTAAAACATATATGCAGCATGTTATATCATATCAAACAAAGAGTATGTGTTGTGTAAGGGACTTTGTCCGAATTTACATTCATTGAGGCATGTATTATTCTTATAGAATTAATTATATTTATAAGGGGAATATAATTAACCTTTGAAATGTTATATCTTGATTATTTAGTTTTTCATGATATTATAACATTTAATCTGAATTATTCCATTCATTGGAATTTAACATTAACTTTAGGAAGTGGTAAATACTTTCATAACTCAATTTAATTACATTTGGTTATATTAAATTTTTATTTTTGTGGATGTTATAATATTATTAGTTTAATGAATATTTCAAAAATTAATTTTTATTCCCATGTATTTAGGAGGATTTATATATTATATAAATAAACTAATCATTGTTTAATTGTAACTTCATCGTTATGATCATTATAAGGGTTTATAACACAATTACATTTTAATAAAGATTTTTTTCTTAAATTTTCGTTGAAGGAAATTATATAATCATTTTCTAAGATAAAATATTCAATTTAATTATCCCTTTTTTATTCAAGATATTTTTATTTTCTTGCTAGTTTTTTCTAGTAATTATTAATTTAAATGTTTGAGAATTGTTTTTTTAAATGACTTTATTTTCACTTTTAATGGAAATATGTATTCTTCATAAATAATATTTAAAAAAAAGATTTAAAAAAGTTTTTAAACATTTCAAAATAAATTCTTAAATAATATTTTACTAATTTTTAAATTTTACATTTTTTTTGAATTGAATATCCATGTTATTTTCAATATATATTTTGTTTATATTTTACCACAAATATGAAAGGCCTATTTTTCTTAACATATAGAACAAGATTAGAATTTCTGGTCATCATGAGCACCCAAATTTTTTAACTATTCCATCATAATTTTTCTTGATTATTTTAAAATAAATATTTTACAACAATGTTTTGTGACTTTTTTTTAATAACCTATTTTCAAAATGAAATTTATTTCTTCCAAAAGAATGTTGTAAAAGGATATTATGATATTTATATTAATCAATGAAAACAACTCTATTTATTACTCCAATTGGTATATGATGTATTCATACCATCAATATTATCCCTTTGGTTACTCTATGTTTATTTTAACAATGGTATCTATTGAAATAATTACCTTAATTAATTTTTTACTCTATAAAATTCCCATGAAATGTTTACATTCTATTGATAAATGGATAAGAAATCTTCCTTAATTATTTACATTTTTTTCATGGATATATTAAATTCCTAAATTATACTTCATTTATAGATATAGAGTTCTACATTGAAATACATTGTTTTATCTCTTAAAAATTGATAAACCCATATTCATTACCCACTATGGATATTTAATGATAAGGGACATTATTTATGAATTAAATTTACAATTCTATATACATGTAATGTTTTGGATATGATTGATATGGTGGAGCCTGGTTATAGATAGCCCCTTGATTCTTAGTTATTCTCCTGAGATAAATTAGTTTTCTTGTGTTAGTGATATAGATTTATGCCAATCAATTATAAATTATCTTGTGGACAGATCTTGAATGTAGAGGTATGATGTTCATGAGAAACATGGAGGATATTAATTAAGATTTTCATTCATTATCATTTTAGTTATCACTATCCATGATATTGTTTTTATGATATTTTCTCTAGATTTATTTAAATCATAGTATATTGTGTAAATATATTGTTCTTAAGTTATTATAATTTTAATATTGATTATACTTTATCAATTTATTGAAATGGAATGTTTGTTCAGTTATTTACCTTTCTAAGTTGATTATTCCTTCATTTATCATGATATATAATTTATTCAAATTGAATGAGTTTTCTATTATTTACTCGTCCATTTTCATTATCTTATTAATTCCTAATAGATTTGGATGTAATTAACTCTTATTTAGAATTTGATAACAGAATTATTTTTATTCAGTTCATAGGAATCAAGGAATTATATTCATAAATATAGAAGAAAAAATATTATAGATGGGACTATATTATTCTAGGAAAAAACAATATGTAATATTTTTCTTCAAAATAAATATAGGAAACATTAAAATAACTATACTACCAAAAATACTACAATATATAGTTCTTTGGGTTTAGATTCTCTATATCTTATTTCAATGTAATAAATAAGACACCAGCTCTGGGGTTGTAAGGTTGGGTTTGTTACAGCTAGTCTCATTATAATTTTCATATAAACCTTAGGATCTATATTTTGGAATATATAGATTAGGGATCATAAACCTATGATAATGTTTGAATAAAAATATAGAATAAAATTCCAATATTTAGGTATTGTATATATTATGTGGGTTTTCTATGAAATGAATCATTTTATGAATTTTAAAAGTGAACTTGGTAATGGCATAGATGTCCCTGGGGTTAATATCTTTAAAAAGGGTACATTTGGATCAATTTGATTATCACCTGGTGCATAAAAATGGTACTTAATGTAAAACTATTTTGACACCCCCAGGGATATGAATAAGATAATTCACATTTTATTAAATGAACATTATGATGGATTTGAAATGATGATGAAAATGAATTTCATATTTAAAGCCTAAGGTTATGTAGATTGAAAATATGGTGTCTTTGAGGAATGCGAAAATAATTTCTGTGTTATAAAAATGGCATACCATGGAAAAATGAAGAAAACTATAAAAGTAAATAAATATAATCCTATCAATCTATTTATAGTTTGTTATCACAAATTTATAGAAAATATTCATTATCTTAATCAATACTATCTTTAAAATTATAATGCATAGACTATGGAAGTACCTTTGTTTTTCTAAAAATAATGATGTATTTGTGTATTGGTATGAATGAATAAAATTTAAAAGTATTTTTACAAATGGTATTTTAGTAAAAAAATCATGTATCATCAATGTATTAAGTCAATTTTTTTAAAACTCTAGGTAAACATTTACCATGGGTAATGGATACCATCATGGGTTATAAGTCTATGGTAGATAATATGTTCAATGTATTAATCAAATAGGTTTAGGTTTTATATGATTGTAGTGAAACATTATTCTAGATATTTAGGGAGAAATTTATTGAAATCATATTAATTATTTTAAAAGTTATTTTAGGAATATTTACTTAATATTTTATTCAAATAATTTTAATGGTATTGGTAACCTTTATTGATAATATGATTGTTAATGAATCTATAGTAATAGTCAAATAAGCATTTTATAATTTTGGAAAAACAAACGATGAATTAAAAACCCAATTAAAATGTTATTTAATTATTAATTTTATATCCATTATTTAATTCATATTTTTTGGGAACTTTATATAAATTATATTAATATAGTTTAGAAAAATTAAAAATTACATGATCATTGAAAATCCTTCATGACCAGAAATTATAGAGGGTTTGATCCCATTATCAAAGGACGATAAATGATTAGTGCCTTCTATAAGACAATGTGATTCTATAGTTATTATGTCATTGATTTTAGTAAAATTATTTGAGAAAATGAATACAAATTATGAACTACTTGTGTTTCTATTTAGTTTTTGAGATTAATTTGTTTTATTGGATAACCCAACCTAATCATCTTGGTTTTGGAAAACATTTGTAGACTTAAACATTGTATTTTAAGTATTTTATATATCTTATAATCAATTAAATGTGAATTTTAGCACTCCAGACATAAAAATTAATTTTGGGATATTCATTTCACAATGTAAGTGTTGAATTGAATATGGATTGAACAACATATAACAGTCTAATTGTACTTATGAAATAAAAATGTATGCAGTAATTATACTTTCTTATATTCATATATAGTAATATAGTTCTTCTACAATATGAAAAGATACTTGTAAACAAAATTTAATCCAATTACCATCATTTTTTATTATATTAATGGCCTTTTTCACACAAATTTGATTTTTGGTTTTGATGTCCTTAGCTATTCATTTAACATTCACTTAATCTTTTCCAATGACCCCAATCACTATCTATAATTACTTATGGATTTCATCCATGCATACTTATTCACTTTCCCCCAATTTTCAACTATATAGAAACTTAGTCATTTGTTATCTTGTATTCCCTTTTTTCTTCACTTTTCCTCATATTAAGTGGATATTTTATTTTCACTCTAATGATATAATTTTTCAATAAAAACCATTTCAATTATAAAACACTTAAATATTGGAATCAAGTTCAAATTTCAATGAAACATTTTATTTAAGGTGCAGAGAATGTAACACCACAAAATTATAATATACGAACTTTTCCTTAGATACATTATCTGACACCCAACACCAAGCATAAATAAAACAAAAAATATATTTCATTAAATTTAATATCTTCGAAATCTTTTAGAACCTGAAACGTCAAGCCTAAAAGAACAATGATATAGAATAATGTAATAATTGTTATGGTTAATTATTATACAATAATTGTACTGATTAAAATATTGTAATTATTACTATTTATTTATTAATAAAAAATTAAGATTCATTTAAAATAAAAAATAAATGTTTTCTGAAAATAGTATCTTTCTCTAAGAGAGTTTAATCGTGCATTGTGAACATTATTTCAAATTAATTTTTACTAATTTTTGAAATATTATTTCATATAAAAAATATTATTCTCAAAATAATTATATCAAAATTAGTTAGGCATGAATATTTTGGATTTTTTTGAAATTTGTTATTTTAGGATGAATATAGAAAAATACTAAACATTATTTGAAAACTGCACTTTCATTTTAATAGCTTATAATTATTTATTAAATTTTGAATAGGTTATTATATAAAATTATTACCATTTTACTTATGTTAGTAAAAGTTTTTCTTTTTTAATATTTTTCATTTGAAATTTCTATATAAAAGTTTTTTATAAATTTAAAAAATTATTTTTTAAAAATAAACATTCTCATCACGCCTTCGTGAATAATTTTGAATAGATTTTTTTCCCCATGGTTTAATTTATTTCTGAAAAATGGAATAAATATTTTTATTAAGAATAATATCTAAT
This sequence comes from Viscum album, assembly GCA_963277665.1. Taxonomy (NCBI): domain Eukaryota; kingdom Viridiplantae; phylum Streptophyta; class Magnoliopsida; order Santalales; family Viscaceae; genus Viscum; species Viscum album. The sequence goes on along the minus strand of OY728137.1, from coordinate 1,068,224,601 downwards.
ATCTAATATGTTAAACATAATTTCTGAATAAAATTAATACTGAAAATATAAAAAATCAATTAACATCGTCAAGGTAAAAATGGATTTAATATGGTCTTAAACAATAACTATAGGGGTAAAAATTCTATAAAAACGAATAATTTTTTTTATTGTAATATATTAAACATATAACTTCTTGTTTCACTAATTTTCTATTCTTTCATCATTGTCATGAGAGAAATGTGTGTATGATTGAAACTTCTAAAAAAAATTATATATTTTCCACTAACCTCACTAGCAAATTACCACCCACACTCCCTTATTATTCACACATTGAAACCATTTTTTCCTAAAATAACATACCCAATGCATATCAACATCCATCCAAACATAATATAATCCTTAGTTTTATTGTAAATTCCTCATATGAAGCCATGGGTGCAACCCTATTGAGGATATCTGAAACGAGGTAACATTCTTCAATGGGAATTCTTATTTTATTTATTATTTCACCCCTCCGATTTATATAAACTATTATGATATAGTAATATTATTATCTTACAGGTATTTATATTTTTTATGTTTATTTAATTTTATACAACCACCTCAACATCATTCAAATGGGTTACAAAATCATTACTCTAGTGTACGGTGGTTCATCGCCTTGCGAACTAATGTCATTAATTTTTTCATTAGCACTAGTTACAGTTAAAAATGATGATGTATATAATGATTATATATGATATTTATAAAATAGTTTTACAAATGAATTAATTATAAAAAATATATCATTTTTTACATTACATTCCATTGGAGATTTTATAATGCCACTCATGTGTAAGGAGTAATACCGACTCTCGGAGAGTCATGATTTTTTTTCACTAACACTTAATATGGAATGTAATACATATTAAGTAAATGAATATTTGTTAAATAAACGAAATAATTTTTATATTTATGTCATATTTATCATTATTAAAATATAATATTTCATTTTCATTTTAAAAATAGAAATATTTTAACATCATGTATGTATGTGTGGACTATCGCCTTCCCAAATTGAGGTTACTCCCCTTTAAAACCCACACCAAAAGGATGATATTTATATTTATATTTAAATATATAGTATGGTATATGTTATATTAATATCATTATAGAGAAATAAAATATTACTTACCTTATTTCCATAATGATCATTTAAAAAATATTGACATTAGTCATGAGTACATATAGCATATTGTCTCCATGATTGTAACATAGTCCTTTATAAAAAACCATCCATAATGATTGGGTTTAAAGTTTACATTTTTATAAATAGTGATATTTATTTCATGATTATTTTTATTTATATGATAAAAATATATTACATGAACAAGAATTTAATAATTTAAGAAAAAACATGCATAATAAATCAAGGCATTCGACCCCTAAAACAATGAAAATAATGAAATATTATTAATAAACATGTGATATGATGGTATAAAATTATCATATATTAGGATATAAATATTAATATGGTTTTTTAATAAGCTAATAATATGTTTAAAACCAATATAAATGATTTTAATGCATTTTTAACCTAAAGGAAGTGTGTTGTAAGAGACTTCATATCAATTTTCCTTCATTAAGGAATATTGTAATATTATGAATGTAATTCATTTTATATGGTGAATATACAAGAACGTTGACATGTAATATCATGATTCTTTTATAATTCATTTTTTTAGTATAAATTCTAATTAATTTATCGTATATATTTTTTCTTGAAAATTACCATGTTGTAAAAAATTTCAAAACCCAATTTATTTTTATTGGGTTATATTAATTATTTATTATTAATAATATTTTTAATGTATATGTATACTGAATTAGGATTATATTATGTTTTAATTAAACTTTTTTTTGGACTTATAGTTGATACAAATAATTTTTCACTAATTAATTGTCACCTTAATGTTATAATAATTTTAAAGGTAAATTTTACAATATCATTCAAATCAATATTTTTTAATATTAAATATAAGTTGGGGGAAATTTTGTGATTAGTTTCTAAATGAAATTTTTTTAATTTTTTTCCCTTGTTTATTAATGATAATTTCATGTAAAATTATTATTTTCAAACTCTTAGGTATTTAAAATGTTTGAGAAAATGTTTTTAAGAAAATCAAACATCATTTATCCTTTCGGATAAAAATACCATTTCATCCAAACCAAAGATTTAAAAAATTAAAATTTTCAGAATTATATTTTAATTAATTATTTAACCCATTTTTAATTTATGATTTTTTTAAATGAATATAAAATTTATTTTCACCTAAGTATATGGTTAACATTTTACAAAAAAAAGAATGAAACATTATTTTAATTTATATGGAATGAAGAGAATTTCCAGCCACCCTGGACAACCAAATGACTTAAATATTCAATTATAATATTAATATAATATCTTATTAAAAATTATTTTCGAATTTCATTTTTGAAAATTTAGTTCAAAAAAAATATTCTCTAAATTAAAAAAAAATTCCTCAAGAATTTTTTAGTGATTATTTTATGGTATTTAAATTAATAAATGATAAAAAGACAATTATTTTTGAAAAAATTGATATATGATATAATAATTCCACAATTATTCTCCCTATAGATAGTTTATGATTATTTTGACCAATGATAGTATTGGAATTCACTACCTAGATTTGTTTTTATAGTCAATAACATCCCTTTGAAATGTATTGTTTTCAAAGGTCATTAGTCATTAACTATACCAAAAATACAAGAATTATTTATCATAGATATATTTATTGCTTATATAATATATAATTTCTACATATGGTGTTCTAAAATAAAATTCATTTGATTACATAGGAAAATATTAATAAGTCAATATTCATAACTCGGTACTAATATTAGATGGTATGTATAGTATTTTATCATTTAATTTCACAATTATATTTAATGGGAATGTTTTGGACTTGCAATAAATTGGTGGGCCCTATTTATTGATATCCCCAAGCTGTATAAGTCATATCGTGGGTTAATTCAGTTGGCTTGACTTAATGAAATGGTTTTTTACCCCTTAATTTATATCTATATTAAAGATCTATCATAACGCTATAGGTATAATGTTCCTAAAAAACTTGACATCCAATAAATAAAAATGCCTATAATTATGAATTATGTAGTACTTATCCATGAGTTTCTTAATGTTATATTAACTATGGATGCATTTTATTTTTATTTTATTAATTAAGTGTCATGTTTTTTATTTACACTTTCATATTCATTATTCCATATCCAGTTATTTAAATAGAGAGTGTGTTTTGTTTTTTACCAAGAATTATTTATTATTACATATTATTTCATGATAATTTAGTTATTTAAATAGATTTTTTTTGCAGTTATTTACCATGACATGTTGATTATGCTTATTTCGTTGGGATTTATTTTGATATTCTTAACCATTATATATCATTCGAGATCACTCTTTATTTACATTAATATTTTTACATGAAGTGTGGTACTAGAAACAATTAGCTATATGAAATAATTTTATTCCAAAAAGATATGTTTTCATTTTTTATTCATCATTAATATAGAATTATATATTTATCATGTTTACCATGAATACTAAATTATTCTGTCAATCGAGATACGATTCCTTATATTTTTTGATAATGTAAAAATGTAGACATCAGTTTCATGGTACTATGGTCTTGCTCACTACATGTGATTTCCATTTAATATATATGTATAAGGATTGTTATTGTTGTCGTTCAGGATGGATATTCTACATTTTAAAGACCCGACATTTCCATGTAATTTTTTTAAATTAAATGGGAATTTTATGATTCTCTGAAAATTTACGGCACATGATTCCGAGTCCCGGTGTACCCAGAATCAATTTCTGAAGTTTTTTTCAGGTACGTTCAGTAAACGTATGAGTGGGTTTTTATAAATTTTGAACAGGTGATCGGAATTGAAATTAGAGGGCACCATTCAACTAACAGTACTTATATTCGCTTATGAATACTTTAACCTCGACGACAGTTGGTGGAGGGAGTAAGATAGTTTTTGGGTTTTTGTTGAAACAATAAAGTAAAATAAACACATGTTTTATTTCATTTTATCTATTTCAACCACCCTTGTGGAAGTTATAAGTGGGAACCACCACACATTATCCTCCCATGAGAGCTTATGATAGTGGGGACCACCCGAGCATTATCCCTTATTATGGGGGGGGAAGAAACCTCTAAACTCCCTCAATTTAATTTTATGTGTCAATGTAAAATTAAATGCTTTCAATTAATTTTATGTGTTGACATAAAAATTAAATTCTATCAATTAATTTTATGTGTAAACATAAATTTCAAAGCTATCAATTAATTTTATGTGTCAACGTAAAATTAAATGAACTCAACTAATTTTATGGGTTGACATAAAATTAAATGCTATCAATTAATATTTTGTCAAAATATAATTAAAAGCTATTAATTAATTTTATGTGTCACCATAAAATTAAAATCTAACAATTAATTTTATGAGTTGACATAAAATTAAACCCTATCAATTGTTTTGATGTTGTCTTGACCCCATTTTAAATTAAGTAATAGCATCGTTGGAATTTTGGAAGGTTCCAAATAACTGAACCGTAAAAAATTCCACGGTCGTTACATACCTCCCCCACCCTCTCCTATATATATGGAGCTTGGGTAGAGGTTTTGGGACAGATTCACCAAGCGACGAACCACTAGTAATGTGACGTGACACCCAACATGTGGATGATAATGCTCTCCAATGAAGAATGCTCTACCGATGAAGGATGCCAATGAGGAACACCTTCGACTACGAAAAACGTCCTCCTTTGACCTTCTTCATCAGAATCTTTCTGTGCAGGAAGTGTTCGTCTACAACGACTCAACGTCCGCCTTCTCGCTCCAATGTTGACGAAAAGTGGACAAGGTAGGGGTTTTATTTGAATTTAATATTATTCCATTAATTCTTCCATTCTAAAGAAACGAATCGTTGTGGATGTTTTTCCTTGTAGGTAGGGAATTTTTTTTTGCGGGATGATGTGGGGTGTTGGATTTATTTTTCTTCAATATTTTTTTCTTGTTAATTTATTTAAATTCGTGAAAGAAATAATCCATTTGATACCACTCTAAACATTGAGGGTGTCAGCCAAACCAACATGGCCCGACCCCTCTACCATTCTTGTTTATGATGATATTCGGAATGGCGATGAGGTAACGGGACGAAGAATGTGACGAAGGCAACAACCGCGCTACCCGTGGTCTCCACCAGACACTACTCCCACCGGACGCGCTTCCAGCTGACCGAACTCGCCTGTGCCGCACCGCACCCCTGCCTAACCGGCCTCGGCTGCACCGCACCCCGGTCGGTCCACCCTGGCCTCAATCTATGCCCGACTGAACCAGCAGAACCGGTCCCGTCCACACCGTCCACCTACCGAGCCGGCTACGCCACCCCAATCCACACCATGGTGCCCTCTCGGCTTCCCGTGTCTCTTGGCCGAACTGGCATCCCACACCCTGCGTTCCCTGCTCCACTGCTGGCCGAACTGGTTCCAGCCACCTGGGCCAAACCACATAAGTTGCGCCCCTCGCAGCGCTTGGCCGAGCCAGCCTCCCTCACCCCTCGCGGCACCCCGTCCGAGCCGGCCTCTCCTAAACTCAGCCGAACTGTGCCCTCGATGCACGCCATGTGGAGCCGCCCCGAGTCGGCCCCTAACAACGCCCTTCGGGCAAAGCCGCGCCCTCGCGGTGCCCTACAGGCTGTACGTCCTCGCGCTGACCCGTGACCGGTCCACGCCCTCACGACCGGTCTGTGCTCACGCGACCCTCTCAGCTAGGCCAGAACTAATGGATCAGGCAAGGTCGACCTAGATCGGGTCGTCCCAGACTGGGTTGGGGTGGGTCTGTCCGACATGGTCAGACCGGACCCGGGACCACTATGGCCGTGTACTTTCTTTTGGCCATATCTTTGGCACCAGGCATCTTTTAGACGAACCGCCATCATCCCTTGTAATCTTAGAGAATGATGGTACCTTTGAGTATATCCCACTAGTTCTTGGGGTATAGTTGACATACAGTTAGGTTGGATCGTCCACGAATCCAACTATGCCCCAATGAATAAAAGGCTAATAACTCATAGACCGGGCTCCGATTGACATGCCGTCTGTGGAATTGAGACCTATATAACGTGGATGACTTTTGAGATACTTCTACGTGGGACATCATGGATTTTGGATTATCGAACAGTAGTTTGTGGAGCGGATCCTTCCAGAGACGGGCAAACAGAGTGAGGAGACATAGTAATTGGTAGAGACATGACGACTACTGACCAATTGACTCTGAGTGACTCGATTAGCCCATTGTGGAGCGCCTTGGTGATGTGGTATACCCATGGTGGAGGAGCACCTGGTTGTGGCGGTATAATAGCGGTACTAGATAGGAGAAGTACCTCTTCATGCTGTTAGGCAGAGCGCTTTGTTGTGGCAGCAGACCCACTGTGGGGAATGCCTTGGTGACGTAGCAGACCCATGGTACTCTCTAGGAGGAATACCTCAGTATTCCATGGTTAGTGGGAAGTGCCATAGTGTCATGGAAGGCTCAATGTACTCGAAAAAAGAGATGTTCTCTAGCAACCATGGTTTCAATAATGTAAATAAAAATCTTAGTTGAGCTGAGTTTGTGACTTTTGTGTTTTCCCCATGAATGAGATGGATTACATGATAACTTAGGTATATGTATAGACATATACCTATGTGGGGTTATCTGTTTATTACATACTTTTTGGTTTATCCTGGATTGTTTTTGTGAGACCTTTAAGGTATCGGGGTCCCTACTGAGTATCGTTATAATCCCCCTTTCACAAGCTATTCCCATACCTCATTGTGTTGGATGCAGATGACGGTCAGTGCTGACCGTGGCTGAGAGTACCATGACTAGACGGTACCCAGAGGTGGACCTTACGGTGTGTCAGTATATGGAGGAGACGGATGGACCTAGAGTGTTGATGACGTGATCTGTACCTACCCTTTCGGTAGAAACCTCGAGGGATGACCCAGTGGCAATTTTTCTTTTTTTCTGTTGTACTTTCAGTTTCTTTTACTTTATAGTTGGTCTTGTATTTTCGACCCCTTTTACTTTCAGTACACTTTTGATATACAGTTTTACATAGTGTTTTGTTTCCAGCTTTTATATTGTCGTGTGTGTTTACAAGTTATAATGGAAACACCTTCGTTGTTTTAGAAAATTATTCCTTTGGTGCTAGTCACCAGCCCCTGGCCTATGGAAGGCGAGCATGGGGTAGTCATTTCACGGGCCCTAGGGGATGGGTCATGAAAAATTGGTATCAGAGGAGTTAGTTATACAGCAGAACATAAGACTCTGATATTTTCTGTGAAGAAATAGATTTATGTGTATTGAGTGTGGTGTTCAGTTTAGGGATTCCATTGTTGGTACGACAGCCAATGTATCCATACACAAAGACCCTGAATTCTGATTTCCAGCTCAGTGCACGAATTCACGGATTGAGTGTGTGTTTTCAAAAGTTTTCTTTATGTCAGATCAACTAGGTCTGCTCACCAGGTATAATCGTTTGACTGTGTCTCATCTGTTTCTTTCAGGATGCCTCCATGCTGATGACCAGCTAGAGTCTCGAGATTTGTACACACAGATAGTCCACCGAGAGAGGAGGCCCCAGTGCAGGGCCCTTTTCCATTGGAGGCACCAGTAGTACCACTTCCCATTGGTCCATCGATGCCACCAGCCCTAGTAGTAGATGATACATACTAATTGAGCTCGTTTCATGAGTTCCAGTGCCAGAGGCCTCCCAGGTCCAGGGGAAAGATAGACCTATAGGCGGCTGAGGATTGGATGGAGGATGTAGTGAGAGTTTTCTGACCGGTAGGGACACCAGCTGACCTCATGGTGATTCTTGATGCCATCATTTTACCGGCTGTAGTGGGAAAATGGTGGAGCTTGATTCTCCATGTTCACGAAAAGATGATTCTTCTCTGGGTAGACTTCGAGAGCCTGTTTCAGGCAGAGTTTGTCCTAGTGACTCTTCGCCCAATGCGCATACAAGAGTTACTTCATCTACAGTAGTGCAGCATGATTGTTGCCCAGTACTCATTGAGGTTCACTGACCTCTCACACTACTACCCTGATATGGTGCAGGACCCATTTTTCAGGGCCCAGACCTTCGAGTAGGGGCTCATATGGGAGATCAGAGATCCTATGATCTCACTCAGCATCCCGATGCAGGCGTGGGTGCATAAGAGAGCCCTCCTGGTCTAGAGTTTCCTTGCTGTGCAGTCTCCAGCAGGGAGATCCACCACCAGTCAACACGTAGAGGCGTCTTCTGCATCTAGTATCAAACAGATGTCATAGAGGTCCAAGAGGACTAGACCTCATAGTAGAAGACCGCAAGACTCATGATCAGTTTTGTAGGGGACCCAAAGCAGAGACATATATGCCAAGAGTGAGAAGTGTTTCACATGTGGCGGGTAGGGTCACATAGCTCGTGACTGTCCAACTCACCATTCGGATGACCGAAAGATGGTGGAAAGTCCACCTAGGAAGAGACAAATATTCGATCGAGGCCGTCCGCAGGGAGTAGGCAAACATGGCAGTGGAGCTGACAGTGCATCTAGCAGTGGATGACATTTTGAGGTGTTACCACCACCACCACCCGGAGATCCACCCCTATTGTAGGGAGAAGGTGGATAGGGGAGAGCTCATCTCTAGGAAGATGAGGCCTACGATCAGGGCGCTCCAGAGGTGATTCAAGGTATGATCTGTGTCTACTCCAACACAGCTGTAGTGCTTATAGTTATAGGGGCAAGTCACTCTTTTATTGCCACTTCCCTCATTTGGAGCTCGGAGATTCCGATGGAGCCATTGGATCGATCCTTATATAAATAGACTATTACAAGAGCATATTTTACGATTACGAACTGCTTCTAGTTTTGAGAGATTACTCTAGTATGTGAGAGATTCGGTTGGGATCTCCTAGTAGTGGTGTTGAGGCCTTACAACGTTATCTAGGGTATAGACTGGTTATCTACAATCAATTCTCATATAGGCTGTATTAGGTGAAATGTGTGGTGTGTCCACATGAATAGGACTAGGTTTTACCTTCACTGGTGAGAAGGGAACCATTACAGCACATGATAGTCTTCCTTGGATGAGAGTGCATCAGATCACTCATCAGTTAGATAGCCTTACCCTCAGAGCGGTTAATGTGGAGGGTCCGAGCTATCCTGTAGTGGTGGACCAGTATAGTAATGTTTTCCCCAATGATGTCCCAGGTCTACCACCTCGTATAGAGGTGGACTATTACATTGACTTTTACCCCAGGATTCCACTAATATCTACAACAGCATATCGGATGGCTCCCATGGAGATTCGAAAGCTGCGCGTATAGTAAGAGGACTTGTAGGGGAAATGAATCATCCAGACCAGTGTTTCTCCCAGGGTAGCCCCGATTCTGTTAGATAAGAAGGAATATGGGAGCTTGAGGCTTTTTGTTGACTATCAATGCCTAAACTAGATGTCGGTGAAGAACAAGTACTCACTCCAATGAATTGATGACCTCTTCGATCAGCTGAAGGGAGCACGGTGGTTTTCAAAGATAGACCTTAGATCAGGCTACCACCAGCTCAGATTTCGAGACGAGGATGTGCAGAAGATGGCCTTTAGATGTCATTACAGCCACTACGAGTTCTTGGTTATCCCATTCATCTAACAAATGTTCCAGCAGTGTTCATGGGACTCAAGAACATGATCTTATAGCCTTACCTCGATCTATTTGTCGTAGTCGTCATCGACAACATTATGATTTACTCGACTACTTAAGAGGATCATGCCTATCACTTGTGGGTAGTACTGGACACACTCCAAGGGCACCAGCATTATGGTACACTCTCAAAGTGCCTATTCTGGATCCGAGAGGTTCACTTTCGGGGACATGTCATCTCGGAGGTCGGGGTTGCAGTAGATCCAGCGAAGATTGAGGCGGTGCATGCTTGGGAGCCACCCAAAAGTGTGACGAAAGTACGGAGTTTCCTGGGTTTGGATGGATACTACCGGAGGTTTTTCCCAGACTTATCCAGAGTTTCAGCACCACTATCATCCTTTATGAAGAAGTGGTAACCCTACATGTGGTCGGAGAGATGCCAACAAAGCTTTCCAGAGATGATGTAGAGGCCGACTAGTTCCCACATCTCGAGGCATCCAGAGAAAAGCGTATGGTATATAGTTTACTGTTACACATTTGGGACCAAAATCAGATGTGTCCGGATGCTGAAGCGAGTAGTGATCACATTTTTCTCTCGACAACTGAGACAACATGAGAAGAACTACCCTACCCATGACATAGAGTTAGCAGCAATGGTCTACGCCTTAAAATTTTGGAGACACTATCTGCTGGGCGAGCTTTTTACAATGTACTCTGATCAAAAGAGTCTTGGGAATATCTTCTCTCAGAAGGACATGAACCTGAGATAGCGACGTTGGATTCAGTTCCTCCAGGACTATGACTTCGAGATAGTCTATACTCCTTGTAAGGGGAAAGTTGTACCAGGTGCACTCAGCAGGAGATCTCGTATACATCTTCTAGGCGAGGCAATAGAGTAGCTGGCTACTTTACAGATAACCTTTATGGATAGAGATCATTTTGAATTCCTTCAGTCTCCTACAGTCACTCCCCCACTTCATTAGTGAGTCAGTTAGACACAACATTGGTACATTGACTACAAGACACGGTGTTCTAAGATGTCTACATGATAGGGACCTGATAGATTTTCTGAATGTGGGGAGCACGTCATCTACTTTAGAGGACATACTATGGTACTAGTGTCACATCAAGAGGTAGTGTTGAGGGAGTTCCACACATCTCCTCTAGCAGTACATCAAGGAGTGGTGGAGATGTAGAATGATCTCCGAAAACAGCACTGGTGGCAAGGAATGATGAAAGCACTTTCAAATTTTGACTCTCGATGCCTCACTTATCAGTTAGTGAAGGTGAAGCATCAGGTACCAGCAGGCTTGGTTCATCCTTTAAAGGACCCTGAGTGGAAGTGGGATGGGATAACCAGGTACTTTGTGATAGTTCTTCCACTTATGTCCAGAATACATGACTCGATTTAGTTGATTGTCAACCGACTCACCAAGTCGGCCCACTTCCTACCAATCAGATTGTCAGGTTTAGTAGAGAGATTGGGACACCTCTATGTGTAAGAAATTGTAAGGCTACATGGATTACATTCGACGATTGTCTCTGATCATGTTGAAAATTTCACTTCCTAGCTATTAAAGGAAATGTAGGAAACAATCGGGACATAGCTTTGTTTGAGCACTGCCTTCTATCCTTAGAAGGATGGTCAGACTGAGCGGACCATTCAGACCCTCGAGGACATGCTACATACCTGTCTCCTCAACTTCGGTCGCAGGTGGGAGGATCACATTCCTTTGTTGTAGTTTTCATACAACAACATATATCACTCCACTATTGGGATGGAACCTATCAAGGTGTTGTATGGGCGACCATAAAGATCACCTTTGTGCTTGACTAACCCAACGAAGTCAGCACTAGTGGGACCAGTGATGGTACAGGCTACCACGGAGAAGGTGAAGATCATCCAGGAGCAGAAGAAGACAACACAGAGTGGGCAGAAGATGTATGCTGAGAAGATACAAAGATCTATGGATTTCGAGGATGGAGACCATGTCTTTATACTGGTCTTACCCCGATGAGGTCTATAGAGATTTCACTGAGGTGGCAAGTTATCTACGAAATTCATCAGAACTTTTCATGTCCTTAGCAGAGTTAGAGAGGTGGCATACCACTTACCTATTCCACCTCAGTTGCACCGGGTGCATGACATCTTCTATGTATGCAAGTTGAATATATATGTGCATGACCCTTCTCACATCATCGACCATGGCGATCTGGACGTCGACGATGTGGAGAATTTTACGGAGGTTCTAGTTCAGATTGTGGATCGACAATTTTGGGTCCTTCATGGACATTTGAAACCTCTGTTGCGCATTCACTAGTATCACATGAACTTCCAAGAGAGCACATGGGAGTGGGAGGCTCAGATGTGTAATCAGTACCCCTACTTGTTCCCTTAGTTATGAGTTGTAGCATAGGGGAAGTAAATCCCTGAGATGGGGATAATGTAAAGACCCATAATTTCCATGTAATTTTTTTAATTAAATGAGAAATTTTACAAGTCCAAAAAAATTTAAAGTGTATGATTCTGGGGACCGATGTGCCTGGAATCAATTTCTGATGTTTTGTCTGGGTACGTTCAATAAAAATACGAGCGGGTTTTTATAACATTTGAACTGGTTCTTAGAATTGAAATATGAGGCCACCGTTGAAATCGAAGAACCAATATTCTCTTAAAAAGACTTTCACCTCGAAGGCAGTTAGTCTAGGGAGGAAGATAGTTTTTGGGAATTTCGTGGATAAAATAAAATAAAATAAACAGATGTTTTATTTTATTTTATCTTTTGCAACCACTGTTGTGAAAGTTATAAGTGGGTACCACCACACCATAACCTCCCATGAGAGGTTATGATGGATGGGACCACCCCAGGTTTATCCCTCTTTATTGGGCGGGGGATGAAACCACTCAATTCCCCCAAATTAATTTTATATGTAAATATAAAATTAAATTCATTCAATTAATTTTATTTTTTGACATAAAAAATAAATGCTAAGAATTATTTTTATCTGTCAACATAAAATTAAAATCAATAAATTAATTTTATGTGTCAATGTAAAATTAAATGGTTTTAATTATTTTATTTATCAACGTAAAATTAAATGCTATCAATTAACTTTATGTGTCAACATAAAATTAAATGCTATCAAATAATTTTATGTTTCAACATAAAATTAAAATCAAGCAATTAATTTTATGTGTTGACATAAAATTAACCCTAAAAATTGTTTTGATGTTGGCATGATACCTTTTTAAATTAAGTAACAACATTGTTGGAATTTAAGAAGGTTCCTAATAATTTAACTGTCATAAATTCCACGATTATTACATACCTCCCCCCTCTCTTATATATATGGAGCTTGAGAGGAGGTTTTGGGAGGGTATCGCCAAGGGATGAAGCATTGTTAAAGTGACGCGACACCCAACACTTGGCGGATTACGCACTCCAATAAATAACGCTCCACCAAAAAAGAACACCGACGAGGAATTCCTTCGACTTCGAAGAATGGCCTCCTTCGACCTTCTTCATCGGGGACCTTCGACATAGGATATCTTCTCCTACAACGACTTGACATCCGAATTCTCTAGCCAATGTCGATGAACAACGGACAAGGTAGGGGTTTTATTTAAATTTAATGTTATTCCTTTAATTCTTCCATTCTAAAGAAAAGAATCATTGTGGTTGTTTTTCCTTACGGGTTGAGAATTGTTGTTTTTGTGGGAAGATGTGGGGTGTTGCATTGATTTTACTCTTATCTTATTTTCTTGTTAGTTGTTTGAAATTCAAGAAAGAATTAATGAACATGCTACCACCCTAAATGAGGATGTTGTGGGCCAAACCAACATGGACCAACCCTAACACCGTTCATTTTTATGATGTTCTTTGGAATGGGGACAAGGCGACGAGACGACGAATGGGATGAAGGCAACGACCGCGCTACCCACAGTCTCTGCGACCCGCCCTGCCCACCAGTTGTGCCACCTGCTGGAAGAACCGGCTCGAGGAACGCCGCGCCCCGGCCGAATAGGTCTCGGCTATGCCGCACCCAGGGTGTGCAATCCAGGTCATGCCCTTCACTCGACTGAACCGGCCGAACTGGTCCCGGCCACCCTGTCCGCCGACAGAACCGGCTCTACTGCCCTAGGCCGCACCATGGCACCCTCTTGGCCGCCCGCGTCTCCCGGCCAAACTGACCTCCCCGCACCCTCATGCCCCAATCTTCCACTTGTCGAACTGGTCCCGTCCTTCTGGGCCGAACCTCCCATGTCGCTTCCCTCATGGTGCCCGATCGAGCTGGCCTCCCACGCCCTGGCCAATTCGGCCTCCCGCGCCCCTAGAAGAACCGCTCCCTCACGGTTCCCCTGGATGAGCCGTCCCAAGACTGCCCCTTACAGTTCACACCGGGCCAAGACGTGACCTTGTGGTACCCTCCGGGCCTAATCTCTTATGTGCCGACCCGCGGCCAGTCTGTGCCCTCGCGACCGGTCTGTGTTCTCGCGACCCTCTGTGCCCCCTTGCGGCCTACTGGGCTGGGCCAGCGGGCCAGGCCGAACCTAAAGGGCTGGCCCACCTAACAAGTCAGGAATGACCTAATAGGTCTGGCTAGGACAACCCAGACCGGGTCGGCCTAGACTGGGTCGGGTCAGGTCATTCCGACTGTGTCAGGCTGGACTCGGGCCCATTACGACCCTTTACTTTCTTTTGGCCATATCTTTGGTACAAGGCGTCTGTTTGACGAACCGCCTATGGCCCTAGTCATCTTATAGCATGATGGTCTTTTTTTAGTATACCCCACTAGGGTTTGTGGTATAGTTGAGATACGGTGAGGTTAGATCATGCACGAATCCAACATGGCCCCTGGGACATAAAGGCTAATAACTCACAGACCGGGCGTCCGATTGACGCGCCGTCTGTTTCATTGAGACCTATATGACATGGAAGACCTTTGAGACACTTCTAAATTTGACTTCAGGATATTTGGAGTATCGACCAGTAGCTATTGGAGTAGATCCTTCTAGAGAGGAGCGGACAGAGTGCAAAGACCTAGTAGCTGGATGAGACTTGATGACTACTGACACATTGACTCGGAGTGACTCGACTAGCCCAGTGGGGAGTGCCTTGGTGACACGGAAGACCCACGGAAGAGGAGAATATCGTTGTGGTGGAAGACCCATGGTACTCGACAGGAGGAGTACCTCTGTAGACTATTAGGGGGATCATCTGGTTATGGCAGCAGACCCACGGTGGGGAGCGCCATGGTGACGCATCAGACCCACAATACTTGATAGGAGGAGTACCTCAGCAGTCCTAGGTTAGAGGGAAGCGCCTTGGTGTCACAGCAGGCCAACAGTACTCGACAGAGAAGGAGTTCTCCAACAGCCGTGTTTTTAATAATGTGAATAAAAATCCCAGTTGAGCTGAGTCAGTAACTTTTGTGTTTTCCTCATGATTGAAATGGATTACTTGATAACATAGGTATATGTATGAGAATATACCTATGTGGGGTTATCATTTGATTTCATACTTTTTGGTTTATCCTTGTTGGTTTTTGTGAGACCTTGAGGGTCTCAGGGTCCCTACTGAGTATCATTATACTCACCCCTACACAGGCTATGCCCGCACCTCGTTCTATTGGATGCAGATGACATACATTGCTGACCGAGGCTGAGAGTACCAGGACTGGACGATACCTGGAGGTGGAACTTACGGTGTGTTGGTACACGGACGAGACGAATGAACCTGGAGTGATGAGGAGGCGATCTCTACCTACCCTTCAGGTAGGAACCTCAGAGGATGACCCAGTAGTAGTTTTTCTTTTCTTCAGTTGTACTTTATGTTTCTTGTACTTTATAGTTGGGCTTGTATTTCCGACCCCTTTTACATTCAGCACATTTTTGTTATAAAATTTTACATTGTGTTTTGTTTCCATCTTGTACTCTATCATTGTTTTTATAAGTTATGAAGGCAATGCCTTCCTAGTTTTAGGGAACTACACCTTTGGTGCTAGTCTCCAGCCCTTAGCCTATGGAAGGCGGGCTTGGGGTAGTCACGGCACGGGCCCCAGGGGACAGGTCGGGACAACATTCATAGATCTCTAGAAAATTGACATATATTTGAATTTCTCTTATAATAGATTTCAGTCACACCCTAATTATTAGAGTTCAAATTATGATTATTCTAGATATAACCCTAAAAAATCTACCTACATTCGAATCTCAGATAAATTTTCCTGAAAATATAGACTTATTATACTTAATTTCAATTTTTTTCTTCAGATGATACATTATTTAATTACATCCTTAAATTTCAACTAATTTAATTTTTCTATTATAAAATTTATCTTTTAGTTGAACATGTAATAGTGATTTTATTTTAGTGTCTCTTATATAACAATATTTTAAAATTATATTCATTTGAAGATGATTATATAAAAAATTTTGGTGTACCATTCACTCCAATAGATTAAATAAATTTCTTCATTACAATTTCAAATCTCATATGATGGACTGAATTCCCATAGAGATATATACACAATGGTTGTTAATCATGGGGTATTTGGAATATATTGTTAGAATTTCCTATATGATATTGGACATAATGATTTCCTAATAATATATAATTAATTCCTAATAGAATCATAATAATTGAGTAACATATATTCAATAATAATTATGATACACATACCTTGAAAAAGAACATTATACTCAAGATATAATAAATTTTCTGGCAATTTTTTTAATAAATCGCTATCTTGTAGTGTAAAATTCAAACAACATAAGTGATTTGAAATTTTATTGTAAAATCACAATTTATACTTCATTAGAAGTCATTACATAGGTTATTAATTGTTCTCATGGGAAAATTAGTTATTTTTTCCAATTGTTATTATTATCCCATGGATCGGGGAATTTATATTCATAATGTCTAATTTCATAGCTATTGAATCAATGTATTTTTGATGTTTCTCTCCTTCCCTCACAATTTTTTATATTATGGAATTTATCTCTATAACTGACTCATATACCCATCACATTGAATTAATTTCTCATATACTTCATTCAACATTCCTAAAATGTAGATAATTGAATGTTTTTCTCGCATTTTCTTTGTCTCTTGGGCATCTATGAGACTTGATCTTTCAATTCTTCAGAGTTTTTTATTCATCAACTAAGATCTTGTTCTTAATAATTTTTCATGATAAATTGTTTTGAATAATCACAGGGTTTCTACACTCAATAAATATTATTATGGTTTGTTCTTTGTGGCCATTTTCACATTTCCCCCAGCCATGTCTCCTTCTTGTTTTGTCCATTACAATAATACGGTTTAAATTGAGTACATATCAATTAACTGTGTAATGTTTTTATCAAAAATAGAGATAGGGAAATTTATCCATAAGAGATTCTAATATATTAAACTATAATGTTAACCTTATATTCTCTTAGATCAACCAACTTCATCGTAGTTCCATCTATATAATTCATGATTCATCCAATGATAGATTAAGTTGATTTTCCTGTACATCATAACCTAATATCTTAAAATAGTTGAGGAACCATTCTTTAATAGTGGTTCTAATATAGGTTATGATTAACCAAATCATATCCCTTAGTAGTGTCTAGGCAGGTCTATTGTATTATACCCACTCATCATGTAATAGGTGATGATGTATTTAATACCCAATTTTCCCTTTTAGGGTTTCTACCCCTAGGTTCATCTATTCCACAATTGCATCCAATTTATAGTATATGGAAATGGTTATAATTTTAATTAATACCATGAAATTTCTATAATTACATAATTTTAGGATATTCTCCTATTAAGGGGATTATATCTTGGGTTTCACTAATTTTCCTCCGCCCTATGCTCCGAAATATTAATATTACATCAACTAGACTAATGGATAATATAAACCCTAGAAATAATGACCAATATTAGTTTATAAACAATCATGTTATCGTCGACTAACATACTAACCCCTAAAGGTATTTATACCCTTATTTAACATCAACATTAGTGTCGTAAAAATGTTAACATATGTTTAAATTGAAGAGATAATATATTTCATTATAATACATAACTAACATATTTTATGTTCTATTATTTATAGATTAAGGAAAAATATTAAATAATATAATCCATGTATTTTTAGACAAAATTATTGTCTTCCACCATATAGGAAATTTCTCAATCAATAAATTATTTTAAACTTCCCCAAAAAAATTTATACATAAGATAATCTTCTAGACATACCACTCATATTACATTCCTTCATTACCATGGGAATAGGTATCATAATAATGGGTGAGACCAAAATCATTAAAAGTGTAATAATAATTGATAAAAATCAACAATTACAAGTTAGTATAAGATAAAAAAATGTTTAATAGAATATAAGCCTTGGACATGAAGAGAAAAATTTAAATTCATACCCAATAAAAAATTGGGAGATAATTTCAATTGAAAATTTTGATAAGGAATTGACATCATAAGATAATGCAATGAGGGAATATTTGGCATCAAAATAAGACATGCTATTAAAAGATAATATTAAGGCTCTCTTCAAAGATAATCATGGTGGATTTATTCCCATAGTGAAATAAGTTCACTCCCTATTACCATAAAATTTTTTGATGAATTACAACAGTAGATAAGGATTAGTAATTAATAGCAGACATGGTATCACATGAGAAAAATAATTACCCATTAGAATATAGGGATTTATATTTTCATTCCCACTTTCCACATAATAGGAAACTGGATTATACTTCATTAACGGTATATCAAGATATTGAAACATTATCTAATGTATAAGAGAGCTATATAATTTCAATCCAATCCATCATATAATGAAATTCATAATTTGTACATGACTATGTGTTCCACATTAGGAAAATAAACTATGCATAAATCTTATTGTGAAAATAACACATGAAAATGAATTGGGTTTTAAAATCTTATCTCAAACAACATATAGATTCTATATCATAATGATTATCAAATGAAAATTTGTTTAATTTTTTTTAATTTTTTATTAAAATAATGAAACAAAATTCTTAAATATTTAATTACAATAAAATTAAATGTTTTGAAGGACCTCAAATAAATGAGAATAAAAAAAGAACAACATAGGTTATGCTTTTGGAAATGATAATATTATATTTTAATGAATGAAATAAAATACTATTTACCTTTATGATATAACTAAAATGGGATTTTTTAAGAAGAAATATTAATGGTTTCCAAAAAGTTTCTATAGTAAAAAAAATTATGGGGGAGCACCTCGATAAGAATTATGAAATCATAATGATAACTTTTTATGTTTTAAAAAAGTCATTGTTTAAATCATACATTATAAAAATGATAACAAATAATTCTTTTGAAACTAATAAAATGGTAATATTATGTTCTTATTAGATAAATGACAATAATAATTATAATTAAAAAGAATATCATTATTGATATGTAAAACTATACAGAATGTGGATAAACTATCTTAAAGAAGATGATAATTATTCTCATCAATGATAAACTCTGGGATCAATAATGTCATTTAATCAATGATTTGAATCCAAAATTTCAATTCCTCAAATAGTAGAATTATAAGATCATATTTTAATATAATATATATACCTCTTAAATTCGTATTAAAAATGTAATCATTATGACTCAAGAAATAAGTGGCGCCTAGAAAAACCCTTACATATTTTTGAATGATTTAGAAAAACCCACAAGAGATATTTATATTTGAATTAAAAAATTAATATCTTGAAAAATAATATAATAAATATTCAATAATATTAAAATTCATTTGAAAAACCATAGCAGATAATCAATACTTTATAATAAAAAATATGACACAATGGTTGAAAATATTTAAAATAAACCCTAACCATATTTCTGATTCATTCAGTGCATAAACCTAACATCATGAATAATAAAATTATGTTTATTAATTACCATATTAATAACATTTCTATTCTATATATAATTTAATATTAACCATTTAATATGAAATGTTAGTCATTTATATTATAATTTTTCTATATTGATATGTGAAAAATAAATAGGTGTCAACTTATTTCATTATTGTTATAGAACGAAGATGATATTTTCATAATAAGATAAATACATAATATGACAATTAAATTTTAAAAATTAATTTATTATGAAATTATAAATATAATGGTATTTATATTCCCATATCCATCCATGATTTATTTTTATTGAATTATTCAGGAAGGATGTTAAACTAACCCAAACATGAAGATGTTATATCTTGATGGGTGAGTATGGTTAGAGAAGTTTATAATACCATTAAAATATAAAAATAATGATATCATACATATTTTTATACATTTTGAATCATATTTTAATTTTTTTTATAAATAATAAAAATCAAGTTGAAAAATGGAAATCATTACATCATGGATACGGATGTTCACACAACACATTGTTAATGTTATATTAAATTTTAGATAGATATAAATGCATAAATATTTTTTTTCACATTAATATAATAAAACATAATATTACCGAGGTATGTACATTACAATTTTTTTATTGGTTAAAGGAAAATTATGATGAAGCAATGATCAAGATTTAGTAATACTCACTTTGGTAGATTGAAATTTCACTAGAAATTCCACTATGAAGTAATGGGCATTAGAAAATTAATATATACCAGTGGCTTAATAATATGATATATGCATATAATAATATATTAATGGAATATATTGAAGAAATTATTCAATGTAATGGGTATGACATGAAGGTGTGTAATTTTCCATTTTATAAGTGAGGGAAATGATTCTTTTGTGAATAAAATTTTTATTTCCCTGATAACATTTCACTAATGAAGGGTTAAATGATCTAAAAGTTATAAATAACTTATTTTTAAGTTCCATTTAGATTATAAACACACACAAATGTATTTATGAACACATTTTAGTCAATTGTGATGTCATTGTTTCTATATATGTTTTTCACATATTTTTAGGGTATTTAATTTTTAACAAAATAAATTATGTTGTTCTAATAAAACTAAGTTAAAAAAAATCAGAAATTTATGTGTGACAATCCTAAAATTAACCTCATTTTAAAAATAAATCAATTTATAAGTTTGTGAACTTTATCTTTTAAATAAAATCATCATATTAATATATGAATTGTTGTGTAGAAAAATGTCGGATTCACCATTAGGATTTCTGAAGAATATTTTTTATTGATTACCAATTTAATGAGGAATAATTTATTAAAAATAAGAATAAATGTTTTTTTTTTAAAATTCTTTTATATTATATATTAATTTTTTTCATTCATAAAAAATTAAACATTTTTCGTAAAAGAGTTCATCAAAAATAACAATGGTATAATTATCATGGGGATTATCTTTAATTTCAGTAATCACAGTTTTCTGACAAAAATTAAAATGGCCATATTACATAATAAGATCTTGTTGTTCTAAAACCTGAAATACATGTTTTGGATTTATTTTCTAAAATTTATGAAATCAAATTTTTTAATATATGTGAATAAATGAAATTTTAGAGTAAAATTACAATTATGTTTTCAAAATTATATACATGGTTCATAAAATAAAAAATTCAATTTTAGTTGATTAATTATACATATATTTATATATGTCCAAAAAACATTATTTCATTCTTGTATTATCATAATTTCATATAAATGATGGTTTTAGCAATATTGTAAATTTTCATTATTCACAGGAAAACCAATGTTTAGAAAAATCTAATAAATATATACTATGATAAAAAATAGATTCATAATAAAAAAACAAAAATAGTTTTATATAGTTCCTATTATAATATTTATAAATTTAGTGTATAAATGTTAAATATATGGAAGAGAAATTTACATAGAAAAATAATCTTATTTTCATTATGAGTAAAAATTTGAAATTTGAAAAAATATGTGTGATAAATATCTTATTACATCAATAAATTCCAGATTATATCATCCTAATTTGTTGTTACTTATCCCCTCATGATCTCTAAGAAATATCTTGGAATATGGTCCAATTTTATGGCTATCATGGATGGTTATTCCTCTAGTATATATTTCAGGGAAATTTTGATGACATATAATTTCTATCATATAATATATCACTCATACTATAATTTTTCATGTTTTTGTGTTTTTTAAAAGATAAAACCCTATAAAATATACAAAATTTCCTTGATCATAAATATTGGATTCATAAAATAGAATTTCTATACTCTATATCATTTGATTATATTATTTGTTATGTAATATATTTTTATCCTTTTAGGCCACCTAATTTAATTTTAATATTATAATATTTATTTAATATTTTAACATGCCATAGTTTTTTATGTTATGTGTTTTATATAGAATATGATATTGGAAAAATATTTATTTATTGATAATTATAAACTAAAATCTCGAAGCATTATATTCTTACACTAAATAAACATCCTATATAATATCTTAAAACTAATTTGATGGGATTAAATTCCATTTGGTCCTCCATAAATTTATAGTCAATAATTTGTTGATGCGAATATCAAATTACACTTTCCTAAATAATATTTAACATGATACCTTTGTAAAAATTGATAATACATTCATAAGATATTCATAATAATCATATAAAAGATAAATTCATAAGAAGTCAATTCCAAAAAAATTGAATAATAACCATATAATATGGATTTGATAATTATATCACATATTTTTTTATAATTAATAATTTAGTAGGTTAAAACATAAATTACTTAATAGATTTAAAATTAATGAGGGAAAATTACTTTTCCCTTAAATAAAAGTTTTTGAATAAACTATTCTATATTCCCATGGTCAATATGGTTGATGATGCCTATTTCAGATGTGATCCCTTGTATTATGGCCTTGATTTTTATAATGTACAATTAACATGAATATATAGAAATGGTTGTTTTTTATATTCACTCCTTACCTCAGACTTTTGAGTATCATGGAAATCATCTCCAAAAATTTTGGCATCTACCCAACTATTAAATACAATTTCCTCCCAGCTTCATTTCATATTTCGCACATATAAGACATTGAATCACCATTATTTCATTATATTTGTCGCATGAACTTCTATGAGACTCCATACTTATCTTATATGGTGTTTATTGTACATCAACTATGTTCAAATTGTTAATCACATTTCATGGTAGGTTATTTATGAAAATCACTTGGTTTCTCACTCTAAAAATCATTATGAAGGGTTGTTTATTGAGGTCATCATTCCATTTCATCCACATCCATGGTACCATCTCTTACCATCCATTATTGAGACAAAAAATTGGATAAAAAGTGTGTGGATCATTTTAAATTATAATATTATCACCATAAACTTCCCTAGCTAAAAATAACAATAGCATGTCCAAACTTATGATAATTTCATGATAACATAATTTTCATTTTGTTCAAACTATAATATTTATATTTCTACCTACATGACTATTGTTTTATCATAGGTTACTTTATGTCGAGTTTTACTATACTTAATGACTTAATCCCTTAAAAACCTCTAGAATAAGTCCTTTATAGTGGTTCATAAATATATTATGTTTAATGAAACATTTATTTATTCTAAAAAATGATAATTTTCATTCATAATGTTTTTGAACTGGAAACGCCGAGTTTAAACAACCCATGCAGTATATATATTTAAATTATATATCATCGATAGCATTCTAAACAAACAACCCTGATTATAAATTATCTATAATATAATATATATTTTAATCATAGCCATTAAATTTTATGGTATCAAAAGTTAAAACTAAATTAATAAAATTATGGTTGTGTATTCATTATAAATATAATATGAATCAATTTATAAGAAAATAAATGTTCTTTAAAAAATCTCATTTTCCTAAAACATCTTTTAGTCACAGTTTGGGAATACAATTTAAATTAATATTTTCACTTAAATAATATTTGATAGAAATAATTTCATTTTTGGAAATAATCACATAAATATTATAATATGGGCAATTTTTTGGATTGTTCAAATACTATTTTTTTATGAATAGATAGAAATACTAATTTTTATTAAGAAGTTAATTTTATCATAATTGATTAATATGTTTGACTTAAATTTTATATTAATTTCATGTAAATTTTATAAAATTATATTTATATTTATCTATTTAGAAAATTATATCAATTTTATATGAATTTACATATTAAAACCATCTATAATTATCGTAATATTATCTTTCATAACAAACATTTTTGTTACATCTATGGGTGTAATTTTAAATCGGATTTATCCACTTATGTGAATTTTATTTTTTGAAATTTTTTTGTAATTATATATATTTATATTATATTCAATGTTACACATAATTTTTTATCATTATAAAAGTTAAAGAAGTAAAAATTAATTATCGTGGTTACTGTAAAAATATATTTACTAGGGGATAACAAAAAATTATTAAGGATGAAATGAACTCAAAATTTGTCCAACATGCATTTTATGGACATATATAGACCATATCAACAATATGGGTCAATAATGGTCAATTTTGAGGCTAGTTACGTGAAACATCATGGGTGTAATTGAATATTTTCGATAATTTGATGTGTGTCCTCACCCCCACCTATAAAAGACCACCCCCACTTTTCTAATATTCACACATCAAAATCCTTTTGGATTAGCCATTTCTAAACAATATAACAACATTAATACTCTATAAACTTCATATATCCCACTTTTTTATTATAAACTATACTATGAAGGCATTCGGGAAAAAACTAATGAATTTTTAAGAATAAGAGGTAATATTCTTTGATGAGTTTTTTATTTATTCTTCTACCTCCTTAAAATATTATTTCATCATGATAATATAAATAAAACATTATATAATATATATTGTTATTTTATTATGTTACTATCTAAACTTTTTTACATGTCATTTTACCTAAAATTTAAAGTGAAACCTTCGAACATTGGTACGAAGGGCTACCACCTCACGAACCGATATAATTCATTTTTAGTCAACAACTTAAAAGGAATGATATAATGGTGGGGTTTAGGAATTCATATCATTTTTAGAATATCATTTTTCTTCTCGAATTATATTATCATAAATATCTTGTTATATTCCATTCCGTTCAAAATAATATAGGCTCAATAGTGAGTATGGAATACTACTAACTCAAGAAGATATGTGATTCGTTTTTCACTTACACATTATATGGAAATAAAAAATGATAAATTTAAATAATATATGTCAAATATATGATATAATTTTGACTATTTATAAATTATTGATCCCCTAATTCATTATTAATTCATTCGTTAATGGAATGATATCGTCGTTCATCCGTATGTATGGGCTACTGTCTCTACAAAGTGATTTGTTTCATTTTCCATATACAACCATCATGAATGGATTAAAAAATGTATATATTAAGTCAATATGATATTAATAACATTTTTATTGTTCTAGAGATGATATATTAAAATCATATACCAATGAACCATACCTTTCCTCACTAATCATGAATGAGAAAACCTAGAAATGGAAGAGGTATGACATGTATGAAGATTTCCACCATAATGACCAATAAATGGTTAAAATATTTCATTTGATTTTTTTGATGGATATTTTCAATGAACATGATATAAAAAATATTTTTTGATCGTTTAGAAAAAAAAATTCAAAATGAAGGGGATATTTTCATCAAGTTTTTTGTTGAAGATAAGTTTATGTTATTTTTATTACACAATGAAAACTTCCATTTATTTATATTATACTCCACTAAATATTTTTTATTGATTCCATATTCACTCATTTTACAGATGGTTAATTGTTGTTTTGAAATTGGAATGTGTTGAAATTAACTATCCTGACCCACTTTCATATAAAATTTAATTTAATTGATATATATACATCCTTTTTATTGTTGGATTAAATATTTACACAAAATATTAAAATTATTTATCATGGATATAATTATTTCATAAACTCTATATCATTTAAATGTAATATGTTTTACATTTAATGTTATTTTATTTATGTGGTTAATAATGATAAATCTATAATCTTTAAACAATATGGAAATTTTTTATTCAGAATATTGTTTATGAATTAAATATATAATGAAATAAATTATGAATGTGTCACACATACTGATAATAGTGGTCTCAGATATAGATATAACCTCGATGCATCGGTAGTATCATGAGATGATTTTTTTGGCTAACCTTAGTTAAATGAAATTGTGTTGTATACCAATCCATCAGTTTTAAAATTTCATGTAAAATGTATTGAATGTAGAGGTATCAGGATGTATAAGATCAACATGTCCAATTAAAAATTTCTTTTATCATGAACATATTTATTATTATCCATTATATTTCGCAATGATATTATCATTGGATGACTTTCAATCTATTTTTATTGAATTAATGGTATCTGTTTTTATTTAATAAACATTCATTATTTATTAGTAATTATCCTATTATGATAGTCATGTTATTGATTAAATGGATCATGTTTCTAGTTACATACTCTTCCATATTGATTATTCTCATCAAATATTTTTAATGGAATGTGTGTTCAGTTTTTTAACTTTTGATGTCGATTATTATTATTGATTCCTGAGATCATCCACTATATCTAATCCTTAGAGTCAATTATATATAACCAGTTTTTTATTTTCCATTAATGGAGGAAATATAGAAAATATAATATTCCAGGACGTTCTAAATGGAATAATTCTAATAGAATAAAAATTTTATAATTTAGGTTTTTCAATGTAATAAAAAAATCACGTGTGTAACTATTTTACCAAAACTAATAAACAATTCATCCCTTTGAGATGTGAATACTTGTATCTTATGAAAATTTAGTAAATTTATATATTTTCTCTAGGTTATTAGAGTTCTGGTTATTATTGTAGATATTGAAGGATTTTAAGCAGAAGCATTTGGAAATAGATTTTGGAAATCAAATATTGGGGAACATAACCCAATAATAGAAATTGAGGATAATTATAAAATAACATACTAATGTATTGGTAAGGTTTATATTCTATGGTTTTCTTAAAAATACATCCTTATATGGTTAATAGATGTGGATATTGTTCTGGAGTTAAAATAAGTATGTGTAATAACACTGAAAAAGATGCCTCCATCTTGACCCGAGTATTACCTAATATATGAAAACATGCCTCATAGTGCACCTATTTTGACACTCCAATGAGATATTAATTAGATAATTCAAATTATTTTTACCACGCATTGTGAAGGATTTAAATTGCACATTATAATGAATGCCATAGGTTAAACAAAATGATTTATATATAGAAAAAAGGTGTCATGATTTAGATGTCCTATAATTGATTTGTTAGGATTATGTCATTTCCCAATATGATTTTTATTTCTGAAAATATGATTTCTGGTTTTAGTCAATGAAATAAAATCTAAGGGATCGTGTTAATAATAAATATGATATAAAATGTGGTGAACATTAGAAAAGAAATGGGATGGTGACATCAATGATCAATATCCTTATTATTATGAGTTGGTTATATTGAAATATGATTAGTAACCAATAACATAACAAACTCTGAGACTTAGAAAATAAAATAATGATGGATTTTTTAATATCTCATGTAATGCATACTATAGAGTAATAAAACAACTCTTTCATTCATTTTCAAAATATGGAAATAAAATCTTATGATAGTTTCTAAAAGTAATGGGAAAATATTTTAATTTATAAATATAAGGGAATAAGGTAATGAATTGAAAAGGATAAATGAAGAGTATGATGTAAGGAAATAAATCACATCCTATGAATCCATTTATAGTTCATTATCTGATATGTGGTGAACTAGTAAATTATCAATGTCAGTAAACTCTTCTTATGGTTATCCACTAGTCCATGGATAGACCTATGATATAATAAAATGGATGAAATATTTCTGTAATGGGGTTCAAGAATTAAATTATAGAAGTAGTTTTTTCAATGGTATTTTGGTTATAATAATCATGAAACATAAATTTAATGATTTAATTTTTAGAATCTTATATTCATTATTTTTTAATAGAGTTATGGATTCTATCATGGGTTTATGTGTTTATGGATAATCAGAAAATTGATGTATTAAACACCCCTTTAGAATATTTATATGGTAGGAATTTCACAGGATTAAAAATGTTTTTAGAAAACAATCACAGTAATAAAACCTATTTTTTTAGTATATAAATCAGTTATTTTAAGAATACGTCATACATATATATTGGCAAAAATACTAATGTTATTAGAAACATTAAAGAATTATCTTATTTGTAATGTTTTTGTAATATGGGACATCAAAAGTTGGGAATGTTAAATGAATTATATTAATATATATTTAGAATAAAATACAACCTGCATACTAAATGACATCCTATTACATATGGTAAGGCCATGACACTTGAACCCACCAATGATTGATGATAATGGTTTAACACCAACCAATGTCCTGCATGATGTACTAGTTAATATTTCACTATCTCTAGTTAAAAAATTTAATGAATAATGAGTATTCATGAATCATTGTTGTTACTACTGGGGTTTAGATATTAATGCACTATATTAGATAAATGGGTCTATCTGTACTAATTTTTTGAAATATTTAGAGATACATAGAAATTATTTTCAATCAATTTCGTTCATTCATTTTGGTAAAAGTGAAGTTTAGTTATTTGGTTATATAAAGTTATTTTAACGATATTAATTTATGGGAATAATATATGAGTTTCAAATTTATATAAACCAAACCAAATGGTGACATGTTTCTTATAATATAAAAACATATCATATAAGTATATATCCTTATATTATTATAAATTAAATAAATACCTCAACATTGAGAAAATTATTTTGAAACAAAATTTTTATCCTAATATATTCATACATGATGAATAAAATTCTATTTTAAATCATTATATATTTTTGGGTTTGATCTCATTAACTTTTTATTGATAATAAACATTCTAATGATCAATGACCTCTATTACACTCAATAAGGATTTACACTTATTTTTATTTACATATATTTTCATTCCACCAATTTTATCAAAAATAGTAACATACTTATGTTTTATTACATATTTCCTTTCTTAATTATCCTTATATCTTATTAATATGATATTTTTTTGACAAACTTTACAATATGGTTTTTTTAATAATTTTATTTCCAAATTTCAAACCCTTGATTATCAAGATCATGATTAAATATTGAAGTTGAAATTTATTGAAGACATGAAGAATGTAACACCCAATTATTATTAAATAAGTAAATTTTATATGATATTTAATGTTACAATAAACATAAAAAATAAACATCCCATTAAATATATTTCATTAAATTTAATCTATTTGATAGCTTGCAGAACACCCAACACCATGTTTAAATGACCCCTAATATGGAATAATTCTATAACCAATATGTTATTTATGAGGATATTAATAGTAATAAATAAATTATGAAAATTATTTTTATCATTATATTAGAATTAAAATATGTTCTATCATAAATAAAATTAAATTTTCTCTAAAAAACAATATTTTTCTTAAAGACAGTTTGGTCACTATTTGCACACATAATTTAAAATAAATTTTCACCAAAATTAGAAAATATATTTGAAAAAATGGCCTTAAATTTTTAAATAATAATATGAAAATAAATATGGGGTGATTTATTGGTATTTTTCTAAAATACATCATTTTTATTGAATAGTGAAAATAGGGGTTTTAATTGAAATATGCATTTTAGTTTAAATAATCAGAAAGGGTAAAATAAATATTTAATTATCTTTAAAGTATGTTTTGTTATATGTTTTTAAAATATTACTTTTTAGGAAATTTTAAGCAATTTTATGTGAAATTTTGATACTAAAACGTTCTATGCTTTTTAGAAATTTATTTTCACATCTGAAAGTATAATATTAAATATTTTTCTTCAGATTATATGAATTCAATTTGAAAAAAATGGAGGTAATAATTATAATTATAATAATTTATATTATATAATATTTAAGAAAAATCCAATATTAATAATAAATTTAGTAAAAAGTAATTGTTTTTATTAAGGTAAAAACTGATTTATCCGGGAATAATCTAAACCAATAAGGGTTCAAATGTCCTATAAACTAATCTGAAACCCATATTATGGAAATATGTAGTTCTTATAACCTAAAATAGATGATAAAAACCAATTTTGAGTCTTTTTCATTATGAAATTTTGGGTGTAATTGAATATTCTGAAAAATTACATGTGTGTCCTCTCCCACACTTATAAAAGGACACCCCCTATCCTCCTCAAATAACACGTAAATATAAATTTTACTAGAAAAAGATAACTTAATAACATATTTAATCCCTAAAAACATCCTAAAACCCTTGGTTTGATCATAAATCTATAATTTATTAGCCTTTGGTGTAATCCTAATGAATTTTTTAAAGAATAGGTAACGTTATTAAACGAGTATTTTTATTTTCATTCTCCTTTAAAATTAATAAAATACTATTTTATAATTATAAGAAAACAAAAACATTTTATAATGTTTAAAAATATCTTTTAAATAGAATTTTTAAACTATATTCATCTTCACTTACATAAAATGAGAAATTAAACCATTGATCGTGTATATAGAGGACTATCGCCTCATTAACCAATGACATTCATTTTTAATCGCCACCATTTATAGATGGTTCTAATGATGGATTTAACACATTTCATTGATATATAATATAATATTAGACTAATATAATTATAATATCACATATACCATCTTAATTATTATTCAGTTTAAATATAATATTATCGCTTGTGTGTACGACAGACTACCGCCTCGCGAAGCTTTGTGATTCATTTTCCAGAGAAGATTTTTTTTACATAATAAAAATATATTTAATTATTATATGTGATATATAAATATATATTGATTATTTTATATTAATATATCACCCACTTCATTTTCCTTTCACTTATTAATTTAATTATGTCATCACTCATGTGTAGTTATGACCTACAATCTCCATGAAGTGATACTATTCATTTTAAATGTATATCCTTAAAGAATGATTATCAATATATATGAAATTGGAAAACATTATATTTATAATTTCAAATAAATATTAAAATTTTGGTTCTATTTCATATAACAATCAACCATAACATTAATGACAAATCATGAATGATAAAACAAAGCAATTAACACCTAAAAAAGTGAAAATAATGATATATAATTAAAAACTAGGTGGTAAAAGTTATAACAGTATCTTATATGAATTTTTAATATGAATATAGTTATGTTTTAAAATAATAAACTTATTGGAGATATTATAAAAGATATTAAATCATGATCTACCAAAAGGAAGCCTAAGGTAAGGGAAATCGTCAAATTTTCATTTCACTGAGACATGTTGTAATATTATGCACATAATATCATTTATATAATCTATATACTAATTATTTTACATGTAATATCCTGATTAATTAAATACTATTGATTTCTTTGAGTATCAAATTGAACAATTCTATCCAAATTTATTTTTTCCTAAATGTTACCAAGTAGTAATGAATTTTATCACTCAAATTATTTTAATTGGGTTATATTACTTATTTATTGTATTTGAAATTCTGTGATTTAGTTTGTTAGTATATTTTTCTATTTAATTATTTATTTAATATTTTTTTTGTTTATTTTATCATTAAACACATAATTAATTCATCGTTTAATTCTGACTTCAGCATTATGATATTTGTACTAGTTTATTTCTCTGTCATTTTTAATCTGGATTATTTATCCTTGAATTTACATTTTAGAATGTTTTTTATAATTATATTATAATATCATTTAATTTTATTAACCAATGTTTATTCGTGATTTTTTTAATGTTATTGTACCAAATTATACCTATTTGGTTTCTAAAATGATTGATAATATGTTTTTAATAAAATTTAGCCGTATTTCTCTCTTTAGTCAAAAATCCAATTTCGTCTAAAGTAGTTTATTATAATATTGATCTAAAAAATATAATAAAATTTTCTACATGATTCATTAATTAAATATTTACCCATTTTTTTCATTAAAAAAAGTTGAATGTAATCTTTTTACCATGTTCCAAACAAGGACCATTTGTAATTTACTAAATATGTGAAATTAATCATTATTCTAAAATGATGACATGTACGGAATTTTCCATCATTATACTTCTCAATGATTTAATAATTCCATTATATTATTCTATGGTTATTTTCAATGAAATTGTTTATCAAAATCAATTTTAATCATTTAAAAAATAATTTCATAGTTAAATATATTTTTCCCCAAGAATGTTTTTAATGATCATTTTATTGTATATCAATTATTAAACTTTTAAAAAAATTATTTTACATATAATATACTTATGATATGTTTTGTTGATTCCATCCTTATTATTTATATAGATGGTTTATGATGGTTTTTACCAAAGAATTAATCAAAATTTACTTAATTATTCATTTGTTTGTTATTGACCTTCCATTGAAATATCTAATTTTATTTGATCATTAGAAATATAATTTCCCCAAAATATCCACATTATATATAACATATATAATTTTTCGTATACCATATATCATTTCAACGTATGGTGTTTTATATTAAATTTTATTTGATTGATTGTGGAAATATTGATAAATTTGTATGCTTTACTGTAGATGGATATTTGTTGAAGAGGTATGTTGTTCATTTATTAAATATATAATTAGATATCGATGAATTAATTTCACTTAAAAATATAGCTTGGTATAATTATTGATATCCCCCCGATTCTTTAGTTGTCTCATGATATGAATCAGTAGGCTATACTTGGTTAAATGGGATTTAGGTGTATACATACACAACTTTTTTAAACTCACTTGTAAAATATCATTAATGTAGAGGAATCCTGATTGTTGAGATGGTGATATCATATAGTTTACCATTTTCATAATCAATATTTCATTTATTAGAATAAATGTTATTTTATCCATGATATTATATCTATATTAATTTCATTATATGTTTGTTGATTAAATTGAATTTTTATGTAGTTATTTAACATCCCATATTTATTATGCCTTATTCTATTATGATAGAAATATTATTGATTAAATGGAATGTTTTTTATATATTTACCTCACAATATTTATTATTCTAGTCATAATATTTAAATTTCATTTGAGTTTAGTTATTTACCATTACATTTTTTATGCATTTTGATTAATGATTGCTTCTAATGTACTTAAACCTTACTCAACAGTTTGGTTCCCCCTTATTTTTTTACATTACTAGGAATCTAGGTAGTTTAATAATAATGATATTCAAGGATATTTTAGCAAAAATAATGATATTATTGAATCAAATTTTGTGAATTTTTTAAAATGTAATATGGAAATCATGTATGTTTAATGTTTACCAAGATTACTAAGTTATTTGGTCTTCCAATGTGTGATTCCCTATATCATATGCGAATTTTGTAAACTAAGATCAAAGCCTCAGGTCACTATATTATATATCATTATAATTAAACAAAATCATATCCCTAGAGAGTGTCTATCCTAGTGTGCAATGTTATCCCCCATCATTTTGTGTCTGGTGAAGATTAAGTTAATTTCCAATACACCACTTTTAGGGTCACTGCACAGAGGTAAACATTCCATATAACCATATCCACCTTCTAGTGTCAACACTTGAATTAAATTGTAATTAATACCATATTCTTTCTACTTTAAAATAATTTATTGATTTCTTCTTATAATTTTTTGGTCACTCTTTTTTAACATTTTTCTCCAATCATAATCTCCAAAATATTACTTGTTACCTTAAATTATATAAAAAATTATATATAAATTGGAAATTATGATAAATAGTACCATACCAACCCATGAAATATCCTCAACAGATGATATAACATCCAATGTTACCTAAACACTACTCTGACACCAATTATAGTAACCAAAAAAGGTGTTTGTCTATTTAAATGGATTACAGAAATTATATCATCACTAAACCTAACAAATATTGTTTCTGTTATGATTTTCAAAGAGTAAGTGAAAAATAATAACTAACAGAACCCAGTTATTTGTATAGTAATTGATATTGTTTCCACAATATACAAAACTAAATAATCATTAAGATGACTCTAACATATTCCTGATATTTTATGAAAATGGTAAATTTGTAGGGAAAAAACTTGTATATTAATATTTCTATTCCTGGGGAAAAAATATTGGAATGGGTAATCTCAAATACTTAGAAATGGTAAGAATAATATATAATAATCAATGATCATATGTGATCATAAGATAAACATATGGTTAAGAAAAAGTAAGCAAAGAACGTAAACCAAAAATATCAATTCCATAACTAATAGGACAAAGATGATGATTATAAGAATATAAACAAGATATAATGTAATTATATTGTATGATCAAAGAATCATGAGATATTTTTCATCAATATAATAAATGAAATCATACGCAAATTTCAGGTCTCATTGTGTATATTTTCATAGTGGATAGAGTTCCATTGTTGATTTGGTTCACTCCTTGATCCCATAAACATGGTGGATAGATTCCCATGGTTGATTGGTTCACCCCTTATTTCATTAATCATGGTGTACAAAGTCCCATGGTTGGGAGTTCACTACCTAATACCAAAAAAACAAATCATGTGAAATTAATGTATACCCAATGCATTGGAGGAATATATAATTTTGATTGCACCCATCACAGAACATATTGTACATATGCTAATAGCCCATAAACAAGACATGCTAACCCTTGAGATGTAAATTATACCCAATGCATTTTAGGTATATATAATTTTTATACCACCCATCATAAATATAAATATATTGTGTTTACATTGATACATTTCCAACAAGTGGAATTGAAACCATTAATAAACTATAAGGATAACGAACCCCATGATAAAGATTTGGGTTTAATAATCTCGTCTCAATTGAAAATTGAAGGTAGTATCATAATAGTTTCTAAAATAAGAAGTATTTATATCATTTTGGATATACATATTCTCTGTAATAAATATTTTTGATTTGAAAATATATTCTGATTTTTGAAAGTTTATGAGCATGTTTATAGATATGTTATATTAATGAAATGAATTACATATGTGATTCATTTATAAACAATTAGAGGATAATTCTAGGAAGAAAATATATTATTATTTACCTTTCGAATATAATTGAACAATGATTTTCATATATAAAATAATTATGGTTTTTAAAATCAATTCATAGTTTAAGAATTATATGGGGTTGTAAATTACATGAAAAAATAAATCATAATGTTATCATATATGTTTAAATTTGTTATATGAATCCCACCCCATAAAATTGATAATAAAATATTCTATTCTAAATTGTAAAAGGAAAAGAAGATGTTAATATGATATTACACATAATTCAATATCCAATTAAAATTTAGAATGATGGGGAGAAGGTAAAAAATTACAATGAGGGGAAACTGTCATTAAATATTGTGAGAAGTATTCTAAATAATGATATAATTTTTTATTAAGAAAATAAAAAAGGTAATTAATTTGATTAAAAATATAATTTACCATGACATTATAATTAACATTTTGTTATATAAATTATTAAATAGGTATTGTAAAACAATATTAAAAAACTAATCATTATGACTCAAGAAAAAATTTGAGTCGAAAACATGCTAATAACTTTTTAATTTTTTGATTTAAAACCCCATTTGATGAAGAAAATTTTACATAACAATAAATATCATTACTTATAATAAAAATAGGATAAAAACATAATGTGAGATATAAAAACCATTCTAAAGAAATCATATTTTATAATAATAAATATGTCTCAATGGGTGGAAATCGAGACAAGATACCCTTATATGGTTCACAATTTGTTTTTTTCATGTTCATAACATTCTCAATAAAAAAATTATTTGTATTATATATATTATTGTTAACATTTTTATTATATATTTATTTTAATATTGACCATTTACAATATATGTTGTTTCATTATTATATTGTTCTTCTTGTTTCTGTATGAAAATTGAATTGATGTCAACATCAATTATAAATTTAATTGATCATATATGATATTTTAGTAATAAATAAAATTCAAAATATAACCATTAAATTACCATTAAAATCATTAATTAATTGTTATATTATTAAAATGTATGCTTTTAGTTCCCATAACAATCATAGATAGTGTTTCATATCGTTATTAAAATAGTTGGTAAAATCCACCAATACAACAACTCTCTTTATCTCGGTCAGATTGTATGGTTAAGAATGTACATAATATAATTATATTAAATTAATAATGATAATATTTAGATATTTTTACGTCCTTGAATCAAATTTTATGTTCTTTGTATAATGAATGAATGTCAATAAGAAAAATGAAAAAAGTTACATCGTGGAAGTAGTAGTCTTTACAATGAATGGTTAATGTTTTATTCTTATCCATGTTGATGGAAAGGTATAAATTATGACTGTTATATTAATATATTAAAAAAATTTATACTAATTATGTTGATTTAATTATATTTTATTTTTTAGGACAATTTCAAAAGATAAATATTAATAATAATATTTAATTAGAATATAATACTCAGGTTGGTACCTTTTACATTATAATGATTGTATCCTTGGAATTGAATGGATTAGGAAAAATTATTGAGACTAAAATATTACTAACCAGATATAGGATTATAGGTGGAATTTTTTTATAGAATTAATAAGGTATTATAAGTATTTTTAATGACATTATATTCTGGAAGTGTCACATTTTATAAGTGATAGAAAGGGATGTTTTGTGAATACCCATTAATATTAAATAATTTCATTACATTATTCAAATATAAATGAATCCTAAAGTCATAAATAGGGAAATTTTTGGTGATATTCAGAAGATCATACATCAAATATTATTTCAACACATTTTTTAATCATTTTTAAATACAATTGTTCTTATAGTTTTACATTTACAATTTTTAATTTTTAGTTGATAACCTCTTTTTATCCATGTGACATATATTTTACTAAACATATAAAATAACATATAGTAAAAAAATTGGGTGTTATTAACATATGTTTAATCTAAATGTAAGGTGATTAAATTTTTAATTAATATTTAAATAACATTTAAATTCAAACATTATATATATATATATATAGTTTTGTATAATTATGTTTTCCAACATTATGTGTTCTTAATATTATATTATATTTATTAACGATTTAATGAGGAATATTAAATTTAAAATAATATTGAATAATTAATAAATTAAACATTCTCGATGTTATTAATATATATTATTATATGGAATTTCAATAATATTCATAAAAATTGTTTTTAAATATTCATATTTTACCATTATCATGGTCGTTATGATTGATCATAGTAAAATTACTATTATTCACAAAAATAAAATTTACCATATTATATATTATGTTAATTTTGATCTAAAATATTAAATAATGTTTTGGATTTGATTTATATAATTACTGATGATTAATTTTTTAATATTACAAAATTAATCACCATTTAGAGTAAAATGGTACTTACATTTCCAAAATGATATACATGGGTTTTTTAAATACAAAATCATAATTATAAATAATTAGTTTTTATAATATTAATTAGGATCTAATGAAAATTCTATAAATAAAATTTAATAAATTCTTATAAAATGATAAACTCGTTCTAGTAAAGATTTTAACAGTATCGTTATTTTGTCACTATTCACATAAAAACAAATGTTTTCAGAAAAATCCAAAAAATCATAATAATCTATTTTTAAAATTCTATATAAAAAATGAATTTATAATCTCATAATTAATATTATGAAATTTATAAGTGTATTTTCTAAATATGATATATAACGATAAAATATTTTTATAGAAAAATATACACTATTTTTTTAATAGAAGTAAAAAAATGATATTTTTCTAAAATTAATGTTATAAATTAATCATTAAATCAATAAATAAAATATTATATAATACTAATTTTTAGTTATATATCTCCTCAATATTGACTTGATATATCTAAAAATAAGGTCAGATCTATTGTATAGTGACCAAGGATGCTCTTAAATGGATATTACATATTTTAGATGAATATTATATTCATTAAATAATATATTCTTGAGGACCATTACAGTTCAATTTCTTTCGATAAATGGAATAGAATCTAATAAATTCATTAAAATTATTTTGATTTATTAAATAAAATTATTCCCCATTTAGTACTCATACATAAAAACCTTTCTTTATAACCTGGAAAAATAAACTATTTGAAATGGTGAGAATAGATTCCTTGTAAGGGTAAATAAGGGATTTATATATGATTAGTATTTGTATTAGAGAATGAAAACATGATCATAACATTATAAAACCATATCTTTCCTATGAAAGATCATAACCATGAGTAACGAGACAGATATTGGATGTTCATAAAACATGAATAAAAAAAGAATCAAAGAACTTGATATATGAGAGCACTAAATTTTCATCAGACTTATAAGTAATCAATACACTTATGAATTGGTTCATTTGTGTCAGGGCTACAAACAAAGTCATTTATAACATGATATTTTTTGGATAACCACCCATGTACATGCTTTAAGAGTAAGAAAACCAAATGTGTACCCTCTCTTTTTGTCTTGGAAACATATTCTATGTACCCTATAATATTAGGCTTGGTATAACCCCTTTTGTACTATGTGAGCTCATATAACATCCTTTATTACCCAATTCATTGGATGGGTCTGTATATTCCACCTATGACATAATCCATGCTTTTTTACACATGATATTAAAAAAAATTATCATATCGGAACACATGAATTGAAATGGGTGTTACAAAAAATATCATGATAACATAAACTATTGAAAATAAAATGGTTTCATATTTATTTAATATTTTTATCATAACATAACCAATAGAAAAAAGTGAATTTCACAAGAATCTTATTGTGAAAGATCTCGTGTGAGAGAAATATGTTTTATAAAATTCATTTAATTTTATACATAAAACATTATGATAAAAATATTAGATCATGTTTTATATTAATAGAAAATCATAATTATCACAAAATTATGTCATTGTATATTGAAAATTATTTCTAAATATCGCATGGAATATTTTTAGAGGAAAATATATTTTAATGTTTTTAAAAAAACTTTTTAAAGAATAATTTTCTTGACAATCAATATACATGAAAAAAATATTTAAAAAATTATAAAGATACATTAAAAATAAATATTTGTTTTTGTGTAAGAAAATTTCCAACATGTTATACATTTTAATACCTAGATTCCATTCACATTTTCAACATAAACAATGTGGGATTTTTTGGAAACGTGTGGGAATATTACATTAAAAAAATATAACATTTAAATCATGGGTAAAAATATCATTAAAAAATAATTAGAATAATGTTAAATTAATTTTGAAAATAGTTTTAGAAAACATGGTTTTAGAAGAACAATTTCTTTTCGACAGAAATGAGTATTTTTCTTAAATTGTTATTTCTGTACTCTTATGTTCGTAAAAAGAGGGAAATGATGGAAAACATGTATAAGAATTTTATAATAATTGGGTAAAATAATTTTTATATTTGGACATAGTTCATTATAATACATAATTTTAGGCATAATCATAAACAATCCTAATAAACGATGAGTTTATAACATAGAATTCTTACCAATTTGGGAACATTGAACTGTAATCCCCACAAAGGAAAAAAAATTAAATAGAACATAAAATATATTAGAGATAAATAAATTCATTACATTATGTGTAAAAGGGGATATATATACACCATTTAAAATAATAAATGTGTCTAACATTACATATGTATTAAAGAATGAAAATTGGGAAAATTGTTTCTAACCACTTTGGTAACATTTGAAATGGACACACTATAAGAGAAACATCATCAAATGAATATTTATATCCCCAAAAAATTAAGGATTATAATTATTTAATACATTAAAGTATATTTTATACACCAAATAAAATAAATATGGGGTGAATCTAGCATGTGTCTAATATAGGTAAAACATGAGGTAAAAATCTCTTACTTCTGAAGTAATATTATAAATTGAAATCCCAAAAATATAATAACATAAAATGATAAATTAAATATAATTAAAAACTTTAATTAATGATATTACATGTCAATGATGATGTATATATACCACACAAAATAAATGAGGGGGAAATTTTCATATGTTTCCCAAAAATAAATGATAAACAAAAAAATTATTACATTGAGTATAAAATTCCTTCAAACACATATGAAAAAAATATAAATATAATTAAACTATAAATATTTTTAATAACCATATATAATAAACCATATATTTTGTACTTATTTTAATTTATAACCCATTTATTAATCATTTCATGTCAATTTCACATTTCAGGTAAAAACTTCACTGGTTTTTTTATATTTTTTTGATTTTTTTGTCCCACTTAAGATGATCATGGGTAAATCATATAAATAATAATAATGATGATGAAATAATTATCATAGGTATACATAATTTATAATTTTAATTCCAATCATGGATTTATGTTCTGATAGATGATGTACGTTTCAATCGTGGATACAGTAGGTTGTACATACGTCTGAATAACAGTTCTATTATTCAATAATAATTGTATAAATATAGTAAGTAATATATTATCATTAAATAATTATAATAATATCCTAAATACAATATTATTTTATTAAACATAATTATACATATCATCAATGTCGTTTAGTGGTGAAAAAAATAGTTTCATCGCTTCATGAAGGTTGTAGTCCACACCTACACAAATGACATTATCATCAATAAGTGAGTTTAAAATATAGAAATAAAATGATATATTATATATAAATCATGTTAAATATGACATTTCTATTAAAATTATGTCATTTATATCATATATATTTATTTAATTTATCCTTATTATCTTCTATGTGAAGAGTTGGTGAAAACGAATCAGATCCCTTCATGAGTCCATAGTCCACCATACACACATATGACTTTATAATATATATTTTTGAATTGAATGTATACAAATTTAATATATTATATAGTGAATTAATATTTATAATTACATTATATAACTATTATATATATTTTATATCCATTATTATACCCAACTGTGGGAGGTTGTAATGGAGAAACAGAGGACATCAACTCGTAAGGATGTAGTTTTCCACATACACAAACAATGATTTTATAACACATTTAATGGAAGTCGATATGATTCTATGTAATTAAAATGACATAAAACATAACAATATATTTATTTTACTTATATTATTATACCATCAATTATTTATAAAATTGAATAATGTGGAGAAAAAATAAAAAAATCATTGAAAAATGGTGCCTCTTCATCATGTGACCTCTTTAGGATTCTATGAGATGAATTCCAAGGATGGATTTCATCAAAAAAATATTGTTTCATAGATAGGGATATGAATTTACTAAATTTATTTGGAAGTTATTGGATGAAATAAAAGGTTTTATAATGTGTGAGGAAGATAGGATATGGGGTGGCCTTTTATAAGTAATCTGAGTTCTACACTTGTAATTTTTTTAATAAAAATTATGAACCAACAATTTTTACATTCCATGAGTGTCCAAAATTGATTATTATATAGAATTTTACTTTAAATAGTATAAATATGTATATAAAATATGTTTTAGAAAATTATTTATATAACTTCCCAACATGGGTGCCACACACCAGTACCCTGTACCAGTTTGTTACATGAACTAAAGTGTGCCAACTCATATTTATGAGGATTACAACAAGCATATACGATCTAATATGTGATGAGGGGAGACTATATACTCTTATTAAAGTATAAAAACAATTGAAAAAATAAAGAAGATACAACTGATAATAAATTAACCATATTTAATACCATAATAAGTAAATATAAATATCACATGATAATAAAAATAATAGTAATAAAATATCTAAATGCAGAGTAAGAAGTACGTCATTTCACATCAGTGAAAAGTTTAAAAAAAGTACACAAAATAAATACAATTCTGTATCATAATAGGTTCCCAATAATAATCATGGTTCCCTCATCCATACTCAGTCTTGTATCCCAACTCATCCATAACACATAGGGCTCTTCTTGTATCATATAATGAAAACATGATGTATGTTCTATTATTGATTAGTCATCCTGAGTAGTGTGTGAGTACAACATTTTTGGATACCGGTAATATCATAGAAACCACTCTCCATTGTATAATAGTTTATGTAGTTTTATAATGAATATTTTTCAAATGATAATGTAAAAATTTCCATATTAAATTATTTGTTAATTGTCCACATAATTCTTAGGTTATTGAAAACACATGAACTGTGAGTACTTCAGCCGATGTCAGAGTCCGAAACATACACTAAAGGAATATCACATTTCATTCTACCATGTGTTTTCATTAATAATTTCATTCTAATTTCATAATCATGTAGTTTGATCCTACAGTTTCAATCTTGCACTATGTAGGTATTTGGAGCAGCAATCCATATCCCAAAACGTAGTGACAACATTTAATACATATATATATTGGGGGCCTATATAGGTATTCATTCCCCCTCTGATTATTAAGAGTGGGGATCCTTATACCAAAACTAATTCAAGAACATAACATCTCATGGTTTCAATTCCACAACCAGTTTATCAAAAATTTCCACAATTAATTAATCATGCTATTTATGAATTTAAACTATCAACAACATTCATAATCCCATTATTCATTAATATAATAATCATTGTATTCACCAATATCATAATCACATATTGGACTACTTTCATACTCACGTGGTAAATCAATTAATTAATTCAATGTTGAATGATATTTTACAACGTGGAATTTTGAAATAAAAAATTACATACACATAACTATAATGAAGACTATGTCATATCACAAATACACCACCAATATCAGCATCATTGATAAACGATCGACAACTCCTTTTCCCCAATTTGATGTGTAAATATCAAAATCCCAATAGTGGGGAAGATATACGACCAATACCTAATATGAATAACCAATGTAATGAATATCTATTAGAACCATGATCTAACCCATTTCCAATTGAGGAATAATCATCCCACTTAATAAGGAAGGATTTATGGAAGATAAGTAAAACCAAATGGTGAATAAAAACATAACATTGATGAGATAATAATTTAATAAAATCATAGATTCATAACACATATACAATTAATGTACCTGTAATAACCAACTAACACATACATATACAAAACAAATTCATACACATTATACATATAATGAATCCTAGAACTATACACATCCAGAATTAAATCAGAATTCATAATGAAATCATAAACATACATAATTCATTTACAGTTCAATTTAAAATTTAGATGACAATTATATGTGGAATCCTGAATTAAATTCATAATATTATCGGTTTTTCATATACCAAATGTTTTTACTAGAAATGAAGTCCATTTTAAACAAAATACATACACCAGGAGTGATACTGGACACACCATGCCTCGGATTGAGGCATGGTTAACTCGTACACATCACAAATGACCCATGGATCTTTGTCCTAAAGTATCAACAAATTCCGAAAGAATTTGGTCGGTTTTCCATTTGTCAGTTTTTGTTTTCACTTAAAATGAAGTGATTTTTAAATAAAAGAGAGACACTTTGAGTGGTACCAGCCACACCACACCTCAGATTGAGATGGGGTAGACTTGTACACATCACAAATGACCCGTGGATCATTTTTCTATAGTATCAACACAATCAAAATCTGTTTGGTCAATTTTCTATATGTACATTAAATGTTGTCCATTTTGAACATAAGAGAGACACTTTGGGTGGTACCGGCCACACCATGACTCGGATTGATGCGTGGTTGACTCGTACATGTCACATATGACCCAAGGATCGTTGTCCAAATGTTTCAACAGATTCCGAATGCGCTTGGTCAGTTTTTCATATGCCAGTTTGTCTTTTCACTTGTAATCTTGTCCATTATAAACAAAAGAGACACTATTAGAGTGGTATCGGCCACACTGTGCCTCTGATTTTGATGTGTTTGACTCGTACACGACACAAATGACCCATGGATCATTTTCCTAAAGTATCAACACAACCCGAATCCATTTGGTTGTTTTCTGTATGCTAGTTAATGTTTTCACTTAAAATTATGTCCTTTTGAAACAAAAGAGAGATTCTTTGGGTGGTGTCGGCCACACCACCCCTCAGATAGAGGCAGGGTTGATCCGTACACATCACATATGACCCATGGATCATTGTTCTAAATTATCAACACAATTAGAATCTGTTTCTTCAGTTTTTCTTATGTACGTAAAATGTTGTCCATTTTAAACAGTAGAGAGACACTTAGAGTGATCTCGGCCACACCATGCCTAAGATTGAGGTGGAGTTGAATCGTACATGTCACATATGACCCATGGATCATTTTCTTAATGTATCAACACATTACGAATGCTTTTGGTAAGTTTTTTGTATGTCAGTTGTTGTTTTCACTTAAAATGATGTCCATTTTAAATAAAAGAGAGACACTATGAATGGTGTCAGCCACCTCGCGCCTCGGATTGAGGTGAGGTTTACTCGTACACATCACATATGACCCATGGATCGTTGTGCTAAAGTATCAACACAATCAGAATTAGTTTGGTCAGTTTTCCATATGCTAGTTAATATT
Organism: Viscum album; assembly: GCA_963277665.1. Classification (NCBI taxonomy): domain Eukaryota; kingdom Viridiplantae; phylum Streptophyta; class Magnoliopsida; order Santalales; family Viscaceae; genus Viscum; species Viscum album. Next base: position 1,068,180,062 of record OY728137.1, on the reverse strand, counting down.
TTCACATAAAATTAAGTCCATTTTAAAGAAAAGATAGACACTTTGATTGGTGTCAGCCACACCGCGCCTCAGATTAAGGAGAGGTTGACTCATACACATCACATATAACCCATGGATCATTCTCCTAAAGTTTCAATGAAAAGAAAATGTGTCTTTTTAGTTTTCCGAATGTACATAAAATTTATCCATTTTAAACCAATGATAGACACATAGAGTGATCTCGGCCACACCGCGACTCAGATTGAGCCAGAGTTGGCTCGTACACGTCACATATGCCCCATTTATCGTTGTGATAAAGTATCAACAGAATCTAAATGCATTTGGTCAGTTTTACGTATGCTTGTTGTTCTTTTCACTTATAATCATATCCATTTTAAACAAAAGGGACACACTTAGAGTGTTACCGGCCACACTGCACCTCAGATTTAGACAGGGTTGACTCGTACATGTCTCAAATGTCCCATGGATAATTCTCCTAAAGTATCAACACAATCCAAATGTGTGTGGTCGGTTTTCCGTATGCCATTTAATGTTTTCACATAAAATGATGTCCTTTAGAAACAAAAGAGAGACACATTGAGTGGTGCCGGCCACACCGCGCCTTAGATTGAGGTGGGGTTGATTTGTACACATCATAATGACCCATGGATCATTGTGCTAAAGTATCAACACAATTAGAATCTGTTTGGTCATTTTTTCGTATGTACTTAAAATATTTTCTATTTAAAATAAAAGAGAGACACTTAGAGTGATCCCAACCACACCATGCCTCAGATTGATGCGGGATTGACTCGTACACGTCAAAACTGACCCCTGGCTCATTCTTCTAACGTATCAACACAATCAGAATCCGTTTGGTCGGTTTCCCTTATGTATTTAAAATGTTATCCATTTTAAACATAAGAGAGACACTTTGGGTGGTGCCGGCCACACTGCAACTTGGATTGAGGCGTGGTTGACTCGTACACGTCACATATAACCCATGGATCGTTTTCCTAAAGATTCAACATATTCAGAATGCATTTGGTCAGTTTCTCGTATTCCAGTTGTTCTTTTCACTTATAATGCTATCCATTTTAAACAAAATATAAACAATTAGAGTGGTACCGGCCACACCGCACCTCGTATTTAGACGGGGTTGACTAGTACATGTCTCAAATGACCCATGGATCATTTTACTAATGTATTAACACAATCAAAATGTGTTTGGTTAGTTTTCGGTATGTCAGTTGATGTTTTCACTTAAAATGATGTCCTTTGAAAACCAAAGGGAGACACTTTGAGTGGTGCAGGCCACACTATGCCTCAGATTGAGGTAGGGTTGATTCGTACATGTCACATATTACCCATTGATCGTTGTGATAATGTATCAACACAATCAAAATCTGTTTTGTTAGTTTTTCATATGTACTTAAAATGATGTCCATTTAAAAAAAGAGAGACACTTAGAGTGATCCTAGCCACACTGTGCCTTGTATTGAGTCAGGGTTGACTCGTACACATCAAATATGACCCATGGATCGTTTTCCTAAAGCATCAACAAATTCCGAATGCATATGGTTAGTTTTTCGAATGTTAGTTGTTGTTTTCACTTAAAATGATGTCCATTTTAATCAAAAGAGAGACACTATGAATGGTTCCAGACACACCATGCCTCATATTGAGGAGAGGTTGACTCGTACTTTTCACATATGACCCATGGATCGTTGTGCTAAAGTGCAGAATCTGTTTGGTCGGTTTTCTGTATGCTAGTTGTTGTTTTCACTTAAAATGAAGTCCATTTTAAACAAAATATAGACACTTTGAGTGGTTTCAGACACACCACACCTCGGATTGAGTTGAGGTTCACACATACACATCACATACCACCCATGGATCATTATCCTAAAGTTTCAACAGAAACCGAATGCGTTTGGTCGGTTTTCCGTATGTAAATAAAATGTTGTCCATTTTTAAAAAAAAAGAGAGACACTAAGAGTGATCCCAGCCACAATGTGACTCAGATTGAGGCTGGGCTGGCTTGTACACATAACATATGACCCATGGATTGTTCTAATAAAGTATCAATAGAATATGAATGCGTTTGGTTGGTTTTCCATATGCCAGTTGTTCTTTTCACTTATAATCCTGTCCATCTTAAACAAAAGAGACAAAGATAGAGTAGTACCAGCCACATCGCACCTCAGATTTAGACAGGGTTGACCCGTACACATCTCAAATGACCAATGGATCATTGTCCTAAATTATCAACGCAATCTGAATGCATTTGGTCTGTATTCTGTTGGCTAGTTGATGTTTTCACTTAAAATGATGTACTTTTGAATCAAAAGAGAAACACTTTGAGTGGTGTCGGCCACACAGTGCCTTAGATTGAGGCATGGTTGACTCGTACATGTCACATTTGATCTATGGATCATTGTTCTAATGTATCAACACTATTGTAATGTCACGACCCATCCTCGGGGCCCGTGCCGTGACTACCCCAAATCCCTCCCTCCATAGGCCAAGGGCTGGCGACTAGCACCAAGGCGTAATTCCTGGTAGAAAGGGAAGGCATTTCCTTTGTAAAGTAAACAAACACCAAAGAGAAAGAAAGAATAATTAAAGAATAAGTAAAAACTGGGTACAATAGTAAGTGTAGAAAAGTAGGTGGTCCAGAATACAAACCCAAACTGAAAGTAAAGTACAACTGAAAAAGGGAGTACAACAACTGAAAATTAAAGCCGCAGCCTCGAGCCATCCAGTGGAAGTCCCACCTGAAGGGTGGGTACAGATAGCCTCCACAGCTCCTCATATCTAACCGTCTACTCTGAGTATGCCCTGCCCAGTGGTCCACCTCCGGGTACCGACCTGCTCCTTGTGCCTCATCCACGATTAGTGATGTCTGTCGTCTGTAACCAACACAACGTAGTGTCAGCATAGACCGTGAAGGGGTGAGTATAAGCTATTGAGTAGGGACCCCGAGACCCTCTAAGGTCTTCTAGAATCCACAAAGGATAATCCACAATGGAAAGATACAATCAAGAAGTAACATCTGACACTACTTAGGTATATGCCCATACATATACCTAAGTCATCAATTCTCATTCGGCTCCAACATCCGAGCTCAAGTATAACTCAGTCCACACCGGAAATCACATCCCAATCCATAGAGGAAAACATATCATAATCCAAACAGGATATCAAGTCAATCTTATCGAAGATAAGGATTGAAATTCAAGATTTAGCTCACACATGTATACTTCTTCGTAAGACGATATTGATGATCAGATGTAGCCACTAGTTCATCTAAGCCATTGATCCCACATAGGATTGATAGGTACTAACGCCCGCAATGACCCACAAAGGATCGATAGGTAACTAATCCCTGAAATGACCCACAAAGGATCGATAGGTAACTAACCCCCGCAATGACCCACAGAGGATCAGACCCACACAGGATCTGTAGGCACTGGCCCACACAAGACCGCTGAGCACTAACCCACACAGGATCTGACCCACACAGGATGAGTAGCACCGATCCACGTAGGATCTCTGAGTTCTGTAGTCATCGTTGTCGAATCCATGGATGATTTTTTACAGTCGTCATTGTCGTCGCAGTTGCAGTCAGCTCTAGGGTTCCTGCACACAGCAAGCTCATTCGGGAGGGTCCGCCCCACGAGCCGAAGGGCTGATACATCAACTGACACATAGTCTGGAGTTTATGTATTCAAAAGTTCTGCATCATCAATAAGAACTCAACGTCATAAATGGCACATCAATCGGGCGCCCGGTCTGAGAGTTATTGGCTTTTTGTCCCAGGGGCCCAGTTGGTTTTTAAGTCAAAACCAACCATACCATACTCCAACTGCGTCCAAAACTAGAGCAGAGTAAGCCAAAAGGTCCATCCCACTAATAGGAATCCATCAAAATCAACCACACGTCAATCAGATGTCCAGAGCTCAAGTTAAAAGAGTTTCCACTCTGAGGGCCTGGTTGGTTTCGTGTACGAACCAACCCAGCTGAACCCAAAGTTCTCTGAAACCTTGAGTGTAATATACCAAAACGACCGTCTCAATCCAAGGATCGCATCTCAGCTGAAAGTGCGTCAATTGGAGGTCTGTAATCCATGTTATGGGCAAAAGACAGTGAGAGGTCCGGTATTAGGTGGTTCGGGCCCGGTCCGACCCGGCCTGGTACCCCCTGGGTCTGCTCGAACCGGGTCGACCTGACCCGGGTCTGGGTCCGGCCCATTATGACACTGCTCGGCTTGGCCGGTGAACTATGCGGATCGGCCGTAATGGCCGAGCGGAGAGGGGGGGGGGCATTGCCCCCCGCTTAGTGAAACGGCGGCCCCCATGTGGGGGGATGAACCTGATGCCCAACCGGGGGTTACAAACCCCTGGTTTTCCCCCTGACCGGTCGGCCGGCTGCTGCCGCCATGGGACCGGGGTGGTCCCGTCCCCCTGCTCCGACACCGGCAGCCGGAAACCGGCCGCTGTTCCCTACTCCGCCGCGGCCCCACTCCGATCGTAGTGCTTTTTTGGTTCTCTGGCGTGGCGCGACGGCACCGCGTCTTTGGTTCGCCTTCAACGGCGCGGTGCGACGGCACTATGCTTTTCCATCTTTCTTTAATATTTCCCACGTGGTGCTTCGGCACTTCGTTGCCTTGCTCATGCCACAGACAATATCAAACAACCAAAGGGGAGAGGAGGGTCGGCCGTGTTCGTGCGGCCTGACCTCCTCCCATTATTGCGATAACAGGCGGCCCAAATAAGACGATAAGTGAACGATTATAGTAATCAGGAACAAATGAAATAATAACCCCCTACCTCGCGCGTAGTCGTCGAATGAGGTTGTCGCGGAAAGGGACGTCGCAGAATTGATCATCGCGGAAGAAGGCGTCGCGAAAGAAGGATCGTCACGTCGCGGAGAAAAGATTTGTTAGCATCGCGTCGTCGATCTCCTAGGATCTTGCGTTCTAGTCGACCTTCATCGGAGGTCGGCGTTCTTCATGTTCTTTGCATTCTTCGTCGAGGAGTAAGAACATCAAGACTTCAAGCAAATTCTCCCAAGCCTCTCACAACCCAACAACCCTTTATAAAATAAGAGTTTGCCTTATTTTGTTTCTCAAGCCATGTGTTTTGAAAATAAAAAACGAAAAAAACAATTAAACAAATTAAATACAACATTTAAACCGCCCAAATTAATTGAGGAGTTTCATAAACAGAAAAACACAAGGGTTGACTTCCACTTAATAGGGGTGCGGGTGCGTTACCTTAAAAAAAGGGGTTGAGGAAGTTGAAAGAAACAGTGGGGCTCATGTGGGCCCCACCTCAAAAATATCCTACCTAGTGGGTTTGATATTGTGGGTCCCACTCCAAACAGTTAGCTCTGGTTAAACAACATTAAATAAAATAAAAATTGGTCGCACCGTTTTTATTTTATTCCATTACTTAACCCAAAAATTTTAAAACCACACCCGAGCAAAGGCAACTCCGAAAAAGGTGTTTCTAAGCAATTATCGGCGCTGCGATTCCATCGGTGCCCTCAAAATTCGATTCCGAGCACCAGTTCACAAGTTAGAAAAACCCGCTCGTTCGTTCACTGAACGTACCCGAGCTAACCATCATAAAATGATTCTGGGCACACCGGGCCTCGGAATCAGGTGTCTTCAGAAACTGCGTTCTTGTAAAATCCCAATGAAAATTTAGAAAAAGAATTCCCTTGAATTTTACGGGTCTTTACATTAATCCCACCTCATGGATTTACGTCTCAGAAAATATATATCATAAACTAGAGAAACAAATGTGGGTACTGAGCACGCATCTGAGCCTCCCGCTCCCAAGTGCTCTTCTGGATGTTCTCGTGCTACCATCTGATGCGCACTAGAGGAATCGACCGTCCATGTAGGACTCGATCCTGTCGATCCTCAATTTCCACCGAGACCACCGCAAAAGTTTCCCCATCATCAATGTCCATCTCCCCATGGTCAATGATATGCGTTAGGTCATGCACGTATCTCCTCAGCTATGATACGTGGAAGATGTCGTGCACCCTGTGCAACTTAGGTGGTAGAGCCAGGCGATAAGCCACCTCGCCAATCCTGCTAAGGACCTGGAATGGTCCGATGAAGCGTGGAGACAACTTGCCGCCTCGGCCAAATCTTTGTAATCCACGTCGAGGTGAGACCTGCAAGAAGACGTGGTCGCCATCCTCAAACTCTAGTGGCCTCCACCTCCTATCAGCATAAGATTTCTGCCGGCTCTGAGCTATCCTCATCCGCTCTTGGATGACCTGGACCCTCTCTGTCATGGCCTGGACCATCTCCGGTCCCACAAGTGCTGACTCCCTAGGGTTTGTCCAGCACAGTAGTGATCTGCAAGGTCGGTCGTACAACGCCTCGTATGGTGCCATCCCGATGGTGGAGTGGTTGCTGTTTTTGTACACGAACTCCACCAAGGGTAGGTGGTCCTCCCAGCTGTAACCAAAGTCGAGGACACATGCGCGGAGCATGTCCTCGAGAGTCTGAATGGTCCTCTCCATCTGACCATCCGTCTAAGGGTGAAAGGCGGTGCTCAGGCGTAGTTGCATCCCCAATGCCTCCTATAACCCCTTACAAAGCTGGGAAGTAAAGAGACCATTTCGACCGGAGATGATAGATGATGGAACACCATGAATCCGTAAAATCTCCTAAATGTTGAGGCTTCTGAAGCTCTCTACTGAGCCCTACTCTCTGAGGGGTAAGAAGTAAGCCGACATGGTGAGTTTGTCGACAATCACCCAAATAGAGTCGTAACCTCTGAAAGTGTGTGGATGTCCAGTCACGAAGTCAATAGATATCCCGTCCCACTTCCACTCCGGGACCTCCAAGGGATGCACCAAGCCTGCTGGTACCTGGTTCTCTGCCTTCACCTACTGGCAGGTGAGGCATCGAGAAATGAACTCTACCACAACCTTCTTCATGCCCGGCCACCAGTGCTATCGTCTGAGATCCTGGTACATCATCACCACTCCAGGATATACCGCCAAGGGGATGTCTGAAACTCTCTCAGCACCTCCTCCCGTAAAGCAACTAGTACCAGGGTACGTCCTTTGAAAAGGATGTTGTGCTCTCGTCCTACAGAGAAACCATCAGCTGCCTATCTTGAGGATATCTGTGCATTCCGTGTCTCAGAGTCGGCGTCCCCATGCTGTGCCTCTCTGACCCGCTGCAGTAGTGGAGGAGTGACTGTGAGTGACTGAAGGAACGTTGCTCCATCTCTATCCACGAAATATATCTACAAAGTGGCTAGCTGCTCTGTCGCCTCCCCAAGTGGTTGAATGCCCAACCTCCTGTTGAGTGCATCGGCTACTACATTCCCCTTTCTTGGATTATAGACTATCTCAAAGTCATAGACTTGGAGGAACTCGAGCCATCGTCGCTATCTCAGGTTCAGGTCCTTCTGCAAGAAGATGCACCTGAGACTCTGATGGTCAGAATAGACTATAAAGCGCTCTCTCATCAGATAGTGTCGACACATCTTCAGAGCAAAGACCACTGCTGCTAACTCCAGGTCATGGGTAGAATAGTTTTTCTCATGCGGCCTCAACTGAAGTGATCCATAGGCGATCACTGCCCGCTCCTGCATCAGGACACATCCGGATCTAGTCCCTGATGCATCACAGTAGACTACGTACCCTACTCCCTCCTCTGGTAGCCTCAAAATAGGTGCGCTGGTCAATCTATATCTCAGCTCCTGGAAGCTCTGCTGACATCTGTCTGACCACAAAAAGGGTTTCCCCTTCTTTGTCAGACTTGATATTGGTGCCACAAATTTGTACAAGTCTGGAAAAAATCTCTGATAGTTCCCAGCTAGTCCCAAGAAACTCTGCACCTCCGTCACTCTACTAGGTGGCTCCCAAGCGAGCACTGCTTCTATCTTCACAGGATCCACTGCTACTCCCGCCTCAGAGATGATGTGTCCCAAGAAGTGGACCTCATGTATCCATAACTAACACTTCGAGATATTTCCATACATCTAGTTCTCTCAAAGTGTGTCTAGTACAACCTTTAAGTGTAAACATGATCCTCCTCAGTCGTCGATTATATAAAAATGTCATCAATGAAAACCACGAAAAATAGATTGATGTATGGCTGAAAGATCCTGTTCATGAGGCCCATGAACACTGCTGGAGAATTGGTCATGCAAAAATGCATAACCAAGAACTCATAGTGGCCATACCAACATCTAAAGGACGTCTTCTCCACGTCCTCGTCCCGAACTCTGAGCTGATGATAGCCTGACCTGAGATCTATCTTCAAGAACCACCGTGCTCCCTTGAGCTGATTGAAGAGGTCATCAATCCTTGGTAGCGGATACTTGTTCCTCAGTTTCACCTTTTTCAGACGATGATAGTCGACACAAAGTCTCAAGCTCCCGTCTACCTTCTTGGCGAACAATATCGGGGAAGCCCAGGGTGAAACACTGGGTCCGATGAATCTCTTGCCCTGCAAGTCCTCCAACTGTACTCGTAGACCTCGAAGCTCAGCAGGGGCCATCCGATATGCTGGAGTGAATATCGGGGCTATCACGGGGTACATGTCAATATAAAAGTCTACCTCTCTGTGAGGAGGTAGTCATGGAACGTCGTCGGGGAAAACGTCTGCATACTAATCCACCACTGCAGAAAAACTAGGACTACGCATGTAAACTTCTCCTAGGATGAGGCTATCCAACTGATGAGTGATGGGATGTCCACTCCTCTACGAGAGTCCATCATGTACTGCGAAGGCTCCCTTATCGCCGGTGAAGGTGAACCTGCTCCCGTTGGTACGTACACACCGAACCTTGCACCTAATACAGTCAATCTGAGAATGGACTGTAGATAACCAATCCATTCCCATGATGACGTCGTAAGGCCTCAACGCCGCTAAAAAAAGATCATATCAGAAGCTCTCGCCACCTAGATTAAGCACACACTGCCGACACCAGTGCATAATCATCGAGTCTGCTCTCATAGGAGTCTCTAGCCATAAGGATCGAGCCAACGGCTCTATCGGAATCTCCGAGCTCCGAACAAGGGCACCAGCTATGAAATAATGGATTTCTCCTGTGTCTATAAGAACTACAGCAAGGGTGGAATAGACATATAAAGTACCTCGAATAATATCAGGCGCGCCGTGGTCGTAGGCCTCCGTTGCCTAAAGCTGTACTTATCTCTGCCCGCCAGCTCCCTATGGTCGGGGTGGGCCTTCTGGTGGTGGTAGTGGTGGAGCCTCAAAGTATCACCCACCACCTGCTTCTCTTCCATCTCCTTTGCCTCGTCAAACTGCTCCCTACGGACCGCCACGGTCGACCCTTTGCCTCTGCTTGGGGGGTCCATCAACCATCTGCTGCTCCTCGGCACGGCGGGTCGGGCAGTCAGGAGCCATGTGACCCATCCCACCGCATGCGTAGCACTGTCTGCCTCTCGAAAGACTGGCTCTACGCTGAGTTCCCTTCACCTCTAAGCCAGTGTCCTAAGGTTGTTTGCCTGAAGGTCCAGTCTTCCTGGACCCATGAGCCATCCGTCAACATCCTACTGCAGAAGACTCTACTACGTGCCGCCCTGCGGTAGCTATCGCTGTTGATGTAGACTTAGCAAGGAATCTATCGATGACAACGGCTCGCTCCAGTACCCCTGCCTGTGTTGGAATGCTGAGGGAGATCAGAGACGCCCTGATCTCATGCCTTAATCCCTGCTCAAAGGTCCGGGCCCAGAATAATGGGTCTTCTACCATGCCTGTCGAATAGCGTGAGAGATCTGTAAATCTCACCAAGTACTAGGCAACCGTCAAGCTGCCCTGCCACAGCTGTGGAAGCTCCTGGATGCACACCGCACGAAGGGTGGCTGGGACGAACTCCGAGCAGAAGAGGCTCTCACAGTCCGTCTAGAGGATAGATGCTTCTTCGTGCACCTGGAGCATCAAGCTCCACCATCTGTCTGCTGCCATGTGCTGGAAGCTAGCTGCGAGGATCACCATGAGGTCTGCTGGTGTCCTCACTAACCTGAAAACTAGTACAACAGCCTCCATCCAATCCTCGGCTTCCTGAGGGTCCGTCTCCCCACAAAACCTAGGCGGTCGCTGACGCTGAAACTCGTGCAGTGCACTAAGGTAATGTGCATCGTCAGCGGTTGGGTCTGGTAGCAGTGGTGGCTCGGCGGGTAGAGGTACCGCCAGTGCCTCTGCTGTCAAAGGTCCCTGTATCGAGGCCTCGTCGCTCGGTGGGCTATCATCATGCACAACGCTTGGAACCCTAGTTGGCTGTCATTGTGGGGCCATACTAAAATAAACAAGTGCGCCACAATCAAAAAGTATACCTTGTGAGCTGACATAAAGTAATCACAAATAAAACTTGAAACACACATGTAATCAATGTTTTCGTGCATTAAGTCGGAAATCAGAAGTCAGGGTCTAGGTGTACGGATACGTCGGCCATCGCACCAACACTAGACTCCCTAGACTGATAGCTACACTCAATAATCTTAACATTATTGCTTCACATAGAAAAAGATCTGAGTCCTGAGTTCTGCGGTAGAACCGAACTCCTCTGATACCAATTTGTCACGACTCATCCCTAGGGCCTGTGTCGTGACTACCCAAAGCCCGACTTCCATAGGCCAGGGGCTGGCGACTAGCACCAAGGTGTAATTCCCGATAAAAAGGTATGTCATTGCCTTTTTAATGTAAACAAACAACATAGTGTAAGGAAGGAGACGTAAATACTAAGTAAAAACTGGGTACAATAGTATGTGTGGAAAAGTAGGTGGGCCAGAATACAAACTCAATCTGAAAGAAAAGTACAACTGAAAAATGGAGTACTACAACTGAAAAGTAACGCTGTATCCTCGATCCATCCACTGGATGTCCCACATAAAGGGTGGGTACAGATAGCCTCCACATCTCCTCGGGTCCAGCCGTCCGCTCCGAGTACACCCCTCCCAGTGGTCCACCTCCGGGCATAGACCTGCTCCTTATGCCTCATCCACAATCAGCGATGTTCATCTTCTACAACCAACACAACATAGTGCGGGAATACCCCGTGCAGGGGTGAGTATAAGCTACTCAGTAGGGACCCTAAGACCCCCGAAGGTCTCCCAGGATCCCCAAAGGATAATCCACAAAGGAAAGATACAATCACAAAGTAACATCCGACACTACTTAGGTATATTCCCATACATATACCTAATTCATCAATTCTCGTTCGGCATCCGAGATCAATTACAACACAGTCCACACATGAAATTACAACCCAATCCACACAAGAAAGCATATTTAATCCACACAGAATATCAAGTCAATCTTATCGAAGATAAGTATTGAAAGTTAAGATTCATCTCACACAGGTATACTTCTTCGTAAGACGATAGAGATGATCAGATGTAGCCACTAATTCATCTAAGCTGTCGGACCCACACAGTATCAATAGGTACTAACCCCCGCAATGACCCACAAAGGATCGATAGGTAACTAACCCCCGAAATGACCCAAAAAGGATCGATAGGTAACTAACCCCCGCAATGACCCACCCATGAACGGACCCACACAGGATCTGTAGGCACTGGCCTACACAGGACTGCTGAGAGCTGACCCACATAGGGTCTGACCCACACAGGATTGGTAGCACTGATCCACGTAGGATCACTGAGTGCTGTAGTCGTCACCGTCGAATCCATGGAGGATTTGTTAACAGTAGTCATTATCGTCGCAGTCGCAGCCAGCTCTAGGGTTCCCGCACACAGAAAGCTCGTTCGGGAGGGTCTGCTACACGAGCTGAGGGGATGATACATAAACTGACACATAGGCCGGAGTTGATGTATTCAAAATTTCCGCATCACCAACAGGAACTCAACGTCAAAGACGGCGCATCAATCGGACGCTCGGTCTGAGAGTTATTGTATTTTTCGTCCCAGGGGCCCGATTGGTTTTTATGTCAAAACCAACTCGACCATATGTCAACTGCATCCAAACCTCGAGCAGAGTAAGCCAAAAAGTTCCTCACTAAGAGAAATCCATCAAAATAGACGGCACGTCAATCGAACTCCCGGAGCTTAAGTTATAAATGTTTCCGCTCCGAGGGCCCGGTTGGTTTCGTGTACGAACCAACCTGGCCAAACCCAAAGTTCTCCGAAACCTTGAGTTTAATATACAAAAACGAACATCTCGATCCAAGGATCGCATCGCAGCTGACGGTACATCGATCGGAGGTCTGCAGCCCACATTATAGGCAAAGGACCGTGAGAGGTCCGGTATTAGGGGGTTCAGACCCGGTCTGACCCGGCCCGGTACCCCCTGGGTCGGCTCGAACCGGGTCGACCCGACCCGGGTCCGTGTCTGGCCCATTAGGGACCGGCCCGGCCCGGCCTGGGAGCGGTCCGGCCTGGTCGGCGAGCCAGGCGGCATGGCTGTAACGGCCGAGCGAAGAGGGGGGGGGGCGCTGCCTCCCGCATAGTGAAACTGCGGCCCCCATGTGGGGGCCTGTCATGCTGGACAACCAGGGGTTACGATCCCCTGGTTTTCCCCCTGACCGGTCGGCCCACTCCGGTAGGCCAGCTGCTGCCACCACGGGACCAGGCGGTCCCATCCCCCTGCTCCGACGCCTGCGGCTGAAAACCGGCCGCCGTTACCTGCTCCGGCGCGGCCTATGGCCGCGCCCTTGGTACGTCCAGCGCAGCGCGTTGGCACTGCGCCCCTCCGCTGCGGCCCTGCTCTGGTCGCAGTGCTTTTTTGTTTCTCCGGTGCGGCGCGACGGCGTCGCGTCTTTGGTTCGTCTCCAACGGCGCGGCGCGATGGCGCTGTGCTTCTCCCCCTTTCTTTAATATTTCCTGCTCGATTCTTCGGCACCGCTTTGCCTTTCTCGTGTCGCAAGCAATATCAAACAACCAAAGAGGAGAGGAGGGTCGGCCATGTTCGTGTGGTCCGACCTCCACCCTTTATTGCGATAATAGGAAGCCCAAATAAGATGATAAGTCAACGATGAATGTAATCAGGAACAAATGAAATGATAAACCCCCTACCTCGAATGTAGTCGTCAAACGAGGTTGCCGCGGAAAGGGACGTCGCGGAATTGATCGTCGCAGAAGGAGGCGTCATGGAAGGAGGATCGTCGTGTCATGGAGAAAAGAATCGTCAGCGTCGCGTCATCGATCTCCAAGGATCCGGCATTCTTGTCGACCTTCATCGGAGGTCGGCGTTCTTCCCATTCTTCGAGTTCTTCACGTTCTTCGTTGAGGAGGAAGAACTTCAAGACTTCAAGCAAATTCTCCCAAGCCTCTCACAACCCAACAACCCTTAATGAAATAACAGTTGGCCTTGTTTTATTTTGCAAGCCATGCGTTTTGAAAATCAAATACAAAACAATCAATTAAACGAATTAATTGCAACGTATAAACTGCAAAAATTAATTGAGGCGTTTCATAAATAGAAAAACACAAGGGTTGACTTCCACAAAATAGGGGTGCGGGTGCGTTACCTTAAAAAAGGGGTTGAGGAAGTTGAAAGAAACGGTGGGGATCGTGTGGGCCCCACCTCACATATATCCTACCTATTGGGTAGGATATTGTGGGTCCCACTCCAAACACTTAGCTTAGGTTAAACAACTTTATGTAAAATAAAAATTGGTCGCACCATTTTTATTTTATTCCTTTACTTAACCCAAAAATTTTAAAACAACACCCGAGAAAATGCAACTCCGTAAAAGGTGTTTCTAAGCAATTACTGGTGTTGCGATTCCATCGGTGCCCTCCGAATTCGATTCCGAGCAACGGTTCAAATGTTAGAAATAACTTGCTCATTCGTTCACTGAACGTACCTGAGCTAAACTTCGTAAAATGATTCCGCGCACACCGGGCCTCGGAATCAGGTGCCGTTAGAAACTGCGTTCTTGTAAAATCATAAATAAAATTAAGAAAAAAAATTTCCCTTGATTTTTATGGGTCTTTACATGTAATCTGTTTGGTCAGTTTTCTGTTTGTACTTAAAATGTTGTCCATTTTAAACAAAAGAGAGACTCCTAGAGTGATCCTGACGACACTGCGACCCGGATTGAGTTGGGGTAGACTCGTACACATCACAAATGACCCATGGTTCATTGTGATAAAGTATCAATAGAATCTGAATTCATCTGGTCATTTTTCCATATTCCAGTTTTCTTTTCACTTAAAATCTCGGCCACACCGCGCCTTGGATTTATATGGGGATGACTCTTACATGTCACTTTGAGTGGTGTTAGCCACACCACGCCTCGAATATAGGCGGCCTTGTTTGACAAGTATCTCACATAGGGGACAAGGTATCACCTGAGGCATGGTATTATCATCTTGCAAAACAGACATGTCCTCAGTTTATCTTCATGGAATAAACATCACTCATGAGTAATATAAACCATCCTGGTAGACCTCACCTAGAAACCAAATAACTCATCATGGAATTTCAAGTCAAAATTATTTGAGCATGATGAGTCCATCCATGAGTTTTTAACTTGTAACCCATGTCTTATCCTGACAATTGACAAGTAAACCAAATCAAACAAGGCATAATTTACAAAACATGGAGAATGTACAACAAGGCTTTATATTCAATTTAAAGCATATCATCACATGAATTTGATGAGAATCAACTAATAATCTTACCAAGACATTCATATAATTCTAGACATAAAAAATGGAATAATCCAAAATAACATTGCTTGATTAAAGAAATAAAAAAGGCATGTGAAATCAAGGAAGAGGGAGGGCGGCTGCCTGGGTGTCCAGGGAGGAGGGTCAGGGGGTTGTCCGGGGTCTAGGGATGATGGTGGGGGGGGGGGGGGGGGGGGCTGTCTCAGGGGCTATCCGAAGACCAAGGGGGAGGGTGGCAGGGCTGTCCGGGTGGTGTCCTGGGGGATGTCCGGGGACCAAGGAGGATGGTGGGGGCTGTCCGGGGGGTGTCTGGGGGGGGGGGGGGGGGGGCTGTCCAGGGAACAAGGAGGAGGGTGGGGCGGGGGCTGTCCGGGTGGCTATCCAGGGTCTAGGGAGGAGGGTGGGGGGATGTTTAGGGGGATGTCCGCGGGGTTGTCCGAGGGGGTGTCTGGGGGCTGTCCGAGGACCAAGGAGGAGGGTGGGGGCTGTTCGGGGGGCAGTACAAGGGGTGTTCGGGGGGTTGTCTGGGGTCCATGGAGGAGGGTGGGGGGATATTTGAGGGGCTGTCTGTGGGGCTGTCCAGGGAGTTCCCAAAAACACAAAACACAAAAAACATGCTCAAGATACATTTCAACCACTAAAAGACATCAAAATTCATGAAAACAGACAATATATAAAAATAACTCAATTACCATACTATACTATAGGTTTAGATAAAACCAAAAAGTAGAATAGATTAAACATCAAATCTCAGTAATATTAGTAAAAAATTTAACAGATCAATTTGTCCCACATCACCATAACTATCATCACCATCATCATCACCCTCATCCTCGTGGTCATCATTGTCCTCATCATCATCCTTTCCCTCTTAAATTCCCTCCTCCTCGCCCTCGCCCTCCGCCTCGCCCTCCACCTCCACCTCGCCCTCCTCCTCTCTCTCCTCTTCCGCATCAAACTCCTCGCCATCATCATCGTCAGGCTGGACATCATCTTGACCACCACTAGAACTGCCACCTGGTGCACCATATATAAAATGTATCGACGACATATATTCATCAAAAGTTGGGATGGTCTCTGGTGGAAGTGATGGATGTAAAACTTCAATAAATTTCATAAATGCACTATTTTTCCTAGTAGACTTTTCTTCCCTCTCTATGGACCTTTTGATAGCATGTTCTACCTATGCCCTAACTTTTTGCAGCTCGGTGGCACCACAACTCATACCTAAGGAGGGCCAATACTTCGTCAGTGCTATGCTAGGTCTGCAGCATACTCTGACAGAATGCTCCTCTCCCAACACCTGATGTAAGTGATCAGTTGGACCAAAATTTCCTAGTTCTTGGGCATCGAGGACCTCTAAAGAAACTTGTTACAAATATGAATATATTATTATGTTAAAAAATAGATATTAAAATATAAAATCAATAGATTAAAACATAAAATCTTTTGTTGAGTCGGTTCGTTGAGGACACTTCCATCCTTTTTCCGTCTACTCGAGAAAAACAGTTTTTCTTGAGGCACACGTACTTAAATATTAATTTTTTCCTCTAAAATGACATTGAAAACTAAAGTTATATGAAAATTGTTTCAAAAAATTAAATCATTTAGGAATGAAAAAAAACTATAAGTCGTAAAAAAAACTTATAAACAATTGTCATACCAGCTTCCTCTCGTGATCTGGCATCGTCGTACGTCCCAGTGTGTGGAGGTATTTTTTGCATCAAATTTTTTTTATATTTTCCATACGATTCCTAAATAAAATTCGATAATTCAAAGGATAATATTAATTCAAAACATGAAATTTATTATTTAAATACCTCAAATGTATTTAATACCTTAAACTGAATAGTCCTTAAATGAGTAATCATCTCCCGATACTGCTCTATAGGATAATCATCCATGACAGGTACTACATCTAACTCAGTGCCAACTCTAGCACACCAGCCAATATACAAATCATGCTTGTAGTCTCTCCAAAGCTCACCAAAATCCTTTAGATGTGTCGGTCGTGCACCCTCACCATCAGGAAAATTAAATCGAAGCTGACACCAAAATATTGATTCATATAAATACAAAAATAATTCATGGAATTAAATACAACTGATTATTTACCCATATCTCTTCCCAAGATCTATCCTTGAACTCATGTGGAAATAGTCTCCATGATAGCATGCTGACGGGAATGATATCGGAGTATTTACAAAGCGTCGCCAAAAAACACCGACATTGCTGCCCTGTTTTCTCAACCATTTGGTTTCCTTCATTGTCATCCACCATTACCTATGTGTGGTGGTTCCACACCACACGCATGCGTGTACGCACCCGACCCCGCCTCTTCTCTGTAGATGTATCTGTCATTAAATAAAAATAAATATTTTATCAAAAAATGTTATAATGAAATTATATATTGGTATAAATATTTTTTAGGGTTCTATAAATATACCTGCGCCAATCTGATAGTTGTGCCCCGTTGGATCCCCAGAAACTGATGGAACACCCTGTGGTGGAAAAGGAGTCGATGACGATAGAATATAGAATCTCACAGAGATAGACGTCGAAGGAAAAGAAGATGGGACAACTATATGACCAGATTCTGGTTGGGGAGTGGGAATCATCATGGGATATGAAAAACATGGGTCAGAAGATGCAAAAGGATGCGAAAACATGGGAGGCCTAAATATCCCGGGTGTTCTTAACAACACATCAGGATCAGAATGTGGGATGTATGACATGTCAGTGGGAGGGGCTGGGTCTAGTCGGGTATGCGGAGCTGCTCATCTACCTCTGGTATGAACCCCCCTCGTACCATCGACCTGAGTACTAAGACCAGTACTCGGCTTCTGGTCGAATAGCTGTCGACGTATAGGTGGTTCCTACAAAAAATTTTATAACAAAATTAATCACATGACATTATATTTTCTTTAAATATATATATTTGAATTAAAGTACTCACTGCATGCACTAATGGTGGAACGCCCATCTACGCCATTCGACAATTATTCTCCATTATTTTTTTTCATTTGTCTCTCTTCAATTGGTTGCATTTACTACTTTTGAAAACAAATATGTGATTAATTAGAAAAAATAAAACTAATTTGTAACCCAAAAAAATAAATATATGAGGGAATAGGGGGATTCATTGGTAATTTAGCTATCAATTGTTTTAGAAGTTCTTGAATAGATTTAATAAATCAGACAAGTTGTAATCCTCCCTAATTTAGAAATATTTTTGACTAGGTTTGAATACAGTTCAATTCCAAATTAGAAAATGCAATTCAAATAAAACTGCAACCAATAAAAATTGAAAATTCACATAACGGTCAAGTCAGCTAAAACATATTTGTGATTAATACTAAATCAATTTGAATAGAACCAACCTTAAAAACCCAACTCGAGGTAAACCAAAAGAATTAAGAACATGGATGAATGATTCTATATATTTTCAACCACAACTTCAGGTTTGCAATCGACTTTAACAATTCAGCTATTGGAGTCATCAAAATAAATAAATAGATTGGTTCCAATGGCAGTAGAGAAAGTGTCAATTCCATCATCACCATCTTTAAAAATATGTCTTGGAGTTACTTCAACTATGACACCAAATTCAGGTCAAAGATTGCCTTTGACATAGAAAAACTTGTTTATCCATTGATGCCAACACATATGGTTCTTCGGTAGCAAGAGTGCGAGTCAAATTAATTACTCGAAATCAATAATCATAAATAAATGTACCATGTCTCATCATCGAATCAAACCAATGGAATTTCATCATTGTGACTCGTCCATGAGAGTAATAATCTAATATTATTATTTTCTCAATGACTCCATAATAACCCACATTATCAAATATCAGTCTACTATCTGATGAAATTTCATTACAATCTGTTGTGGTAGTAACCATAACAACATCATGTTGTTTTCCCATGTTCATTGCTTGTTCAGTGACAATAAATTTGTACCCATTGATAACAATTGATTTATAGTCAAGAACCATGGTATTAGGACCAAAATACAAATATCTTATTTCCACAAAGATAGAGTCAGCGAGAAAACTCAATACTTGAAATATAAATTATTATTCAACTTAATTAAAGATTTATTTAATTATTTTAAACAGTAATATTTTATCCTTCAATTTTAAACAAGCAGAAAACTCTTTTCTACGCAAAGCCTCCCTCCTTCTCAAAGATAAAGAATGATGCTTTCTAATTATTATTGTTTTATGTTCCCCGAAGATAAAAAATATGAATAGTTTAACAGATATATATATGTAAGATGTACATATTCAATTTAGTTACCTGATATAGTCATTGAACAAATCACAATTGAAAAAAACTGTGCGATGTTCCATCTCCCTCTATTCATGGCTTAATGTCTTCAATGTATATAATCCAGGAATTCCACCTATTTGAGGAACTGATGGAAAATTGGGTTCAATTTGGTCATATTGTTCTTCTTCATTTCTCATTGTTCTGTTTATTCTTGTAGTAAGATCAGACAAATACATTGAGAAGAAATCCATACATTCTTGAGCCAGGTAACCATTCACGATAAAACCTTCAGGATGATTCATGTTTCGGATATAAGAGATTAATGTGTACATATTTCATTCAGTTGGATACATCCAACGAAAATAAACTGGTCCTCTGAAAAGTATTTCAACGGGTATATGGATAGTCAGATGTAGCAGGCTTGTGAGAAATGATGAAGGAAATATTTTCTCCAACTCACACAAAATTAATGAGGCATCTATCAACATTTTTTTCAATAAAGACTTGGACAAATTCTTATCAAAAATATATCTAAACAAATGGCACAACCGAATAAAAGTCACCCTTACATTATTGGACAAAATATGACGGATTTCTATTGGAAGCAACTCATGCAAAAGAATGTGATAATCATGAGTCTTCAAAGATTTTAGCTTTAACTATCTTCTGTTGAACCGTTTAGATATGTTTCTTGAATAGCCATCTTAACCTCTAATAGTTTCTAATACATCCAGATTTTTTTCAGTAGGTTTCATCACATAATAAGAACATAGATGTAGCCATTTATTTTCACTGATACGCACAAGATGTAATTCTGGTCTGATGCCCTAATCCACTAAGTCACGCTGAGATCGTAAATAATTTTTTTATTCCCCTTGACATTAAGAAGAATCTAAAACAACATTTCAAATATATTCTTTTCAATAAGAATTATGTCTAATCAATGACGTAAAAATTGGTTTAACAATAAGGTAAATCAAAAAAGATACTCATCTTCCTCCAATTGTAACAGGTTTCAATGGAAACATTCTTTCTCTTTCCAGATTTCATTTGACAATTCCTGAATGAAAAACTGAAATCTTTCAATTCATTAAGCACATCAATTCCAGACATACGATGAGGTGGATCATCGGTCTCTATAGTATTATCAAATCTTCGACGATTATTTCTATATGGATGGTCCATTGGCAAGAATCGTCGATGTCCAATAAAACTGAAACTAAAATGATGTTTCAGGCTTCTGGATCTTGTATTCTCCATACAAACAAGACATGAATGTTTTACCTTCGTGCTCTATCTAGACATCATTGCATTTGCTGGAAAATCATTGATCATCCACATAAGCACAACATGCATCATAAATATGTATTTAGAACATGCATAATATGTGCAGACACCCATATCCCAAAGAAGATTCAACACTTTTATTAAAGGTTGCATGTATACATCAATATCAATGTTGGGATCAGAAGGGCCAGATATAAGTATACTCATGAATGTGAAAGGTTTTTTCATACACAACCGTGGAAAAAGATTATAAATGTGTACAGAAACTAGCCATGTGTTGTGTGAAGTAAGCGTCTGCCCAAACGGATTAAAACCGTCACATGAAAGACCCATCCTCACATTACGCACATCAGCTTCAAAATCAGGATGTCGAGAAATAAATCTCTACCATGAAAATCCATCTGTATCATGAACCAACACATCATTAGTCTTCTTTCTCTCCATATCATTCCATCTCATTTTTATTGATATGTCATCAGACATAAAAATATTCTGGAGTCCGGGGAACAATGGAAAGTTCCACATTACTTTCTATGGAATTCGGGATGGTGTTCCATCAGATTTTGACATCCAGCAAGATGTGCCACGTTTTATACAATCATTTCATTCAGCGGTATCCTCCTAGAATAATGTGCAATATTTCGGGCAAGCATGAATTTTGTTTCCGAAAAATCCATGTTCCTTAACTAACTTCCATTCCATATAGTGGTTTGAGGGAATTTTTGCATCATCTAGAAGTAAATCCTTCAAAAGGTTAAGAATGTAATTGATTGTTGTATTAGAGATCTCATACATAGTTTTTCCATGAAACAACCAGAATAAAAATTCCATCTTTTTTATTTTATCGAAATGTCAATATACTGAATTTGTGGCAGTATCATTGAATTTTTTCACCCTATCAATATCATCATTTTCACTAGATACATCATCTATCCTAATATCGAAGAATTCTTGAGTCAAAATCCTTTGTTTTTCATGACGATGAATAAATAGAAACCGATTATCTAACAAATTCTCCATTCCAATCCTTCAATTTCGATCATCACCAATTTGAGATTTAATTTTCTCCCCATTGTGATACCAAAAAAGTAGTTTTCATGAAAACCATATTTGGTTATGTGGTAGCTGACTTCTTCACGGATCAACCATGGTCTACCAACATAATTTTAACATGGTGAGTGTATGCGACCCCTATCTGAATCATTGTGAAATAAAAAATCTATGAATCTCTCTAAATTGTTTTGAAAATTGCTTGAGATCTGATCGGTCTCATACATAAAAATTATGTCCATTCTGTAAAAAGAATTTATATATGTAATTTTGATACAAACAATTCAATAGGATTGAACGTTAATAGAAAATACATTTCAGTAAACAATAAAGGAAGATGTTTCTTGTTGATGTAGTGAACTATTAAAACAATGTAAAGAAAAAGTAGTCAATAATTAAATTAAAATTTATTTATATTCACTTTCAATAGGTTTATAAAAGGCACATGTCTCAGGTCCCATTATATGTTATGGACATCCCAGATCATTCACTCATATTCAATAACTCATTATTGGAACCTCTATGGTCATACCTTTCATTACCCAATTACTTCCCCAAGTCAAGCGCACCCCATGGGTGAAAACTTTTAGGCTTCTACACTAATAGGTTGGTCATGGCATGTAAAAAGATTTAATTTCATAAAGTATAGTCAAAAACATTTATTTTTATATTTGAGATTGATAATAAAGTATGTCAATGGTAACAACATTAATTAATTAAACTTGTGACTTATCTAACATTTTTATGGATGTCTGCACATGCCATCATGGCTAGTGAAAAGGACCCCACCCTCATAAAAGTGAGTATTGGCTAAGAAGGACACCTAATATACAATGTACAATGAGAACCATATTTAATTTACCCAATATTTATATTAGTACAGTTATCTTGGGGGAAGTATAATATATTATTCTGGTTAATTATTGAATTCAAAATCCCTTATTCCATATGTTGGACACTATCTAAGGTAAGAAATCATATGAGGATGGGTATAAATCATTCAATTTCTTACATGCTAGTGAGAATGAAGGCTTGAATTAATGACTTGAGTTCACTGATTAAATGAGGGTAGAGGTTGCATAGGCTCTGTGAACAGAATGATTAAATAAGGGTAGATGCTTCATACACTGTGCATGGTGGGGGAGTCACAACCGATTTAGAAACTAAAATAAATCCCCATCATAGGTATCAATAAGAAACATCAACATCAAAATAAACTCCAAATAATAAAGGACTAAAAACATCAAACAATTCAAGAATTCACTACTATGCATGGTTTATCCACATGTTTAGCAGTAACTAAATGTCTTAATCATGAACCACCTCTACAGCTCCCAGCTTTCACCAATAAACATAAGGTAAATATCTCAAAATATCATTAAAACAACTCATTAATAGGCTCAAAACGTAAATATGATCTTGAACCAACCATGGAAACACTTTCACAACACATTCTCACACACCATTTATCTCATGTGTTACTAAATACCAAACATAGTCACATAACAAGTGTGTTATAACAAATTACATTACCCAATCCTTATTAAAAAAATTCTCATATTAATAAAACACTTTCCTCAAGATTAAATAATTTATGAAATATCTTTTTAAATCCATTTTAAATAATAAAATCCCTTTGATCATTTTTACCAAATATTTGGAGTATTCTCAAGGAACCAACATTTGGAAAAGTCACATTAAATGCCCAATTTCCACGCCAAACCATTAAAAACAACAAAAATGAGACAATCATCAACCAGAAATAATTCAACTTGAAATTAAAAAAACATAAACCAAATGTGATATAGAACTTAATGTTAAGTCTAGGAAAATGAGATTAAATAGAGACCACAACATCATAAATAGTTGCAACATCATAATATTTGATTAAAACCGCCCATAATAGGAAGGGGAATGACTCATAAACCTAATCCCTAACAAAACAAACCAAATCCCCAATTAAAAACGATAAGTTTTTTACAACAAATTTAGGGTTTCCACCTTTATAAATGGATAAATATGCAATATAAGTGGAAAATGAGCAAGAATACATGAAGATTTGGACTTTTAACCTAGTTGGGAGAAGCTTATTTGATAGACTAGGGAGCGCGCGGGGCTTCTGCAAATTGGGGGAGAGGGGATTCTAAAATCGGGGGAAAACTGCCGAATGTAGGCAGTATTGCCCGATTTGGTCTAAATCTGGGTATTTTTTCCCAACCGGTTTTAAAACCCATTGGGAAAATATTTTCTTTACCAACGGTTTGTCTAAATCATTGATTAAGGGTAACATTTCCCAACCTTTTCCAGTGGTTTGTGTTAAACCTTTGGTAAATTGAATTATTTCCAAACGTTTTTCATAAAACCATTGGGAAATAAGCACATATATCTTCTATTATGAAAGGTTTTATGAAACCATTGGTAAATGCCTCATATACCAACGGTTTTGATGAACCGTTGGTATAGGAGTGTTGGGAAAACACGGTTTTCTAGTAGTGATATAACATTAATCACTACCCAATGAATTAGAAGGGCATATAAGTCACACATCTAACATAATCCTTACATTGTTTTCCAAAATATCGTAGACCATTCATTATTTCATAACCCATGAAAATAATTAGGTTTCAAAAACATTTCATCACAGCATAACCATTAGAAAATAAATAGGTTTCATAATAATTTCAATATTTCATCTTCAAATTACCTATGGAAAAGAAGTGTTCTTAATAATCACTTTATCAGGGTATAACCCAGGGATGAAAAAAAAGGTTTCATAAAAATCATGTCATTATAATTTTAAATAATATAGATAACAATATACCAATGGTTTCCATAGATAATAACCTCATTAATGTATCATTAACACCGAAGGATTTTATCTTATGTGGAAAATGATTTTTAATGATCACTTAGACCGTTTATTATGTAAAATATAATTTTTACTTAGAAATAAACTTTTTAAAAAATAAAACATTTATAAAATTCATTTTTTTCCAAACAACCATTAAATTTTTATTATTTAAGAATCAAATAAAATAGTGTTCTTAGATATGTAAAATTATGTTCGTTTTATACAGGTTAAAATAAATATTCCGTTCATATTCTTAGTAAAATGTAAAGAGTAATTTATTTCAGAATAATGTGAAGATTCCATTAATTTTTATTAAAAAGTTAAAAATAGGTAAAATTAAATTAATAAATAATTTTAATAATTATAAAACATTTTTAGAAAAAAGGGTTTTGGAAATAAAGTATGTTTCAACAGATTATTATGTTTTTAAACATTTTTTTGAACTCTTGAGTAAATAAAGAAAATTTAATGGGAAAATGAATTAAAATAATAAAATTATTCAATAATAAATTTAATGTGTTTATTTAAATATAAATCATCATATTTCATCATTGTAAGTGTAATAATAATCAATTCAAATATATGATAACATTAACATATAAAAAATATAACAAATTTGGTAACATTGAAACTTAATACACATGAAGTAATAAAATTAAATTAATCATAAAATATCATAAGGATTAATAAATTAATGATATTAATTTTTATAGGTTATTTATATACATGTAATAAAAGGATATTGGTGCATAAAAAAACATATATCTCAATGAATAAAAATTAAGACAAAAATCTCTTACCAGTTTGGCGAATTTTGAACTGTACACCCCAAGAATGAGTGATCACAAAATGGTTATTTCAATCAACTAAAATATTATAGCTTATAATAGTAAAATTAATTCTTTCATAGTATATATACATCATAAAAGCAATTGGTTGTGAATCTGGAATGTTTTTCATAGAAGTAAATTGGGATATGAAAATCTCATTCTTCATTAATGTTTCATTTCGTAAGGCCCAAAAAATAATAACATCAATTGAGACAATAGAGATTATTATAATAAACAGATTATTTATAATCCATAAAAATTGGTAGTATATACACCATGTAAAATAAAGGAGTTGCACATTTTAATTTGTCCTTTAGAAGTAGAAGTGATACAAGACATCCCCTACCTTCAGTCTCAACCTCCTTTGTACACATTTGAACCTCTTGTATAATAAATATAAATATAATATAAATCAATTAAATGACTATAATTATATATATCAAACCATATATTATTTAGTTATTTTCAAATATTACCCATTTATTAATATTTTCATGTTATACCATGATTTCGGTAATATTCACTTTGTTTCTTGTATAATTTTTAATTTGTTAATTT
Source organism: Viscum album (assembly GCA_963277665.1). Lineage (NCBI taxonomy): Eukaryota > Viridiplantae > Streptophyta > Magnoliopsida > Santalales > Viscaceae > Viscum > Viscum album. Next base: position 1,068,154,590 of record OY728137.1, on the reverse strand, counting down.
TGGTCCACATAATTTAAAAATGGTTCTATAATATCCAGAATAATTATCCTAACATAATTATAATATTTATACATTAATTATATTTTTAATACCAATCATGAAATCTTGTTATGAGAAATTAGGTACATTATGATCAGGGATATGTTTGGTTGTACCATTCATTGAGTGACATATCCATTTTTCAATGATCATCATGGAAAGGAGTTAAGTAATATGATATAATTATAAAATTATAATAATATCATAAATATAATATTATTTATTTATATAGACTTGTACATATCATCTATGTGGCGTGGTGATGAAAAGGGAGTCACTATGCTTCGTCAATGTGATAGAGCACATGTACATGAAAGACGTTATCATCTTTCATTGAGTTAAAATGTAAGAAAAGGAATGATATATTTTATATTATGAATTATAAATATTTAATTAATATCAAAAATATATTATTTATATCACATTTATTTATTTATATTATCCTTATTATCATGTAGGTAATGTTTCAGTTAAAATGAATCACATCAATTTACAAAGAGGTAGTCTACCATACACCCGAACGATGTTATCATATATCTTATAGATTGGAAATTAAAATATTTATCTATTAAATAATGACTCCATAGGTATTCATATTTCATAATTATCATATATATATATATATATTATAAACATCATTATTCCAATCCTTGAGTTGTAGTAATAGAAAAATGAATGACATCGGTTCATGGGGAGGTAGGTGGTCATACCCACGAATGATGATTTAATAACACATTTGATCAAGTGGAGTGGTTCAAATTATTTTCCTCAACATAAAAATATATAAACATAATTATTATACATAAGTTATTAAATCATCACGTTTTTACATTAATATAATGATGTGGATGATGAAATAATATAAAAAGTCTTGTTGAAGAATGTGTTTTCATTTTCAGGCAACATCCTTGGTTTTTAGAAAAAAACATACTTGGTTATATTTATATCCCAAATAAGGATTTTATGATGATAATATGTAATTTTTTATATTATATAGGGAGAAATTTTCTAAACCAAAAGGGTGTTATTGTGTGAATAAAATAAAATAGAGGAAGACCTTTTATAAGTGAAGTGAGTGGCACATTAGTTATTTTGGAAAATAAATGGTACACCCTTGTTTTTAACATTAAAAAAGATTCCATAATTTAATACTAAAAATATGTACATAAAATAGTAATTTTAAAATATTTTAGCTCATTTTAACCCTTCTCATTTAAGTTTACCCTTATAAAAACCCATTTTTACCTTAACCGAGATATCTAATTTTTACTCTCTTCATAATGATTTTTAGTAAACATTTAATCTGACCTTATTAGTTGATATATATTTTCTTGATTATAAATAATGAATCAATTTTTTAAAAATTCAATTCACAAACACAGAAAATTTTATTTTGAAATTATTCATTTTAGTGTGATATGGAAGTGGGTTTTCAAAGAGAAATGTTCAAACATTTAAAATGTTTTTATATCAAAATTTTATATGAAATTTATTGGAATAAATAAATAGTAGTAATAGATATATAAAATAAAAATGACACTTTAAATCATATTTAAAATTATAGTAAACATTTTACCTAATTTTATTTAATATTTTTTTCTTTTTAAAATAAGTATTTTTCATAATTCATTATAAAAGTATTCTCTTCTAAAAATTATGAAATATTTACTAGAAGATAGTTTTATAGGATTATTTCAAAATTAAAGAATATCGTAACAATAAGTTTTGATAAAATTTCATAAATTAGTCTTAAATAAAGAATAAAAATGTGAAAAAATAACATTTCAAATAAAAATAGTATTTTAATCATTGAATTTAATTTATTCTTATCTCTATTCTAGAAAAATCTAAATATGAATTACGGATATTTGATTGAGTATATAATTTATAATATTTTTTTATTATTTCACCAAAACTTGATTATAATATTTTTTTAGTTAAAATGACATTGTCTTCAAAAAAATATTTTTAGACTAACATTTCCATTATATTCTAATAGTTTTTTAATTAATAGGTCACCACAAATTACATTTTAATTAAATAGGCATATGTATGCACTTATAGTTTTTCATGAGTTGATATATTATAATAAATGATATTTTAATATATGAAAATTGATATTATCCCTCTTATAAAATAAATAAACCATTCCAAATATAATCCAAACTATTGAAAAAAGAATTAATCCATGGAAATTTACTATTCAATCCATAAATATGATCCTTATACTATGGATATAATATTTAAACCACCAAATGTTTTTTAATTTAATATCTGATAGGTTAAATATTACATTTCATAAGAGATACATAATATTTGAGTTAAAATCACCTTCAACATAAATATTAATCATAATATATGTTTTTCATAGTTCTTATGGTCTAAGAAGTTGTTGGTAACTATTTTCCTCATTAGAACTACTATTGGGAAAAAAATTTCAATAATTTATAATTTACATGGAATTTAATATATGAATTTTTATATATTCTCTACTTCTGTCACATTTTTTGGTTTGATGGCCTTTATCTACCCTATTACAGCATCTACCCATACATTTATTATAATTTCCCCCCATAAATATTTCTAGATTTCTAAACTATTGGGATGTGAATATTCATTCATTCATTATTCAATAAGCATAATCATACATGACACTCAATACTTATCTTATTTTGTTTTTTGGGTATTCAACTATGTTCACATTGTTTATCAAATTTCATGATAGCTGGTTTGGTATAATAAAAATAATTGTCAATCTATTTCCAATTTTAATGAGTTTTCTATTAATTTAATCATCGCACGATCCCAAAAACTAATATTTCCTTCTAGTTCCCACAATTTTTTAAATAAAAAGTGGTTAACATTCTTGCTGAACATTTATACTTATAATATTCCTATCATATATTTATTTGATAAAGTTTTACTATAAGATCTCATATTTATGGTATTATCACGTTAACATACTGTTCATTTAGTTCAACTTATATCCTTATTAGTTCCACCTCTATAACTCTTGATTGATTTGAGGTTTCATTCAGAATATTTTTCTCATTATTGAAAATATTATCCATTAAAATCAACAAGATATCAATCTATCATAATGGACTTTACACGGATTAATATTAACCAAATAATATCAACCTAATAGTGTCATGTAATTTTTGAAACATTAAGACCACTCATTATGCATCAAGTGACGAATGAGTTAATAACCAATCCAGCCTTCTATGTATTACTACCCCTTGGTGCATATGCACTATATCTATATCGAAATTCTAGTATACATATGTGGATAGTATTCAGATAAAATATTTGTAATCTATAATGTAATAAAATTTTTTTGTTTTTTATAAATAGGATTATCCATTGGGTAATAAGTAAATTTATCTTATAATAATCAAAAAAATATTCAATATTACCTCAAATAACACAAATTGTTATTCATACATTGTATATTATGATCAATATAATATTATCAACCCTTGAATTATCCTAAACTAATATCCTGAATTTTAAACATAACTAAACCCTTCTCTGAATCCTACATTAACTGCCCAAATGGGTTAATTTCTATATACAAAAAATATAGAATATATATAATTAAAATACATTACACATATCCTTTAGGTTTAGAGAATTAAAGATTCATTTCAAAACATTAACTAACAAAATTCTTGACATTCTCAACAATCTATTTTTCCATAATATAGAAATATAATTGATCCATAATAATTCATCCAAATCTCCCAAAAATTTTCTACATGAGATAATATGAAATTGATATAACATGAATTAAATAAATTACTTGAATTAGGAAAATGAATAATAAGGGGTGAGGTCAAATGATCAATAAGAATTAGAGTAAGTGATAACAATAAATGATAATATGTGAGTAGAAGATAATCATATGAGTTTGAGAATATAGGAAATGAACATGAATAGAAAATTTAGAATTGATAAAAAAATAAAACATTGAGGATAGTCATAAGAATAAAAACATAATATAAGGTAATGAAAGAATAAGATCACAGAATCATGGAATACCTAGCATAATCATATGACATGGAATCATAAGCATCAGTCGAGTCTTATATCTAACAATATCATAGTATATAGATTCCAATAGTGGGTATATTTCCCTAACCATTCATATAAACTGGTCGAAGATTCCCTATGGTGGATTAGGTTCACTCATTATGCCATACATAACATCCCATAAGTTTTTATATTATAGGAAAGAGCCATAAAAACACCCACAAACCCAAAAATAATCCCCATGAAAAAACCCAAAACATCCTGGAGGCATGTAGTGGTGGACCCCAAGAACATCTCCATTTATAATATCCTTGAATTTAATAGGTATAGAGATAGTGATCTTGTAGATAATATGATATTTACCCACTCAACCTTCTTCTTCCATCCCATTCTCTAGAAGGTTCATATCTACCCACATATTATTAATGTATTTAACATGCTTGATAATAATTTTAAAATTACATACATCGTACCCCCACTCGCACAGAGTGTCCATACTCCTATGAATGATCCAAACAAGGAGTTCACAGTCCAATTAAATTTTCTCAACCACAATGTTAACAATTTCACTTAGAGAAATACCATCGAGTAAGGATTTATCCATTACACTCATAGAGTTTCTAGAACCTTAACAGGCACGGAATCCCAAAAGAACAGAACCCATACCATTTTTAACTAGTACACTACCCCTCATTAGTCCAGACAAGAAGTAGTGGTTTATCCAATTTGTTAAAGACTCATTTAATTATGAGACTACTAATCACATAACATATTATTAGTGTCCTAAAAGATTATGTTCTATAAAATAAAACCCTTGAGAGGAAAATAGTGTCGAATTCATTAGAAGCCTATATAATTTTTAAACCACCTTTTAAATAAGTAAATTAATAATATGTTTCATAAAACATTTATAATACCATTAAAAAATGATACTCGAGGAATCTACTATGTTGACCAAAATGAAATTACCAATCCCCATGGGTTGGAGACTAGCACCATGATTCATGAATGATAGAAAAATATAGAATTTTTTTATAAAAGAGTAGAGGATAATTGAATCATGTAAGTAATCCATAACTATTCATGGAGAGTGTAATACAATTAAAATGATAAAATAATAATAAAAAATTTGATCAGTAAAGGAAACAACATATGACAAATTCAAACACCAGGAAAACCCATGTAACAAGTGGATGACATCTCCATAGGTCACCTTCATCACTCCACGTCCCACGAATCCAGTACACCCGCCACCTCTGAGTTTCTAATTCATTTTTCTTGGACATATCATATGATATTATACACATGCTCGAAGGTAAAGGCTAGGTGTGAGATAAACATTCCATTAGGCTCTCACTAAGTGTTTCATAATAAATATCCTAATATTAGACATTTAATGTCGTTAATGTAAATAAAAAACTTATGGAAATTCCTTTAAATATTTCCAACACAATGTGATATTCAAAAAAAAATATTGTATCTATTCCAAAACATGATTAAATGAAAACATTATATACCAATATTATATATAAAAAAATCAAGAATTTTTTTATAATTAATTGTATATATCAATAAAAAACATATAATAACACCAAGATTATAATCTATATAGTAATGTAGTTTCTAAAAATTGGATCTAAAAAAATTCTCATTTAGCAAAACAACTCAAGATAGTTTGGAACCCTAAAATCAATCCAACATTAGGTTATCACTGAATGTAAAACCAGTTTTTGCTCTATTTGGGGATCTCAATATATGAAAACATTCCAAGTGTGGTTTAGTTATTATTATTATCGTTAGTCCAATACTATCGATTCTGAGTTGAATAGTGTTTTCCAATATTACTAAAAACTACCAAGTACAACATGTTCTTCCCATAAATTATAAATAAATAAATCATTCATTTTTTGGAAAAAAATCATTCTAAAAGAAATATTTATTTATAATTTATCTTCCAATTTTCAAATTGAAATATTAATCTCATTTAAAAATTAAATTATATGTTTTCCAACAATTAATTCCATTTTATATCATCTTTAAATTCAAGTCAATTTTTTTCAAGAATCAATGCTCAATAATTTTATCATATCAAATTTAACATCAAGCAATAATTTTTCTCAAATTCCTCTTATTAGATCAATTACTTTGAATGTTGGGTTATTGTGATAGTTTAATTCCCTTTAAAATTAATGGTCAAATAATGTCAAATAAAGGATTATAAATAGATTAATTACACATTTATAGTCAATAATTAAATATAGGGTTTCAAATGTAGGAATATTCCTTGTGGAACCACATACCCATAATCAAAGATTCAAAGAAAATCAACACCCAAAACAGGATCCACTAAAGATGAATGAAGATGTCTGATATCATTTAATACAACATTGAATCAATATACATTAAAATAGAGACTATTTATATAAATAACATGATGATATGTCACTATATAATAATGTGTGAGGCATAATATGGGAAAAACAACTTGAATGGAAAAGTAGTTACCAGAATGGTGGACTTAATTAAACCACATACTTCGATCTGTCTAGGGAACAATATGGATGAGTCATAAGGCCTATAATGAGCCTTCAAAATCCAAAAAATTGAATGTGTTTCATGTGATATAAGTGTGAAACATAAAATAATCCACTGTAATTATGAATAAAATAATAAAAACCATACCATTATCCTATGTTCAGGGAAACAAATGATGATAATAGTTGGATCATGGAGTATCCTCCTCAAACCTAATTGTAGCCACCTCTTGTAAACCATCCTCTTACAAAAATTCAAAAAATATCACCTAAATTAACATCACTTGGTTCAAGACCATGGTGTATCTCAAACACCACATTGTATCCATGCAAAATTGGGTTGTTTTACTCCAACTCATTCACTAAATCAATGATGTTGTATCCATATTTCTATTACATATGACTAAACCTTTAGAAGGGGGAAAATGAAAATCCATGTCCCCAAATTGTAGTTCTGCCAGAATTCATGTTATCTATAGAAATTGGAATCCATATCCCCAGGGAACAAATGAAAACCTATTCTACAGACCTTTCTAAACTCAAACCCCCCCACATTTCATCCTAATAAATAATTCCATAACTCTCATTACTTCACGCTACAAGAATACTTACATGACCTAACTCACTTATCAAAGGCATCATTTTAAAAAAACCCCAAAATAGTCATATCCACACACAAACTAAGTGGAAAAATTAGTGGAGAAGTATTCTAATGTTTTTACAGAAATTTTCAATATGTATATGTAAATTTTTTCCCCATGAGGGAGATAAATCAATCATAAACTATAATAGTGATAAAAACATGATAAATAAGTGGGATGAAAAATATTATCTCAATGTATAAAAAATTGCTATTTTATATGAATTTAGAAAGGTAATAATGATTTAAAACATTTGGGATGTTAATATTTTAATAAATATAATCAATTTCAATATCTTTTATTTCTAATATATGATAATTTATTAGGAGGGCCCGTGAGAAGTTATAAAAAAAATAAACCACAGAAGTGATTATTTTCAAAAACTGCATAGGACAACTCTATGGAGGGAATAAATTATTCTCTATATTTATACACCAAATGAACTTGTATTGTTTTTAATTATATAATTAGGGTACTAAAAAACTATTCTTTATCAAAACATATGATTGGGCTGGAACATGACATGCAATAATGTCAAAAAATATAAATTGTATATTTAAAAAAAACTTTGTTAAAATATAGAATTATAAAAAGGATAATAATTATTTATTTTATAATTATGTAATTTGAAATATAATGTTTATAGGAGGTAACATATATTTATATATAAAATAAAAAATTATGTAATTGGTGGGATGGGGATGTATGGACATGTAGGGGAAATCAACATTAAATCAGATGAGACTTATTCTCACCAATGATATAATTTTATGAATGAAATTATTCGAGGTAATGATTTTAATAAAGAATGAAACTTTTAATATATATATAAATTATAACAGCATAACATAATAATATAAATACATCATGTAAAACCATATTAAAAAAGGGATCCTTATTAATTAAGATTGGAGTTGAGCCAATAAAAAATGTTAATGATTTTGAAATATTTTACACAAAAAACAGAAAATGAATGAATTTTTAATATATCCATGACATATATGAAATGAAGTAGAATTTGAATTCAAAAATATTAATGTTTATTAGATCATTCATTCCCAAAAATCATGTTATTTAATAAAAAAATATGTCTTGATGTTTGAAAATTGTGACAAGAAACCATAACCTTGTTTATGACTCATTTTTCTCATGTTCCTAACATCCAGAATAATAAAACTATGTTTATTATATTACTTAATTATATATTTATCATTTAATATTTAATTTAATATATAAATTTTTTAAATTTTTTTTGTAAATTATATTATATATATATTTCATATGATTGTGTGAAAGTCGTATTAGTGTTGACCTATTTTGGTAATTTTTACAATGAAAAATAATATTATAATTATAATTTTGATTATTATTATAACCATTATAAAATAAAATACAATAATAAATTTCATAAATTTATATAATATAATATTTAATTACGTTTTGATAGCCAATCATGATAGTGTTTTATATTATTTTTCAAGTAGGTAGTTGAACCAAACCGAACTAGAACACACTATATCTCAAAGGGTGTCTGTGATTTAGAAAGTGTCTAATTTAATTAAAATACAATAATGATATTATTATTTATATATTTTTTATAATGGAAAAACATATAAATTTTTTTAAATTAATATTGAAAATAAAAATGAAAAATGAAACATTATTTCATGGAGGTAGTATTCCTCAAAAAGCACGGTTAACATTATATTGGTTTTTTAGTGGTTGTAAAAGAATAAATAATTGTTTATTGATTAATATAATAACACCTATTTATATAATTATATTTATTTCATCATATTATTATAATTAAGGTAGTTTTAGATGAATATTATTATAAATAAAAGTTTATAAGTAAGTAATTATCACTTAGGTGTCTTGAACATTCTCTTCAGCATCGCCATAGAAATGAATATATTAATAAAATAATTTAGAGAAAATAATTATGAAATTGATAAGGTCATATTAAATGATTAAGGTGTTCAAGTATTATGATGGAATTTAAACTAATGGGTGTTCCATGAATGGGTGGAAGTATCTCGTTTTATATGTGAAGAAAAGGGAGGTTTGGTGAACATCATTTAGTTTTATATAAGACCATCCCACTATTTAGGATATAATGACACAAAAATTTTGAATTAATATATTAATAGTTAATATTGGGTTGAAAAATATTCAGAATAGTATTTTAAAAATGATTTAAAAATATTCTATCTCATTTCTTCTAATTTATTGCACCTTTTCTGTTTTCTATTTTTACTGGGGAAACTAGTTTTACCCATGTAAATTTTGTTATATTAAACATAAAAAAACAAAATATTATAAAATTATGATATTCAATCCTATATTTAATATCCATTTAATTATATTTTCTTTTATCATTCATATAAAATTATCTTTTATATAAAAACATTTATATATATTAAAATTTCTTTCAAGAAATGGGTTGTTTTCACCATCAATTGTTCTAATTATGATTTGTGGTTATTAAATTTTGAATGAGTGGATTGATTTATTTTTTGTACAAAATTAATATTTAATTAAATTTTTATAAGTTATTAATTAATATTATTTGAAAAAAATATAAAATATTTATAAATAATTTCATTTAAAATTATTGTTTTACCATTATTTGAGTCATTAAATTTAATAATTTAAATCGTATTTCAATACCAAAAAACTAAATTCTTCATATTACATAATATGATCACATTGATATAAAATATGAAATCCATTTTTTTGTATTTATATTCTTTAAGTGATGAAAACTAATTTTTTTAAATAAAATATAATAAATCATTTTTTAGAGTAAAATATTATATCTACATATAGAATGATATACATGGGTTTTATAAATACAACACAATAATTTAAAATTATTTATTTTTCTATTAAATATATTTTAGTTGTAATTTTTTAATTAAATATTTAAATAATTATATTGTTATGATAATATCATATAACTAAAATTTTCAAAAAATTTATTCTACTCACCGAAATACAAATGATTTCAATAAACAACAAAAAATATTCATAATAATATTTTTTTTAAAATGTGAATAAAAAAAATATAATTGGGATTATAAAATTTATGATGTATTTGTTTAAATAATTATAATAAATGAGAACTACAATTATAGGAAAATATACACTTTTTCAATAAAATTAAAAATAAAAAATGTTGAAAGGAAACATGATAAATAAATTCTTACATCAATAAATAGTCAATTATATCATCCCAATTTAGAGTTTCCTACACCATAAAAATAACTCTATAAAATATAATAATAAGGAATTTTGTTTTGGTAATCAAGGGTGGTGGTTCCTCTAACCATCATCTTGGGAAAATTTCGATGAGCTTAAATTTTAAATTAATACAATTTTTTTCTCATCTTAATTGTTTTAATATGGCTTTAAAATAGTCTAGATAAAATCCAAGTAAAGCCACCTTCTTTCCATGCTCAAATAAGTGGAATTTATAAGGGATTCTTCATTTAATCGCTTCAATTTCATTCCCCAATAGGTTTTTTAATATAGTTACATTATTTTATATGTTAAAATTTAATCTACATATTATAATGGGTAAATTTATATATTACCATTTATAGTTCTAGATTAGTTTGTGGTTTTATGTAGAAATGAAAATTAATATTATATTAGTTTTTTAGAAGTTATATTGTAATTTTTTGGGTGTCACACTATTTCTCTCTATGCTTCGTTTTATAACATCTCCAATGTTGAAATTCAATAAAACTCATTGTATATCCATTGGTTACATAATATTTACTCACATGCAGAAGAGGGTTACCAAATTATTGGTTATGTGGTGTAAATTAAAAAAAAGTGGAAAAAATTTCCCATATATAATGAGCATATTGGATGGATCATAGGGAATAGTATAACTATATTAATCAAACCATACACAAATAATAGTCTGGTCATATCTCATGATCAACCACACACTGGAAAAAAATATACATTTTCCATATATCTAGAATTAACATTATCTCATTCTTTAATTAAGGACGAAATAATTTTAATCAATCCATTTAATTAAAATATTACTATATTAATCACATTTATCTTATTTATTTCGAAACCATACTGGGAAGATCATCCATTAATAATTTTTATAAAATAAAATGAACTAATTTTATTTAAAGTTAATAATGTACATATATTTAATTTGATGGAATAAAAAGTTCAACTCCAATCGCCACACATTGTGGATGTAATGTACACTCCAATGGAATCTTCCATACAAGGTGTAACACTTAATTATAAGGAATTAAATATAAATAAATGAAAAACAACCATGTTTGGATTATGTGGCATGTATATATATTGATACATTGGGAGAAAAAAGTATATATATACCAGAGATAGATTTTATTTCATAATTTTAGGAATATATGGATTTAATATGTTATTAATTAACTTATCACATGATGTTCACCATCCTGAAAAAGAACTTTGAAAATTGTTTACTGGATTGAATTGTAGAAATAATTTTGTCTTTGTATGAAATTAATCACATGAATTATAAGGGTTACATGGTATACACATGGGATACACACAATGTAACATATTCTTCCCTAGTCCATCCAACATGTCTTAGAAATGAATTTTCTTTTCAACTACAATATTTTTTGATGTGTAATAAATACACAACAATACTCTTCTTGTGACTTTTTTGTTCATTGTCATCCAGCGATAAGCATCATGTTGAAAATTCACAATGAGTCTTTCACTATAAATATTCATCCATGAAAAAATCATGACTTGTATAACATTTATGTGAGACACATTCTATTTTATCCAACATGTCATGTTCTATATAGAAATAGTAAACAGATGATGTGTATTTAATATATTCTTGATGTTTTAATTTCAAAAAATTATTGATTTATCAGGGTTTTTAATATATTGAACCTTAGTACATAATTTGAATTGATGGGATAAAAACCTTGTAGACTTTTGTAATCTAGGAAAAACCATTCTTACCACTTGATAGAATAATCAAATGTTCATCAGAAATCGTTAACATGGTATTAGTTATATGATAAAAAATGAAGAAAAACTAGAAGGAATTATATGTTTAGATTTAAATAATTAATTATCTACAAATAAAAAATTAAACCAAATTCATATCTTGAATCATATTTTAATAAATAATTATAAATTAATTATGTGACTTCTATGATACCACTTTATGGTCATGGGCATACTGTATATTTCTTTGGAGATAGACAACACATTTATTTTTCATATTTAATGAATTATCTAAGATATATTGGTCAGATAATTCCATAAAATTAGAATAAAATAAAATATTAATTTATTATTAAGACTAAACTAAGAACGGATAATCACATATATTTTCTATTCTATTTATTTAGATAAAAAATTACATTTCATTGAAATTTGTTTTTCGTTGATTATTCTAATGATGTATTCGCATCATACATTTTTTGAATCATGGGAAGTCAGGGAAGATTACCTATAATGATAATCCACACCTGCATCATGAACCTTTGAACATTACCTTAGTGTTCATTACATTCTATCCTAGGTGATCCAAATGGTTAAATAATTCTTTATTTATCACCTTGATAATCACTTCAGGTGGAAGGACTCAGCTTAATATATCTATAATTATGTTGGTGGATGTATAGGATCACTCCCTACTCTAGAGATAATTCTGATAGAGGAGATATCTAGTTCATATGATAATTCTATAGAATTAAATTTTCACAATTTTGATTAGAATATATGGGGACCATTTATAGAACTCCATTACTAGGCATAAGTATATATGGGGTTAAAGAATAATACAAGCACATATAACCTCGGGATTATATTAATTATCAATGAACCCAATATCCATATATTTTTATTGTTATTTTACTACTATTATATATTATTACTTACTTAACATTAAATAAACTCATGATTGAATTAACATTGTTTCATAGAATTCATATATTAATTCTTAATTGAATAACATTTAAAATATCATATCTCACCAGATCATTAAACTCATTCATGAAATCCAAATAACTATTTTAGGCCACAAATAATGAATATATATAAAATAAATAATATCAATAAAATATTTTAATATTAATAAATTAATATTATATTCCCTAAAATAATAAATAAATAGAAGATCCATTGTTTTGATTCACAAATACATATATATTTTAGTCAACTCAACTTTATTATGAATGTTTTTAAAAAATATGTCATAATATAAAATATAAATGCTTTCTAGAAATTGTTTTTTGAATGTATTGATTGATTTTTTTGAAGATTAATTATCATTATTATGTATGTTTTGGATAATGTTAGAAAATTTTAAGATAAATCAAAATTTCATAACATCATGTAAAACTTCATGATCCAATTTCATGTGTAAGAACATGTTCATAGTGTTTATAATCAATGGAGAAGATCAATTTTGTTTCTAGAAAAATGCATCAAGACAAATATTATTTTATAAAGATTGCCTGATTAAATGTTCTAGAAACAATTTTCTAGACATATGGTGATCAAATTATGATGTTTATAAAGGGAAGATAAGTACAAATTTTTAACAATAGGAACACTAACAAGTCATAGGTGATCAAATATATTAAAATGGATTGATATTTTCATGATTGAAAAATAGAGACAAATAAAAATTCATAGGTTTCCAAAAAATTATAATATGTCTAGTTGTTGTGTTTATACCATGGGAAGAATATGAAATAGCTTAAAAATATTAACATTCAGGATTAATAATAAAATATTAAATTGTTTCCATAAAAATAGGCCACTAGATAGAGATGGTTATGTCAAATAGAGTATTTAAAAGTATGAATAACGTCGTCAACCATCATCAATGGTTCATGAGGAATCATCATAGAATAAAAATCCTTATAGAGAGAGATTTTATATAATGATCAAATGTAAATTGTTTTTTCATGTTTCTTAGAGTATGTTGTTATAATTAATACCAAGTAATAAATATAATATATTGAGTCCATCTGATGAAGAACGTCAGACACACATTTAATGGGAAGATGATTATTTTATTGAACAATTATGTGTCGTTGAATGGACAATTTTATGGTTTTTTCTTATTAATTATTTAATCAAGGCTTAATTTACAAATTAATTCATCAAATATATCCATTTTTAAATAAGGATTAAAAAATTTGAAACAAATGTATTATTCCAAAAAAATGATAATCACTTTCCAGACATAGTTGTTTTTAATCATTTGATAACATTTTAAGTCCATTATGTTGGATTATATTATAATAATATATTTTATATTATTATATCTATCCAAAATTCAAGTATTTTTGTGTGACTTCAATAATTTATGTGGTTAAGGATGTTTTAATAAAGGGTTTATATGATTGAGATTTATTGAAGCTTCATGGGAATTGGTGAATATTACAGAAAAGAAGAGAAAAATCATGTGAATTGAAAAAACATAATTCATATTTAATTTTTTTAATTGGTTTAGTTGTAAAGGTATATTGGTTTACCACCTTCTTGATTTCTTTAGAACCTATAAATGGTGTTTTATTTAATGTATAAAAAGTTGTACAACTATTCACACATATGAAAATTTTATACGTTGATGATTTTGTGATGGACTGTATTTACAATCAATGTATAATTTCAGGATGTGAAAAATTTCCATATATTTGATTTCAAATAGAGAATTATATTGATTTTTTAATTAAGATAAACTGGAGAGAGACTATCAGAGTGATTTTATGGAAAAGTTTTTTAGTGTTGTAGTTTCGTTAAATGGGAGAAATAAAGACAAATAAAATTACTGTATCTTTATAAAATCACACATGAATAAAATTCACTAGAAATAAAAAGGTTACACTAGACATATACTACTAGTTTTATGAAATCAACAGGATTTTCAAGAAGAATATTCAGGGTTAGATTTCAAAAAGCTTCATATTGTTTATATAAGATAATTTTTGTTTGTAGAAAATTTTTACTAATGGGTTCTAGTATAATTCTACCTATCGAGATATATAATGACTCTAGGAATAGAATAATGAATTTGACATAAATTATTTCTTATATTGAATTTTGATGGAACTTCAGTAGTGTCTATGGAAAGGATGTTTGTTTTCCTAGTACAGTTGATCCTTATAAATGTTTTCGAACTTATTTAATTTATTTTCATTATATTCTTTTGATATTTTTATAAAAAATTGAAACATGAAAATAATTCAAACTAGTTTGAAGGACTAAATTTCATAATCATTGAAATTTGAAGAAATTTACCAAGAATTAATCCCCCCCCCCACCACCACTCTTAGTGATTAGATGATAATATAGATCATTTAGAGTTATAATATAGAGTTATCCCTTATTGAATCATTATTGTGGAAAATATAAACTCATTCAATAGAATTGGTATTTCATATTTATATAGAAAAATTTATCAATATTGTACTATTTGATTGACAAACTTTTTTTCATATTATACTATAGGTTATTGATGCAATATAAAATTCTATTCCACCTATTAAAAAATTAATCTTATTACATTTTCCATAAAAAATAAATTTTAAGGTCAAAGTAAAAGTTATAAATGAAATTCTTATGTATTTAATAGAATTTTTTTTATAGGTCATTGGTATTAAAATATCTAATAAAGCTTGTTAAAAACTCAAAACCAACATTGTTTTAAATTACAATGTGAATTAATAAATTCGTCAAATATGTAGAAGTTTGTTCGATGATTTATAAATTCTTGATAAAGAAACTCTTAATAAATAAATCAGAATATATAATGATATAATTTTCAAGATCATAATATTTAGAGATATTTTGAAAAATTATTTCATTATTTTGAATCTCCCTTGAAACTTCCCTGACATGATTGAATCTAAAATATCTTTTATTGAAGATAAAGGTGATACATGACACCATTAAATTTATAAAATTCTTATTTCATATGAGATAAATAAATCTCTAGCATTAAAAAATATAATTTATTTCGAATTTAATTTTTACATTTTTTGGTAGATGAAAATATATGATAATCTGAATGTTGACCATATTTATTAAAATATAAAGAATATTATGAAATGAATTAAATGAAAACATATCTTATCTCTATAATTTACCATTGATTTAGATAAATTTATTGAGTAAAATGTCCAATAAAACGATTCATGTGTGATTGAATTGGTAATTTTTATGAATTTACTCAAGATGAATGTTTGTGAATATAAAGATCATTATGATTAAAAACCCCATTGAAAGTAGTAGAATAAAAATTCTAGGGATGATAATAAGTATAGTAGTTGTATAAAAGAGTAAAATAGAAATAATAGAAGTATGTTGAGTAAGAAAGTAAAATCTAACTCTGATAAAAATAGTTCTTCATAATGTAAATTCCTTGAAAAATCTAAAATATTCTTTGAAAATTGGGAGTAAAAAGGGTATTCATTATATATTAAATAATAATAAGGTGTGACATATATTAATAGAATATCAGGTCATATAAAATCATGTATAATGTCTTTAGAAAATATAAAATGCAAGAAAGAAAACATAATGATGAAGAAAGAATTTGGAATGGGTAAAGAAAGAAGGAAATATTACATTAAATATGAATTTTCATATATAAAAGTGATTATAAACATAAAAATAAAATTTTCAGAACAAGGATTGATAGTGGAAGATATCAGTAAAAAATTATATCTTAAGAAATTGATGTTTGTAAAAATAAATACAAATTTCATGAGTACATCACATTGAGGAATGGGAAAAAAGTCAACAAGGATTAATAGGTAAAATATAAATCATATCAAACTATTGTTAAAAATCACTATTACAATATGGTGAAATATTCACCACTAAATATAAATGTTTATTGGATTTTACTAGTATTTAATTTTTTTGAAATTTTTTTATAAGACTCAGTTAAAAAATTATTTGAAAAATATATCACATCAATAATATTTTAGAACATCCATCCTAAGAATGTATACACATTCCATGAGGGAACAAAAAAAGATTTTATGAACCTCAGAAAAAGAATTACAAGGAATTTTCTTATTTCTATAGAATAATGAGATTCTATAGATATATTTGGGGATGCTTTATATATTGGGGAAAATATTATCAATTTTCAAAAAAAACATTTGTCTCTATAGATGTATATATTATTTTAGTGGTAATATATAAATAATAGAGAACAATGTTCCAATATCATTTAGATAATGAAATAAAAAATAACAAAAAACCAGAAAGAATCCTATGAAAATTTAGTTTGTATTTTCTAATCTTGATTGGGGAATATGTGATCAACTAGGTAACATTACTTAAGAATTTGTGACAAATATTCATAGAAAATACTCTTATGCTTGAAAAGAAAAAATAAATAAATACTAAAGTAGAAGAAGGAACATTATTTTAGATGAAACATAAAGAAAATAAAAAAATAGGGATTACTGATAGTGGTTTTTACTCAAATATTATAGGTGATATACAAATATGAAACTTGTATAAAAACATGAACTAGTGAAATATTATTTTTGGAAATGATAGTTTCTAAAAAATAATTAAAATATGAACATCTAATATTCAAGATTAGAATGTAGAATAAAAGGTTGTTTTATACGATCATGAGATCAAACACAACTTAAATATTGTTAGAAAACATTACGATGATGTTAAAAATGTTATATTACAGAAATAATCAGTTGTCACTTGAATCTTGGTTACTGAAAAAGTTTTAAATAAGGGATAAAGAACCATTGAAAATATATATCAAATTTTAAAACATTTTAACTCATATAATTTGAGTGATAAAGATGAAAACAAGTTGGGGAATCACTGGATTCCAAATCCTATGTATAAAAGTATGAACAAGAATTCCTAGGTATATTTAGTAAAAAACATTCCACTATTTAAAAGGAGTGAAGATGGTGTTTTTACAACATGTTAGAAAGAGAATATGACTGGTAAAATCCTTATGAATGATGAAATTTGGTTTACCACACCTCTTGATCTTATTCACTCATATCTCTACAGGCTAATGAAAAATCAATGAAAAAGGATTTACACATTGTCACTTTTATTGATGAATACATATAAATTACAAAATTTACAATAATGAAACTTAAATTAAAGGTTATTTAAATGTGTATATTTTTTTAAGAGGGATGAAATAGGAAAGGGTGATTTCTACTTAATAATAAAATCAATAATTGAATGAATAACACATGTAATTATTTCTAATAAAACCTAATGAATCATTTAATTAAACATTAATAAGGTTTTCTACAAACCCCTCCACACAACGGATTGGTAAAATTGAAAAATGGAAGTCTAGAAAAATCATAATGTATATGATGGGAGAGTATAAACATTCTATGTTTTTCATGAGATAAACTTTTAGTTCTTCTATATGTGTGTGAAATACTTGTTTGTTAAAAAAAATAAAACATGACTTCATATGAAATTTTTTATAGTAAAAACCTTTTGCTAATATTTTAAAGTATTTTGATTTCCCTAATTACCAAAAATAGAAAAATAGATCATTGAAAACATGATAAAAATATGAGAAATAAATTTTCATAGTAACTAAAATAAAAGAATAATTTAAAAATTTTGAATAAATGATTACAACATATTTTGGTTTTCTAATATTTGAAAATTATTAACAGTATCAATTCATTAAAAATAGTTTTTGAATGTGTTCTATAAGATAAATTTAAGTGTTTTAGAAATAATATAAAAATCAAAGATAAATGTGAGACAAAAAAATGTGACTAATGATTTAGTCGAGTCATGTTCTAAGGAAAGTGAAGTATGAAGAAAATATCAAGAATTTAATTCTCATTAGAATCATGGTGAATCCAAAAATATTATTGGTACATATAAATATCTGTTTAAAACTAGAGGAATAATGAGGTTATAAAATCAAGAGTCCTTTATCTCAAATGTAAAACATGAATTAGATTTAGAGTAATTTGAAGACATATAATTGGTTGATTCTATGAATAAGGTGTTTGAGAAGATAAAGACAATTTACACCTAATATATTCGTTCATAAACAACAAGAAAACACATTATTTTCAAAAATGAGTGGTCAAAAAAATATGAATGAACAGTAAAATATTTTAATAAAATAAATAATTCCTTTCTTGTAAATTTTATTCACAAGAAGTAGATGTAGAATTTGAAGAAACTTATTCCCTTATTGTATTACTGGAATATATCAAAACATTCATAGAAGTGGAAACAGATCACTGTTATATATTTTAACATAAGGATGTCAATTCATCTTTATTAAATAAAGGGTATTAGTAAGATGTTTATATTGAGAAACCTTATGGTTTTTTACATAAAAATTACATATCTATGGTATATAAGGAAATCCTTTTATGGGTTGAATCAATATCCATAATGTTCATAATCAAAACATGACATTTTATTGAAAATATTGAATTATTCTAATGTGATAGTTGATATTAACTAATATGTAATGAATATGGACAAGGGTTATAATATTTTTATTTATTGAGTGGATGAAAAAAAATGTTCGTGTTATAAAAGTTTCTTGTAAAGTGATTCCTGAATAAATCATGAATTTTTTCTAATGTTAATGATCATGGAATTATACTTCTTCCTCCGAATAGAAGTGAAACCAAGAGAAAGAAAAAAAAATCTATCATAGGGAATATATACCAAGTAGTAGTTACAAAATTTTATCATGGATGACTCTTAAAATTTATCTAAAATTATTAATGTTGGCACCAATATGAAAAAAGATAATGTCGGGAAAAGTGTGAATCAAAGGGATTTTCAAATTTTGGTATGATTTTTTATCTATCTTATAAAATTAGGGACCAACAACATTTATGTTGTTACATGTACTACTAGATATTAAAATTAATCTACAAAAACATATATGTTGAGAAAAAAATAAAATATCTATTAAAGAAACCTATTTCCTTAGGCTATTGAATAAAACATGTTTTGGTATAAACATGCTTGCATATTTTGATGATGATTTGGATAGAGACTTAAATGGTATAAAATCCACAACAGGATGAAAAAATATTATTGGAAAATTATGTGATTTGGAATAGTTAAAAATAGAGTTTGGTGACCTTTATCATGGTGGAATAATAATATGTTGATGCCACTAATATTTTTACTCCAATGACTTATATTAATGTTCAGAAAAATGGTTAGAGAGATAATCTTTTCAAACCATTAAATAATTATTATTATAATCAATGGCCATTTATTATTCCCAAAAAACTTTTACAACATTCATCATCAATTCACTTTGATATAAATTATCATCAATGCACTTTGATATAAATTAACATCTCAGTACGATCTTTATAACAATTAAAGCACATGATATTAAAATTTTCCTTCTATAATGGTTCTCCCCTTGATAAAATTCCTCCAATATTTAGATATTATTTCTCATCCAATTTGTTTCAATTCATCAAAATAGTAAAATATAAATAATTTTTAATAAATAAAAAATTCATTTTATAAAAGTTGAAATTTATATCAATTTACAAATCGATTATTGATAAATTTTAATAACATGAGTTTCTCCAAATAAAATTTATTTTATAAATTATTTTTATAAATATGTTTCTCATTTTTAACTTTATATAGTGTCACCATTTCTAAACATATGTGATTCCACAAGTTCATCCTATTTTGTGGTTCCATTTAAATAAATAAAAACTCAAATAAATTTAATAGTATTTATCATTTCTATATAACTCATCACATTTTAAAAGCACTTTTCAATTGAAACATATGATTTTAATATGGTTTGACTAATTCTAATGGAATTATTAAATTGTAATTTTGATTAATACAACCATTTTAGAATAGGTAATATGAAATATTATAAATTAATGAAAATCCAAATAAATAAAAACATGTATGTTCTTTTACAAACCATATATAAATTCTCCCAATATAACACTAAACTATGGAAAAATATATTTCCTTAAATTATAATATAGAAAGGAAAAAAATGTGATTCTTGATTATAGAATATAAATATGAGAAAATATGACAATTATAAAAATAATAACGTGCTAAAAAGTTAAAAATGGCATGCCCGAGGGTGGAATAATTAGAGAACAATGGAATGTTATAAAATAATAGAATATCTATTATATCATTGAAACTAATGGTACTGGTCATCAATTCATATTAAAAAATTCCTCACCAATATATTTATTTAGGGTAACACTATATGTATATATTGATAATTTTTATATTATTAAATACCCTTAATTGATTCAAATTGAAATATAATAAACATTTTAAAACACAAAATATACCATAACACCTATATGTACTTATACATAGAGTTGAGAATGATACATGGACTAGTATATGATATGGATCTTGTTCAATGATTGGACAACTATCATAAATCTCCAGAACCTTTTTAATACACATTGAATAAGTCATCACCCAAACCAATAATTCATAGAACACAGACTTGAATGGACTTGGTGGATAAAGTTTGTACAATAATATATTTTGTAAGGAAAGAATGTGATGTACCCCTTATGTTATGAAATCCTATTTTTGGTTAATACTATGAATCATTAAACATAAAATAAAGTCATAAAAATTTAATGATGTCATTTTGCAATAATTATTACCCATTAAACCACATAACACATGATTAGGTCACCACCACAACTAAATTTTATATTTTAGTTTCAAGAGGATTTCATAAACCCAAGCGGTCTAACAAAATAGTTATGTGAGAATGTTTCCTCCATAAAGAATAAGAATGAATACCATAAGTGGACTTATTTGAATATTTCATGACCATTGGGGTCATTGGATATATGAATCAAAAGTGTAGATATCTTCCAATGGAATTACATCTATCCAAACAATAATGAGAAAAATAAATGAAAAAGATATATGGAATATATATACATCCTAAACAAATACAATGTCATTGAAAAATTTCACTAGTTGAGATAACTAACCTTAATGAATTATATATAAATACGTAAACAAATGAATTATTTAATGTCCTGACCGATAAGGTTCTATACATAGATACCTCTTGAGTGAAACCATAGATATCCCTTCTATTGTCTGTCTCCAAAATCTGCAAGACCTCTGAAGAATGATCCTCCATAGAATTACACATCAAACAGTTAATTCTCATATTCCTACCAAGAATGATAAAACAAATAATATCCATAACTATCAAAGAACCACATGTATTTTAGTAAAAATTGAATGTCTACCATGGTGTCCATTGAAGGTGTGAGAATAAGCATTCTTAGAAGAACAACTAACAGTTCTCATATTTTTAGGTGCATACCTAAAGAGATATATATATATTTATCTAAATCTATAAAAAATAATTTATAAATAAATATTATTTATAACATGGAAATAGAATTGAAAATAAATAGATAGTACTCTTAAATGATATACTAACTAACACCCTTTTCTAGGAGAATCCATAGCTGCAATACAAACATCGATCCTCTTCTCAAAATATGATATGGTTTGGAGAATGAAATCATGGAAAATATATATCAAATCATATTCAATTCATGATCATCACTCTTACCAACTAGGGGAAACAGAATCATATATAATAAAGTAAAAATAGTTAAGTTAACCTTCCTATTTAGATATAGGGGAAAGTAATGGGTTATTTTGTTATGACCCTAAACAAAATAACTAACTACAAAACATTGATTAACATAATGAAATATATATATATATATATATACTATGTACTCCATGTATAATACATCCTATTTCAATGTGATAGTCAAGCTCAAAAATCATTGTAATCAAATGACAATAATACTATTATTACAAAAGAAATAGTTATTCTCTAATGTAAAAAAACTCTTATCATTCATATTATCAACAAATATATACATTATTATGTACCCAAAACAAAATATTATATATAATAGATTCATCCATTAAAATTTCAATAATTATATATTTTTAATTCCAATCATGTATACCAGTTACACATGAAAAATGATCGAAGAACTATGTATAATATAAAAATATTTATAATATAATATAAGCCACTTTTTGAAATTTATTATATGTTATAGAGACACATTTCCAAACAATGTACTAATTTACATGAAGTGTTAATGAGTAAGTGATAAGAAAAAACATTATAAGGGGGTTAATCATAGAATTGGTCATTACTCATGCCTTTTATGGACAACCATCAAAGCTGTTTAAAAATTATTTCATACATAAGATAAGAAGTTAATTAAATAGTAAGGATTTTTATTTCAAATAAACATTCCAAATTTCAATTTTTTTAAGGAATCTTTTTCCTTGAGAGAATACAAAAATTATAAATTTTGGTTTGAAACTATATATTAATCCATTTTAAAGATGTGTGTTATTTGGAGTCATGATTTATCCATTGGAAAAAACTATAATGTTATCTTTTATTAAGATAAAAAAGTATTCTAAGTTATCACTATAAAACATAAATTTTATTTTATAGAAAAGAGTGTATGTTTTAATGTAGATGTTATTTTTAAAAATGGAAAAAATTGATAAAGGATTATATTAAATTATTTCTATTTTTATCAAAATAAAGTAAAATTTGATTTATTAATTCTAAAAAACATTATGGTTTATTTTAGAAACAACTAGGTTTTTTAAACCAATAATGTATTCTTATTTTTCTCTCCCATCCACGTAAAATTATCAACCATTGCCTCAACACAAACAAAACACGTAATAGGGTTTATGTTATAATCATTGGATTATAACAAATTCAATACATGGTGATATTAAGTTCCTATTATTGGAAAACATGGTAAAGTAACATTATATAAAATGTAAAATATATCTGAAAAAAATATATTTTTAAGCTAAAGAATCTAATATTCAACATTATAATCATATGGTTATTTTTATATTTAAATCCATTTATGACCTTTGATAGATAAAGGGTATATTGATATATTAGTGCTTGGTAACATTTAAAATGAAGCATAAAAAGGTCAAAAAATATATCGAAACTTCCAAAACACATAAACTATTAGAAATATGTAATGAAACAATACTAATAAAATATGTAATTTTATTAAAGTCCATAACACCATATAAATAATAATGTTCTATATAATTAAATCCCTATTGAATCCATTTCATTAGAAAACCATTAATCTCATTTTATAAAATGGTTTGGAAATTATTTTATAACATATGGTAGAATTACATTAAATCCATTCTATTTGATTTATTGTAATAAATTGAAAATGTCAATTTATAGTTTTATAAAAATGTAAATGATTTATTTTTGAGTTTTGAAAAAATCAGTTTCATGAATTTCCAAGGCATATTCTGGAAAATAACCAAGGTGTTGAAAACATCATACCAAAATCATTGGTCCGATTTATAAATCCATAAATCCTCATGGTGGATTCCCAAGAATCAAACCATACCATATCAATAATTAGTAAGCATTATAAATCCCTGAAAAAGAATATAAAATCTATTTATAATAAATGAACTATAAACTCAATAGAAACCAAGGCATATTATGGTAAACATACTGTCCAATTCAATGAATATCAAAATATCAATTAAAATTGATAATTAAAATAAACATTTAATATTAATATGATCATAAAGGCTACTACCTTACAAATCACTTTATATCAAAACAAAAAAGTTATTTTAACACTATACGTTAGGGATTCCATACAACATTAGAAGTATAGTCCCTATAATTAGGGTTGATTTAGAAATTTTAGGGTGAAATTAAAAATTAAGATCTCTAATCAAAATAGATGGAAATAATGGTGAAAAAATATGTGAAAGGGAGATATTATAAAACATGATTTACCATGGTTTTGGTGAAATAAATACCCCCTTGTATCCCTAATGGTTAAAGGTTTTTGAATAATGAGGAAGAGGTGAACCCCAAATGATTTAGATGTATAAAACCATTGTGGTTGCCTGAATAATAAATAGAGGTAAACAATTTCTAAGGGAAAATGTTCTTCTTTAAATGACCCCCACCACACCGACAAAGTAAAAAACATAATTG
Source organism: Viscum album (assembly GCA_963277665.1). NCBI lineage: Eukaryota > Viridiplantae > Streptophyta > Magnoliopsida > Santalales > Viscaceae > Viscum > Viscum album. The sequence goes on along the minus strand of OY728137.1, from coordinate 1,068,129,238 downwards.
GCCTATCTATTACCCAACTGGAACCTGTTAATACCCTCATACACTACCAAGGATGTTGGGTACCCTGGGTCATCTAAAGAAATTTGATTATGTGACTCCTCTACTGGCCTCCCTCAAACTACTAAGCTTCCAAATGAAAATAAGACCATGTATAAAAACAAATATGATTTCAATATAAAAAGAAAAAAAATTAATTAAGCTGAGTACAAAAACCTACTCATCAACTATAATAAAAATTTCAAAAAAACACCAACATTTACATTGACGATACACTCAAAATTCTACCATTAATTGTATCAACAGTGCATGGATGTTACATGATGATATTTTCATCTACAATTTTATTTTTATGCAATGATAAATTTATGGTAAGAGTAATTACATATATCATATATAACGATATAATAATATCATTCTACATCATATATATTTTTATAACATATCATTATCTTTTTATGGCTATTATATGGGTTTGATATACAATATAATTAGTGGTTCAGTCATAACAAAACCTATATGTTCATTTCAATTATTGTATATTCAATTATAAAATTAATTATATTTTTAAAAATATTTATATATAGTATTTAAATGAACAAAAAACATTTTATTAATTTATTAATTATATATAAAATAATTTTTAGAATATAAATTGTCCAGAATTAGTTAATAAATATCTATGAACTATTTATAAATATTGATAAATACTAGATGTTAAATTTTTTTAAATTTTCTATATGGTATAAATTAATAATTTTGATATTAAATTTTTATTTTAAAAAGAGATAGAATATTTTTAATGTGTCTATAAATTATGATTTAAGTGAAATATTAAATTTAAAATTATTTTTAAATGGTAATTGTTTTTATAATTTTATATTTTTTCATTAATGTTAACTTTTTTATATCTATTTAATCAATATAATAAGTTTTTATGTAGGATTATATAATGGTAGGAATAAATTAATAATATATTATTTTTATATGATGAAAATTATGTTCCTTATTAATATCAAAATGTTCACATTGATTTAAAATATTAATAGATCATGTTTTTTAAATAATGTATAAATATAATACATGCCCTCAAAATAACGATGAAATGGAAGAACTATAAAATATATCAAATATATTTAAAAATGAGTCCATAAGTATACATTTTAAATAATAATTATGTAGTGTTCATTTTTTATATATAATTATGAAATGATTATATATAAATTTTTTAGAATGTTTATCTTCATTTTAAATATATTATAATGTTCTTTTATTCATTAGTTGTAAAATATTCATTTTGTGTCCTAATTAAATATATGAATTTCTCATCGATTATTTATTCTGTTACTAATGAATTCAAATTAATTATGTCATGAATATATTCATTATTTATTTAAATTATTTAAATTAATTTAATTATACAATTTATTTGGGGAGTTCCATGCTATGGTTAGCTATTTTTTATTATTCTAATGTAAATATTGCATTATAATTTTTCTTATAGATTTTACATCAAAATTGTGTTACCGAGCCTCTCACTATTGATTATTGTTAAATAGTGGTCTTTTTGGTTAAAATACTACTATCCTTGGGGATACAAATATTTTTTAAATGGTGAGGTTAGAATCATTTCAAAACATATATTCTATTGAGTAGTTTTATATTTCTCAATTTATTAATACATTACATGATAGACTTTGATGTAACATTATGATGAGTTACAAATAAATATTTTTTTAATATTACATATAAATCATCCTTATGAATACATTACCCCAATAATTTATTTTATAAATATTTATATGTTAGTTTTATTAGAATATAATAAATTTTCATTTTTAGTACAAATATATATAAAGAAAATAAAATAGAAATATGATAAAAAATTATTCATGGAATCATATGAAATATAAATGACATGTATATAATGTTTTATAGAGAGATAATATATAACCACTAAAAATATTAATTATATGACTCATTACATTGTGAAGAGTTTCCATGACCTTGGTCATCTTTTACTAGTTGTCATTCTAAAGTGGTCGGCTCATGGATTATACTGACATAGGATATTAGAATATAAGGGACCCCAAATTTTTGGTGCCTAAAGCAGTAATGTTGGAATAAATCATTGGGTGAGTTTTATTATGATATTTATTTTATCAATTATAAAAGAGTAATATATGAAATTTTTTAAATGATTGTCTGCCATAATATTTAGTTGATGATCTAATAGCCATGAATAAATTGGATCTTATTGAAAAATGGGTATTATCCTTGTAGTAATAATTATTCAAAATGGTTTATTGTTTTAGTGAGAGCATATTGAATAATAGTACATTTTTAATACTTGAAAAACGTGATACTAATTACAATAATAAATATATTATATTATAAATTTCTTATAAGAAACAAAAAAAATTATCTATTTTAATTAAAAATATATTATAGATTGGTGATATTCATTTTATTAATTTTTATTAGAACATGACAAATAATATTAATAATTAAAGATATGTTTTATTTTATCATAGAAACTACATTATAATAGGTTATTATATGTAGATGAAATTCATTTGAATACATATTCATATATTAAACATTGTAAAAAAACTCTATATTAATCTAAACATACACTTCTTTCATGGATATAAGGTTAAAAAAAATTAAATATATAGAATCATAGTGAATGATCAGAAAACCAATGATATTCTACTAGGTGAAAATTATGCATGATAGGTTTGATTTTTCAAATTATTTTATTCAATGTAAAATTGTTAGGGGATTCATTTTCCAGCCATGTTATCGAAAGTTTTGTGTTTGTTAATGTCCATGGTATACACGGGTCAGCTCTCAAAATATATCGGACTATAGAATTCATCATTAAATCAATGTTTCATATATTATGTCATATAATTAATAACAAAAAAATTAATTCATAGAATCGTTTTTTGAATTCTTCAATATGTAATGTCTTTATATGTAAGACATATAATGCTCATGATCAATAATTCTACTAATGGTAAAAATATGTAATGTAAAAAAATTAAATATGAAAATGATGAATGTTTATAAAGAATATAAATATTATTATTTAAGTATAAATTTATAATTACTAATGTATTGGAAATTATTCCACTATTGAATGGGTGGACATTAATAATACAATTTCCTAAAATTTAAATGAGAAATAATAATACTTATCATGTCCACGTTAGGTTTTATATTATATAAATTAATTCTTCTAATTGAAAATGGTACTCACACCAAATAAAACATATATAATTCTCCTTTTGTACAAGAGTTTAAAATTGAATTGAAATTACTAATGCGAGGTAATTGAGTAATTTTTAATGAAAAAATGAAATATATTTTCATTAGTTGAATTAATATTTGTATTTTTTTATTGTATATTATAAATATTTGTTCCATTTTATTTTACATCTTAATCCCTAACGTGAATATATATTTATATCTGATATGTAAAAAACTTCGTCCTTATAAATAATATACACCTTTGGTCTAATTAACATGGATCAAATTCTTGTAATCCAGAATATAACATTGTATGAAAAGTGACATTTGATGTACTAATATTTTTAAATGATACTATAGTAAAAGAAATCATTCATATCATAAAATATGGAAAATATTTATATTTATATAGTATTTTCTAATGATTTTTTCAATAAAAATTATATATGATGTAATAACTTCATATATTATTTTTATTTTTTCTATAATAATATTATAATGAAAAATAAGACTTTTTTCTTTTGTAATAATAATTTTTTTAATTAAGGTATTTTTAAAGAATATATTTTCTTATGTGATAAGTTAGAGATAAAAAAGATTATAAAGATGTTAAAAATTCTACTTAAATTAACTGATATGAGAATATTGATTTTATAGATTCCATTTTAAATATACATGATTTTCCGTATTTGTATTGTAAGTATTTTAAATCTTTTTGGATATATATTTTTGTAATGATGTAGCTTAATTTAATATTTATATTGCTTCTTATTACCAATGATCTTAGAGAAGTATTTTAGATCACATAATTCTAATAAATGATCAAATTATTTAAAAATTTAAACATTAAATGTTTAGATACATTATAATGTTTTTTAATTTAATAATGTTATTTAGACAAAAAGTGATAGTTTTGAATATAAAGATTTATTAGGATAATCTCTCCATTATATGAATATTATTTCTTTAATTATAGAATCTCACAAAACATTTTAGTAAGATGGTTTATTTTTAAAATTTTCGCAAACTTATATTATATATAGTTATATTACAATGTTGAATTTGATGAATTATGATCTAACACGAATTAGAAAAATATATCACAACCCCAAAAAAAACATAACCAACATAATTCAACCAGCATTTTCACTTTGGTCGACCCATCATATGGAATGAATCAAATTCCCAATAGATACTACCTAGAAACACATCCAAGGTATAAAAAAATAAAGGCAGTGGGAAAGATTTTTCTCGAAAAATATCATTTACTAAACCATGAAATTTTATAAGAACTCTATAATGGTTCACCCATGAGTTATAATACCAAGAAACATGAAATAAAATTATATGATATAAACTTAAACCAATACATGTATTTCCATATGGAACATCCATTCACATATAAAATATATTATACAATAAGATAGAAAATGATCATGAGTTATAATAAGATATAAAAAGATGGGTTAAAGGCTAATTTTTTCATTACATGTGAATCCAATCATTAAAAATGTTCACAAAAATACTCTACCGTTGATCGCCTCATACCCAATGGTAACTACTCAGTCATCTTTATCAGCACCTACTTCAGAATAAATGTTGATTTTATTACCAAAGAAAAATATATCTCCAACAAAACCTAATCTTGAAAATTAACCGACTCTAAAAATAAAATCTGGTATATGTAGGGTGTGAGAGAAAATTCTTATTTTTCTTTCACCATTAGTATATTTTATTATAATTTTTATCTAATTTGTTATAAACACAAGTTTGAAATAAAATCATCGGAAATATCATTTTTTCTATTGTGAAAACTGAGTCACATCAACGTAACTCATTGTTCCTTCAATAAAATCCTACTAATGTTAGAAAAGTACCCAATGTAGGGTTAATAAATATATTTACTAAAAATTGTATCAATAACTAGGGTCTGGAATATATAAAACCCCTTAAAATTATTATTAAAATGAAATCCATGTTTATAAACTTTTTATTTCCCTTTTGTAGCTATAACACATTAAAGAGAATGAATTTTGAACAAAGTAAAATAAAAAAAATTCCCATAACAAAAAATAGGTAAACATTTAAAAAATTATCCAAACATTAAGCATTAAATAATTTTTTTAAAAAATTAATCTTTTTCAAGAAATAATATTAAACAATAACAATCATAAAATAATTTGATACACGATGTCTAAAATTACAATATTGATGAAAATGTACTAAACAAAATTCAACAGTAGATAAAAATAACCCCTGCTATTAAATGTGAATAAATTTTTTTTATTTAATAATAAAATTAATGAAATTTAGACTATAAAAATATAAATTTGATATAACCTACGTAACATGATTCAGACACTATTATCTTTTTACTAACATGATTCAGACACTATTATCTTTTTACTAATAAACATATAAGTCAAATTCATATTCATTTTCACCCATGATACTAGATAATGTGGAATTAAATACTAAAAGAATCTTTGCTAACCACAGTTGAATGATAACATAGATAATTTTATAGGGTTTTGGAATTGTTATCTAGAAAGGTACATTTCACTAATTGTCACCTAAGTACCTAAGGTCGTTAAGTGTAACGGCATGGACCCTACTAGTCCAGTGCTTTGCCAAAACACATTTCCCTCAAACGTACCCACCAAAACAGTGGCACAAGACATGGTCTCACACCGAAATGGTGGCACTGTGTGGGTGACACTGTGACAGTGGCACTGTGAGGGTGACACCATGACGGTGGTACCATGTTGGTGACACAGTGATGATGGCACCATGTCTTCACCGAGCGGTCTTCATTTTTTTTTTCATTTTCTGACTTTTTTTGGTCCCACTACATATCTTTTAACATAAAAATTATTTAATACCACCCTTTTTAAAGCCATTTAAAGCCGATAAATAATATTTAAAATACCCAAAAAACCATGTGACCCTTAACATAACAAAACGGGTGGCTTTTCCTTAGTGTCACACCCTTTCTCCATACTTCCAATTCTGCCCATGTAGCACGATTTAAGGGAAACCATTTAAACACATAGCTATTATGGCCACCTCTCTGATAAGAATTATTAAATTATAATTTATTCCATCGTGCGTAACCTCTCAACCTCGTGGAAAACCATGAACCAACTTTAAAGCTGTTTAAAATTCAATATCCCGTAACAACGAGATCTCATCTTTATATCACGCTACAATTTCTTCCTTCTTATTCTTTGATGGTATCCTTTTTCCTTTATTATACGTTTGAAGTGCACCCCCATTGTATGGAAAGTGGAGTGCATGTGCTGGAGCTTCCCTACTCATCCTTGGAGTCCCCGGAGTTCCTCACATACAAGTCGTGCATCCCCCGTTCATGGCGCGCATAGTTAAAATATTGATCCCTGATCAATCCAAGTAGGGTTTCTCCTTGGTCTTTTTTTTACGGTGTATCATATGGGGTGGTTATTCTATTGTTTCTTTGGGTATGGGTGAAACCAAACCTTAAAGAATATAATAAAGGGACCTTTAGTGAATTAGGGGGGGGGGGTGTGCTCAGATTATACTATACTCTTTAACCTTGATTATGTGTTGTGAATTGTGTGGGCTTATGTTCATTGAAAATCATCGTCAGTGGGGGTCTTATATTGTGCAATATAAACCTCTATTTTTTTAGATATTCATGTGATTGAATGACAGTTACATGAAAATTGGTTAATCAATTAAACTCGACCGATTAAATGGATGCCCCTTGAACAACAATCCTTGTGTGATCACCCCAGTTAACAAAATAGAAAGATGAAAATTAATGAATGATGTCCTTGAGTATGGAAACATCCTTGCTCTGTCTTGGTGGTTTGTCTGTTTGTTCGTCTTGATGCTTACGGGGTGTTATGGATGGGGATGAGATCCTTTGTTGTTGTACTGTTGTTGGTTGTGGATATGAGGTCGTTTCGGGGCTATATCTTGAGTCTTGGTTTGGTTCCATTACTTTGAGGGATCTCACTGTTCCCATTGTTGTAACTTTACAAGAGGACCAGGTGTGAATGTTTAAAAGTGTTGTTTGGATCTTTTTCCCTTCCAATGCTTGTGGTTATGCCTATTAGTTTCCCAGTAGTGTAGAATTTACATAAATGGAATCAATTGAACATAAATCCAAGAATGGTTTCAATGGGGAATTGGTTCTAGGAATGAGTTGTGACTTGGCTATGATTGGTGCACCTTTTTATGAATGAACAGTAATGAGGGTGTTTGTGATTATGTTGGTTTTTGAACCCCTGGGATGGGATGAGTGCTTGCTACCTATACATATAATTTTATTTCTTATGTTTCTCATTCGGTCCCCACCCATGTTGATCATTTTGTGCCAAACACCCCCATTTCATTATGGAGGGTGTTTCTCCCAAAACACCCATGAGTGGATATTTATTGTCTCTTTTTCTGCTCTCTTTCTCAAATTGCCCAAGAATCTTTGGGTAGGCTGTGATGGCTTGAGTCCCATTATAGCCCAAGATTCTTCAGGCATGGTAGTTGTGGTGGTTGGCCCAGGTGGGTGTGGGTGGGTTGTTTCCCAAGTGTCTTCGGGATGAGGCATAGGTGTCCTTGGGTGTGGCAATGGTTGTTCTAGCATTGGTTTTTATAGGTGTGGTTAATTGTGGTTGATATAGCCCAGGTGTTTGTGGGCAGGATGTGTGGTGATGGCCCATGTGTGTTCTAGTGGGGTATGGTAGTGGGACTGTAGTGAGAATGGAAGGAGAGGTTCGATGCATAGGATGTCTTCAATAACCAGTGGGAAAGTGGAGATGGGTACCCAAACATTAATGTGTTATTGCTATTACAATACTTGACTTGCATTATTTGAGGAGTGTGCCTTGGTGAGGCTTGGGTGGGTAGTTTTCCTTGCTAGGTGTTTCAGTTATCTCGTTTCTCACGGGGCATTAGAATTCCTCCTCACTTGTGCATGAGAGCTTTTGGTTTTCCCTACTGAGTATATATATATGCTCACCCTATGTATATAAAACTGCTTTCAGGTTTCCAGGAGGAATTCAGGGATCGTGTTGGATCATAGTAGTTAGTATGTTGGGATGGTTTATATTGATGTTCTCTTTTCTTTGGTACATTCTTTTGGGGTTTCTTATACTTTGTAGGATTAATTTTGGAACATGAATATGAGAATGGTTTAATTTAGATTTAATTTTACATCCACCTTGGGTGTTTTTGGGAATAACTATCTTATCTCCCGATACTATTAAATAAAAAGGGAAATGTCTTCCATCATATGTGTGATTCTACAACCTTGGTGCTAGTCGCCACTCCGGGACCAATTGAAGGCGGGTCTCGGGGGTCATTATCTCTCCTTAAACATGAAGGAGGAAGGGTCTAGAAACCTGGTGTCCATTCTCTCATCTTGGTGAAGGTGGGTCGTGATAGAATGGTATCAGAGGCAGGAGGTTGAGGGATAGGATGGAGTTAAGAGTTAGGCATAATGAGGATTGCATGGGATGGTAGGGCAACAGTGTTGGTCAATCATGGTGTGTGAAATAGGCCATGGAAGACCGGCTAGGACACAAGATTTTTATTCCCCCGCCCCTCGTGATCTGATGCAATGAATTTAAGCCTACTGAATGACCATGTGAGGCTACACTGATTGCAGGGTAGAGACCCAAGGAAAGGTGTATGCAACATAATGACTTGTGTTCTTCTGTTACTTGGGTATTTTGGGGATTTAAAATTAATAATAAGTCTAATAAAATTTAAAAAGAAATTTTCTACACTACTCAGGCTTAGGCATCTCTTTTTTACCCTGCAGTTATGGCACCCGGATGGTGACCAAGGGTAGTGTTGGAGATTGAGGCCCTGGAGGTTGATTTGGATGATCGACAGAGGGCTGACTGAGAGGAGGAGGACGATCAGTGGCAGAGGATGCTTCATTCCTTTCAGCGGAAGACCCTCAGAAAGTATGAGGGAAACATCTATGATGTGGAGATAGAGAGCTATCTATAGTAGCTGATGATAGGTTTCAGATTGATCCGGGCTCTGACAATGTGATGGGTTCTTCTGGCTGTAATCCTGATGCATGGAGCAGCCCGTTAGTGGTGGACACTTTATCTTGGGGAGAAGAGGGAGGCTGAGGTGATGTGAACTAACGTCGAGAGGGAGTTTTGGGCAGAATTCCTCTCTTCCACAATGAAGGCTAAGAAGAGGTAGGAGCTACTCTCCCTCCAACAGGGGGTATGTCAATGAGGGAGTTGGGGATCAAGTTCAAGGATCTCCTTCACTTTGCTCTATACCACTTTCCGGATGAGGAGTCTTGGGAGAGATGTTTACAGGAGGCACTCCGACCTTCCCTTCGGTATTCGGTTACCCCCTTCACCCTACCGATGTACATGGATGTCTAGAAGAAGGCTTAAGTGGTGGAATGGATGCACACGTTGGGAGGTGTATCGCGAGAGGGAATCCGGTTGGGCTCGTCAATGGGGAAGGCTGTCAACATCATGCCTCCAGCATCATGGCCCTCTAGATTCCAACTGGCGAAATCTACTCACTTCCTGGCAATCAAGGAGACATGTATGGTGGATGCCCTAGCACATAGGTACTTGGACGAGGTGGTGTGGTTGAATGGGGTTTCGAGGTCCATATTCTCTGATTGGGATACCTGGTTTACCTTAATGGTCTAGAAGGGACTGCAACGTGATTTTGGCACCCTACAATGAATCCGCACTACATTCCATCCCCAGATGGATGGGAAAATAGAACACACCATCCAAACAATGGAGGATATGCTACGGGCATGTATGTTGGACTTTGGGGGATCGTGGGTGAGACACTTGCCTCTGATAGAGTTTTCCTACAATTATAGCTATCACTCTACAATTGGCATGGATCCGTTTCAAGATTTGTACGGGGAGGCCGTGTCACTCACCTGCGAGCTAGACAGAGGTTGGGGAGATAGGTGTTCTGGGCTTATAGGTAGTGCAGAGCATGACATATAATGTTCAGATTATACAGGAGATGATAAAGGCGGCCCAGGACCAGCCAAAGTCATATGTTGATAATAGGAGGAGACAATTGGAGTTCGAGGTCGGGGACCACGTGTTCTTTATGGTTTCCCCTCAGCATGGGAAACATATGTTCGAAAGTGGGAGTAAGCATTTTCCCAGAATCATCAGACTATTTGAATTGTTGTGGTGGGTCGGTGAAGTGGCTTATCAGCTAGCGCTACCACCGCCGCTACTGAGACTGCACGACATCTTCCATATGTCTCATCTCCGAATTTATCTACATATCAATTCACACATCCACGACTGGGGAAATCTGGATATCGAGCCAACACAACGTTTATAGAAAGTCTAGTGAGGATCCAAGATCGCGTAGAGAAGGTGCTCCATGGGCGAACCATCCCTTTGGATCGTGTGTTATGGAGGCATGGTGGGATCGAAAAGACTACTTGGGAGCGGGAGGCATAGATGTGCACCCAGTACCCAGAGCTATTTTGAGTTATGTTCTATTTTATTTTATATAATTGTTTGTGATGAAGATTTTTCCATTATTAACTATGGAATGTATTATTTTCCTTGCTCTATGAATGTGTCTGAAGGGTCCTAACTGTGGGGAGGGGAGGACGCGATCCCAATCAAGACGCATTAAGGTAAATGCGATTAAACCCGTGCGGGTGAGTCATTTCTGCCCAAAGAGGACAGTATCTTGAAATGGAGGAAGAAAACGCCCTAATCCATATGACTGGATTGTTTGACCCTTGAATTTTTGTGTGCTTACTTGGGGGAGGAGGTGCGGTAGTCTATCCATAGTCGTTCGAAAGATGGATGAGATTACTCCTAAGAAGTATCTTTTGAGGTCGTTGTTCAGACCCCCCTCTTTTCTCATGGTCTAGTTTTGATTCTCGAGGACAAGAATAGTTTGATAGGTATCTGATGTAACGGCATGGACCCTCATGGTCTCGTGCTTTTCCAAAACACGGTTCCCTTCAAACGGTCCCAGCAAAATGGTGGCATCGGTCACAGTCTCACACCGAAACGGTGGAACCGTGAGGGTGACAACGTGACGGTGGCACCATGAGGGTGACACTGTGATGGGGGCATCGTGATGGTGGAACCATGTGGGCGACAACATGAGGGTGGCACCGTGAGGGTGACACCGTGACAGTGGCACACATCCCGCACGCACCGTGACTGTGGCGGGAGATGTTCGATGCATAGGATGGCCCAGGTGTTTGTAGGCAGTTATGTTCTGTTTTATTTTATATACTAGTTTGTGATGAAGCATGTTTACTTCGTTATCCATGGAATGTGTTGTTTTCCTTGTTCTCTGTATTTGTGTTAAGAGTCCTGACTGTGGGGAGGGGAGCACCCGATCATTAATCAAGACACATTAAGTTGGATGTGATTAAACCCGAGTGGGCAAGTCAGTGCTACCCAAATCGGATAGTATCTTGACATGGAGGAAGAAAACTCTCTAATCCATATGACTGGATGGTTTGACCATTTAATGTTTGTGTCCTTACATGGGGGAAGAAGAGTGTTATTGTATCCATAGTCATTCAAAAGATGGATGAGGTTACTCGTGATAAGTATCTTTCGAGGTGGTTGTTCGGACCCCCCCCCCTCTTTTCTCCGAGTCTAGTTTCGATTCTCAAAGACGATAATAGTTTGAGAGGTATCTGATGTAATGGACCGGGCCCTACTAGTCCAGTGCTCTACCAAGACACGGTTCCATCAAACGGTCCCACAAAAACGGTGGCACTGGTAACGGTCTCACATGGAAACGGTGGCACCGTGAGGGTGACACCAGAACGGTGGCACCGTGAGGGGGACAGAGTGACGGGGGCACCGTGAAGGTGGCACCGTGTGGGCGGCAACGTAACGGTGGCACCGTGTGGGCGGCACCATGACTGTGGGACCCTGAGGGTGACACTGTGACGGTAGCACAATGACGGTGGCATCGTCTGGGCGCCACCGAGAAAGTGGCACCGTGAGGTTGACACCGTGGCGGTGGCACTATGTGGGTGACACCGTGACGATGGCACCGTGTGCTCACTGAGTGGTCTTCGTTCATTTTTTTCCAATTTTTGACATTTTCTACTTCCACAACATATCATTTCACATAAAAATTATTTAATACCCCCCCTTTATCAAAGCCATTTAATGCCCATAAATAATATCTAAAATCCCCTAAGAGCTGGGAAACCCTAAACTTACCAAAATGTGTGGCTTTCCCTCAGTTTTACACCCTTTCTACATAATTCCAGTTCTTTCCCTATTGCATGATTTAAGGGAAACTGTTTAAATGCACAGTAGTTATTTCCACCTCTCCAATGAGAAATATTAAATTATAATTTATTCCATCATGCGTAACCGCCCAACCGCATGGAAAACCACAATCCGACTTTAGAGTCGTTTAAAATTCGATATCCCGTAATAATGAGATCTCATCTTTATATCAAACTAGAATTTCTTCCTTCTTCTTCATTGCTAGTCTCCCTTTTCCTTCCTTGTAAATTTGGAGTCCACCCCTTCCTGAGGCAAGTGGAGCACCTATGCTGGAGCTTCCATACTCATCTTTGGATTCCCAGGTGTTCCTCCGCTACAAGTCGTGCATCCCCAGTTCTTAGTGCGTAGAGTTAAAATGTCGATCCTTGATCAATCCTAGTAGGGTTTTTCATTCGTCTCTCTTTATAGTGTTTCATGTGGTGTGGGTATTCTATTGTTTCTATGGGGATGGATGAAACCAATCCTTAATGAAAATAATAAAGGGACCTTTAAAGAATGAAGGGGGGTGTGCTCAGTTTCTACTGTACTCTTTGACCTTGATTATGTGTTGTGAATTGTACGGGCTTATATCCGTTGAAAATCAGGGTTGTTGGGGGTGTTTTCTTGTCCACTAATGAACCTATGTTTTTTTGGATATTTAAGTGATTGAATGACTGTAACATGAAAATTGGTTAATCTTGTAAACTCGACCGATTAAATGGATTCCTAGTGAACAACAAACCTTCTGTGATCACCCTGGTTAAACAAGTAGAAAGATGAAAATCAATGAATTACTTACTTGAGTATGGAAAATTCTTAGCTCTGTCTTGGTGGTATGTTTTTTTGTTATGCTTGATGCTTATGGGGTGATATGGATGTAGATGAGAACCTCTGTTGTTGTACAGTTGTTGGTTGTAGATATGAGGCCGTGAAGCACTGTATCTTGTGGCCTGGTTTTCTTCGAGTATTTTGAGGGATCTCATAGTTCCCTTTGTTGTAACTTTACAAGAGGACCGGGTGTGAATTCTTAAAAGTGTTTTTTGGTTGTTTTTTCTTCCACAGCTTGTGGTTATGCTTGTTAGTTTCCCAGTAGTGCAGAATATACTTAAATGGAATCACTAGAACATGAAACCAAGAATGGGTTCAATGGGGAATTGGTTCTAGGAATGAGTTGTGACTTGTCTGTGAGTGGTGTGTCTTTTTATGAATGAACAGTAACAAGGATGTTTGTGTTTAGGTTTTTTTTGGAACCCCTAGGATGAGATGAGTGCGTTTTACCTATAAATATAATTTTAGTTCTTATGTTTCTTATTTGCACCCCACCCCTGTTGATAATTTTGTGTAGAACACCCCCATTTCATGGGGGAGGGTGTCTCTCCCAACACTCATATGAGTGGATTTTTATTTATTCCTTTTCTGCACCCTTTCTCAAATATCCCAAGACTCTTTGGGCAGGCTGTGATGGCATGAGGTCCATGATATCCCAATATTCTTTGGGCATGGTAGTTGTGGTGGTTGGTGCAGGTGGGTGTGGGCAGGTTGTTTCCAAAGTGTCTTTGGGATGAGGCCTAGGTGTCTTCGGGCGTGGTAGTGGTTGTTCTGGCCGAGGTGTTTACGGGTGTGGTTGCGTGTGGTAGATATAGCCCAGGTGTTTGTGGGTAGGATGTGTGGGGATCACCCAGGTGTGTGCAGGTGGGGAATAACAGTGGGACTGTAGTGAGAATGGTGGGAGAGGTTTGATGTGTATGATTTCTTCAATAACCAGGGGGAATGTGGCGCGGGGTACCCAAAAATTGATGTTTTATTACTATTACATTCCTTGACTTGCGTTATTTGGTGAGTGTGCCTTGGTGAGGCTTGGGTGGGCAGTTTTCCTTGCTAGGTGTTTCGGTTATCTCATATCTCACGGGGCATTAGAATGCCTCCCCACTTGTGAACGAGATCTTTTGGTTTTCCCTAATGAGTATACTTGTATGCTCACCCTACGTATATAAAACATCTTTTAGGTTTCCAGGAGGACTTCAGGGATCGTGCTAGATTGTACTAGTTCGTACGTTGGGATGGTTTCTGGTGTTGTTTTCTTTTATTTGGTACATTATTTTGGGGATTCATGTACTGTTTTAGCATTACATTTGGAACATTCATATGAGAATGGTTTACATTGGCTTTACATGTACTTCCACCTTTGGTGTTGCTGGGAATTACTATCATATCTCCCGATCATATTAAATAAAAAGGGTAATTCCTTCCATCTTATGTGTGATTCTATACCCTTGGTGCTAGTCGCCACTCCGGGACCTATTGAAGGCGGGTCTCGGTGGTCATTATCTCTCCTTCAACTTGAAAAAGGAAGGGTCAGGAAACCTACTGTCCCTTGTCACATCTTGGTGAAGGAGGGTCATGACATTAAAAAACACACATATTAAAATGTATGCCTGAATGTTTTAAAATATATTTCCATATAATAATTAAATTTAATCCTAGAATATCGTATTATTAACATTTTATCAAATGGGCATTAATGATTCTTCCTAATATATATATCAATTTTTTGAATTTTATATAACCAAAATTATTAAATATTTTATAATCATTATAGTTCAAAAAAATTATAATTAAATAAATAAAATAAATTTCACATATATATTATATAATTACTAACCATAATTAAAAATAACAGTTTTAAAAATATAAAATCAAATTACAATGGGAGCTTAAAAATATATAACAATCTACATTGATATTAAGTATCCTAAGTAATCACCCCCAAAACACATCTTTATTTTATTAATAAATCCCTATATTCATAAAATGCAATTGTTTCAAATAATATAAAAATCATAAATATGATATATTTATAAAATTATATCGAAACTCTACATTAATTGTTTTTAAAAAACCAAGTATGCGCAAAATATTTTTTCATCTATATATGTATTAAAACCCACTTAAAACCTTTTTATAATAAATGAAAACTCAAGAATCTTGAGGTTAAATCATCAATACATTGAATATTAACATATAAAATAAAAATATTACATGAAATTAATGTTTAAAGTTAATGCATTTATGATATGTCAAATATATACTGATTTCATAGACACAACTACCATAATCTAATTAAATCATTTCTCCTTTAATGAAAATTCTATATTAGGTCTCCTGAAACGTTTTTAAGTCATAATCATAAAAATCACCCTATTTATACAAACAAATGACATGAAGATTGGTCACTATGTTCATCAATGAAAAGAAGATGAAGAAATAAATGAATATATTTGGGATGAAAGTAGAGAAAATTAAGAGAAATAGATGTATAAATTGAATAACCACAAAAAAATCCACCATATAACCAATAAGAGGGGGGAGTTATCCTTTAAACCTCTTAGAGTGCCTTATGTAAATAAATAAGATAAGGAGGCAAAAAAAATTATATATCCAATAAAATCAATTAAATTCATATTTTTAGAGGTATACCTGATTTTGTCACATTTTTTCCTTATTGTCTATCAACAACAAATACACTACAATATTAGAACCATACTATAACAAAAAAATACCGACATAGTTTAAAAAAATATTTGGACACCTTTTAGCTTGTATAAAGTACCCAAAATCAGAATCGAATTAGTCCCCAATAACTCAGTCTATATGGAAAATATTACATTATATTTATACATATAAAAGTTACCCTGGGGTAAAAATTCTATTACCATTAAACCATATTTACCCAAAAAATTCTCTTTTATTATTTAGAAGAAGAAAATCAAGGATATAAATTACCCCAAAATAATCAAACTTTTCTATGATAACATGAATGGTTAACTTCAGAAATTGGATGTGTTATTCCCCTCTAATCTTGGTAGGTTGCATTGATGAGGAAAATAATAAATCATTTTTAGAGGGATTTTTGGAAGGTAAAACTAAAGGGTTTATCTCAATGAAAAAATAACAAATGATATATAACATACTCTAACCATTATAAACCAAGAAATCTCAATTTATAATGGAACAATTAAGACATCATGAAATATCTAGAACTTGTTGGAACTAATCGCCTATTTTGAGGAAATGACAGTAAGAAAAGACATAGTTCATGATAATGGAATCATAATGTGTAAAGGGTAGACATTTTTATGGGATAAAATTAAAATAATTCATCAAATAAATCATTGATATGTAAGAAAATTTTTAATAAGATTCTTAACAATAATATATTTATACATTACGAAGTTAAAAAACATTGATGTAATCACCCTCAAATTAGGACAATTTTGGTAACCCATGTAATTAATTTATTTTCTTCAAGAAACAACATGAATAATTTCATATAGGTGATTCCTAAGTATTGTAATTATAAATTAAAATTATTGAGCCCTACTACTGTAACACCCCGCCCCTACCTCATAGGATTGAAGAGGTAGTGAGGGTTACTTGGCCTTAAGCGATGTTCCCAAGGCGCCAAAGGCTGGCAATAAATGTCGAGGGCTTCAAGAACATGTTGGCAAACGATTTTCCCTTAAGACGAAACCAACCAAACAATCTACTATCAATCAATATATGATTCACGTCAATTTAATTACCCAACCATGCATTCCCAAATGACAACCTTGTTTTTTCACAACACAACTGAAACCCAATACAACTAGACATGTCCACACAACATCAGAGTACACTGCGGAAACTAAACAACCAAACACCACAAGCCGTGACACCACCACATCTCCACTCCAAGAACCAAGCTACAAGCTCCACCAACGGATCACGATAATCCACTAAAGTAGGGTGATGCCTTACCTTTTCTCATGTCATGGTACACAATATCTTCAAAGACACCACATTTCCAAAGCAGTGGGTGAGTACTAAAACTCGGTAGGATTTCCCCAAATGGCTTCCCTACACACGCCACTAGGATAAAACCGTTAGCACATTTATATAAAATAGTTCATATAAAATAATCACAAGTGCAACCATTTTCATAAGCCAAACATTCCCTTACCAAGCCATCACACCCAAACCAAGAAAAAACGGGAAAGCCAACCAACCTAGCCACAACTAGTCTAACATTTACACATGAGAAGAACAATTCCATCTTTCAAAGTAATGCAAAACAAACAACCAAAATGGTGGGACTTCCACCCAAACCATTCACCCATTCATACCAAAGCCATCAAAACGGTGGGACTTCCGCCCCACCCGTTCACCCATTCACAACTAGCGGTACTTCCCGGCCACAACTCATATGGTGGTTCTTCAGACCACTATACATCAGCTTTTTATAGTGAGACATCCTACCCACTTCCACACAACATTTCAAATCAAACCAAACCAAGCATAAACTCACCAAGGTCACAACAACATGCAATTAACCAATTCCATTACATATCAATCCACATCAATAAATCACCCAATTATTTGAAAACCATTTCCCATTCCAAACGAAATTTCAATAATAGAAACTTTTTATTTAAAACGATTTCCATCAATCATTTTTACAAATCAACCATAACATCCCATTTTAAAATCTCCAATTTAAAATCCACAACAAAAGAATTTCACCACAAAAACCCTCTTTTTCCCAAAAATCCCCAAAACATCACCCAAGGGATTTTCTACCAATTTCGTACATCAAAACACAATTAATTTCAAGAACAAAAAATTAATTGTACCAAGGAACCACTAGATCCAACCAAGTGGATTTGAGAGAGAATCCACCTACCTTTACGGTTCCTAAGAAATCGACCCACAAGCAACCGCGTCTCAAATCTGGTGAACGCACCACTGAAACCTCTCTAGATCCCCTTACCCTAACATCCACAAGCCTTAATATTAACATCCAAGGCAAACACAACCCTAGATTTACACAAAAACAGGGTAGATCTAGAAAATCAAGAAAGGGAGGGATGTAGATCTAGAGGAAAAACCAAGAGAAACAAGAAGAGATACTTACCCAAGAGAAACCACCTTAAAACCGCCTTGACACCCCTTTGAAACGCTTCCAAATCGAGTGAGAGATCACCCTTACCCCTGAGAACCCAAAATCCCATGTGAGGCTCTAGTGGGAGGAAGATTGGAGTGAAATAGGTTAAGCCTGAGGGAGCCCAAAACTTATAACCCTATTTTTAAGTGGGCCCACGGTTAGCCCGCACGGTTTGGCAAACCGGGCGCTAACCCTGCAAACTCTATTGCCTTGGGAACAAGGGTCAGAACGGTTCCCTCGCACGGTTTGGCAAACCGTGTGTAGGCTGTGTGAAACCTAATGCCTCCCTTTCACGGTTTCCTGGGGAATCCGCACGGTTTCCACTAACCATGCTCAAACCGTGCACCCCTTTAAAAGACACCAAACTCAGAGAAACCCATTCCAAACTCTCCCAACCTCTTCCAAACTCATCTCATGAACATTAAACACATAAAAATGAATAGAAAATTCCAAAAACCTAAAACTGGGGGTGAAAAATTCTCCCCACCATTGGACTTTCTGTCCTCATAAAATAGCGAACCCACCCTTTGCCGAAAGAGCTTGGGCCACTGCTCGACCATCTCTTTCTCCCACTCCCAAGTCTCCTCTTGAGTCTGACCATGTTGCCACAAAACACGAACTAAACTGATGCTTTTACCATGGATGAATTTCTCTTTCCTATCCACAATCCTCACTAGCATGTGCACCAACGAAGCATCCGGTTCTAGCTCATCATGATCCCATCGAATCACATGGTCACGATCGGGCTGATAATTTTTAAACTATGACACATGAAACACATTTGTGCACTGCAATGAACCTAGGTATAAAATTCAACGATAAGCCACCTCACCAACCCACTCTAGAATCTCAAAAGGTCCATTATACCTCTGAGACAACTTTACCTGCTTTCCAAACCGACGATGTCCCAACCTAGGAGAGATCCTCAAGAAAACAAGATCACTCACCTCGAACGACAATGACCATCGACGTTGATCCACATATGATTTCCGATGACTCTAAGCCATCTCCATTCTCTTCCTGATCAACATGATCTTCTCCGTAGTCTCATGGACAAGGCTCAGTCCATCCATCAAGGACTCACCTGTTTCCACCCAACATAGTGGATAACGACATGGCCACCCATACAATGCTTCAAACAGATCCACTGTATGGATTCCTGATAATTGTTATTGTATAAGAACTCAACCAATTACAAGTGCTCCTCCCACGAGCCACCAAAATCCATGAAACAAGCCCTCAACATATCCTCCATAGCTTGTAACATCCTCTCAGATTCACCATTTGTCTAACGGTGATACGTCGTACTCATGGTCAGCTAAGTTCCAAGCCCTCAACATATCCTATATAGTTCAAAGCATAGACAACTTCTTCCAAATCCAAATCATGAGTTGTGTAGTTATTCTCATGAACTCTCAACTTTTGTGAGCCATATTCAACCACATGATTCCTTTTCATGAGAACCCACCCCAACCCTGATCCTGATGCATCACAATACACCACATACCCTTTTCTTGATTCTAGAAAAACCAAGATTGGTGTTGATGTAAGACAACCCTTTAGCTCATCAAAACACTTCTAAAACCATTCCTTCCACTGGAAGGGAATATTCTTTCTAGTCAAAGCTGTCATCGGTGAAGACAAATGTGAAAAATCACGAAAAAAACGCCGATAATACCCATATAGACCAAGAAATCTCCAAATCTCAAACACATTCTTTGGCGGTTTCCATGAGATAACAGCCTCTATATTTTCTGGATCCCCTGAAACACACCTTTCAGAAATCACATGTCCATGAAAACAAACTTCATGTATCCAAAAGTCACACTTTGACAATTTTTCATACAACTGATGATCCCTCAAGATCCCTAGCACTGTGTCCAAGTGCTGATCATGCTCCACCCTTGTATTTGAATACACCAGAATATCATCTAAAAACAACACCACAAATGAATCCAGATATCTTTGAAATATCTGATTCATTAATTCCATAAGTACTGCTGGCAAATTAGGTAGACCAAAGGTCAAAACCACATATTCATAATGGCCATATCTACTTCTGAAAGCTGTTTTAGGAATATCCTCCTTCCTCACACACAATTGATGATATCCCGACCTCAGGTCGATCTTGGGGAACCACTGGGCTCCCCTCAACTGGTCGAACAAATCATCAATTCGTGGAAGTGGAAATCTATTCTCTATCATAGCATGGTTAAGTCTACGATAATCAACACTGGGCCTTAATGTTCCATCTGCCTTTTTCACAAACAACATCAGCGCTTCCCATGAAGACGTGCTACACCAGATAAACACTTTTCCATCTAACTCTTCCAAATAGATTTTGAGTTCCCCCAATTCAGCATGTGCCATCCGATAAGATGGAAGTGAGATAGGACTGGTCCCTAGAAGGAGGTCAATCATAAACTCCACTTCTCTTATGATAGTTAACCCAGAGAATTTTTCTGGAAAAAGATCCATGTGCTGATCTACCACTACCGGATGAATAGTCTACTCAACACCCTCTACCGATTCCAATGACAAAACTATCAACTGATGTGATAACGTACCCACTTCTGATGCCAACAAACCATTTTCACCCTTCCCATTATGCTTCTCTCCTCTGAAGATATGTCTAACGCCATCATGTGTCGTAAAAGCCATTGTTCACGCATCACAATCGATGTGAGCATTAAACTTCACCATCCAATCCATTCCTAGGATGACATCATACCCATCCATGTCAAGCATTGAGAAATTCCACACTATCTCATCCTAACCCATTACGACACGACATTCTCTACACAAGAAGGCTTGACACTCTCTTCAACCCAGAGGAGTTTGAAGTTTCATAACCAAGGGCATCATTTCTACCCTTAAACCCAGCAAATCAACCACGCATGTAACAATAAAAGAGTGTGAAGCACTCGTATCAAACGACAATTGCATCAAGGTATAATTTAAAAGAATAGTACCTTTCACCGAGGATGGTCTAGACTGATCATACACCACAACCTGCTTAGCTTCGAACACATGTTTTCTTGCCACACCCTGTTCTTTATTGCTCTGCTATGGAATCTTGGTATTCTGAGAACCACAATTACCCACTTTACACTGCTGATGAGGGGTATGATGTTTCGCCGTCCTGTTTAAGCATACAACATCTGTGTTCCCTGAGGAGTGTCATGGGCACCCGGCCTTAGAGCATTCTCACAATAATGTTGCAGATGCCACATTACCTTACAATTATGACATGCTCGTGGTTGTGCGGTACAATCATGCTTCATTTGATTTGTAGAACCACACTAAAAACATCTCAGCATGCTCTGAGGCTTTGGAGGAAGATTTATAGATCCTGCCATCGGATTATATGCCATATTACTGCCCTGGGAATAAGTGTCCCTCCTTCGGTTGAACCCAACAGATCCTGCACAGCCATCACGGCTCTATTCACCATCTCTGTGTAAACATATATACACAATACTTCTATCCTTGACCAAATTTAATTACTTAACCCCGCTTCAAAGATCCTTTCTTTCAACGATGTGCTACCCACCACCTCGGGTGCAAACCGCACTAAGTTCATAAACATAGCTCTACACTCTGTCACAAACATAAGCTCTTTCTTCAACTGAAGAAATCAGTCGTACGCTGAATTCTGAAGGTTTGTGAGTAGAATTGTTTATTAATCAATTCCTCAAACCCATCCCACATCATACCCTGGTCCATCCCATCTTGGACTACAAACTCCCACCATTTAATAGAAAGATATTCTAACATATACGTGGCCAACTTCACCATTAACTCTACCTGTGTTCCCATGAACATGAAGATCATGTTCATTCTATTCAACCATGATTCTGCCCTCTCTAGCTCTAGATCACCCCTGATGATGGGTGGATTATTCTTTTTAAACTAAACTTCATGATCCACATGCCTTGGTTCATCAATTTTATTTCCACTTTCCATAACTTGGAAAGCTTTCACTATGCTTTGCACTAGCTGCTGGTTCACCTGAGGCTTAGGTGCAACCACATTTTTAGCAGCCTTGTCTAGATGGTCTCTATGACGCCTACCTGGTTCCATTTCTATAAACCAAAAACAACCATCCATGAGTTTCACTTCCATAGACATCACGAAATCCCATTTCAAATAACTTTACACAACACTATCACAACAAGGCTTTCCAGCCTTTTCCACATGATCCATGTTTCACCATTTTGAAAACCAAATCATTCTCAAAATACCAATTTATTCACATTACAATTTCACCCATTAATATCACATCATAAATCTTTATACCTCAATAAAATTTGCATCCTAGTGGGAAGTAATTACTACCATGCATGCCATGCTCATCTCATTGGCTACGCCCACGACAATGAGATATCCAATGCCTATAAGTGTCTCCAAAACACTTAGTACCCAAATCCAGGGTAACATTAATTTGAGCATAAAAGGGTTAGCTACATCCCTTTATACTATACATTCCATGTTCCGGCAATCGTATGCCTTCCTACCATCCCTACTCATGGAATGTAATAGAACGAATGTCAACACCAAATCCGAGAATCAACTCCAAAGGACCAAAAAACTGATTCCCCTTGTAACACCCTACCCCTACCTCATTATCTTGAGAAGGCGGTGATGGTTACTTGGCCTTAAGAAACGTTTCCAAGGCGCCAAAGATTGGAAATAAATGCTGAGTGCTTCAAGAAAAATTTGGGGAACGATTTTCCCTTAAGATGAAACCAAAAAAACAATCTGATATCAATCACTATATGATGCACGTCAATTCAATTACCTAACCAGTCACTCCCAAATGACAAATAAGTTGTTGCACAACACAACTCAAACCCAATTCAACTAGACATGTCCACAAAACATCAGAGTACACTGTGAAAACTAAAAAACCAAACACCAGAAGTCATGACACCACCACAGCTCCACGCCAAGCTCCAAGCTCCACACTCTACACAGGGATCACGATGCTCCACTAAAGGAGGGTGATGCCTTACCTTTTCCCACGTCACGGTACCCGACATCTGCAAAGACACCATAGTGCCAAAGTAGAGGGTGAGTACTAAAACTCTATTGGATTTCCCCAAATGAATTCCCTACACACGCCACTAGGATAAAACCATTACAACATTTATATAAAATAATCACAAGTGAAACCATTTTCATATGCCAAACATGCCCTTACCAAGCCATCACACCCAAACCAATCAAACATGGGAAAGCCAACCAACCAAGCCACAACCATTCCAATATTTACACATGAGCACAACAATTCCATCTTGCAAATCAATGCACAAAAAATAACCAAAATGGTGGGACTTCTATCCAACCCATTCACCCATTCACACCAAAGGAATTAAAATGGTTGGACTTCCACCGAACACATTCACCCATTCACAACTAGCGGTACTTCCCAACCACTACTCATATAGTTGTTCTTCCGACCACTATTCATCCCCTTTTTATAGTGAGATTTCACTCCCACTTCCATAAAACATTTCAAACCAAACCAATCCAAGCATAAACTCACTAAGGTCACAACAACATGCAATCAACCAATTCCATTGCATATCAATCCACTTTAATAAATCACCCATTTATTGAAAACCATTTTACAAGCCAAAAAACATTTCAATAAAACAACGTTTTTATTGAAAACCATTTCCATCAATCATTTTCACAAATAAACCATAGAATCCCATTTTAAAATATATATTTTAAATTCTACAACAAAAGAATTTCACCACAAAACCCTCTTTTTTCCCAAAAATCCCCAAAACATCACCTAAGGGATTTTCTACCAATTTCTCCCAACAAAACACAATTAATTTCATGGGCAACAAATTAATTGTAATAAGGAACCACTACTTTTAACCATGTGTAGTCGAGATAGAATCCAACTACCTTTAGGGTTCTCGAGAAATCGATCTACGAACAATCGAGCCTCAAATCTGGCGAACACACCACCGAAACCTCTCTAGATCCCCTTGCCCTAACATCCACAAGAATTATTATTAACATCCAAGGCAACCGAAACCCTAGACCTACACACAACCACTATAGATCTAGAAAAACAAGAAAAAGAGGGATGTAGATCAAGAGGAAAACACATGATAAATAAGAGGAGAGACTTACCTGGGAGAAACCACCTTTAAACCGCCTTGAAACCCCTTTGAAACACTTCCAAATCGAGTGGGAGAGAACCCTTAACCACTAAGAACCCAAAATACCGAGTGAGGATCGAGTGGGAGGAAGATTGGAGTGAAATATGTTATGCCCGAGAGAGTCAAGAACTTATAACCCTATTTTTAAGTGGCTGCACGGTTAGCCCGCACGGTTTGGAAAGTGGTGCACTAACCATGCGCACTCTACTGCCTCTAGAGCAAGGGTCCGCACGGTTACCTCACACTGTTTGGAAAACTGTGTTCGTGTCGTGCGATGCCTACTGCCTCCCTTGCATGGTTTCCTAGGGAATCCGCACTGTTTCCACTAACTCTGCTCAAACCGTGCACCCCATTAAAAGCCTCCAAACTCATCCAAAACCATTCCAAACTCTCCTAACCTCATCTCAACTAAACCCATGCACATTAAACACATAAAAATGAAAAAATCTCACATTCCTCAAACCGTGGGTGCTACAACTACCAATCTACCCATAATGTAAGGTTTCATTTTAATATGGTGAAAACTATGAAATTACAAAATAATTGAAATACTACATTTGAAATAGGATCAGTTACCATGGTTACACTCAAAATGCTTGAAATAGGGGGAAATTTGAGGTATATATTATATATAAAATTTAAATTAAAAATAGAAAAGTGAATAATTTTTTTTTAACATTCAGTTCAAAAAAAAATATAAACCCCCAAAATTATATAAGTTTAATGAACTCATTATTAATATATATATAGACAATACAAGGAAATTTTCATTTGGGACAAAAAAATATTTTATAAGAAGCACCGTGATAATTTTATAAAATAATATATAGTTTAGTGATACTTTAAAATAATTAAGAGACTGTGAAAATACATTTAATAATTAGATCATAAGATAAAACATCTTTACCCTGATTTATAATAATGTAGTTCAAAATAATTAAAAATATAATAAACTTTAATAAACATATATCTGTTTGTAAATATATATTTAAATCAATTACAAATTAAGAATAAACATTTAATCATAGAAAAAAAAATAAAATTTATGTTTTATATATAACACTTTTTGAACTATCTTATGATATATATAAACCATCAAAATCTACCCCCAATGTTCGATCTGAAATTAAAGACTCATATATCTTTTAAAAGAATATTGTTAATTTATTCACACAAACAGAACTTATTTTTGACAAAAAAACCAAAAAAACAATCCTTATAATTTTTTCAAATAAAAAAATTATTCTCAAGTCAAAATTACTTTATAAAACTCCATTTAAAAATATAGTAAATTACAGATAATATAATTTTAAACAATATATATTTTTATATAGATAAAAATAATTCTAAAATTATAAATAATAATGAAAATTAATCCAAAATTAATTAAATTCACAAAAATATATATAGAAAGAACAAATAAAATCAATTTTGGGATTAAATATCATAAAATAGTAAATTTATAATAGATAAGGAACTATGAATGGACTAACTATAAGAAAGTCTAAATAGTATCATGACCATTGAAAAGACTATATAATGATTTCGAAACCGTCCAAACTATCTCTACATAGTCCTTCAGACCATGAGAGTCGACTGTGTACCTATGGACCTTTTAGTTTTATCCCAATTTTAAAAAACATTAAAAAAAATATAACATTAGTGTAGATTGAAATACCATCTTTTAATGTTGATATTATATATAATAATAATAATAATAAATTAGGATTTACAGATTCAAATACCTAAAAATCTTATCTTCTATCAACAGTACATACCTAAATAACAATAGGTATTTGACACCATTTTTTGATGAACTAACATGGTTAACTATCTATATCAACTGAGATAGCTCATTATAATCCCCAAAGCTTATTCTGAATTTCTAATGACTAGTGAAACGTTAAACGTTATTAAAAATACTTGATTGGGAATTATTCCACCCACTATATATCATTTTTTTGAAAAATATACATTTTCCAAAAATTTATGCAATTGTGTACACATATATTGGACAACCAAATAACATGAAATATATAGTTCCAATGTTAAAAACCCCAAATTAGGTTTATGAAGAAAGATAATATATGGTCATATTGAATATAGAATACTAAAAGAACAATATCATACATGAGTCGTACTATTAAATAAAAAGGGGGAAATAAAATATATGGACATAAGACATACATCCAAACAAAAACCCAAATCAATCCCAAAATACTCAACCATCGATGATGTTGTGACTCATGGTTATTACATAAAAATAATCCTCAATGTGTTCTCTATAATATACTAAGGGTTTATATCCAATGAATAAAATATCTCCATCAAAACCGTAAAATAAAAATTCATTGAGTTTACCAACACCATAGTGGTATAAGTACAGTGTGAGTAAAAATTCCAATAAAATTTTTAATAAGAAATTTTTTTCTAAAATTTGTAATATAATTTATTCCATTAATTATACTTTAAAATAAAATCTATGGGAAAAATTATTTTAAATTTTTTAATCCAAATCACATCAACCCATCATGTAGTTCATTTTTTAGAACAAATCCCTACACATATAGATAGAACACCAAAGGATGGGTAATAAATATATTAGTAATGAAATATTTGTAAATCCTTGAAAGGAACACAGAATTCACCATTTCTATTTAATAAAATGAAATTTGTTTTTAAACATTGTTCTTTTCACATGTATTACAAATAAATTATTAAACTATTTTATTTTTTTAACAATGTGAGATAATAAAAATACCCAAAAAAATATAATGAATTTGAGATATATTTAGTGAAAAAATAATTAAATTAAAAATTTATAAAGTATGATTTTTCAATAGTTAAATATAAAAAATAACCATTATAAAAATATTTCAAGATGTCAAGTAAAAAACTGAAATAGTGACAAAAAAGAAATTAAACATCACTGAATCGTCAAATGATAATAACCCTTAATAAGAAAGGTGAATTAATATGATATAGATTAGTATTAATATAAATAAGGTGAAATTATGGCCTAGACATAGGTTATGTACCTTTTGGAATCAATGGTAAATGTACTATATGATCCTCATACTAATCCATATATAAATCTGTGACATATTCATATATCAATAGGCTCTAAGCTATAATATAATAAGAATAAATGGGAATAACTACATGCTTGAGTAAAATAAATACTATAGATCAAATGATAGATTAATTGGAATCATTACTTTGTATGGTTCTTTTTCTACATTCCCACCTAAGTAGCTAGGGTCCCTGTAATGAACAATTGTAACCCAAAAATTCTAAATTCTTTATAAATTATTTACAAATAAAAACTTAATTAAATTTTATATCCCTATTAAATGGTTCCTAAATATTTTAAAAAATAATGTAACCATAAATCCCTATTTAAATAAATTAAATAAAAATAGATATTAAATAATTCTCTCCCTCAAAGTACAAAAAAACTAAATAATGAACAATGATCATAGTGGTTGGTGCACCACATGTACATTTGAGAATCATTCGATTGTTTATTGATGAACCCAGTCCAAAATGATTCATCATTTTTTATATATTTAGATATTAATATAATCAAATTATGCTTGAATATTTATTTTATTTTTATTTTTTGTTGATTTTTTTAAGATATATTAAGAATTATTTTTGGTTTGTTCTACTAGAATGGTCATATTATGACTTCAAAAAACCCATAAAAAATAACCCATTTATATGTTGGTGATGATATTTATTCTTTAAAAAGGTATTTTCCATGATTTCATGTGAAACACAAAAAAATATTAAGCTTAGTGGGACTCAATGAATACAATATTGGGATATTGGGTCAAGGATGTTAGAAATGGTATAAGAACTTGGTCCTAGCTAGGGTACCCATGATGATGTTTGGACAATTTGGGTGGGATGGTCCTGTGGCTGAATACCAAATAATAGGAAGGGTTTAATTATGTACCCCTTTATATGATGGTTTGTATACCTCTCTCATCCAAATGCATTTTTTCGGAGTGTTTGAGAAAAAAAATGTATGCCAATGGGACCCAACAATGATTATATTATGATTATTGGCCTGGGTTATTATATACATATAAATTTACAGTATTTTTTATAAATATATAATAAAATATATTATAATATAATTGTTTTTTATATATATTTATTAAAAAAAATTAATAATATAAAAATGTATCATGTTATACCATGAGATTTATACTTTTCCATCCATTCATGTGTGTTATATAAATCATGAGGATTGAATAAAAATTACTGCATTAGATTTAAATATATAGGTAATATATTGTAAATAATTATCATGTGAAGGAATGGGTTTTAATTGTATGCCGGTATTACATTGATTTGGGACCTATAGAGAGATACAATGTTCACTAATAAGACACATGTGCGACTTATTTCACGATTGAGTCACTTGAGTATACCAATTGGAATTCTATACATAATGTTAAGTAATCTTGAGGAAAATGTTTATATAAATCCGAATTACAGATATTTAAAATGGTACCCATTATATATCAATCCTTGTTTATTAAACTTATAAAATAAACCTTGAGTCTAATCACATCAGAGCCTGGTTAATTATGATTCAGATCATGTAATGGGATTCTCCATACAAATAGAGTTTTTCATTATTTTACGATAGATATGTGTTTTGGGACCATGATGAGAATGAATGATGAATTGTATGATAATTGGTACATGATTTATTTATTATATATGAGGTATCTGAAGATATTCACCCACATATTATACATAATTTCATATGTTTAATCATGTTATCTCACAATAAATCACATCCTATAACATAAATTTTTCGTTTCATTATAGATTATCTACATAATAATATTATTTCAACATATTATGAACATTTCTCCAAAATCTAACCATAATTTACCCTTTTAATAAAAATAATATATTAAACTAGTCATCATAATCTATGGAATAGAAAACATAAGTAAGGGGTTAGCTTATATGCTTATTATGGAACAAAATATAAACATGTCATCAGTGGTTAGATCCTTATTATTTTAAAACAAGATAATAGGACAAATATATTACTCAAAGGAACATGAAATATTAATTGTTGTTTATAATAAATTATATAATTCAATATGATAGAAGTTAATCAAAGAAATTATTGAATAAGTGTATGTGATCAATAACCAAAATTCATAAACCATTGAGTATAACAATGTAATGTTATAGTGAAATGTGGAATAAGAATATAGATAATAATTTAAAATGTTATGAATATATGTAACTAATAAAATACATAATCAATATTTTAAAAATAATGAACTGCATCGATTCCAATATCAATAAATTGAACATAGGAAACCACATCGATTCCATGTCCAATCTTGTGAATATACCCAACTATATTATTCCCATGTTCAATATCTATATCTCTTGTGATTTAATACATTAACCAATGAATTAGAGGTTTTAAAACACAGGTAATTATAGAATAAATATTTTTCATGTATAATAATAATATTGAATTTTATAGTTATATTCATAAGAAAAATATTCGAAAATTAATAAATAAAAATGTTATTGTTTATTATTTTTTTACGGTTTTTTTAGAAGCACTATTTATAAATTATAGAATTTTAATTTTAAAAAATGAATCTAATTTTTGAATTGACCATGTAAACATTATGTTATGATTATGTTTATAAAAAAATTTTAAAATATTAAAAATTTAATTAATTATGAAAAAAAAATATTTTTGTTGAAAACTATATTTTCTCTTAATGAATTTTGATTTAAATTTTATTTCATTGAATGCATATTTTTAAATTTCATTATATATTTATTATTATACATATTAAATTTATAGAACATGGAATTCATTTTATAATTTCTGTTGTAATAAATAATTGTACTTAAAAAGACAGTATTATGAAAATTCCCATTTCACCGTGATTTGGAGATTCAATTTTAAATTAAATTATTCCATTAGTATTATTTTAATCTCTAAACATTAATAATATTTATAAAATTAAGAGGTAAAAAGTTGGTAAACATTCCTTTTTCACTTTTAGTCATTATGTCCACAAACAATGCTAAATAATTGTCACCATGGTAAGGTTAAATGAAGTAATTAAAGATAAAAAACAATTTTATTAGGACTAAAAATTTACCCTAAAACATTCCTTAATCATATTTTATGAATTTATTTTTTACGCATCCATTAATTTTTCAAACGTGAATTTTTTTTCAAAATTTATATTATTTTGACCATTATAATATTTAAGTAACAGATAATCTAAAAAATTTCACTTTCACCCATTTAATATAAATAATAGTTCTTGATAAAGATAAAAAAAATATGATTTTTTATAAATTTTCATTTGAAATATAAATAATTTTTTATCATTGTAATTTAATTATAATTTTTTGTGATGAAATAATTACTATAAATGATTACCCAATACCAAAGTAGTATTTATGAATATAATTGAAAAATTGATTAAATGATTTTTAGAATATTAAATGTTATATGATTTGAATGAATTATTTTGGTTCCCATATTTTATTGATAAATATAAAATTTTATATATGTGATAACATATTACACTTTAATTCTTATGACTTCATGTGGTTTTCATGGTAGAATTAAATAAATAGCTAAAAATATAGAAATAATGATATTTTAAAATAAATAATATTTTCTTAAATTATATGAAATTTATGAAAAATGATACAAATGTAATAGTGATTTTTAAGGTAAAAAATTTAAAAAAAATCCATTTAGGGGCCAATTTTCCATTCATAGTAACTTTATTGACCCCAAATGTGTATAAATCGTTATTTTCATGGTTAAGGTAAAAAAGGGTTACAAGGGTATAAAAGAAAAATATTAGGATTCAAACATCACCTAAACATTTAAAACTTTTTTGGATAGGATGATTTATTCAAATCCTAATACTATAATTTAAATAATTAATTTTTTACTAATTTTTTCATGATAATTTTTTTATATTAATTTAATATGTTGTATAATTTTATAACTTCCCCTCTCTTCTCATATAAAAGGGATCCTCAAAACCTATTTTCTAAAATCATAAAAACCCCTTTGAGTTCATAAATTAACTTCTAAAATATCTTCATTACTTTCCTCTGCATGATATATATTCATTGTATTATTCACAAAACTATCCAATAAAATCATTTATTATAGACCTTAAGTGGTTGTTTGTAAAGAAGATACAATTCCGAATCAAGCACAGTAATTTTATTAGTTATTCTACGTTAGTAAAATATTACTCAACCATGATAAAATAATTACAAAAATATTACATATACTTTGATGTTATTTTTGTTATTTCATGACCAATATCTTTATCCCCAAATATAAAATCTGAAACTTAATGATCATTCATTTGTACAAATGACTACCACATCGTGAACCGTTGTAATTTTTTTCCATCACCGCATATCATAGATATTTTTAATAATGTATTGAATGTAAATATAAGATATAAGTGAAATATTTATCATTATAAAAATTAAATATATCATATATTTCCTTAAATTTAAATTAATTAACAAATGTTAATGACATTCGTGTATACGTTTGGATTACCACATCCATGAAGAGAGGTTATTAATTTTTCACTACTACAAAATATGGATAGTAAATATTGGGGTATATTTTTAAATAATGTGTTGTTTGTAATATAATTATAATTCTATAAATATATAATATAATCAACCTTATTTCTAAAATGAAATTTAAGAAAGGAAACTTTACTCATGTGTATATACGACACACCGCCTCAATGATTATAACATAGTTCATTTTTCGATACATTTTTCCATGGAAGATTTTAAAAGTATATTAAATATTTAAAAACGTTAATTATTCAATTATTATTATTATATATATGATTTAAAAATAAAAACTTTTACCATAGTCAACTGATTAAAGAAATTTTGGACAGAAGAGTCGAGTATCATCATAACATCCTACGTGAGGTTAAATTAATTAGTATCTGATTAAAATGTGTAAATAAATAGAATAATAAACATGATAATCATATTAAGAAATTAAATAATCAGTAAAAATATTTTTCGGTGGGATAAATAATTAATATGATGATTCTGACACAGGGTAAGAGACACTATAACATAATACCTCATTTTATGTGTCTTAAATATATATTTCATAAATATTTGATTCCATGTAAAAATTCCTTAAATTATATAGTGAATTTATTTATATGAAAATATAATAATTTCAAAGTAAATTTTATTAGTATTTTTCAGTCCATCAATGTTTTTCCAAAAGAATATTTTTTCATAGAATGTTTTGATAGTTTTTACAAAAGTCAAAAGGAATATGTTATTTTAATGTTTACTACATCAACAGATTTTAGTGTATCCACACAAAATTTTTTATTTATATAACCGTTTATAGGATTCTATATTTTCATAAATGAAATCACCATTTCCTATAAGTACTAGTTATTTATGTTTTATGAATTAATTTTCAAAGGAAGGGTTTTTTCAATATCTGAAATTGTTATTTATATGGGTTTAATATATTTTTTATGGTTTTTGTAATAAAAAATGAAATCATAAAATGTTTTAATCATTATTTATTATTTGATAATTAAATATGATGAGTTTGAGATCCTAATACATCATATATAATAGGTGATACCAGTAGATCATATATGATGAGTTATCCCAATATAGATTATATGACAGATGAGTTCCATTATAGCTCTCCATTGTATTGTGTAATGTTTTTTGTATTCCATGGCAGAGTGAAGTAATTCACTAGGAAGTATTTTCCTAGAGATTTAATTGGATCTAGTAATTTCATACACAGATAATTAATATGATTCTCTATGTCACCAAAATGGGTTTCAACTTTCTTATAATATGTTTTATGGATTCTATTTGTGAATAAATTTGGGTGTGATTCATGTGTAAATTATTTATTTAAAATGATCAAATAATAATTTGATAAATGTAATAATTTTATGGTTTATAGTTTTCATGCATTTAAATAATTTATTTTTTATCTTTTTATGCCACTTACTATTATTTTTTTTCTCATCCAATATTTTATAATGCTTACCATGAGGTTTATGGTTGGGTAAGAATAAAGATAAATTCATGTCGAAAGTTGTGATGATTTTTTAGAAAAATATAATGAGTTTCATTTTAATAGTATTATATTTTTAGAATAATGTATACTAGGTAAAATATTTCAATTTTTTAAATATGCGGGTTTTAGGTAATAATTTTGGCCCAATTCACTAAAACATAAAATAAATAAACCTGAAATTGTAAGGAAGTGAAATATTGAATAAAAACTCATTAATATCAAATGCTTTATGTCTGGATCTTTATAGTTTATGCAAAATTAAATGTTTGTATTACATTGTAGTTTAGGATAATTTTAATAGAATTACTTTTAAATTTTAAACAATACTATTATGTTCTAATAATAATTCATTTGAATATTACCATGATGCGTCATCTAATTTATGAATATCCTAAATGATTTTTCCAATAGAATCATGGTATGTTGATATAAAATGGTATCAAGTGGAAAATATTCTTTATAATCAGAATACCAAAATTGTTAGAAATTTAATAAAGGATTTTTATGTGTTGTCTTAGTTAACATAGGTTTTAAATGGTGGGGGTATCCATATTAATGAGAAAACATATTTTCCGTAGAGGAACATATCAATGGTTGATCACTTTTTGAAACATCACCCTCTGTATTTTGGAGTAAATGAATATCTAGTAGTATCTAAAAGATAGATCAATAATATTGAAATTATATTTGATGTCATTTCATGTTCAATAATACAAAATATACTTCTTTTAATTTAAATTTTAAGGAGAATATTACTAGTGGTTATCATTGTTTCGGAACACAAAAGGGAGATATGATCTTAATAATAGGTAATGAGATACATTAAAGAATATTTTTCAAGATAAATATTACAGTAATCTAATTTGTCTTTGGATGGAGAAATAATTCATTGTGTTAGTGAAAATAGATGAATATTTAGTGGCCAGGTATGAACTAAAATTTTAATATATTAGATGGGTTCATATAGAATTTTATTAGGGGCCTTGACATTATAATTAATGTATATTAATTAGAAAAGAAATGACATTTATTAAAATAATTTTTTCTGAATGTGAATTTAAATGTTATGGGAATTTTTTCTTGTCATGTTAAATTTGAGATGGTATCTTGAAATATATGTTCCTTCAGATGATAATAATAATGAATGTTCAATGTGGTAGGAAATCAGGAAGCATCCCGCTAATATGGTTGGGGGAAATCCACAAACATATTTCATGTGCTATAAAATGAATTTCATAAAATTTTATATAGGATATATAAAGGTTTACCAATGTGATAATATTTATCATAGGGCTTGTGGATGAAAAAATTCATAAGGATTCGATTAATGTTGTAAATAAAAGTCCAGATGTTGATGAGAAGTATTAATTTTAATGAGTTGGGGAATTATGCTATTGTGTTTCCAAATATAGTTACTAAGGGTGTAATTCATCAAGATTAAAAATAATTAAATTCATTTTCTACTACAAGGATTTATGTTGGTCTATAAAATGTGGTTTTGATAGGTATGACTCCTGTACATTAAAATTATGACATAACCTTTTTTTTCTAGATATTAAAATTCCATTGTTTCTAATAAATTTTCGATTAAAATTGAAATATCACTTCATGAAATGATGATAAAATAGTCAATGAGAACTCAAAGTGGAACTATTAATGCAACAATGATTTATATAAATCCTTTTATTATTATTGTTTGGACAGTCTTTCCTATAAATATTGTTCAAAATAAAATATTAAAATTTTATTATTATTTTAGGTATATATTAGATTTCATCTTATTGTTGTATGATATATTTTTTATCCAATAATTTCTTATTCAAAAATTCCATACCTTTTATAATGTAATAATAATATAAAAAATTTATTGGACATGGTAGTGAATGTAATGTCGCTCATGATGTTGAAATGAAATAATTTTTTCAAATTAGTTTTTTTTTTATAAAAAATGAATATGTAGATGTATTTCTTAATAATTATTTAGTTTTTATTATTTATAACGAGGTATATTTTACAATTTACATGGGTCCTAATTCTAATAATATTTTAAAACCTCTTAATCGAATGGATCACATAGAAATTTGGGAATTTAAAAGAAACTGAAACATATTTTAGATATATGATTTATTTATCAGAGAAATTATACATAAGTTGATCATATTGTATTTTTCAAAACTAAATATGGTTTAGTGAAACATTTTATTGATAATATATCCTTCAATAAAATCACTTTTAAGAATAATTATCATTTGGCTCATATTAATTATTTGTTTGAACATCTCTAGGGATCGCAGTAGATTTTAATGACTAATATCTGTTCAAGGTACAATTAGTTGAAGGTGATGTACGAATATATTTCAAATATAATATTTTAGACTGGATATGTGCATTATGTGTATGTATTTATGCCCTGTCAATTGTCTAGTGAACAATTAATATTCATTTATATTATAGATAGTGTTTTACATGACTATTTTGATAATTATTTATTCGGTTTATTGATAATATATTTTTACACTCTAAAAGATAGGTAGATCATGAAATATATCGAATGATTTTTTTTCAATACATAAATTAATAGAAACATTATGGAAAATTGAGTAATTTTGACCTTTTTGTTGAAATAATTTCATTCCTTCGAAAAAATTATTTCTAGAGATAGCATAACTATTTAACCAATTAAAACTAAGAATGGTAAATACCTACAATTGTCCTAGACATTTGTAATTTTGTTAATTCTCATGTTACTATGATTGGATTTTTGAAATCTATATTAGGTTATCTATCCAAATAAAAAAATTATCTCAAATATCCATTAAAATAATATTGGTGAAATAATGCGATGATTATTTTCTAAAACTAAATTGTTGATGGGGGAATTCCCCAGTTTTGGACCATACATCTCTAAATGGGAAATTTTACATCTACAGTGATGCTTCATTGAAGATACAGGGTTGTGTTCTGATGTTGTATGATCAAGTATTTTTTTATGATTAATGTCAATTTATGCTTTATCAGTTAAATTATTCATCCTATAATATGGAATTAATTTTTGGGGGGTTTTCATTAATAATTTTGTGGAATCATTTAGGTGGAGTAATGTATGAAATATATACTATTCATAAATTATGGACATGTATATACACTCATAAATATTGGAACAAAAGGAATAGAAGATTACTATAATTGATTAAGTATGATAAAATCATTACTAATTACAAATTATGAAAAGATAACAATGTTGTTGATGATTTCAATCATAAAAATATTGTTACCTTACCTATATTACATTTCACACATAACTATTTTGTTTATGAATTTGTTAATTTTTTCCTTTATATTTTTGATGCAAGAACATTCTTTATTTTTTCATGTTTCATTACAATATTATCAATTATAAAAAAGTAATCAATCTCATAAGTATGGTAGTATTTTATAGAAAATATATAATATGTTATGGAGGGTATTATTATAGAGTTTTTTATTGATTAATAAGTTGTTATCATGTTTTGAATTAAATTATGTTTTCATTGTGATTTCTAATAAAAATGAATTGCTAAGTAGAGCTCATATTTCCACATATTTGGATTATCATGGTATCACTAATATATATACACTATTATGTATATTACTGGAGAGACGTAAGGAAAATAGAAATTTCTTGATTTGTATTGGAATTTTCTAAATTTTAATATGATTAATATAATAAAATTTATTAAATGGGGTGATACCCTATTTTATAGTATCATAGTAAAAAGGGGAATAAATATACTTGGATTTCATGATATGATTTCCAAATACATCTCTAGGTAATAATTAAATTTTTGTTATTATTATTATAAAAACTAAATTTTCACATTTCATTTCCTTTTTAGATAACTTTCCATTACATCATATATATTAATTTTAACTCAAAGAGATATTCACGTTTCATGGATGTCCTCCCTTAAATATTTCTCACCCTGATCCCTGATTCACTACTAATTTTTGGGAAGGAAATTAAAATTCATAGGTTACTGAAATAAATTTTAGTAATGTTTTTCAACCTCAAATCGAGGGGAAGTATGAAAAAATAATTCATATATAGAAATTTCTTGATTCAGGCTTGTTCAATGGATTATGATGGGGTTTAATATAATCCTATTTCATTGTTTACGTTTTATTACAAAAATATTTTTCATTAATGAATAGATATGGCACTATTTAATTCACCATATGGACGGTGATGTTTGAATTCTCCTTTTTTGTGAATTCAAAGGATAATGCATGATGATGGGACTAGAGTTATAATGTCACTATCCTACAATCCACTAAACTAGTGCTCTGAGATGGGTCACCACATGACCTCAAGCATGCCTCCTCGTACGCTATATGTTCTCAACTGTTAACTAGGGCCTAAAAGTGATATTGGGATACTATACCCTCATTACTAGATTAATCCACCCTAAAAAATTAATGGAATAGTGTAAACAACATAGAATAAACAATGAATAGGAATAAATAACCATTTACCAAAAATTGGTGCAAACCATAAAAAATAGTAAATATTTGATGTCATGCTACAGTTCCAGGTCAAAAAACCCAAAAAAAAAAGGAAATAATAGAATTAATAAAATAATCTAAACTAAATGTATGGAACCCCGTTTATGCATGTTCCATGCCCAACTCATCTCCCTAAAAAATAAACCTTCACAACGTCCTGACCTGAAAGCATGAAATCTTCTCAGGTACCCAATGGTAGACCAAGTCTAGTGTGAGTACAACTCTATAGGACACCACCAACAAATGCTACAAAATATCCAGTCAAACAGATAGTGAATTCATGTATAAAATATATGAAAATAAAATAAAAGGCAATTTTGGGGATAATAGTTAAAAATATTGACTTAACTATCACTAACCATGGGAAAAAATTCGTTATGTGCATCTTATTTATGACATATTTCATCATAATCATGTAATCAATGGTTTAGGTGTGCACATCATTCAAACAATGATTCAATGAAAATATCAATTTCCATAATGGGATAAGTCATGTCTCTATCCAACTAGGGATTTCACACCAAAACCTTTTAATATCTTCACATTGAATCCTCAGTCCTTGTGTAATGAAACTATTTTCATAATAGACCTTCTTCCCCTTCCATAACACATGCATTTTGGGGGGAGTCAAAGCATCCGTCCAACTCAGACCGTGGGTAGAACCTCTTCCCTTTCCCCACACCTCAATCCATGTGAACATGATTAGTAATCAATTTACCATGCACAACAATATCACAACAAAAAAATAGTATATATACCAATCATAATCCATAACAATCAACATGGAGTTTAATATTATTCTATAACCCACTATCACATTTTCCATTAACATTAATTTTCCAATTTAGTCTATTTCCCAATTCCCATGATTATATTTCTATTAATATTCAATAATTCCCTTATATAAACCCATTTCACATATCAATAAATTCCCTTATGAAATTACATTTTTCATATATATCATTTCACATGCTACTATAAATATAACATATTCAAAACTTCTTATTCACTAACATTATATAGAATTTTTTTCCTAATTCATAAGCCACAAATCACAAACCCAATTAACCAAGTTAAACAATTATTGTGCCATGACAAACAACCCTTTAAGTTAATACCAAATCTAGAAACATTGTTCATCTCTCATTTTGACTTCTATTAATCACATCTAAATACTCAATGAGGAAAATGCATTAACAATGATCAACCCAGTGCTTTCTTAATTATTTTCAAGGTCTAGGAATATTTTTTCACTCCATGGGTGGACCTAAATAGGTAAAATCATACTTGATGCATTCCTTGGAAACAATGAATGTTTCTATTCATCATTTAGACACACTCATTTTAACAAAAATATTAAAGGGAATTAAAATTAAAACAACAGGTGACCAAGAACAAAATCTAACATGCACAAATCTAAAAAAATATGGGATATAACTTGTTGATTACCTGCCTTGAGTCTTTTGGTGTTCAGACCCTTAATTGTAGCCTTATATCCCAATTCAACAACCCTTTGAATACTCAACCTAGATATCACAGTAAAAATAGTGTTTTAGATATTCTGATAAAGATAATATAAATATGAAAACCCTAAAACTATAAGAGAATAAATTTGGGAATTATTTTTTCTTGAAGAATCGATATGAATCCAATAATTCTCAAAAAGGCATTGGATCAAAGGATAATCCACTCTTAGAAAATTTGATCACTATTTTTTATTTT
Source organism: Viscum album (assembly GCA_963277665.1). NCBI lineage: Eukaryota > Viridiplantae > Streptophyta > Magnoliopsida > Santalales > Viscaceae > Viscum > Viscum album. The sequence goes on along the minus strand of OY728137.1, from coordinate 1,068,089,158 downwards.
TAGAGATGTAGGATGTGTAATATCAAATAATCATAAGTTAGAACATAAAAATATAACGTGGAAATTTCATAATGTTTCACAACATTACTTGGACTCAGGTTTTTCCCACACAGTTTCCTAAAAGATGTGCAAACCGTGCATGAGACACTATCCAAGGGGAAGTCTTGTCACCTGGTTACCTTGGTATGTTTCACAGTTGGACAAATCGTGATCCAAGAAGGAATTAAACCAATTTATAAGGATTTATGGTTTTCTTATAAAGGTTGTATTGTTTACTTAACAATGGTCCTTTCACTGTTTGGCCCAACTTTCTTTCGCTTCTTGTTTCGAACCACCATAACACCCTCAAGTCCTCTAATACGCCCAAGAAGCATTTCATTAACCCAAAAACTATATATTGAAACCAAAATTTAAACAAATAAATACCCCCACTAGTTATAGGATCTTACAACCTCCCCACCTTATGATGGCTTGTCCTTGAGTAACACTTATATGAATTATTGAGTTTCAGCCAAAAGAAGATCGGGACACTAGGCCCACACATTAGAATCTCACTCATAGATTTCTTCATGAACCATCGCATGCTTCCACAAAACCTGCTCCAGAAAAACAACATTGCACCCAAATACTTTCTCAGTACGATCCATAATACATTCTGAATTCCCTTTAAATGATTCATTTGCCTTAAGATCCACTTCTTCATCATTTATCACATGATATGAATCATGGTGATACTATTGGAGTTTGGACACATGAAAATCATTGTGCATTCCTCTATACCATTGAGTAAGATCCAATCAGTAAGCCAGGGGTCTAATCATCATCACGATTTCAAATGGTCCTACACACCTAGGTTCCAAGTTTCTTTGTTTTTGAATTTGATGGTGTCCCAACCATGGAGACACTATAAAAAAATTCTATTACCCAACATAAACTGAAGAGGCCTATGACACTAATTGAAATGTGATTTTTTTCCTACTTTTAGTCATATTCATATACTTTTGAATCGATCGTACATTTTTTGATTTCTCCGACATGATAATCTATCCTAGCAGCTCATACTCCCAACCTTCTAACCCACACAACAGAAATCTACAAGGTATCTAATAGAGTTGCTCAAAAGGTTCCAACAAAATTAATTCATGAAAAAAGTTGATCTTGGAAAAATCAATAATAAACAAATGATTTTCCCATGAACTGTTGAAATCGAGAATATAAGATCTCAAAATATCCACTAATACCTGAATTGTATGTTTATACTGCCCATATATTTTTGGGTGATAGAGAACATTCAATAATACCTAGGTACTGAGTGCCTTTTGTACCCCATGAATGAATCAAGATGTGAAACACATATCACAATCCTAAAATATGGTTCTTGGCACCCCATGCAGACACACTATTACTAGAAAAAAAATATCCCCTAGTAGATCAACCATGTAAGTTTCATGGATCATCAAGAATAATGCCAAATTAGTTATCCAAACCACAACCAAACATATTTTTCATTCTTATGTGGCATCCTAGATAGACTCATTAGAAATTCCATCATTATGTAATTTCACATACACTGTGAAATATGTAATGACTCTAAGAAACCACCTAAGTGATAGTGCTCGACCTTCACCTGCTGACTGGTGAGGCATCACACCATGAATCCTGCAAACACATTCTTCATTCCTGGCCACCAAAATAGATTATAAATAATTGATACATCTTATTCAATCCAGGATTCGCATCCCACGTAGATATGGGGAACTAACACATCAAATATTTTCACATACACACAAGTACAACCATAGTATCACAATCTGTGATTACTACATCGTCAGTAATATCCAAACTAGAAGGAGGCTCCCCACCTTAAAGACATTCCTTCATGTACATAGACATTGTATCCTCATGTCGACTCTCCATGAATGAAATAAAAATTATTTAATCAACTACTATGGATATGAGATTCACCTATGTGATCTCATTCAATTCCTCTAGGTGCATCTCAACCAACAACTACAACATTCTCCACTCAAATTTTGATTCCTAAACAACCCAATTCTAGGTCATTCATCTTTGATCATCTTCAACTCTATTTCCATTTCTTAGTCTGTAAACCAACTCAATGTTAATGGATTTTATTTACTCAACCATCCTTTGCTAAGGAAGATTCAAATCCCAATGAGAAAATATGTACTAAATACTTTTATGATGAGTAAGAAAAGTGAACCACTCTACCAATATGCAATGCCTCCAACACATTATGGAAAGAACCGAAATAGATAGATCAGGATAATTAGTATGGTAATGTACTCCATGATGCATTAATTTTATTCTCCATTTCCTACAAATGGGTCATCCAAAATTGGAACTACTCTAATTCTAACACGAGATGCGTGACAGGACACGGTGTGCATCGTACCTAGTTCAAGTAAGATCAAAATCGGTGTGGTAGTCAACCGCTTCTTGGACTCTTGAAAATAATTCTTGTATGCCTCTGACCCCTAAAAAATAACTCTCATTTTTCTTAATCATAAGAGTGGTCATTTCAAATGGGAGAAATATTTAATGAACTTTCAGTAATAACTATCCAATCCCAGAAATCTATGAACATCAGAAACATTATTTTGTTACTCTCAGGACACAAAAACATGTAAATTATCTGGATCCACCAACACACCTACCTTGGAGATGATGTGACCCATGAAATAGACATTATTAATCCAGAACTGACATTGTGATTGGTTAGCAAAAATTTGATTCTCTCTTAGTGTAGCGAGGATGATGTCAGTATTTTTTGCACGATCATATAGAGTTATTGAGTCCAACAATATGTCATCAAAAATGAAAACCACAAAATGATCCAGGTATGGCTCAAATATATGATTCATTAAATCCATGAAAATGGTTTTTGTGTTGGTCAACTAGAATGGAATCACAACAAACTCATAAACCGATAGCTACTATAGAATGTTGTCCATGGTACATCAGAAGGACTCACCATCAATTGATGGAATTATAATCTCAAATCAATCTTGGAGAATAGCGAATCACCCCTGAATTGGCCAAACAGATCATTGATTCTGGGAAGTGTGTACCTATTCACAAATATCATCTTATTAATAATTCTATAGTCAACAAATGACATCAAATAACCATATAAATTAGTTTATAACAACATGGGAAATCCCAAAAGAAATGTACTATGTGGGATGAACCCATTTTTCTCCAACTTTGCCAACTGAAATATATGTTCCTGATGATCAGCAACTCTATTAGATATCGTAAAATGGAAACTGGTTCTTTCCCAAGAAGTAACTTGATCATAAACTCAACATCTATCTCAAGTGGTAGCTTCAAGAAATCCTTACAAAACACATCCTAGAATTTAACCAATACTGGGGGGGAAACTGGCTACTCCCTTCCTCCATTATCTACCACAAGTCTAGCCACATGGGCTGTGAATTCCCCCAATTGAGAAAAATTTGGCCCAATGTAGCCTGCTCGAACATACCACTCACAATGAAGGAAATGTGATTCTCCGCTGAGAGATGAGAACATTACCCAACATTGGTATCTATTAATATGGGCTTGATACATCATCAACCAATCCATTGCCAAAATCTAAACTAAACCTAACTTCTCAAGGACAACCAGATTTTATGGGAAATTTTATCCACAATCCTCCAATGTGCATCCCTTACAATGTCTGATATCCTCAAATCACAACCCCAAGGGAGTATAAATTAACAAAACCCCACACAAACATTCTTTTTCTAGTCCCAAGAAAAGTAAAAACTATGTAGAACTAAAATAATGTGTAGAAATTTTGTAAAATAAAGAACAACATATCCTGAAAGCTATAGAAATCCTACCATGAATGGTAGACATTATAGCCTTTCCACCTCTAGATGTATACTAATATACATGAAGATGACCTACCCATATACCATGGGTTCCATTATGAATACAATAGACTGCACTTCCTTGTTAGTATGGACAATCTCGCTCTAGAGTTCCACATCCACCACCTATACCAGTATAACCTATTGAGCATTAATTACCTGGCTGATATGTGATCATCTACCCAGAACCATACTCTACATATTCTTCTAACATCCATCTATTGATGGATACTAAGGTTTCTTATAGAACCTCTATATATGTGCTAATGTGCTACATGATGGGCACATGACTGGTGGTCGAGGACACTAACCTCACATGATCCCTGGCCTACCAAACTCGTAATAGAATACTTATCACCAACCTATAGAACAAGCCCTCTATTTTGAATAAACTATGAAAAATCACCCAATATAAAATTTCCAAAACAATTCTTCCTACCATCAAAAGTTGTACCGCCTATCAGCTCAGTTGACCCCATAAATCAACAACCAGAATCTTCCATCAGTATCTCTTTTAAGATAGTAGCTGGGTCCACAATCTCTACAAAAATAATCAGATAAAATATATTCACCAATGACCTTATCTCTAACCAAAGTCCATCCATGAACTGTTTCTCCATAGTCCCCTCATCTCCAACCGACATTATATTGAAACAGTGCAATTCAATGAAATAGCTAGAATAATCCCTCAATAACGCAACCCCTTAAATCAAACTTATACGCTTTCCAGCCTTATCCAGCCTCGTTGATTCTGGATAGGGATGTTCTAGAAACCATTTCATGAAATCCTTCCACACCACTTCTTTAGTTTTCTCGATTTAAACAATAATTTCCCAAAAACTCTTTTTCTAGGCCCACAACATATAGACTTATAAATTGATTAACATCTTAGATGGAGTCCCCAAGTGATCAAGGCTCTTCTCAATAGAGGCTATCTAGAACTTTTCTTCTTATGGCCTACCCTCTCTAGTAAATGTAAAAATGTACTACAGTTGAAACTCTCTTTTTTGGTAGAACATTCATGGGGAAACATACACATTGTCATGTTCCATCATCTTCATAAAAAAATTTAATTTTTAAAGGAACTACTCTTACCTATAAGCTTGAACTACTAGATCTCCTTGCTCCACTACAATGGAGTATTCTCAATAATTGCCTCCTATCACATAACCAGCACACATCTTCATGGTGGAATTTCTCAACAATTACAAACATGATATTTAGAACACAAATAATAAAGATTTCACAGTACATAATGGAAGGTTAATAACTATCCATAAACTAAAAAATTCACACACACTAGAAAAATTTCCTAATATTACCTGAACCATTAGCCTCGACCATCCATACTAAGAACCATGATTATTATAGGGTGACTAACTAACACAGTTACAAGCCTTTCCTTCGAAAGTATTTAAAAAAAATCTCATATCACAAATTACATCAACAATTATTTATTTCACTTACTTTAAAATATCAGAATAAAGTATTTAATTTTTTTAGAAATTTAATTCCATTTACCCTTTTTTATCACTTCATTAGAAACCATTTTAATCATTTTCAAGAAAATCACATTCTTCCTCCTCTTATATATCCCACACACCCATATTGTCTGTCTGCCAACTATGATGCATGTCACTTATATTCTTAGTTACCAAGAATTAGGCATGAATAGAAAACGTAGTCTCATTCCTACTATGAGAAGAATATTATAATGTTTTCACATACCACATAAAGTGCATCATACAATAGTGTAATATTAACAAATATTACAACACAAAACAAGAACATCATGTCAATTCCTAGCTGACTTGGGTTTTTCCTCATACATGGTTTAGATAATCCCATGAATGATCTCATTACCAAGTCCTGAAACCATCTTAACATCATGTCTACTATCCCATAATAGTAATTCATAGAAAAAAATACTATAATACCACATTTTGATGTCCTTGATCGGGGAACCACTAAACTTGTGCCCATTTAGGGTCACCACATGAACTCAAGCACGCCTCCCGTATGCCAGAGGATGATGATTAGCAGTAAGGGTTTAAATGTCACATTGGGAGAGTATACCCTCTTTTCCAAAGATAGCCACAGTGAAACATAAATATTATTGATGAAATATCATAGAATGTGTAATGGAAATTCAAAAATAACTCATTTCTAAAATGTTGTACAAACCACAACTAAAATTAAATATGTCAGGTCATTCTAAGGTATCATGTAAAGAAAACCAAAAAATAAAGAAAAAGGTCGAATCCTAAAATGATCCTAACACTATGTAAAGAACCCCATCCATACATGTCATATGCTCAACTTAACTCCCTAGAATAAGACCATTACCCTTATCATGATCTGCAAGCATGAAATATGCTTAGTTACCCAACTGTTTCCTAGGTAGGGTATGAGAAGAACATATTAGGTCACCAACAATGGTGTTTACCAAATATCCTATCTAATTGATAGTTAATGAATGCATTGAAATAATAATAAGACAATTAAAAGTCAAATTGGGGGGACACCAGTTGACAATCATTACATAACTATCACTAATAATAGTTCAAAATTCTTTATGTGTATCTTCATCATGATTTAGTTTATTGTTAATAGGTAATCCATGGGTTATGATTTTACATCATTAATACAATGATTCATGTCATTTTTCATTTTTCATAACGAAATTAGTCACGTACCGATATCAATATCGGTAAAACACCACAACATCACTATATGCTCACCTCGAAGCCTTAATCTAGGTGAAATTCAGTTATTATGGAAATAGAGATTTGTCCCCTTTTCTAACACATGTATTTTGGTTGTAGTTTGAGAAATAGTCCAAATCAAACCATGGGAGAATCCTCATTACTTTGTCCTACACCTCAAGCCTTGTGCACATGGTTATTCATCCATTTAGCATACACAACCATATCATAACTAAACAACAAATATAATATTGCAATCATAATAAAAAATGCTTAATACATAAATTAATATTATTCCATATCCTATTGACATGTTTTCCATTTACATTATTTAGCTTATTTATTCCAATTCCCAATTCCCATACTTATCTCACTATGAATATTCAATAAATCCCATTTATTATCCCATTTCAAAAATCCATCAATTCTATTATGAAATCCTATTTACCTTATTTCTCATTTCAAATTCCTTTACCAATTTAACATATTCCCCACTTCTTTTGAACTATCTCTACTAGGAATTTCTATCATAATTCATAAGTCACAAATAAAAATATCAATTAACCCAATTAACACATTTTTTCGCCATTCCAAAAAACCCTTTAAGTCATTACCAAAACAAGACACATTACCCATCTCTCATTTTTACTTCAATTAAATACATCAACATACTCAATAAGGGCTCTAAATCATTACAAAATTACTATGAATTTTCTTAGATAATTTATATGTACGGTAATAATGGTGAACCCCATGGTAGGCCCTAAAATTCACTTATGTTCTTGACGTATCCCATGGGAACCACTAGGGTTTATATTAATCATTTAAAGAAATATTTTATAAAAACAATTTCATGGATAAAAAATGAAATAATAGTTGATTGGGGACAATACCGAACATCCAAAAATATATTATTAAACTATTGAATATAAATTTTATACCACCTACCTCGAATCCATTAACATTCACACCCTTATTCTTGAGATTAGATACCGATTCAACCACACATTGGATCCTAATCCACGATTTTACTAGAAAAGGGGGGTGTTAAAGCTCCAGATGGAGATAATAGAATGATGAAAACACAAAAACCAAAATAGAATCAAGTGAGGGATTAGAATTACATGTAGCTTCAATCTACAACCAAAGGTTCCCCAAATAGATAATGATAGAAGGGGAATAACCCCATGGAATATTTGGTCAGTAGGGTTCGTCCCTAGGGTCACAAGAGGATAAATGGAGACGAATCCGAAGGTAGAACATAAAAATCCAATGTAGGAATTTGTTAAATTTTCACTACTTCACGCGATTGTATTATTTTCCATCCCAAGTGAAAATCGTGCACGAGACACTGACCAACTAACGGTAGGTTTTACGGTTACCTGGGTCATTCACATGGTTTAAAAACCTTGCTCCAGACATGTCTTAAAAAACTATCCAAGGATACACTATTTTCTTAAGAAGGACACACAATTTAAATAACCATGCACCAATTGTGCTCCTTGCATAGTATGGCCAGGTTTTCCATCCTTTTGTTTCCCAAACAAATGGAACACCCCTGAGTCCCATCAGACACCAATGAAATATTTCGTTAATGAAAATACTATATATTTAACGACAAATTTAAACAAATGCATACCTTCACAAGGTGAGGGAACATACAAGAGGTGGTAGGGGAAATTATTGAGAAATTAAATATGATTCAAAAATATACGAGGACGACATAAACTATGTATAAAAGATATGTGGACAATCAGAGAAAAGATATTTCATTGAAGGCAGTTGATCTCGATTTTCATATAGTATCTCCAAGTATGGGTGTTATTTTTTTGGATAAATGGGGAATCTCAGTACATGATTTAGTTGAAAATAAGAAATCATAGTGGTATTTGGATATTTTTCTTACAAAGATGATTTTATTTGGATTTTACCTAAGGTAAAAAACTTATTTCATGTTTTAATATTATGAAAATATATTACAGATTCGCCTCATGATTTAAACATTGATGTTTTTCATTGAGAATAATAAATTTATTATGAAGAGAAAATTGTCTAAATTCTTGAACATATAGAGAATATGTTTCAGAATAAGTTCATTAACCATGAAAATGTTTTATTGATAAATAATATAATTGATCTAGTAACAGGGGAATCTGGAAATGTTTTGGCCAAAAGATGTCGCCGCATTTTTAAAAATTGAATAAAATTTCAACGTTAAAATTTTATAAGTGTGGAAGAATGTAACAAATAATGTAATTATAGAATACATATATTTTTATTAGTATTCACGAAATGGAAATTTAAATTCATTATAAAAATATTATGTAAATTTTAAATCAAGAAAAAAATAATGTTATTCCATTATTTAAATGAATGTTTTTATTTAAAAGTTTAATTTATAAATTATTTAATTTTAATTTATAGAAATGATTTTTATTTTATAATTCATCATGTCAATATTATTTTAGGATGATGTTCTACTAATTTTCCAAAAAGTGTGATATTCCAATAAATAGTTATAAACACTATTTTTATTAAAAACTAAATTATCATTGAAATTATTTTCATATATATATATATATATATATATATTATATTTTGGATTAATTTTTAAAATTAATTTGTTATTTTTAATTAAAAATTATCTAAATATATCCCTTGGATTTAATATTATGTTTAATTTTCATGTAAAAACATTTGTATGCTTAAAATGCAATATTTCTGAAAAAGTATTTAGCGTCACAATTTTATGGATTAATTTAAAATTATATGCATTCACTTAAATGAATTGATAATTAAAAATTGAGTTGAATATTTTTAATCAATAATTATAAATTTTCATAATATGTCCCATTTACTTTTAATCATTAGAAATTGTAACTATATTAAATAATTATTACTAGGGTAACGGTAAATTAGGTAATTAGGTTTATAAATAAAATGATGTCAAAAACAAATTGACCCTAACACATGACATTATCATATTGGAAGAGTTTATTTTGGCAATTTATATCCATTTCTCATAAATATGGAATCTTTATATCATATATCATTCATATTGAAATTTATAAGGTTTATGTAATAGAGAATGTTAGAAAAGTGTCACTATCTTGCTATTGATATATATAATATTTTTTTACAAGGATAAAAACAAAATATGTTTCATTACAAGTAGTGATTATAAGTATAAGAAATTTTTAATTTTGGTAAATTATTTAAAAATTATATTGCTTAAATAATTAACGTAAATTCATACTCAAACCCGATAAAAAATTTATTTAGTCGAAATAAAAATAAACTAAATTATTTTAAAAATATTATAAGTAATATCATTTGAACGAATTATTATTCTTCAAAAGTATTATAGATATATAGAACAAATTATTCATTTGTTATTGTATTATATTTTATTTCTATTTATTTCATGTTGTTCTGAAACCGAAATTTAATTAATTGTTCCAAAAATAAAATTAATGATATTTTATAGAATATTATATTATATTAAATAATTTAAAATTAATAGAAACAATTTAATAATAAACCAAATTGGTAAAAATTTTAAAATATAAATAATGTTCCATTTATGATCCAATTATCCTTTTGTATTTAAAATCTTGACCCCAAATGAGTTTAAATTATTTTGTTGTGGTAATCATTAATATCAATAATATGTATTTATAAATAACTGATAATGTTGATAAAATCAACTAAATTTTTTAAAATTTTACTTTATTAGTGAATCTAGAACCTTAGTCACAATATATTATAAATAAATATATTTTTATCGACTTTTTTATTATAATTATTTTAAATTAATTTAATAATTTGGGCAATTCCAAGACAATAACTTCTTTCACATATAAAAGATCTCCCTCACTCATATTTTCATCAAACATTAAAATCCATTTGAATCAACCAATTCTTACCCAATTACCATCTTAACATCCATATCGAGGTATTTGAGTCCTTTTTAAATAAGAAAACCAACCTATTAATTAATATTTTATAAACATTAATTGGTTTTCGGAAGAAGAGATGTAGTTCTTAACCAAGCATTATCATTTTACTAAATCATATAAATATTTAAAATCATACTAAAATATGATTAAATTTTCAAATATTATCTTCCATATAATTATATTTTATTATATTAATTTAATGACCAATATTTAAATCCTCATTTGTAAAATAGGAAATTATACCATAGTTTCGGTGTATGGTACACTACCGCCTCAAGAACTGATGTCATTTGTTTTCCATCACCACTACTAATGACTAATTATTTTGATGGATTTAATAAAAATATAAGATATATATGAAATATTTATTACTATATTAATGTAATATGTTAATTTTTTTATTAATTTTCTTTTCATTGATAAATGATAACATCGTTCGCGCGTACCTGTGAATTACCACCGCCATGAAGTGATGAAAGCCATTATTTATTTCCACATCACATGAATGGTATATATAATATTATTTAAGGATATATTATGATATTTTTAATATAATTATTATTACCAAAATATAAAATAATTCTTACCTACATTCAATAATGACTGTTGAAAAATGCAAACATTACTCACACGTACGTAAGGTATGTCGTCTCCATGAATGCATTGTAATTCATTTTAAAAAAATCATTCATGGTTGGTTTTAAAAGTATAATTTATATATAAAAATGATAATGATTTAATTATTATTATTTTGGATGATATTTTATTATTTAATATTTGACCATGTTAGACCTATTGAATTAGTTTTCAATATATGACCCAAATATCATTAAAACATATAAGATATATATAATTGATTATGTAATTGATTATGAAATGGAAATAAAAGGAATAATAAAAATGAAAAATCATATAAAAACATAAATAATAAATAATAAAAATTTAGGTACAATTATAAAAACATATGTTGTCATTAAATCATTGGATAAGGGACAATTAGACATAAAACCTCATTTTATATTATTTATTATTTATTTTCTAATTATTTTTAATCCATTAGAATATTCTAAAAATTATTTGGATATTTTATTTGTATTTAAATAAAATAGTTCTAAATTAAATATTATGTTTTTATTAATTTCCTTCTAAAAATTCAACATGAATCTATTTACATTAAAATGTTTCGAATTCCTATACAGAAGTCAAAAGGAATATTTTATTTAAATTTTTTAATATTCAGTAGTTTTTCACGCCACCACAACCGTTATTTAATATTGGATTCTACAACAAGGATCCGTGTTTTATTTGAATAAAACCAATTTTTCATTTTGTAATTTATATTTTATTTTTAAGATTTTTTTTAAAGGGAAGCATATTTTCATATCTGAACGTTTTTAACTTGTGTTTACTGGAGTTATTTAAGGGTTTTATTTTGAAAGCATCAATAAAAAATATTTATTCATGATTATGAAAATTAAAATTATATATGATAAAGGATATATATGGATATATAGTTTAAGGTGGGTGATACCAATATATCTTATATGATGGGTCACCTTGATATAGCTTCTATGACAGGTCAGACCCATTATAACTCTCTAATACAATGGGCGATTTTCAATATATTCCAATGAAATAAGAATGTAGTTAAATTGGAATGTTTATATTGTGTATTTATGAATTCCCAAAATATTTTTTACATGGGTTTTAAATAAAATTATTTGTGCCATCAAAATTTGTTTCAACTGACATACAATTGTTTTAGAAGATTTTATTTGAAAAATATATATTTTATAAAATTAAAATTAGGTATTTCATATAATCAAATAATAATTTTGAGATGATCATCATTTTATGAGTTTTAATTATTTTTCACTAAAATAATGTATTTCTTCTTTTTCCCCATAATTATCTTTTGGTATTTATCCAATGTTTTATAATGTTCTTCATTTGTTATGTATCGGTAAGAATAATGAATCCATCTTTAATGTCAGAAAAGATTTTCTTCAAATGAACACATGTATCATTTCATATTTTTGATATTGTGTAAAAAATGTTTTTGAGTAGAAGTGTACCCATTGTAATGTCATGGTTTTTTATTTGAGATCTATGGCCCAATTATATAAAACTCTAAACTGTAATGATCCTAAATTTTTAATAAAGTGAAAATTGACTACAAACTCAAGAATATGAACTTTTTTATTGGTGGTTTCTTATGGGTTGGACATATTAGAACACAACCATTACGTAATTTTAATCTATACAAATTTTTTCTTCCTAAAATTTATCATACATAATCAAATTAAAAACTCATGGAATAAAAATCAGTTTCAGAACATTTCTATGTAGTGCCATAAAAATTACTTCAAGAGTAAGACCATTATATACAAAAAATCACTCAAAAGGGCAATTTCATGATGGAATTTATATTATTATTTCTAACTCCATTGTATATATACCTCTTTGCGATAATGTTGAAAATAGAAACAAATCATAAAAATAGATCAACATAACCATTTTTCCACATTCTCAGAAAATATAGAGTAACAAGTCTTTTTAAAAAATACATTTTTTCAATGAGACAATATTAAAATAAAATAATATTAAATAATAAGATAAATTTAATAATTTATTAATTAAATGAGATAATACTTACATAAAAATATTTGTAGTGAATGCTAAAATATTTGATCGTAAAAAAAGAAAAATATTAATCCTCTAAAATAATTTTATCAAAGAAAACAAATTTAGAAGTGTAATATATATACCTATATAAAAGATAGAAATAGGGTTCTTAATATAATATTAATTAATAAATATTATTATTAAAAATTAATAATGGAGAACATAGTTACTAAGAAATAACATGAACATGAAAGAGAAAGAGCTTGTCGGAGAGAGTGTGAATTATTCGTTACCACATTATTCTTTTATTAGAATGAAATTAATCAATAACGAGGAAATTAGTTAAAAATATAAATTCAATAAATTATAAATATAAATGGTGTTTTATATAATTTTACAAGACATAATTAAAATATAGATCTCCTCTATGAAAAATTATACCTCATAGAAAATATATTTAAGTTAACAATATTTCTTACCTTTAATCATGAAATCAATGATACAAATTTGTCATCCAATTTAATAATAAACATAATAATGAATTATTTACTAACATTATTCATATATATTTAGTTTTATATTCATTATTTAAAAAAATTAATTATTTACCTATTATCTTGTTAATGTTTATTTTAAAAATTTGATGTTAGTAATTTTGATTTTTTATACATAACCTATAATGGTTACTTTAAACGACATATTTTGATTAAAATATAATTATTATAGGATTATAGAATATGTATAAATCCTTATATTTAAATTATTTTTATAGATCGGTGGTTATATGTTGGAAACCGTGGGTGTGGTTCCTAAAAATAGAATCCACAATGATTTCGTATTTAGTAATTTAATAATATAAAAAATTTACTATATAATAATCATTATTTTTAATGTAAAAATTTTAAATACGTATTTATTATATATATTACCTCATTAACAAAAATATTTATTAACAAAATTTATTTTATTTCCATCTATATAATTCAGTGCTGAAAAATGAAATATGATGTTCATGGAGCGAGTAGTATTTAAGTAACACAAGTGACTTTTTCATTTTTTTTGAATGGTTTATAAAAGGTAAAAAATGGTTATTAGGTCAAATTAATAACATATCAGTAAAAATATTATTATTATTTAATTACGATACAATTTTTTATTATATATTTTAATGTGGTATAGAAAAAATGGAATATAAATGAAAAAGGAGTGATTAGAAGTGCTTACCCGACTCATTGAGACAGCTCCTAGGTCTATCTAAAAATTATATTTAGGTGAAAAAACACTATAAAATGGTAGATTGACATTGGATGTTATTTTTGAATAAATTCATTATTTTATGTCTATTGGTTTGGGGATAAATATGGTGTTTAATGGTTCATTTTATAAGTAAGAGGGTTGTCACTTTTGTAAATGTTTATAAATTTATATTAATGTCGTGTCAATTTCAATGGAATGTGACTCAAAATTTTTTAAAAATTGATAATGAATGATTTTTGTTCAATAAATATATTTACCATATGAATAATAGATATAGTTGGATATATTTTAGGCCCTTTCCCTTAATTTAACTCTTTACCATACTTTTATTTTATAACGGTAATTCAGTTTTTAAATTTTATAATGTATATTTATGCATAAAATTCAAATTTTCATTTTTAGATAATTTAGATAATATTATTCTAAATATTAACAAGATATCATAATTTTGAAATTTAAATTTTTTTAAAAATTAATTCTAAAATAACAGATGAATAATGCATAAAAACATTTTTTAAAAATTTATATTGTGTTCAAAACCACGCACATTAATTCCGAAATTAGTCATAATTTATATAGATCTATAATTTTACTTATTAAATACATATTTTGTCTGAAAAAATGTTTTTTCAAATTTTTATTAAATTATTATTTCTTATTGAAGTCATAAATATCACAATAATTGTAAAAATGGAATTTAATACTACAATAAAAAATATATGTTTTAAGAAAAATCTCAAAAATTCATCCTAATCTAATATTGATATATAAAATCCAAAAATAAAATTAATTTTTAAAGTTATAAATCTAAAATTTACATATTTAACTCTTCAAAGAAAACATAAAATAAAATGATAAATTCATTTTATTGGAAACCCACATTTTAAATATTGACTATTGTTGTTCTAATTTCTAATCAGTTAATTAATAAATTATTTGTAATCCATCCAAAAAATATTTTATCATTATTTAACAAAAATATATATAATTTCATCAAATAAAGATTCATATATTATATAAACGAATCTTTTTGAACGACTCATTTTTATACATAAAATGGTGTTTGATGTTTTATATATACAATAATTGAATCTTAACAATGAATTTTTATTAAAAAGTTGAAATTTAGTTTATTCATTATTAGATTTAATACGTTTATTTATTTATTTTTATTTTCTAATTAAATTACTACATTATAACATTCTAATTTAATAATTTTAATTTTTTAATTATAAAATGTATCACATTTCGTATTAGTTCAATGTTGTGTAAGAAATATACTATTCAATGAATGATTGCAACTGGAAACTCATTGAAAAATTTTGGGATGTTACATTATAACCCCTTAAAATAATTTTAAACTTTAAATTTTAATACAATTATGAAACAATGTCTTGTTACCAATGTCTCATAACATCCCCATGTTCCCATGTTTCTTCCTCAAACATTTTATTACATCCTTGAAATTTGATCAGGTGAGTGGTCTTGTTCCATAGAACCTTACACCATTGATCCATTTTCTCCATATATTATTCTTTATCCAAGAGATCTTATTCAAATTGAGTAACCTCAAATTTTACAACATGATATGTATTTAGTATATACTTACTCTTAAGTGATATATGGAACACATCATGTATTTATAGGGATTTGAAGAAATTGTATGATGATAATATATTGTCCCAACGTGATTGATCATTTCAACAGGACTAATGTATATCGATAAAATTCACATTCATTTAAAATCTCATAACTCGTTTCAAATGTTTTTTAGAAAATTGGGTACAACTGCGAAAGCGGCACACATGCAAGGAAGAAAATTACATTAAATCGCAAGCCCGTGGACTTGACCCCGCGACCTGACCCTCACCCCCCCAAACCCTTACCACCCCACCACCAATGGTGGGGCATCATAATTCTTTTCCAAGGTGATAATTGGAAGAATACTGTCTCTTATGCTTAAAACTCCCAATCACATTAACGTTTATCGGTATAGCTCATTTTTCAACAAGGAACAAATTTAACGTGTTTCTAAATAGATTCAGCCATCTCTATAATCCCATGATATTGGTTAGTTCAACCAATTTATAACCCCTAGGTATTCCCA
Organism: Viscum album; assembly: GCA_963277665.1. Classification (NCBI taxonomy): domain Eukaryota; kingdom Viridiplantae; phylum Streptophyta; class Magnoliopsida; order Santalales; family Viscaceae; genus Viscum; species Viscum album. The sequence goes on along the minus strand of OY728137.1, from coordinate 1,068,072,606 downwards.
ACATGTTTGATTTCTATACAATTTCCCACACATAACCTCATCTATTTCAATTATAATGTTGTAATGGATTTTTTCTTGTGATCCATGCCCATCGATAGTGTTGAACCCATCATCCATTGATATCCTTTCAATAAGATCTCATCATAACTTCAATGGGTTTATGTTTTGTTTTAGATTGAACATCAGTATAATGATTATATTGATTAATTAATCATAGATCTATATCAAAATAAAACTGTATACTTCTCCAAAATATCAATGTGAACCATAGAATCGGATCTAGTACATTAGAATATGATACACCATATATAATTACCAATATTCTTATATATATCCTATAATATTTTTCAAGAGGGAAATCATTTCCTTTAGTAATAAAAATTGTGGATTGAAAAATGTGTTTCACTATATCCCAAATTGAATTATAGCACATAGACATTTTGGGGAGTCCATGGATGAAATCTGTTGTGATGTTATCCCATTTTAATATTAGTATGGGTAATGGTTTCATCATCGCATAAAAATTATAATATTCAGTCCTAACATAATAGAATACTAAGAACCATGATACATATTCTATAACCTCACTTTAAATTTTATCCCCCCATAAATTATTCATTATATATGAATAAATTTTTCTACATTTATGGTGGTTATATAATTATGAGCTATGTGCATTATCCAGCATCACATTCTCTAATTCAGGTATTATTGTCACCCATTTTTTCCCAAATATTAATATTCAATCGTTATCTATGCTAAGCTCCAAAATATCTCTTACTTTATTCTATAACTATATACTATCCTTCTAGGAATCCATAATGTTTACATGGGTATATAGTCATGCCATACTTTGGGAAAGCTATTATTTTTTCCATTTCATTATAACTTCATAGTCCATACTTTTCAAATCCATGAGTATTAGGTCACCTTAAATCCTCACTATAAAAAATGGATCATGAAGTTTAGAATATAAAAAACAATCTAAATTATTTATCATTTTCACGGTGGTAATTTATTTAGAAATTTTATTCCTAGACAAATTTTATTTATCCCATTTGGTTAATTAGTAACTCATTTTATGTAACCATATAATTTATTCTAATATGGTCAGTATATATATCAAAATATTCACCATAGAGATAATGCCACAAAATATTCAATGCATAAACTGTTGTTTCTACGTCCAAATCAAGTGATGGGAAATTTTTCTAATAATTATATAATATAATCAAATAATAAGCTATTAAACTTTGATGATTCATAAATACAAATAGAAAAAATTTAATAAATCATTAATGTATATTTAAATCCATTATCAAATACATTTTAATTTAATCACTAGTATAGTATCTATTATCCAGTGAATCTCTTTAATTATTTCATTATATTCATTGTAATATAAGATCCTGACTCCCTCTTTTGTAAAATGGGATATAGTATCGGATAATAATAATAAATTTATCAATAATCATCAGTTGTATCTCACTAATCTAACAAAACATCAGACTTATATCCTATTGGTTTGTCTCGAGAACACATAGATACAATCTATCTTTAACAGATCTATCGATATACCATTTATTATAATCAAATAACCCAAAAATAAAACTATTTAAATTCAAAATTCACTATAAATAAACATGAAATATTATTTCTCCTTTTTAGGATGATTTTCACTATCCTCAAACGAAAATCATGTTCATCCATGCTCTTATAATATATTTAAATATCATCGATAAAGACTTTTATGGATTTTTCAAGGTTAACATTTTTGATTACATTAATATAATTCATAAATAAAATAGGATAATTTGTTAGTCTAAAATTATTTACAATGAATTTATATCATCTATACCTTATATGCAATGTGTTATTGACCATTATCACATTATTTCCCTTAAATGATGGTATCTAGATCAAATTACCAACTTCAACAAGTATTGGGAACCTATATGTTGGTAAAAAAAATCATTCCATCATGGAATATAATAATTTAAATTGATTATGAACTAGTTAATATCATGATTAAATACGAAAATATTGATTGACCCATCCTTCGTTTTTATAGAGACAACTCATTCATCTAATAGAAAACACATTAGTATATATGTCCTTTAATTTGTTTCTCCAAATTCTTTTTCTTTAATTACTCAAATTCATGGGGGTATTCGAGTATGCATCATTTATAAATTCATTGAAATGGGTTTTCATTCAATTTAAAATCATCATAATGTTTTAGCATTGGACTACTGAGTACATCGAGAAAATAAATCAACATATTCTAATAAAATATGGTTGTTTTATTGAAGACTTATTCATTGATTATTTTAGTTTATTATACTTCATTATTGAGTATAATGGCCCATATCAAGGTGTTAAATACAATATGAGTTTTATAATCATCCTTAAATTGATATTTGATAATAGGATGATTTGGGATATGAAAAGAGATCCCTAGATCCTAAAAACTGATATATACTCTGTAAAAAATTATAATTTTCATACATAGTATCACATTAAATTCTACCATAAGGTGAACTGGATCTAAGAAAGATTCATCCCACAAACCGCAATTATAATAAATTTGAATACATTGGATATAACGAACACACCACAATATGTTATTACCAAAAATACATATCCTAGGTTTTATGTGGTGAGTTAATATTCTTAAAAAACTGTTAGGATGTGAATGAATATAATGAACCATAAACAAATAATGAATTTGAAAATATGGATAGGATAATATGTGAACCTATAACAACTACATTATTGTGATTCACATCATTTATTATAACAATATAGGATCATTATTTAATACCTTTGTAGTTGATGTTATATAGGTGTATTTATCTCATCATACATGTGATTAAGGAATAGATTTAATAATTCCTTAACTCCTAGAATATATTATATTAATGTTTGTGGGTGTATTAGTTTTGATCTCTATATCCATTATTTCATTGGCCATCCTCTTCACCAGTAATCAATAATCATGAGTTCAATAGTCACCCTTCCCACACATAAAATTTATTTGGGTTCTTTTAATTTAATATCAAATGTGATTCCTCAATCATTTGTGGAATGTCAGTAATTGGAATTTATTTCCTCCATGAGATTTTACACTTGGGTTTCAATAAATTTTCATCTTTTTCTTTTAGTATCTAGAATAATGTGTGTCCCAATCCTTTATCTCAACCTTGGGAACACATAGTATGATTTATCCATAGTTATTAAATCCCCTTATAGATAATGAATTTCAAGAACATAAGTATAGGACACCGAAGAATAGTTCATTCTTACATTTGGGGTCAATGATGAAACTCGCAGAACACCATATGACTATCATTAATAGTTCTTCTGCGTTCTAATGTATTAATCTTACATTTATTTTAAATCCATGAATTATATCTATATTTCAATGTAAACTTTTGGGGAATATATTTACTAAAAAATGTTTTTTTGAACTCCTCCAATTCCATAGAGTCCAAACATTCTTTTTTCCAATACTTAATTACGGTAAAACAATGGGCATCATTTCCTTCTAAAGGATAAATAAAAAATGACCTTTTCAAGGATGGATAATTAGATGATGTATAATATCTTCTATATCATGAAAATTCACTTCTTGGCAATTAGTGGGTTGTAATACCATGTAAAAGTGTGTGTAAGATGTTTAATAAATGACATGAAAAAAATTTCTTCCTTATTGGTGAAATTGGGAGAACAAAAATGGTTTGTGTTATAGTTCGTAGCTTGAGAATTATGATTGAGCCCCGCCATGATATTTTTTACTCTAGCCTGAATATTGTTTGATTTATAACTACGATAATATTCACAATGTTCATCACACCCATTATTATCTTAGTTTCTCTTGGTGTGAATAATTTCATTAATAAAATAAAAGGTGAAGTATGGTAAAATAAATAAATTCATATGTATAAATGATAAAACGTAAACAAGTAACTCTTAAATGACATGAATAACATAACTTATAAATTTATAGGTTTCATTCTATTTTTTAGTCACATTATTATTACATTCTCTTACGTTACTAGTTATATATCATCAAATTACACTAAAATCCTTTATAATGGCTCAAAAAACATTTAAATTAAACAAATGATATCCTCTATGAGTTCCAAAACATGTGTTCAGTTAGTTCAACATGTTCTTCATTAAATAAATATTTTTTAAATACCCAGTAATCCTTTTTAAGGTGTTTACCACTATGTGAGTCTTTGCATAGCCTACAACCACTTTTTCATACCCATAAATGTACTGTATTTTTGGGAAACTAAAAAATCTATTATTTATTAATATTTAGGAAAATTTCATACATTGGGGCTATCTCTTAAAAATTATCCCTACTGGTCTCTAGATAAAAATCCTAAAATTAAGTAATATAATCCCAAAAAAACTAAAACCTATTTCCATAATTATTGAGGATACCCAATATAAAAATATATATATTATACATAATTTTTCATGATTAATCAATTAAAATCTTAATAAATTATACTAAAATACATAAAGGGTTATTGTATTTGTATAATAACAATTTAAATAACTTATTTAACATCATTATAAACATTTTTCCTTGAAAAAAAATATTATACATCTTTATAGACATCTGGTATTTCACACTCATTTTCATTACATATGGAATGAAAACATAAAAAAGTGGTGAGATAAAACTCTTTGTAAGTGAAAATGTATCAATGTTTCATCAAGGTTCAGATCATATTATTGAGGAAACCTATGTCCCTAGAAAAACATTATTAGAATTGACATGGAACATTAATACTTATATAAATGTAATAATAAAATTGAATATGACCACAAATGACCAAAACTATTTCATGAAATGATAATGTAGAATCATGAGACAATAACCATGTGTCATAGAAAAATACAATGGAATATTTCATGAACTGTATCTATGAAATCCCAAAACTGGGAACCCCAATTGATGAGTAAAATACCTAAGATGTGTTTTGGATCACCTTAGTATAAAAACATGTGATAAAGAATGAATGTATATCTACTATGAATGATTTCACACAAAAAAAGAAATTAAATATATAAAAAACCATTACCATAAATTACACAAGGACCTATCAGTAATTATGAAATAAAAAAATAAAGTAATAAATAACATGCATGTGGATATTAAAGAAAAGGAAATCATGGAAAAAATATCACTCTAACGACAAATGCCTTCATAAGAAACATCTCCTGTTTTAACATCCAAAACAACACATATATAATGAAACACCAATTAAAGAAATGGAATGTATAAATGGTTGATATTTATGATATGAGAAGGATAAGTGAATAAAAAATTAACCCTAATACCCTTATGCAACTCCTCATGTCAGCATCTGTCCTCAGACCAAACAAGCTCCCGTAAGATATCAGGAGTGGAACAAGAAGATCAAATGATGATATGCATGAGAACAAATTCCTAGTAAGAGTTCTGAAAATATCCACTCTCCATGCATAGTATTTAAAAAAATATTAATTTAATTAAATTATGAGATTCATTATTAAAATTATTTTTTTTATTTATAAAAACATAGAAGGACAATATCATTTCCACGCTTGTTTTATAAACATTAAATATTTTTTTTAAAATAAAAACAATAAATTTGAATTCATTTCTATGAAAAAATACTCCTTTATTAAAAACAACAATTTTATAATACAATTAAAAAAACATTAAATTTGTATTTCCCATACACTTTAGATCATACTGATCTAATATATGTATTAATGTATTTTATAAGTTCTAAAATAAATTATTTTCAGGACAACCCATGTACAAAATAATTTAAAAGAATAAACATGGGGAAAACACACACCATTCTTCAAGGATTGGAACACCATGACATTTATTTAACTTATTCGGTATACCTTTAGTTAGTGTAATGGAATTAAAATTACATAAATTGAAAGAGGGGGATAATGATTACATCACCGTAATAGCTTATGGAGGGGAAGCCTCGTCCCAATCTAGGATATATTACCTAAGTACCTAGGTATCCCATGATATTTATATAACAACAAATATTAAATAAATAACCAAATTCATTATGGGAGTATTCTATAAATCGAAAAAACATATAAATTCAATAAAAACAGAGGTAAGGTTCGACCCAAAGGCCTAAATCCATTAAAAATGAAACTCTATGAAAAATTAATGGATCATACATTCAATATAAACTAAATGACTAAAAACATAATCTTAAGGTGCTGACTAAGTAAAATAATCATTCATTTGAAATATAAATTTTAAAAGAATCTTTAACTCAACTTCTATGGCCGTATAAAATTTCTTAAACCTTTTGGTAGCTTTACAAACCAATTTTTAAAATTCTATGAATAGATTTAGAAATTTAGGAAAACACATTGAAATCAATTTCAGTATGAAACACCTCTAAAAGTCATCATATAAATTTATAAAGGTCATTAAGAAATTTTCTTAAACACACAATGTGTGAAATGGATTAATCATATTTTTAAATATTTTTCATAACAAATGAATTCATTATATTGTATTTTAAATCCTTTGAATCTTGACTTTACATTAAAAGAATGCATATAATTACATAATGAAACCCTTTATTAATCAAATCGAAAATTTATACACATAAAAAATCATGATCCTATAAATAATAGTGCAAATGTAAAGAGAAACTTCCACAAATTGAGTGAGTCTAGTATGAATACTTTGTGTACAAGGGAATTAGTTCAAATGGGACTTTATCATACCCTAAAATCAAAATGTAAAACAAAAATATATATGTAACCACACCTATGGTTTATTCTAGAGAAATTCATAGTGAATTTGGGATGAAAATGAGTAGAACCAAAATAGAAGAGGAAGAGTAAACCCTACTAGAAGAGATACTACTTGAAATCAGCGGGAAAAGGGCCAAATATTCACTTTATAGAAAGGATATGACTGGAGTATTTACATGTGAAGTAAGGGGGTTGAGTGTGGGGTCCAACTAACTGAGTTATCTTAAGACTCATAAACACGGATAAATTATTAAAAGCATATTCCTTACATTCTAAATTTAATACAAAAAATCATATAATTTAAACATTTTTTACATATAATATAAATAGAAAATATTTTGTCACATCTATACATAAGTCCATTTTTGTTAAGATATTTAGAGAATATGGAAACCCCTTATGTATGAAAGCTAGTATATTCCTTATCAAATTATTATTTTTACCCTTTTAAATAGATTTTATTTTTTGCAAATAGGATGTTAATATCCCTAGAAAAGATTCCACCCATGATACAATTCTAGAAAAATTGTAAATAATTTCATTATTGATAACTTTGAGAATTTTAAACATAATAAATGTATTTCATTGATACACATTAAGGTTAAATATTGAAGATATAAATCATTGAAAATATATATGAATAAGATAAGAATAATGGTTTGATAACATAATCAATGTGAATTACTATAAGATAATATTATTTATAACAATCAAAATATAGATAAAAAATATGATTCATATAATTATAAAACAGTAATATTATATAACAATCATGAACCATGTAATTTTTTTTTCAAATAAACTATTAAAACTCATTAAAATCATAGATAAACCATGTTGGTAACATGGTACATCATACAATCTTTATAGAGTCACCAAAATAAGAAAATTATGACATTTTATTTTGTAAAACGGTGATCAATTTAACATTACATTACGAAAAGATTTACTTACATTTAATAAACTCTATTATCACTTATGAGTAAATTCTATGCAGTTAACATTGTCACATTACCTAATTCAATAAAGATCTATATCGGGCACACCCTTCATCATGTTCTATATTAGGATCACCCATCATCTTTATCAATTTATAACAAACATAACATTAATAATTTTTATATATTATTCATTTCATTAAAAATCCATTTAAAAAATTTAAATCCATTTATAACATAATTAACCCGATCAAGATAAATTGGTTTCATAATGATTTCAACATAGCATATTTATATTGTGAGAATGTAATGGTTTTAATTTAATATTCATTAATACATCATTAACACAGTCCATATGAATAATGAAAATAAATTTTATCATAATATAATACCTCTAATCAATCATAAAGTTCCTTAGTTTTTGTTTATGTATCTGAAAATTATCATTAAAATATAATTTGAATATTTCATTTAAAATTGGAAAGTATCCTTTTTTGGTAGCATTTAAACCATAAAATTAAATAAATTTTTTTCTTTTAAAATTACATTGGAATCATGTAAATTAATTTTCAACGACAATAATTTTCATGAGAGTGGTAAAACAAATAATTAAATTATATGATAAAAAAATAAAATTCATTTCATGGTTTTATAAAAATTCCAAATTTATTTGTATATAAAACATTTGAAAATGTTATTTTTAATGAACTATAAATAATGTAAAATTTTGTAAATGATGGTATTTATCATAAATTTATGTATATACTAAACCTTCTATAAATGTTTTTTAGTAAATGGACATAGAGAAATAGTTTACCAACCAAATATAGAATAAGGTAGGTTTTTCATAGATCCATATTATTGATCATTTCAAGTACCATAGAAATAAGAATAAACGTGAAATAAAATGAAACAAAATATAACTCAAGTAGAAGAATATATATGGGTTTTATGAGTTAAAAACCACACAATTTCCATGAAGGAGTTTAAAACATAAACAATCCTGATTAAAAATGAGATTTCAATATAACCCATTACCACATTGTTAGATAATCTATCATAACCCCTTTAGAGGAAATAAATTAAAATAAAATTTTAAATACAATGAATATAAATATAATTTTTACATTACTTCTCATGTTGGTATTATATATAATATATAGTCATAATAAAAAGCATAACATGAAACAGGTCTCAACAAAATAATATTGAGATGATGAACCCATATTGTATTGGTAATCTATAAATCCAAACCTAAAAATTAGAAAGAATTTGATGTATTTTTTGAACCCCATAATATAAATTAATTTCAATTTAAATCAAATTCATGGGTAATTTATACCCCATACAAAATAAACTTGTGGTGAATATAGCATATATCTCACAAAAATAAAAGTAATATAAGAACCCCTTCCTCATGCACTGAATTATTTCATACATTATCTTAATATCCTTTATAATATATTTATATATATATTATAATTATACACCAAAAAATATTAATATTTATAATTCTATATATAAATAATTTATATCAACTTATATCCCATATATAAATAGTTCTTCATTAAAATAAATGTTCTTGGTGTTAACTATTCCATTTTTCATACATGTTTTGGTACAGTGGTTCCATTCCTTCCCCCTTGGCCATAGTTTCAACACCTCAATTATCTTAATAATTCTATATGTATAATATTAATTAATTATATACACTTATATATCTATACATATAATGTGGGGAGGAGAAATGAATTACATCATGTCTAGGAGATAGTAGATTATAAATATTCCTGAGTGAATTTTTTAATTTTATATGGAAGAAATAATTAATGGTAAATGATAATTCACTTTTAATTAATAATAAATAGATCCTATAATATTTATATCTTTATTAAATCTATCCTACTGACCATATATATAACTAAATAATCATAAATGAATCACATAGTTTTATAGAAGTGTTTGTCCACATGTACAGATGAGTGATGTTATCATCTTACAAAAGATGGGAGGGTTTTTGTGATGATAATATTTTATCTTCATTGAATGTTCATAAAGTTATAAAAATTATATATAATCATTAAATCTATCTATATATCCAATCATGATAGGTTTTGATGAAAAATATAATACACTAATCATTGAGATAGTAGTATAAATATACGTATGATGACATTTTAATTTTCCATTAGGATAAATGATAAATAGATAATGGGTATTATATTAACATAATAATATTATATAAATTTATTTTTATTGATTTCATGATTTTGATATGGTTAAGGGAAATGTTTGCAAGGTATAAGAATAAATAAATATGAAAATATTTAGGGAAGTCAATTACCTAATCCTTGAGAAAAATAATGCAAATATTTTTATAATTGACCATTGGCTGGTATTTTTAGAAGAAAATCACCCCTAGAAAATGTCTACTGACGTTTGGAAGAGACTTTTTTGGGTTTGGTTGAGATTATTTTCTCAATAAGCAGTGTATAATAGATAATTGTGGGTATATTTTTAAAAGTGTGGTGGATGAAAATCTTGAAAATGCATGAAATATTAATATATAATATGTGCATAAATCAGGTTACATGGGTGAAAAGTTTTGTATATTAGAATAAAATAAGGATAATATTAAAATAAATATAATAAAGAAAATTTATACAAGTTTATGTGTAATATTTAACATTTCATCTTATTGTAAACCTCTTGTTAAACGTATTTACATTAACCCTCGTAAAAAAATTTAATTTATAATGGTCATGAAATAAATTGTAAAAGTAAATGTGGAACATATATTTAACATGAATAGTATCATAGAAAATTTTCAATCAATTTGAGTGATCATATAATTTTTAATAATTTTATAATGATTTAAAAATAATTTAAAAAAATTAAATACCATTTAAATTCATTTTTTATCTATCCATAAAATTTTACAGTAAATGCATCAAGATATTAATGGACATTGAATATAGATACCTGAACCATCACTAATAAATTATATTTATCTATTAAATTTATAATATAACATAATTATTTCAAATAAAACTTCAATTAATTTTTTGAAATTTATTTTTAGGATTTTTTCTAATTTTGATCCAATGTTGTGTTGTTGTTGTATAAATATTCTAGGAAATTTTACCATAAATAAAAATTAATAACAAATTAATATCATTAATATATTTTATTATTAATAAATTTTAGACATTATATTTGTTAATATATAATATTTTTCTATATTAATCTCATGAAAACATAACACATGAAATAAACTCACGGATTGTAATTCTCTATTGCTTAAAATAGTATAACAGTTATAATCAAAATAAAGTGATGTGAAAGTGCCATATTTTAGAAGATATGATGATGATTCTTACAATAATATATACCAATTAAATAAAATTATGTTTTGGATTGATTTTTAGAAACTAGCCCATATTTTTAATCTCATTTAACCATTTTACCCTTTAGAGTGGTGAAAAACCTTTAAAGTGGTTATAATTCAATGTGAGTAAAAACAAAATTAACCTTATTAAATAATTTTAATTTGATTATCCTAAATTTGAAATCAATTTTCAAGGATATAATTTCTATTAGTGGTAAAAATTCATTTTAATATAACTAATTTAAACACAATGAAAAAACATTTTGTTTTTGAAAATTACACGTTTTTTGTATAATGGTGCTTTTATAAAAAAAATTATATTGTTGATTCTTGGTGAACTAATTGGATTATAATTTTAATATTTGACTAAATTTAAATTAACAAAATCTAATAGATAATATTATTTCTTAGAAACATTATAATCAATGATATTTTTTTACAAATTAGTTTTTTCAGTATTCCTCCAAAAATAAATCATTTTAGACACAGCCCAAGAATACACCATAAAATATATTTTATACATCGATATTAAAATTCATTTCCATTTTATCAAATAAAAATACAATAGTTCATAATTTTATAATTTAAATGAATATATCATATTAAGGAAAACATAATTTTATAGAAAAAAACTTATGGTTTTATACTTTTTAGTGTTTCAATCATAAATTTATTATTATTATTAAAAACCAAGTAAATGTTTCTAAAGAACTAAAAACAATTTACATTGTTGACTTATTTACATATATTTCAAAAAATATTACTCATATATATACCTATGAAATCAAAATCTAGGTTAATATTTTCATAGTTAATATATATATTTCTGAAGTATATCATTATTTTCATAAAATCAATGTTTTGTGTAATACATTATTTCAAATTTATTATTTATTTAAAATCAGATACATTTTGAAATATCAAGGTGTATCATATATGACTTAAAGAAACTTTTTCCAATAAATTTTATTTTATGTTAGACTACAACTATTTTAAAACATCATCATAATAAATTATATACATTGAAAGAAAAAAAATTCCTTTTAATCTCAATTAATTACCTTTCCTTTTTAAAGTACATTAATTTATAGGTATGTAATATGAAGCTTATCATATCTTATGTCTCTCATAATCCAAAAAATTGATATATTGAGACTCATTATAGTGAAATAGTTCCAAAAAGTGTTGTTTTTTTAGTTGAAATATATTTTTTATATACGGATCAACAGATTTAATTTACGCTTTCTTATTTTAAGGAATTGTTTTACTATTAAAATAATCAATAGCATAAAATATAATTAATTATCAATATTCTATAACACAATTATAAATTTAATCCTTTTGTTGTGTATCCAACTGTTTTTCAATTATTTTTTATATTGTAATAAAAATGATAAATTTTTTATTCCTAAAGTAGAAAAATAAACATTGGAAGTGTAACACCCCAAGCTCTCACGGTACACTTTTCTTTGAATAAAAGAGTAGCATGTGTTGTACACAACTACAAGTTCTAACACACACCACAACCAATCAAAATATCTGTTATGAATAGTAATACTCACTTTTTTAAATTTTATAAATATTAACTTTCAAAATGGACCTCATTTTTGGATCCGGAATATCTAAATTAGCTTAGGGTGAATTTTTGGTATTTTTCTAAAAACATTCAATTTTTGATGAATAGTGAAAAAACACAGAGTTATAGTTTAAAACCGATTTTTTATTTAAATAATTATTTATGTTATTTAAATTTAATTAAGGTCAAAATAGATACATAATACCTCTATATGTTCAATATAATCCACTGGAGTTAGTTTAGAATAATTTTAGATATATAAAAATTTTATTGAACTGTTCACCGTCTTTTACCAACCTCCTAAGAAAATTTACAAATTCACATAAAACATAATTTTACCGTTTCTGTGACTGGAATTTCAAAAATCCAAGAGATACTGTTAATATCAAGGAGTAAAATATGGTTCAAAAAGATAAAAATAATTTTTTTGGAATAGTAACATTTAACTTTTATTTGACATGGTTAAAAGTAAATAGGGAAATTAAGGGTAAAAATGACATTATTATTACCCTAACACATGTCCTAATTCTATTGTATAAGTATAATTAGACCAAAAACAACCTTATGAATAAAATATGAACCTCTTTGGACCACATGGATTAGATTAGGACATTTATTATTATTTAAATCAAAGAAGGTTAAAAGAGTTAAAATCAAAGTTTAATAACTAATACTTTTTAATATAGGGTTACACAAAAGATAAATTTGATTATAAATATTAATTAGAAATATAAATGGATTTCCTACATTATGGTATTTAATTTATAATTTTTATACATTAAATAATTTATTTTATTTATGACACAATGGTGATGACGTAATTACCTAATTAATGAAATATTAAAATGATTGATATTATAAATATATAAATAAATGTAATTTGAGACATTTTATGAATTCCACTGATTTTATAGGTTAATATGACTTATTAGGGTTGTTTAGATGAATTGTTTTCAATGAAATAATAATGTTATGAATATAGAAAAAAAAAGAAACCAAATAGTGTCAAAATTGACATAAAAGAGTTTTAAAAAAAATATTATATTATTAATTGATATTCTATTCCTAAAAATATAAGGATTGGAAAAATGACTTATATAAGGTTATATATATTAATAATGAAGCACTTGGGGTTCTCTTGTCTTGTTATAGTATTTTTATTAACAATATAATATAAAAATACAAAGAGACATGTTAAATGTCAAACTACTCAACTAAGAGTTAAATAGAAATGATAAGGTTAAAATAGTGACCCAAACCTGTCTAAAATATATTTGATGAAGTCATTTCGACACATCCCCACCATAGCCTCTAAATAAGTCACTTTGGATCCATTTTAAACCGAATATTAATTTATTATAAAATAATATTTTATGTTTTTCCTAAGGTGCCCCCTCAGCCCTCTTAAAAATAGGTACTCCCCCTTCTCTCATGCTCATACCTTCAAAGCCTTTTTTTTCAGCCAAACCATGAAAAAATATCATCTCAACTTCCCTCAATTCAACCTAGAGGCCTTAGTTTGATCTGAAAGCCAACCTAAAGATCCATTTTGATCCAATCGAAAGTAAGGACCAGAAGAAGAGGTAATGATTTCACAACCCTCATTCAAGTTCCTTTCTTTTTCCACTTCTTTATTATTTGTTATTTCCATTCTAAAATAATAAATCCAGTATCTTCTATATACTGTGATGTTATTATAAATATGTTACAACCATATTCAGTATTCTATCCATCATTTGAATGACATGTCACCATACGTGGGTACGTACGGCTTACCGTCTCCATGTCGTGGTGTAATTGTTATTCAATACATTATTGTTTGGATGGGTATAATAATGATGTGTAATTCATGTAAATAATAAATATAACATGATAATTATTCTGTATATATGACACAACATCCAATTATATATTATTTTAATACCAAAAGATTGATATTGTCGCTTGTGCGTACGTATGGACTACCGTCTCCACGAACATCATGAGATTCATTACCCATCGTATCCATACAAGACTAATTTTAATTGGATGATTGAAAATAATGTTTAAGTAATTGATATAATTCTATATATTAATAAGATACATCCCTTCCACAACAAATATTGCTCACATAACAATGAATATAAAGTAAAACGAATCCGTTAATACCCGAAACGACGATAATACTAAGATATTATTAACAAATAAATGTTAAAAGATCATAGTTGATATCATATTAATGTATATTATTATTGTATAATTAAATAAGAATTATTTCACCATTATACAGGAGGTTAACCTACCCTTCACCAAGGAAAAATTACAAAGTAAGGGGTTTGTTATCTCACTTTTGATTCTGTGAGATTATTATTGTTCACCACTTATTTATTGCATGTGGTGTGTGCACTGCCCATGATTGTATTCATTGTGTAATTTAAATTATTTTATGGATATTTACATCATCATTTTATGATCCTTATTTCATGGGTGTTTTTTTGTAAGTTACCAAATCGATAAGGGAATTTGAAAGTTCAACTTCCACTTATTTGGCTTTATGCATACTTCATTGATTATTTTACTAAAAGATTATGTGTGGAATCACTATTCATTTACTTATGTCATAATTTCTGCTCCTCTTTTGGTGGATATACTTTTGATACACAAAATAACTCCATTGATAAATTATCAGGTCATAGATATGAACATGATAAGATTAATTTTAACTCCATCTCCATTTGTTGAGTTAAATATCCAATTCATTGGTGTTTTTTTTACAAGAATATGTGTGAATGTCCTCTAATTGATTTACTCTAAATATCCAATCATATTGAGTGTATTTATATTTTTCACACATAATTATTTCGTTGATTTATCTTTAACCTAAGGGTGTGGTGTTTATAAGGGATTTCACCTCAATTTACATTCAATTGATACTTCTTTTTTGTCATACACCAATTCTCTTTTATATGGTGTATATAATGTACTTTGACATAGTATATCATTAATCCCTTAATTATCATGGTATTATAATGTTTTTATTAACACAATTATTTGTATTCAAGTGTGTCTCTTTTGGTTTGGAACTCCAACTAATATATCATTTTAAATGTTTCAAATATTTATTACACAAAATCTTTCTCATTAATGTAAATTTTTTAAAAATGGTTTTAAGGTTTTATTCATATGGAAATTAATGTTTTAAAATTAAAATTCCTTTAAAAAGTTTCAAATTGGTATGGGACACTTTGATTGAAAAATCCATTTTAAATGGATTCTTGACTAATAATGTGACTTTTAAATGTTTTGAAGAAAAATGGGGATATTTCTCTCAAATAGTTTTGATGATTATTTTCATCTATGCCAATATCCTTCATTATTCTAGATTGATGTTAATATGTTACAATACAATCCTCCATATTGTATTGAATGAGGTATGTTTGACTGTGGATGTGCTATTTTTATATCATTCATGGTTTGTGGATAAAGTATTGACATTTCGTATGCATGTTTTAATAAGAATGATTATGTTATGTTTCAAAAAATTTATATGATGAATGCATTGTACTTTGTAACTGACCGGTGTAGCCTGCTATAGCTCCTCGATGCGTCGTTAGGTCTTATAAGACAAACTAGTGTCTTGGAATAAGGCCTTGACAAAATATTATTTGTATTCTTGGCACAACGCCTTGACTATGTGGTTATGATATTCTGGCATTATGAATTCCGTCATATTGATATTGAATGTGGTTATTCGACTAGTATAATATCCATGTGAATAAGTAAATGGAATTATTTAATTTTATTTTTTCCATATTATGTGGATGTTCATGTTTAGAAGGCCTTTGTTTTAGTTATACATAGCCTTAAATGTTTATGCTTATTTGTGAAAGTTTTCGCTATATTTTTATCCTTACTGAGCATCTGAGCTCACCCCTTTCTATGTTTTCTTTTTCCCAGGATGTGAAGAAGTTAGTTATGATTGACATGAAGGCATAATATAGAAAGCTTGGATGTTTCTAAAAGAATAATGTAGTGTTGTTTTTCTTTTCAAGTTGTAATGTTGACATTATTGATGTATCTTTTATTTCCAAGGCTACTAAACTGATCAGTCATTCAGGACATGATTTCCTTGTATAATGAAAATGTTTTGTAATAATTCACCGACTCTAGGTAACTGGGGTTGGGGTGTTACAGTTGGTATCAGAGGTTGTTTAATACAAACCTCGGAAACTAGATTTAGATAAAATCTGATTAGATCACCTAGCCATAAGATAGAATTTTAGAATTAATATAGAATAACTTCCTATAATTTGGTATTGTATAGTTTTTGTGAGTTTTCCATTCAATAAATCCCTTTCTAGATACGAGCAGGTAGTGGCGGCACTGGAATAGATGTACCTAGGGGTAAAACCAAAAAACACTGCTTTGATCTAGACTCGAACGGGAACCAGTGCACGACAATGGGCATTGCTGCACTATTGGTTATGACACTCCTGGGGGATATGCATAGGATAATTTACATTTTCATTACAAACCGATTTGAAATATTTTAATATAATATGAGAATAAATGACCTTGGTTAATCATAAGGTGTTTCAAATAGAGAATATTGTTTCATGATATTTTCTAAATGATTTTATGACTACTGTTACTCACAGTATGCTTTCTGATTTTAGCCAATGGCTGTATTCCAAAGAAGTCGTAGTAACTTTGAGAGTTATGTTCAGGGTGGGAACGGTGGTGGAATTGAGAAAAAAATGGAATGTTTATAAGCGTAAAAGATATCATGTTCATCCCAAATCCATTTTCCAAAAATATGATCAACAACATATATATTAACCAACTCCCGGACTCAAAAAAGAAGATAAAGGTGATGAATGATAAGAGCTCCAGCAGTGGAGACCATGGAGAAAAAAATCCTAAATTTCCATCTTGCAGGAAATGTGGAAGGAGACACACTGGAAAGTGTCTCAATAGAACAAAGAAATTATTTATGTTTGGGATAGAAGGACATAAAGTGAATAATTTCACTAGAAAAATGTAGAGTACTATGGAAGAAAATAAAAATGGTCCCAAGAATCCATTTACTGTCATTTTCCATAAATGTAGGTGACTTGGCCATTACCCGAGTGAATTCCCTATTCTATAGGATATTTTCATAGTCAAAGAATAAGCTATATGGAAATAAATAGTTGGAGAAATGTTTAAAAGTATTAGTTCTCCTTGTTGGTGGGATTACTTGGGATTAATTTTCTCTTGTATTTGTAACCCTCCAGTATGCCATGTGATAATTATATTTGAAGAAGGATTATCTTTTATCTTGTGGATATAGTTATAAATATCTATTTGGTTTTATAAGATCATTGGGTTTGAGGCAATTACAAGTTATTATATTTTGGGATAAAAATGCAATGTATGAGATAACATTTGTGGCTATATTATTTTGAGGAATTTATCTCATTTTGGTACATTTATAAAATATAATATTTGAAAAAGGACAACACGCAGACTGTGTGACAACCCATCGCGTCGGACAAAGCTATGGGAATCGAACCCACAACCAGAGTGCGATTGGGATTTATCACCTACCACTGGACTACGTGAAGTCACAGGTTAGTGTGATTAATTATTTTTAGTTAAATGATTTTATTGATCTATAATAAGTTGTTTTGGGATCTTATGTCTTATCAAATTAATACCCATAGTATAGGAAAATGGTTTGGTGATTAAGTGATAAATGTTATTTTGGATGATTCTTGCTTTGTAGGGAACACTATATGACCATGGAAAATAGAATACTATCAGATTTCATATGAGGAGTAATGGTATATTTTTATCTATGTTTTTATTGTGGATTTATAGTGATATGGGTTATTTATAGAAATGATTAACCTATAATAAATAATATGTGATTAGGTTAATAACTTTTAAGTACGTGACTTTAGGAGTAGTTGATGTCATTTGGAGATACAATTTAACGTGGAAGACTACATAACAAAATTCTACTATGTTTTGTGTTTCAATATTAGATTGGATTATATTGAAGTATTTGAAGTACAGTAATTTATTGAACGGTATTTATTTAACTTTGGGGTATTGTTGGTTTAATTTTAGAAATGAAGATTAGTGTTTATTTACTTAAAGGAATATCCTTTTGGGGGATCATCAGATCTTGTACTAACCATTTTGGATTTGATTTATCTCTAAAGACAAGGTAAATATATATATTTTATCCTTTGTGGATCATGTGATTCTCTAGTAGTTTATTCTAGCTCTTCCAGTGTGACCATGTCTTCATGAATACTCATCGTTTAAAAAAATGACTTAGTGGTAGAAATTTTTTAATGAATGAAAATCTACATAAAAATTAAGTATATCTCTTTATGTTTTTATTAAATTTAAAAAAAAATTCTCATCTTTATGTAATGCAACTTAAACAAAATGTTGTCCGTTTACTTTTCCTACTGGAAAACTAATGAAATTTTTTTCCCATCACATGTTTGAGATTTTCTTGTTGTTAACTTTATCCTGATCATGTTTTCTATCCCTCTCCATCTGAACATGACACTTAGTTTATCTTCAATATACATGGTTTCTTACAAAGAATCCTAGTATGGGTTATCTTGGGTGACCTCTGTACTTCTCTTTCTTTCTTTAAAAGTGATAGTTTTATTGACTCCATTCGTGATGTGGGACTTTCCATTATATTCCCAAGCCCAATTTTAAAAATATTTAGGACACAATTTATTGAATGAGGGGAGAATGTAACACCCCATGCTTCCACAGTACACATCTCTTTGAATAATATAGTTGCGTGTGTTGTACGAAACATCGAGTTCTAACACACATCACAACCAATAAAACTATCTGTTATGAATAGTAATAGACACTTTTTGAAATTTTATAAATTTTATCTTTCAAAATGGACTTCATTTTTGGATTCGGAATGTCGAAATTAGCTTAGGGTGAATTTTTGATATTTTTCTGAAAACATTAAATTTTTTATTAATACTTAAAAAACACTGAGTTATAGTTTAAAACCAAATTTTTATTTAAATAATTATTTATTTTATTTATATTTAATTAAGGTCAAAATAGATACATAATACTTATATATGTTCATATAATTAATTGGAGTTAGTTTAGAATAATTTTAGATATATAAAAATATATTTGAACTTTTCACCGTCTTTAACCCACCTCCTAGGAGAATTTACAAATTCACATAAAACATAATTTTACAGCTTCTATGAGTGGAATTTCAAAAATCTGCGAAACATGGTTAATATCAAGTAGTTAAATGTGGTTCAATAAGATAAAAATACTTTTTGGTGAATAGTATATTTTTTCTTTTATTTACAATGGTTAAAAGTTAATATGGTAATTAAGGGTAAAATTGATATTATTATTACCCTAACACATGTACTAATTCTATTGCATAAGTATAATTCGACCAAAAATAACCTTAGGAATAAAATATGAACCTCTTTGGTCCACTTGGATTAGATTAGGATATTTATTACTTTTTAATTCAAAGAAGAGTTAAAAGAGTTAAAATCAATGTTTAATAACTAAAACATATTTAATATATGGTTACACATAATATAAATTTGATTATAAATAATAATTATAAATCTAAAATAATTTCCTATATAATGGTATTATATTTATAATTTTTATACATTAAATAATTTAATTTATTTATGACACAATGGCAATGCGGTAATTACCTAATTAATGACAAATTAAAATAATTGATATAATAAATATCCAAATAAATGTAATTTGAGACTTTTTATGAATTAAACTAATTTTATAGGTTAATATAACATATTAGTGTTGTTTAGATTAATTTTTTTCGATGTAATAATTATTTTATGAATTTAGAAAAAACAAAATACCAAATAGTGTCAAAATTGACATAAAAGAGTTTTAAAAAAAATATTATATTATTAATTGATATTCTAGTCATAAATATCTAAGGTTTGGCCAAATGACTTATATAAGGTTATATATTAGTAATGAACCACTTGGGGTTCGATTTGATTGTTATAGTAAGTTTATTAGCCATATAATATAAAAATACAAAGAGACATGGTAAATGTCAAATTATTCAACTAAGGGTTAAATATAAATGATAAGGTTTATATAGTTACCCAAGCCTATCTAAAATCTATTGGTTGAAATGATTTAGACCGATACCCACCTTATCCTTGAAATAAGTCACTTTGGATCCATTATAAACCGAATATGAATTTATTATAAAATAATATTTTAAGTTTTTCCTATGGTTCCCCTCACCCCTCTTATAAAAGGGAACTCCCCTGTCACTCAAATTCATACCTTCATAGCCTTTTGGTTCGGCCAAAACCTGCCCAAATATCCTATCAACTTCTCTCACTTCAACATAGAGGCCTTAGATTGACCAGAATGCCAACCTAAGGAGCCCTTTTGATCAAATCGAATGGAAGAACCCGAAGAAGAGGTAATGATTTCACCACCCTCTTTCAAGTTCCTTTCTTCTTCCAATTCTTCTTTCTTTGCTATTTCAATTATAAAATATTAACTCTAATATCTTATATATAATATAATGTTATTATAAATATGGTACAACCATATTCAGTATTCTATCCATCCTTTTAATGACATTTCACTATACGTGTGTACGTACGGCTTACCGTCTCCACGTCTTGGTGTAATTGTTATTCAATACATTATTATTTGTATGGGTATAATAATGATGTGTAATTAATGAAAATAATAAATATAACATGATAATTATTCTGTATATATGACACACCATCCAATTATATATTATTTTAATATCAAAAGAATGATATTGTCTCTCGTGCATACGTACGTACTACCGTCTCCATGAACGTGATGAGATTCATTCCCCATCGTATCCATTCAAGACTAATTTTTATTTGATGAATAGAAATAATGTTTGAGGACTTGATATCATTCTGGATATGAATAAGATACATCCCATCTATAACAAATATGGCTCACATAACAAAGAATATAAAGAAAAATGAATCTGTTAACACCCGAAATGACGATTATACTAAGATATTATTAACAAATCAAGGTTAAAAGATCATATATGATATCATATTAATGTATATTATTCTTTTATAATTTAATAAAAATTCTTTCACCATTATACAGGTGGTTAACCTACCCTCGATGACGGAAAAAGTACAATGTAAGGGGTTTGGTATCTCACTTTTAATTCTGTTATATTTCTATTGTTCACCACTTATTTATTGCATGTGGTGTGTGTACTGCCCATGATTGTTTACATTGTGTAATATTCATTAATTCATGGATATTTACATCATCATTGTATGATCCTTCTTTCATGGGTGTGTGTTTCATAAGTTACCAAATCGATAAGGGAATTTTAAATTTCAATTTCCAATCATTCATCTTTACGCATTCTTCATTTATTATTTTACTACAAGATTATGCGTGGAATCACTATTCATTTTCTTATGTCATAATTTCCACTAACAATTCAGTGGATATACTTTTGATACACATAATCACTCCATTTATAAATTCTCAGGTCATCGATATGAACTTGATAAGAGTAATTTTAACTCCATCTCCATTTGTTGAGTTAAATATCCAATTCATTGGTGTTGTTTTTACAAGAATATGTTTGAATGTCCTCTGATTGATTTACACTGAATATCCAATCAAATTGAGTGTATTTATATTTCTCACACATAATTATGTCATTGAATTATCCTTAAACTAATAAAATTGTCTATATAAGAGATTTCACCTCAATATGCATTCCATTGAGATTTTTTTTGTCATACACCAATTCTCTTTTATATGGTTTATATAATGTACTTTGACATAGTATATCATGAATCCCTTTATTATCATGATATTATAAAGTTATTATTACCTAAATTATTTGTATTCAAGTGTTTTTTTTGGTTAGGAACTCTGACTAAAATATCATTTTAAATGCTTTAACGATTTATTACTCAAAATATTTCTCATTAAAGCCCATGTTTTAAATGGTTTTAAGGTTTTTTTATATGGACATTAATGTTTTAAAAATAAAATTCCTTTTAAAAGATTCAAAGTGGAATGGTAAATTTTGATTCAAAAATCTATTTTAAAGGGCTTCTTGACAAATAGTGTGACTTTTAAATGTCTTCAAGAAAAAGGGGGATATTTCTCTCAAATAGTTTTGATGATTATTTTCATCTATGTCAATATGCTTCATTATTCTTGATTGGGGTCAATCTGTTACAGTACAATCTTCTATATTGTGTTGAATGAGTTATGTTTGACTGTGGATGTGCTATTTTTATACCGTTCATTATTTTTGGATAAAGTATTGACATTTCGTATGCTAGTTTTAATACGAATGTTTATGTTATATTTCAAACATTTCATATGATGAATGAATTGGGCTTAGTAAGAGACGGGTCGAGCCCACTATAGCTTCTCGATGCATCATTAGGTCTCATGAGATCAACTAGTGTCTTGGCACAAGGCCTTGATAAAATCTTATTTGTAGTCTTGGCACAAGGCCTTGACTATGTGGTTATGATAGTTTGGCATTATGCATTCCATCATTATGAAAGTGGTTATTGATATTGCATGTGATTATTCTACAAGTATAATATCCATGTGAATAAGTAACTGGAATTATTTCATTTCATTTTTTCCATATTATGTTGAAGTTCAAGTTTAAAAGGCTTTTGTTTTAGTTATACATTGCCATAAATGTTTCTGCTTATTTGTGAAAGTTTCTACTATATTGTTATCCTTACTAAGCATATAAGCTCACCAATTTCTATGTTTTATTTTTCTAAAGATGTGAACAAGTTAGTTATGAGTGACTTGCAGGCATAATCTAGGAGGCTTGGATGTTTCTAATGGAATAATTTTGTGTTTTTTTTTCAAGTTGTAATGTTGACCTTATTAATGTATCTAGCATTTATAAGGCTACAAAACTGATCGGTCTTTCGTGACATGATTTCCTTTTATCATTCCAATGTTATGTAATAATGCACTGACTCTGGGTAACTAGGGATGGGGAGTTACACAAAGGATCATAATAATCATAAAATGGTGATATTTTATTTCCCCTATTTATATATATTTTTAAAACAATAAAAAAATATTATAGGTTAAGATAATATAAAATATGAATAACCATCATATAAAGGTATAATACATTAATCATAAAATAAACAATATTAACACACAAAAATAAGCCTTAACTATTCTATAAATAAATATCATTAATTCTCTTAAAAATATGTTTGACAAAATTAAAACACCAATAATCATAAATAATTCTTCACATATTCTTCGAAGATAAATTTAACATTTATCTCAAAAAATAATCAATTACACATAATGTCATATTCTAAAAATATATTCACCCTAACCATATAGTATATTTAATATGTTAATATTTTCCAAAAATAACATAAATCTCTACAAATAGATAATAAAATAACATATCATTCCAAAATCCAACTCTACCAATATACAAAAAATTAAATTAAATTAGAGACAATAATATATTGGTTACTATAATCTAATAAGTTTAACAAAAAAATTGAACTTCTCTAAAAATAACATCAAAAACATAGTAACCAAATCACTATTCAATCATATATTTTTTAAAAATATAATAACCATTCTATTATAATTAACCATAATTACCACACTATCAGAGAAAATATAAACCAATAGGTTATATGTTTTTTTCAACTTATGTCCCCAATATCATTCTTGCACTTAAAATTTACACTAAATAACATGTTAATCCAATGTGCTACAAATAACTCAATGATATATTAAAATATAATAGATATTTCAAAAAATTCCATCTATCACCCAATAATACTATAATTTGAATAATATAATTTTTTCTATGACGTTATTCATATGATCACCCATTAACATGTAAAACCATAATAGTAACCTTAAATAGAAAATTGTACACATCTTATAACATTCTAACCCCTAATGTTTTCTAAACATTGATATGATCCAAACAAATATATCATGAGAGCTGTACACCCATATTTTGTGCTAAAAATGTATTTTTTACTTATTCTCTTTGATGATAACTTAAATTAACTTATTTTAACCATCCATAAATATGGGTTTTTAATCCAATGTGGAGTTATTATATACATATGAACTTTTTGGTGAGGAGTTTTAATGATTTCGTAAAAAATCATTACATAAGAAAACCCACATATTCTTCCTCAAATATAAAATTTTCCCATTATAATTGTATATTATTGTTCCATAATAATACCTAAACATCTCAAAAAAATTAACCCCCATGAAAAATTTGTAGAAAAATCATACGTAATATCATTATTCAAAACTAAGAGAAATATAAACATAAGAAATGGAGATCATATATACTCTATAGTGATAAATAAATGAGATATAAATTGATGATCATACATTAACATAATATTCAAGTAAGGGTATGATGTAATGAACAATATATATGAGGATAATATAATATATATTTTACCCAAGGAATCCTAGATAAAAAAAACTTTTGTTGTGGCATAGCTAATATTAGTAAACAATCGTGATCCTTGAAAAAATAATTATTGCTCGATAGAAATATTAAAACTCATATTATGCATAGATAAATAGTGTTATAATATTTGTAGAACATTCCTAAATTATTCAACCCCCAAAATATGATAATTACAATAATCT
Source organism: Viscum album (assembly GCA_963277665.1). NCBI lineage: Eukaryota > Viridiplantae > Streptophyta > Magnoliopsida > Santalales > Viscaceae > Viscum > Viscum album. The sequence continues at coordinate 1,068,047,186 of OY728137.1, read as the reverse complement.
ATAATGAGTTAGTTACATATAGTTAGTTGTGTCATCTTAGAGAAGTTACTTGTATTCAATAAACTCCATAATATCTTATGTGTAACATCTATCTAGGTAACTTTGAAAAATTACCAATTGATTAGGTAGATTTACCAGGATTACCCATCCTCATGATATATATCGGTATCACCACTCAAAATGAAAAATCTACAAGAATCATAGAGAAAATAAATTACATGTATCTTGAATTTCATAAAAAAATCATTTAAAAAACCAGTATTCCGTTTATAACATCAATATGCTATGGAAAAGAAATGGTTTTCATATTGAGTTCATCATAACATAATTTTCAATTGTGAAAATAATTTGTTTCATATAATAATACTTAGAAAATCATTATCATAAGACATCAAGTGAAATAATGGGGATGGGATCATAAGATCATGAACCTAGTGATGCATATAAATGCATTACTGATATTGAAAATGAGGAGAAATACATTTAAAATGGAACATGAAAATTTCATTAAAGATATGTGAAATAGCATTTATTTATATATATAAAAACTAAAAAATTCTTAGAATTTTGGGAAAATAATATTATTTAAAAATTTCCTTAGAAACATGTAAAGGAATATTTGAATCAAAGAATAATCACAAGAACTGGGTATTTAATTTGTGATGTTTTTACTGAATGTGAACATTCAATTTACACACATATAAAAACTCAACGTCAGTAGTGCATAAAACATTTTGAAAATTCATGTTTTATTAATTTATATAGAAATTATAAGGTGTTAAAATAATATTAAAAAAACATTTTTTATAGATAAAAACATCAATAAAATATTTTAATGACCATTGACATGGATGAAAATGTTCATTGAATAAATATATAATAAGGTCAAAGTATATAAAAACATTTTCTTGATCCTTTTAGGAAATAAAGAGTGTATAATAAAATAAATACACAAACAAATTAAACTAATAGAATTAAATATTTGTGGTTTGAGAGATAAAGAAATCATAATTTATCCATAGTTAATTCAATCAAAAACCATCATGATTAAAAATGATATTGAAAAATAAACACTTTCCACATTGAAATATTATGTGTCATAACAACAAGAAATAAATAAATCAAAACAAAACATTAAACACCATGAATATAAATAGAATAATTATTTAACTTATAATTTGGGTAGTATATAAACCATATATTCATCTTTAGGTTCATATTATGATACATATCCCCGCAAAATTATATTAATACGGTTAACCCATAATATTTTTGTAATCCCTAAATCAAAAAAACATTAAATATAAAAACAAATTTAGATTTGTAAATCAAAAAAAATTAATTAAAATAACCGTAAAATTCATTCACGGATAGTATATACACCATGAAAAAAAAATTAATTGGTGAATGGGAAATATGAATCAAAGAAATAAATGTGAGACGAGAAACCCTTAACTAAATTCTAAACATCCATAATATATGCTCTTAACTGTCTATAAAATAAATTTAATTTTATTATAAATATATATTAGAAGCATGTTAATTTTTATAATGCCATATCTTATTCACATATAATATCTTATCACCTTTTAATAAAAATATCTTCAATAAAATATGTATTTTTCCTATTAACTATTCTGTTTTTAAGCATGATTTGGTATAGTGGTCCCATTTATATAACCATTTTTATGGAATTATAGTATAAATAATATTAATCAATTAATAATTATAATATTTAATCAATATATACAATTTTAAAATAATTCTTATAATGTTTTCAGTATAAATGAATTACATCACTTTGTGGTGACTGTAGTCTGTATGTATTAACAAGTGATGTTTTCACATTTTGATGGATGGAATTAAATAAATTTACATAGTAATTAACCATAAAAATTTCCAGATTTTTTCATATATATATTATTTATTATAATTTAATATATCTTTATGAATATCCATTTAAGTTATATATGAAAAACAAATCACATATCTTTATGGTGATAATAGTTCCTATGTACACAAGGTTAATGTTATCATTTTATGCAACATGGGATGATCAAAAGGAAGGAAATGTTTTTTCATTAAAAGATAACTAAAATTTTATAAACATTATTTAAATTCATTATTTCTTTTAAAATAACCATATATATGAGGCAGTGAAGAAAAATAAAAATGTTCCTGACATGGATAAGATAGTACGTACGTACGAACTGTGATGTTTTCCTTTCCCATTGGGATGGATGATAAATAGCTAATGGTTATTATAATAAAATAATAACATTTAATTAATATAAATTTCATAATTTATCTATTTTAAAATGATTAATGAATATTTTTATGATATATAAGAAGAAATAAAAATCAAATGATTTGGTGAATACTATTACCCATTCAATGTGAAAACTTCTTTGGATCACATCTTAAAGGCCAATGAATTTGTATTTAAGAATAATAGTACATATAAAATGTTTCTTGTGAAATTTAAGGACTGTTTTTCTAGTTTTGGATGAGTTATGTGGCTTAATATAGTGTGTAGAAGAGATTACAGGAGTTCCCTTCATTATTTGTTGTGGGTGGAAATCTTTTAAATATGTGAAATATTAACATATAATATGTTTCTAACTCATTTAAACTGGATCCAATGATCCATATAAAATATTTAATGAGTAAAATGAATTAATAAAATAAAAAATTTATATTTTTACAAAATTATGTGGAAATGTTTACCATATTTTATAATTTCTACCTAAACTCATCCCTTCTAACCATAACCATAGTAACAAATTTTTCAACATATAAGGGTCATAAAAGTAATTTTAAAAATGAAAATTTGCACGTAAATGTACCATTAATGATATATTAGGTAATTTTTTCCACATTAGTTAATATATTATTTTTATAATTTTATAATCATTTTCGAAAATAAATTTTATACATAAAATCTCATTTAAAGTCATTTTCATGACTATTTATAAAAATTTTACTTTAATGGAAGTAATATAATCATATAAATAGAAAAAAAAATTAAAACATCATTACTAAATTCTAATTATACATAAAATTCATAGAAAAATATAATTTATCAAAATCACATTTCTTTTTCTTGTATTTAGAATCTTTTACAAGATTTTACTTCTATTTCGACATGATATGTGTTTGCATTGTGTAAATGTTATAGGTAATTATACCATAAATAAAATTAAAAAAATTACAATAAATAAAATATAGTTTTATTCAACAAATTTTGAATCTATATTCATTCATATATCATTTCCATCTGTATCCATATCATGAAAACATAATAAGTGTGTGTGTGTGACATATTTTTATTATCCATTAATAAAATAATATAATTGTTTTAACAAATTCAAATTGGAACCAAACATAAATTTTAATATTATTCTATTATAGTATAAATTAACTTATAAAAATAAATAAATTCAACAATAAGATTTATTTTTAGACATTAACCAATTGTTTTAATCTCATTTTACCCATTTTTTCCTTTCCAATGGTGATAAACTTTTATCAGGTTCACTATTCATTGTGACTAAAAGTAAAATAGGCCCTATTACGTAATTTGAATATGGTGTTTGCAAATATAAAATCCATTTTTTATGATTTATTTTAAACATGTTTGAAAATTTAATTTTTAATATAACTTTGTGAATGTAATGACTCAAAAATTCTACGTAATGTTTTTAATATAGAATTATTTCATGTCCAGGCACTGAGATGGACTGCGATTCTAAGACCCACAGTGCCTGGAATGATCCGCAGAAAAATGTTAAGCAGTAAATAGCATGTGAGAGCCGTTTTCCTAATAAATGGTGTAATAACTACTAAACAGGTGCCCAGATCAGAAATTTGAAGGCATTGTTGCATTCAAGATGGTGTGTTTACCCTGGGAGTGACATGTATTTAGACTGTGCAACCTATTAGTAAAAACCCATAAAATGGCATAACCATAAATAAAATAATTAAATACCATTAATTTATTTAAAAAAATTATTATAACTCATGAATGATGACTCAAAATAATAATCTTATAGAACCTTTATGTTCTTGTGGGTATGATTTCCTTAGGAAGAACCTTACATTTGCTGGCATTGTCCAATGTTGGAAGTTAGTTATTGGCCATAAATAAATTTATTATATAACAATTACTTTCCTTAAAAATACATATAGTTACTAAAATGTAACACAGATTAAAAATATATTAGTATAATTGAACTCATGAGTGCTTGTACACCAAAGGCAGAACCTAACCTCGACTGCCACGGGTCGAGGGTGAAAGTTGTTTTTTGAACTTTTTTAAGGTACATTCAGTAAAAGTGTTAATGGTTTGTATTAACATTTTAACCGGTGCACAGATCAAAAATCTGAGGACACCATTGAATTTAGAACACGTGACTTCCTAGGATGGAATTAACATAGACCAAGAAGGGTCAAACAGAAAAAATAATTTTTTGGAATATTCAGAAAAATAAAAAATAACATTAAAAAGTTTTTTATTTTTCATTCTCACCATTGAGTGGAAGATGGTGACGTTGTAGTGCGGCGATGAGGTGACAACAAGTTGAAATTAATGAATCCCTTTAATGGATCATTGTGCAAGCATAACTTCTACGATGATTCATAAATGAAACAGTATTATGATGCAACTTCGTAGCGTAAAAAAAATTTCCAATGTGTTCTTTTTATTAATCAAATGAATTAGAGAGTGGGGGAAACAAACTGTGAGTATTAACTAATGAACCTCTAATGAAATTCCAATCCAATTAAGAAAAAAACGCCAAAGAACTTCAAAAATCTTCGATGCAGCTCGAAGAATATAGCCAGAAGCGTCGAACGACGTTGAAATATTAAAACTCCAAGGATGTAACATTGCGGCAACATACATCAAAGATATAGGTGTTTCTGCATTCTATGTATTTGATGATTTCTTTTTAATTCTTGAAAATTTATAACAAACGGGGTTCAACTGAACAATGGGTTGACCCAAAAATCACTTTTTCTTAAAAGAGGATATTGTGGGGGGGTTTTGATTTGGGGGATTTCAAACTGTGTGGTTACCATTATGATTATTCTCGTGGTTAATCATTGACGTGGAGGGTGTGGGCCACCCCCATCAAGGCCCGGTCCCTCCACCATAGATGTCCATGGTGCGTTCATCAAAGTAAACCAGTTAACTTGTCAGCACGGTGAATTTGAAGGCTTCGCGGTGATGGTGGCCCTTACAAAGACTATAGTGGAAGAAAGCTCCAAATAACAGACCATTGGAACAACTCAGGTGGCTCGTCGAAGTCACCATCAGTGCTCTAGTATCCCGTGTCGATGACCATAGTTTGACGGTGGCGGCACGTCATGTGGAAGGAAATCCCACATCTGGTGGATGGCAAGCCATGTTCCATTGACCACCACTGGATAATTCCTTGTGTATGTTGAGCCATATGGGGTTGGTCATGGTATGACTGTTGCAACCTAGGTGGAGAGAGCACCACCAGCCAGGCTACGGCCCCAGAAATTGGTCTGGTCCTGTGCCTAGTGGTTTGGACTCACGCTGGCGGGCTCAACCCTCCCCCAATGGGTCATACACACCCTAGTAGGATACATCAATGGCCTTTGGGCCTACTAGATGAGACTAGGTCGTCAGCCAACCCAGCACACTGGACCCTCAGTTTTATGTCACAGATATTTCAATGTATTATTTTAATATTGTATGAGAATTAATTCAAGACTATGCTCTGAGAGGGCGTGCAGTTCCGAGGCCCGGTGATCCCAGAACAAATGTTTGAATTTAATTAAATAATTAAATTATGCGCGCATGCGGTTTTCCTAAAAAAGTGGAATAACTTCTGAATGGGTTCTCGGATCAGAAATCTGAGGGCATAGTTGCTTTCAGAGCAGCGATTTTACCTTAGGCAAGGCCTAACATTGCCCGGCGCAGGTCGGTGGTGAAATCTAGTTTTTGGACGTAACCGTAATAAAATATTTTTTTAAAATATTTTATTTAAATCCTTGTTGCAAGGAAATATTTTATTCTCTTAAATAAAGATTTCGCAGGGAGGGTCAGGGTTACAATTCCCATAACTCTGGTTTCTCTAGAGAGCTCTGGAGAAGACCTCCCGACGTGGCGACGACGTTCTTGACGATTTTTGCCAGTGACGATGACGCGGTGACAGGATCATCACCGACAAATGCCGCAGAATCCAGGTAGGATGTTTGTTTTTGATTTTTCTTCCCCATTTTGGATTTCTATGACGAATTTTCACTATTCCACGAATAGATTAGACTATTGATCGATCATTCTTGCGGTATGGGCTTTATGCGGGGATTTATGGGAGATTGAATCAATGTTAATCCATTGTTGTTGACTTTATTCTCCGTTTAATCCCATTAATAGGAGATGATCATAGTCGTGACGAATGACGGAGGAGGTTCATTCCTCAGGTTCATTTCTTTGGTTCCCCGCCCCCTTTCTTTTCTTCATGTTCTTCGCGTTCTTCGCGGGGCGATGAACGACGAAACGTTGCGAATCCATTCTACAATGCAACGATCCCAAACTGTGGATCCAACCTCGGAGCGGTGTCACATATGTGCGACAGTGATAGCGGCGGACGATTCGGAGAAGATCGAGAGTTATGATTTTTCGAGCGTTTTTCTTCGGATGGATCGTTGGAGGTTTATGATTCGTTTTAAAGGCCAAAAACACCCGTCGCGGTGTTCGGATGATGAAACGAACCAATCCCTAGAGTATCAGGAGAAACGGATGAGAGATCGTGGATCCGAAAGATCGGCTGAAGCGTGAGGAAGAAGAAGGCGTTATGGAAATTTCCCGACTACACGTCGTGTAGTATTTTCTACACGGCGTGTGTTCGTCAGCAGTATTACATGGTGTAGTACACGGACTTGGGAAGCATACACGGCCAAGGACATGCCATGTATACCCCTCCCCGACCAGATACACGGGATACCCCGTGTACTCGTACAAGGGCAGGCAACACTGACATTGGTAGAGACTGTGTACGGGCACATGGCCAACGTACACGGAGCAAGCCCAGGTGCTCGAACATGGAGTGTGATCTTCTACACACCATGTAGTTTCATTCCATCCGACAAGTTGAATGACACGGGCGGGTTACACAGGCAGTACCCGGGCTCAAGGAACACGACATGTGCCTTTTCGACACGCCGGGTAGTTTGGTTTTACACAACTTGAACGAATGACATAGGCTGTTTACACGGGCAGTACCCGGGGTCAAGGAACATGGCGTGTAACCATAATACACATCGTGTAACCTTTTATTCATGGCTTGAGCCACTTGTCTTCTATGACTTGGACTAGTTCTTAGGGTTCGTACACTTGGTTATCCCCTGAGGGTTCGGGTATCATTTCTTTTATACAAGAGTATGATCCCTTTTGAAGAACTTCCGGAATAGAGATGTTGGAATCCCCTCTATGAGACTGATATCCAGATCCTCTATTAATTCATAGAACCCAAGGTAGAGTTCTTGGTATTGACGTGACCAACGTTACCCAGGCGCCGATCCTCTGCTTAGCGGATTAGCTCATACTGAGTTGTCGGAATCACCCCATGACTTGGTTGTGATCCTCATCTGAGCATCATGTTCTCAATGTACATGTAGAGTGTGTTCTCCCGGAACGTGTACATCGTATCACTCTCTTCAGAACTAGGAGTCTGTTTTACCGAGTGTATTCTTAGTGGAATCTTCGAGATGGATCCTAGTGGTGGGTTTCGCGATAGTGGATCGGGTATGAGTATGTCTGGATATTCTTGTTATATGTTCTGTAGACATATATTGTGTGGAGCTGATTGTATCTTTCCTTTGTGGTATTTTCCCTTGTTGTATTTCCTTTGGGTTTCTGGGTATCCTACTGGGTATTGTTATACTCACCCCGGCACGGGCTTTGCCCCCACGTGTAATGTCTTGTGCAGACGAGCGGGCCTTGGAAAGGATTCTAGGCGGACCAGGACCCGACGGTACTCAGTGAGATCAGGCAGGCTGAAGTGTGATCCTACGGCTAAAGACTATAGTTGCAGCACCTTTCTTTACAGGTTGGACTTTGTTACAGACTTTCTTTCTGGGGGGCTTGTAATTTTGGCCCAGGGGTTTACTTCTTGCACTTTACTTTCCTAGCGTACTCTGTGGTTGGGTTTTAGTGTATGCATGCATATCTTCCATTTTTAGTAGTTTTTATTTTTAGCTTTGTGGGATTTGAGATGTGTGTGTGTGTTTACAGGTTATAAGAAATTCCTCCCATGTTAGTATCATTCCTACTAGGTGTTAGTCACCAGCCCCTGGCCTATTAGAGGCAGGCTTGGGGAGTTGCGGCTCGGGCCCCACTGGGGGTCGTGACATAGTGGTATCAGAGCTGGTCGGTTCTACCTTAGGACCGAGAGCCTTTGAGTTGGTTTGGGGCAACATTGTTAAGTGTTTCTAGTTCGTCTTTCAGGCCAGGGACCCCAGTGTTGGTGTAGGCGGCCGACGTATCCATACACCAGGACTCTGATAAATTGATTTTCCACTTGGAACATGAGAACACTTGTTGCATGGGAATATAATGGTACATGCATTATATAGGAATGGGTTGTGGTTTCCATGTCCTTTTTGAGTTAGCCCTCCAGATATACTCGCTGACTGAGATACATCATTCTTCTTTAACAGGATTCCTCCAAGACGTGCACTCACTAGGATCCAGTAGCTCAATCACGAGGATGAGCCCCTCAGTGATGAAGCCTTGATACAGGGACTGGATCCCCTAGTTTTACCACCAGGTGGTGTGCCAGTTATTCCACCACCTATGGAGTAGTGTTTAGTGCCTACTATACCAGTGGAGGAGGAGCGCAGGTTGAGCGTACTCCACAAGTTTCAGAGACAGAGACCCCTCCGGTTTCGAGGCGAGCCTGTCCCTCAAGCTACCGAGAACTGTCTTGAGGTAGTGGGCAGAGTCTTCCATTTGGTCAGGACACCAGCAGACCGGATGGTGATCTTGGCAGCGAGCCTTCTACAGGGCTCTACAGGACAATGGTGGAGTTTGGTTATCCAGACCCACGATGAGGTGACACTTACATGGTTGGAGTTTGACCGTCTCTTCAGAGAGGAATTTTCACTAGTTACCCTGCGAGGAGTACGAAAATAGAAGGTTCTTCAGCTTCAGTAGGGAACCATGACGGTGGGTGACTATTCGTCGAGGTTTACCGACCTCTCGCAGTACTCAATGGATATGTTCAGAGATCAGTACTTCAGAGCTCAGACTTTTGAGTGGGGCTTGTGCAGAGATATCTGAGCCAACATCATCCCTATGAGCATTCCAACTTATGTTGGGGTGCTCGAGCAGGCTCTGGAGGTCAAGAGCTTCTTGGAAGAGTAGATACTGCTGGCAGATGTCAGTAGCGGGCGAGCCAGAGCAGAGACCTCGGCAGCAGGGAGCCGACGTTTGGGACCCAAGCATGGGAGACGTTTTCAGAGGAGATCCCATGACAGGGGATTTTCCGTACATAGATCGCAGGGTGCATGTAACGACCCAAAGTTTCATTAATGGAAATTCCCTCTTGATCCAGTTAAATGTTTCTTTATGAAAAATGTTTTTTATAAGATGTCAACTTCTTTAAGTTTTACGTTAAGATTTGTGACCGTTACTTTTATAGCCGTTGAACAGTGATCATCTGGGTAGTTTAAATATAAGGCTTTAACGAACCAATTTTCTACTCAGACAAAGGAAGCGATGGCCTCATCCAGTAGAATTGCCCCTTACGAAGCCCATTTGTCGGAGCTTGGTAAAGAGGTGGCGTCTTTGGGCTTTGCCCTTGACCAATCCCAAGCTGAGCTTCATCAAGTCAAGCTCGAACGTGATCGTCTACGGGAAAAATGGAAGTTGATAGAGATTACCACTCGAGCGATGTTATCCGAGCAGCCCCAAGAGTCTGTCACCATCGCGCATCTTACCCTTAGGTCTTATGCGGTTATTTTAAGGGGTTATGTAACAAATAAGTAGAACCATGTTCATGTACATTATTTTTTTTATATATATTAATGAATATAATTTCTAGTCATTTTTGATACATTGTAATTAGTTTTTAAATTACAAATGGTGTTTTTAGTTATTATTTAATTAAGAATTATATTTTATTAAATTAAAGGATTTTTTAATTAAATAATATTTTAATAAAATATTATTATTAATATTAAATAAATTTTTATTAAATATAAATGATCTTATAATTTTAGGAATGCAATTAAAATTTTTATTAAGGTTTGAAAGCCATTTCTGTCAAAACCCGTGATTTTTTTTATAAATGTCGGTCATTATTTTAAAAGTGAAAATTCACATATTTAGAAAATTATTTAGATAAAATAAATATTATTTTTGGAATCAGGACGTCGAAATTATCCAACGGTGAATTTTTCATAATTTTCTGAGACAGTCAAATTTTTGGGTAAAAATTAAATACCATTTAAATATATAATGTTTTTTATGACATCATAATGACCCAATGGTGATGTAATAAAATACCATAATCCTTATGTTCGGCCAATATGTGTTTTATCATTAAAATAATGAGGTTTTGGGTTTGTTTGACTCACTTTTCAAAGCATTAATGGAGCCCTCAAGACTTATTCAACACTTTGCCTATTTAAATTAATTTCCATGGGAGTGTGACTCACCTCCACATAAGCAACCCTAATTTTTTAATAAGTTCGGACCTTGGCCTTGTAAAATATTGTTTTCCTCTTTCCTTTTCCAGAAACCATGGGCAAATACCATGGGATGGTTTGTGGTTTGGATTATTTTAATATAAGGGGTCCCAAACCTAAATAATAAAGAATTCTCTCACCTTTCCTATATAAACCCACCCAATCTCCCACTTCCTCCTCACTCAAAGCCCTTGAAGTTCTTCCAACCTCTGCCCTACTCTCTCTAGAATCCTCTCAAGGTGCCCCAAGCTCCAAAGAAGCCTCTCACAAGCCTCTCTCTAGCCTTTGGAAGCACACTTCCAAGTAAGGGTTTTTCTTCCTTTCTCATTTTTGTCAATTTTCTTTAAGTTGTATTGACCTTGTAATTTCATTTATGAATGTTGGGGTATGGTTTCGCACCTCTCCCATACTTCCCTATTATTGTTTGAATGATGGGATACCCCTTTCTCTCTCATTAAATGTCTCCCATGTACACCCGTTACTATGCCGAAATACCGAAAGGAACCTTTTTCTCCTCTTTTATATTCAAGCAATACTTTTGTATCATGAATCTAAATTCCTTTTTAATTGTTGGGACATGTATCTATATGACCTTCTTACTGTCCATTAAATGTAAATATGATGAGGAACCCCTTTCTCTCTCATCAGCCTTTTTATGAATTCTTATGTCACGCCATTACGCTGCCGAAATCACACCGATTTTCTAAGCCAATATCATTGTGTAGTGAATACCATGCCCATTTCTCCATCAAGGGTATTCACCTTTATGCACATTTACATATTGATTGTAAAGTTTCATGTATGAATTCCACATTCCTTTATCGTGGAATAAATTATTATGTTTTATGAATCCATGTTTTATGATCCATGTGGCACACTTATGCATGAAATGAAATGTTTAAGAAGGGTGCGCCCTTTATAGCGCTCCAATGCATTGGGTAAAGTATAGTATCATGATACGTCATGTGCAATGAGTGTTGACTCATGCTAATTCAAGTGCAACGAGGGTTTACTCGTGCTTCAAGTGCAATGAGGGTTTACTCATGCTTCATGTGCAATGAGCCTTGGCTCATGCTAATTCAATGTTAAGTGTTGTTGCCACATTTCCATGTTATGATTATCATGCTTTATCTTGCCTTTATGTTCATGTCTCTCTTATGCTCTATTGATATGCCTATTGCCTAAAATGTATTGTACTCCTCATGTTATTCATTATGTACTCCCTTACTGGGCTTTATAGCTCACCCTTTTCTTATGCATGTCCTCAGGTTATCCCATGCAATGCTAAGTACGAAGGAATGTAGTGGTCATGTAAAGGAAGTTTTCAATAAGGATGTTGTATTTCAAGTTTAAAGTTTTTATGTAATGATCCTAAGCCCCAAAGACACTAAACCTCTCAATCTTCTTTGTTGTATCAATTGACGTTTTATGTAATAAAGCATGTTTAAGTTGTAATAAAAAGAAGGGTTGTCATAGTTGGTATCAGAGGATAGGTTTAGTTATTTTTGGGATTAGGAAACCCTAGTAAAGCCTTAGATACAAGACTAAGCATAATAAAAACATCCCTAAGTTTTGGTAAATACTAAGTAAGTGGTTTATCAAACAAATACATCCCTGTCTGGATACGAGCAGGTAGAGGCGGCTCTGGCACAGATGTATCCTAGGGGTAAAACCCGAAAACACCGCTTTGAGCTAGACTCGAACGGGAACTGGTGCATGACAACGGGCCTTGCTGCACTCTTGGTTACGACACTCCCGGGGGATATGTTTTGATAAATTCACAATCTTAGTATGAACCCTTATTAAGGGAAAAAAATGCCCCTAAGAATATATGTTAGATGGAAGATCATGAAAAGCCTGGATTGAATCCTATAGACTCATGAGTTGAAGAGATTAAAGTTTATTTATAAGTCATCAACTTTTGTCTTTGGATTACCCTTTATGTGTTACCCCTAACTTTCCTTTTATTCCAGCCAATGGCTGGTAATAGGAGAACTCGGGCTAACAACCGTTGTGAAGATCAGTGTGATGATTGTACCAATGAGATGCCCAATCCAATGGGAGCGGGAATCGCGAACTTTGTCACGCTTCTCTCTCAGCTAACTCATGTTTTGAATAGAAACACTGGTCAAGAGGAACGTTCAACCCCCCCTAAGAAAGAACAAGTTGCTATTGAAAGCTTCATGAGACAAAGGCCTCCTACTTTTAGTGGATCATCCGATCCCACGATTGCTGAACAATGGATCAACTCCATTGAAAAGATATTCTCCATCCTCCAATGCTCTGAAAAAGAGAAGGTTCTCCTGGCGGCTTATTGTATGGAGGGTGAAGCTGATCAATGGTGGACATTGATCAAAAATACGAAGCCTGAGGAGGAGATCGAGGCTTTGGAAGGGAAGGAATTTAGGAAGATATTTTTCGATAAATATTTTCCACGCACCCTCCGTCTTAAGATGGAAAGGGACTTCCTTTCCCTCAAGCAGAAAGATGAGGAATCTGTGGGAGCGTACGAGGCAAACTTCACAAGGCTTGCACGATACGCTTCCGGCTTTGTCGTTACCCCCGAATGCAAGGTTGACCGCTTCTTTGGTGGGATGAAGCCTAGCTTGCGGAAAGCATTAGCGATCCGTGACTTCGACAGCTATGAGGAAATTGTCTGATGTGCCCTCAAGGTTGAAATGGAGATCAGAGAATCACAGGGGAATTATGGGGACAAGAAGTGGAAGGTGGACTTCAATGCTGGTGGTCCGATGGATAAATCCAACAGCGCTAAGAAATTCCAGCACCCCACTTGCCAAAAGTGTGGAAAGAAGCACCCTAGAAATTGCCTTAGGGGGACAAGAAAATGCTTCAAGTGTGGAAGAGAAGGGCACCTAGCTGTTAACTGTCAGCAAGAAGGACCCGCGGCTGCGACGGAGGGGAGGAACTCTCCGTTCGAACCTCAACGCATTGTTCAATGCTTCAAATGCAAAGAACCGGGTCATTTTGCGAATCAGTTCCCTAATCCAAGGGTTATCAGAGGCAATCAACAACCTCCAAGACAGCAATGAAGAGCTTTTGCCATCACTTCTGCCGAAGTGAACCCCGACAACGAAGTGGTGATAGGTACGCTAGTTATTCATTCAAGAATAGCGAACGTACTTTTTGATTCAGGTTCTACGCATTCTTTTATATCTCAAAAGTTTAGTAGAATAATCCTTGCACCACCACAAATCATGGAAGTAAAGATGTCGGTGAGTACGGCAAATGGGGCAATCATTGCATCCCATGAGTATAAGTCCTCCCCTGTTATAATCTGTGGATTGAATTTCCCGGCGAACCTCGTCATACTCCCTTTGGTGGAATTTGATGCAATTCTTGGAATGGATTGGCTTTCCTTATATAGAGCCAACATAAATTGTCGGGAGAGGAAAATCACATTCCATATGGAGAATCGACCCCCAATTCTTTACAAGTGTCAGGAGGAAGATGAATCTCCTTTAGCTCCATCATCTCAAGCATGGATATTACTGCCTTATGAGCATGCATATCTGGCTCAGATGATTGAGTCCAAGGAAGAAACCACCCTTGAAGAAATGCCTATTGTGAGGGAATTCGCTGAAGTATTTCCCGAGGAACTTCCAGGTCTTCCTCCAAGAAGAGATGTTGAGTTCTCAATTGAACATATACCTGGGGCGCTACCAATATCCAAGACTCCATATAGAATGGCTGTGGTTGAGCTTGAAGAACTGAAGAAACAACTACAGGAGAATCTGGATAAAGGGTTTATACGCCCAAGTGCATCACCATGGGGTGCACCAGTCCTCTTCGTCAAGAAGAAGGATGGGTCAATGCGGCTTTGCATCGATTATCGTGAACTTAACAAAATCACGATAAAGAACAAGTATCCTCTCCCAAGAATCGATGACTTGTTTGATCAGCTACGTGGAGCACAATACTTCTCCAAGGTCGACTTGCGGTCGGGATATTATCAAGTAAGGGTGAAGAAGGAAGATATCCCCAAGACTGCTTTTCGTACAAGGTACGGGCACTATGAATTCATAGTAATGCCTTTTGGACTCACCAATGCTCCAGCAATATTCATGGACTTGATGAATAGAGTCTTTAGAGATTACCTAGATAAATTTGTGGTAGTCTTTATAGATGATATTCTAATATACTCCAAAACCAAGGAGGACCATGAGGAGCATTTAAGAACTATACTGGAGACTTTGCGCAAGGAGAAGCTCTATGCCAAGTACAGCAAGTGTGAGTTCTGGTTGAAGGAGGTCTCATTCTTGGGCCACATCATCACAAGCAATGGGATATCTGTGGACCCCTCCAAAATAGATGCAATTGAGGGATGGCCGAGGCCAACATCGGTATCTGATATCCGTAGCTTCTTGGGGTTAGCTGGATATTATCGACGATTTGTGAGAAACTTCTCACGATTGTCCAACCCTCTTACCAAGCTAACTCGAAAGGGAGTAAAGTTTGCTTGGAGTGATGAATGCGAAGAAAGCTTCAAGGAGTTGAAAAGGAGGCTTATCACTGCACCTGTTCTCACTTTACCCACAAGTGGGGAGCTTTTTGTGGTATTCAGTGATGCTTCGAAGAAGGGCGTAGGATGTGTGCTGATGCAGAATGATAAAGTGATATCCTATGCCTCAAGGAAGTTGAAAATCCATGAGCAAAACTATCCAACGCATGATTTGGAGTTGGCGGCGGTGATCTTTGCCTTGAAAATCTGGCGGCATTATCTCTATGGAGAGAAATGTGAGATATATACTGACCACAAGAGTCTTAAATATATATTCACACAGAAAGAGCTTAATATGCGCCAGAGAAGATGGATAGAGCTCATAAAGGATTATGACTGTTCAATACATTACCACCCTGGGAAGGCGAACAAGGTGGCGGATGCCCTTAGTAGAAAGGATCCATCAATTCTATCAATGATGAGAATTGAGAAGGATCCAATCTTCTTAGACTTGATGAAGATGGACGTGGGAATCATAAAGAAGGTAACATCATCAATACTTTCACAAATGATTGCTCAACCATCTCTTTTGGAAAGGTTAAAGGATGCTCAAAAGGATGATGCGAGAATCCAAGAAAAACTGGAAGCTATCAAAAAGGGAAAATCCTCAGAGTTTAATGTTAATGAAGAAGGAATTGTGCGGTTTGGGAAAAGACTATGTGTCCCATCAAGTTCGGAGCTGAAGAAGGAACTTTTGGATGATGCACATAGTTCAAATTTTTCTATTCACCCAGGGAGCACAAAGATGTATCGAGATCTCCGAGAAAACTTTTGGTGGGATAATATGAAGAAGGAGATCGCTGAATATACATCAAAGTGCCTGGTGTGTCAGCAAGTGAAGGTAGAGAGGCAGAAGTCTAAGGGGATAATGCAACCATTGCCCATACCAGAATGGAAATGGGAGAACATCACCATGGACTTCGTCACTGGACTTCCATGGACATCCAAAGGCAACAATGCAATCTGGGTTGTTGTGGATCGTCTTACAAAGACTGCACACTTCATTGCTATTCGAGAGGATTTCTCTTTGGATCAACTGGCACGAATATACATCAGGGAAGTGGTACGGTTGCATGGAGTACCACTATCTATTGTGTCGGACCGAGATCCAAGATTTACCTCTAAGTTTTGGAAGAGTCTTCAACATGCTCTGAATACTGAACTGAACTTCAGTACGGCCTATCATCCTCAAACTGATGGCCAATCCGAGCGGACTATCCAAACACTTGAGGATATGTTGAGAGCGTGCTAAATGGACTTTAAAGGAGGATGGGATCAACATCTTCCTCTAGTTGAGTTCTCTTATAATAATTGTTTCCACTCGAGCATCCAAATGGCACCATATGAAGCCCTGTATGGGAAAAGGTGTAGAACACCGGCATGTTGGGATGAGGTCGGTGAACGTAAGCTGCTTGGACCAGAAATGGTCGAAGAAATGGTGGAGAAGGTGAAAACCATTCAGCAGCATATCAAGGCAGCCCAAAGTCGACAGAAGAGTTATGCAGATAATCGTCAACGAGACCTTGAGTTTAAAGTCGGAGACATGGTGTTTTTACACATATCTTCGTGGAAGAAGGTCATGAGGTTTGGAAAGAAAGGGAAGTTAAGTCCAAGGTACATCGGCCCCTTCGAGATTCTTGATCGTGTTGGGGCTGTGGCCTATCGACTAGCACTTCCACCTACTATGGCCAAGGTGCATGATGTCTTCCATGTATCCCTCTTAAGGAAGTACATACCAGACCCTTCACATGTACTCTCTTCTGATGTGGTACAATTAGAAGACGATCTTTCTTATGAGGAGCAACCAGTGAAGATCTTGGATCGTAGAGAAAAAGTTCTACGAAATAAGACAATGCCCCTCGTCAAGGTGTTGTGGAGAAACCACAAGTTTGAAGAAGCAACTTGGGAGTCGGAGGATATGATGAAGCTAAGTTACCCACATTTGTTTTAGTGTGGGAAAAGGAAAATTTCGAGGGTGAAATTTCTTAAGGGGGGAATGTTGTAACGACCCAAAGTTTCATTAATGGAAAATCCCTCTTGATCCAGTTAAATGTTTCTTTTTGAAAAATGTTTTTTATAAGATGTCAACTTCTTTAAGTTTTACATTAAGATTTGTGACCATTACTTTTATAGCCGTTGAACAGTGATCATCTGGGTAGTTTAAATATAAGGCTTTAACGAACCAATTTTCTACTCAGACAAAGGAAGCGATGGCCTCATCTAGTAGAATTGCCCCTTACGAAGCCCATTTGTCGGAGCTCGGTAAAGAGGTGGCGTCTTTGGGCTTTGCCCTTGACCAAGCCCAAGCTGAGCTTCATGAAGTCAAGCTCGAACGTGATCGTCTACGGGAAAAATGGAAGTTGATAGAGATTACCACTGGAGCGATGTTATCCGAGCAGCCCCAAGAGTCTGTCACCATCGCGCACCTTACCCTTAGGTCTTATGCGGCTATTTTAAGGGGTTATGTAACAAATAAGTAGAACCATGTTCATGTACATTATTTTTTTTATATATAATAATGAATATAATTTCTAGTCATTTCTGATACATTGTAATTAGTTTTTAAAGTACAAATGGTGTTTTTAGTTATTATTTAATTAAGAATTATATTTTATTAAATTAAAGGATTTTTGAATTAAATAATATTTTAATAAAATATTATTATTAATATTAAATAAATTTTTATTAAATATAAATGATCTTATAATTTTAGGAATGCAATTAAAATTTTTATTAAGGTTTGAAAGACATTTCTGTCAAAACCCGTGAATTTTTTTATAAATGTCGGTTTTATTTTAAAAGTGAAAATTCACATATTTAGAAAATTATTTAGATAAAATAAATATTATTTTTGGAATCAGGATGTCGAAATTATCCAACGGTGAATTATTCATAATTTTCTGAGACAGTCAAATTTTTGGGTAAAAATTAAATACCATTTAAATATATAATGTTTTTTATGACATCATAATGACCCAATGGTGATGTAATAAAATACCATAATACTTATGTTCGGCCAATATGTGTTTTATCATTAAAATAATGAGGTTTTGGGTTTGTTTGACTCACTTTTCAAAGCATTAATGGAGCCCTCAAGACTTATTCAACACTTTGCCTTTTTAAATTAATTTCCATGGGAGTGTGACTCACCTCCACATAAGCAACCCTAATTTTTTAATAAGTTCGGACCTTGGCCTTGTAAAATATTCTTTTCCTCTTTCCTTTTCCAGAAACCATGGGCAAATACCATGGGATGGTTTGTGGTTTGGATTATTTTAATATAAGGGGTCCCAAACCTAAATAATAAAGAATTCTCTCACCTTTCCTATATAAACCCACCCAAGCTCCCACTTCCTCCTCACTCAAAGCCCTTGAAGTTCGTCCAACCTCTGCCCTACTCTCTCTAGAATCCTCTCAAGGTGCCCCAAGATCCCAAGAAGACTCTCACAAGCCTCTCTCTAGCCTTTGGAAGCACACTTCCAAGTAAGGGTTTTTCTTCCTTTCTCATTTTTGTCAATTTTCTTTAAGTTGTATTGCCCTTGTAATTTCATTTATGAATGTTGGGGTATGGTTTCTCACCTCTCCCATACTGCCCTCTTATTTTTTGAATGATGGGATACCCCTTTCTCTCTCATTAAATGCCTCCCATGTACACCCGTTACTATGCCGAAATACCGAAAGGAACCTTTTTCTCCTCTTTTATATTCAAGCAATACTTTTGTATCATGAATCTAAATTCCTTTTTAATTGTTGGGACATGTATCTATATGACCTTCTTACTGTCCATTACATGTAAATATGATGAGGAACCACTTTCTCTCTCATCAGCCTTTTTATGAATTCTTATGTCACGCCATTACGCTGCCGAAATCACACCGATTTTCTAAGCCAATATCATTGTGTAGTGAATACCATGCCCATTTCTCCATCAAGGGTATTCACCTTTATTCACATTTACATATTGATTGTAATGTTTCATGTATGAATTCCACATTCCTTTATCGTGGAATAAATGATTATGTTTTATGAATCCATGTTTTATGATCCATGTGGCACACTTATGCATGAAATGAAATGTTTAAGAAGGGTGCGCCCTTTATAGCGCTCCAATGCATTGGGTAAAGTATAGTATCATGATACGTCATGTGCAATGAGTGTTGACTCATGATAATTCAAGTGCAACGAGGGTTTACTCGTTCTTAAAGTGCAATGAGGGTTTACTCATGCTTCATGTGCAATGAGCCTTGGCTCATGCTAATTCAATGTTAAGTGTTGTTGCCACATTTCCATGTTATGATTATCATGCTTTATCTTGCCTTTATGTTCATGTCTCTCTTATTCTCTATTGATATGCCTATTGCCTAACATGTATTGTAATCCTCATGTTATTCATTATCTACTCCCTTACTGGGCTTTATAGCTCACCCTTTTCTTATGCATGTCCTCAGGTTATCCCATGCAATTGTAAGTACGAAGGAATGTAGTGGTCATGTAAAGGAAGTTTTCAATAAGGATGTTGTATTTCAAGTTTAAAGTTTTTATGTAATGATCCTAAGCCCCAAAGACACTAAACCTCTCGATCTTCTTTGTTGTATCAAGTGAAGTTTTATGTAATAAAGCATGTTTAAGTTGTAATAAAAAGAAGGGTTGTCATAGTGCATCCAGCCAGCCTTGAGAGAGGCGATGCTACTCATGTGTTGGTAGGGGACATCTCGCTCGGGATTGTCTGACCCGTCGTATTACTATCACGGGAGCGGTCGATGGACCGCCGAGGCAGAGGCAACGTGTGGAGCAGACACATCCGCAGGGTGGAGTACGTGGTAGGGGAGCTGGGAGAGTAGGTGGAGGTGGTCAACGTTTTGATCTTTTACCACCACCACCCACAAGAGGTCCACCCCAAGCTCAGGGAGCCGGTGGACAGAGGCAGGGACAGCTGCAGGTGGAAGAGGATTATGACCTAGGTACTCCCTGAATGATTATAGGTACTATATGTGTCTTTTCTACTTTGGATGCCATATTGATAGACACAGCTGCTAGTCATTCATGTCTGGCTACTTATCTTGTTCGAGAACATGATATTCTAGTTGAGTCGTTGACTCGACCATTATGCTTAGAAACACCGACTGGAAAAGATTCAGAGATCACACACCTCTGTAGACAGTGTGACCTAACCCTTGGAGGTGAGAGTTTCGGTTGGAACATTTTGGTGGTAGTATCGATGCCTTACGTTGTCATTCTTTGTATGGATTGGCAATCCGCAGTTCATGCCCAAATCGACTGTTTTAGGTGAAGGGTGTGGTGTGTCCGCAGTGATGTAACGAGGATCTCTATTGTCGGTGAAATAGAGAACCAGGCAGCACAGAATGGACTCGTGCATAGGAGGGAACAACCAATTTCACATCAGTTGTCTAGCCTAGCCCTCAGCATAGCAGATGATACAAGTTTCCAGTTTCCAACAATAGTGGCTGAGTACGAGGAAGTCTTTCCAGAGGATGTCCCCAGGCTACCTCCCCCTCGGGAGATAGATTTCTGCATTGAGTTGCAACCTCGTACCACACCGATATTAGTATCAGCATATCAGATGTCTCCTGCAGAGCTTCATGAGCTGAGGGTGATGCTGGATGACTTGCAGAAGAAGGGCTTTGTGAGACGCAGTGTTTCACCCTGGGCGGCCCTAGTGTTGTTTTCTAAGAAGGCGCGCGGGATCTTGATGCAATGTGTGGATTACCAGCGCTTGAATCAGGTGACCGTGAAGAACCGATATCCAAAACCGAGGATCGATGACCTCTTCAACCAGTTGAGAGGGGCACGATGGTTCTTGAAGATTGATCTATGATCAGGCTATCACCAGTTGTGAGTAAAGGATAAGGATACACCGAAGACAGGTTTTAGATGTCGCTACGGTCACAATGAGTACTTGGTGATGCCCTTCTGCATGACGAACACCCAGGAAGGGTTCATGGGACTCATGAACTGGATCTTTCATCCCTATCTAGACTAGTTTGTAGTGGTCTTCATCGATGATATCCTTGTGCACTCTACGTCTGAGGAGGAGCACGCGATACACCTAAGGATGGTGTTGGACACACTCCAAGAGCACCAGTTGTATGGGAAACTCTCGAATTATCAGTTCTAGATACAGGAGGTCCACTTTCTAGGACACGTTATCTCAGAATATGGTGTAGCAGTTGACCCAGCCAAGGTGGAGGTAGTGCTAGCATGGGAGCCACCCCGGAGCATGACGGAGGTTCGAAATTTCCTTGGGTTGGAAGGCTACTATCAGAGATTCATTCTTGATTTCTCCAGGATTGCAGCACCCATGACAGCTTTGACCCGAAAGGGACAACCTTTTGTGTGGACCGAGAGATGCCAGCAGGCTTTCCGGCAGTTGAGACAGAGTTTGACGAGCGCCCCAATATTGAGATTACTAGAGGTGGGTGTCGAGTATGTAGTGTTCTACGATGCATCAGGAACCGGGATTGGTTCTGTCTTAATGTAGAGGCAAGCAGTGATCGCCTATGGCTCATGTCAGTTGAGGCCACACGAGCAGAACTACACGACCCATGACTTTGAGTTGGAAGCAGTAGTCTTCGCATTGAAGATGTGGCGGCACTACCTGATGGGTGAGCGGTTTACCGTCTACTCTGATCAAAAAAGTCTCATATATATCTTTTCTCAGAAGGATCTGAATTTGAGACAGAGGTGATGGCTTGAGTTCCTTCTGGATTACGATTTTGAGATCATTTATGCTATTGGGAAGGGGAACGTTGTGGCAGATTCTCTCAGTAGGAAGTTCATTTCGCAGTTTCTGGATGAGGCGAAAAGGTAGTTGGCCTACTTACAGTTATCCTTCATGTATGGAGATGAGGGAGCTTACCTTCAGTAGATGGTTGTTACCCCTCCACTCCTACAGCAAGTAATGGAAGCACAGTACGTGGATGCTAGTTGTGAGACTCTACATGCTCAGATGTCCACAGGTGATGCTGCTGATGGATATTCAAAAGGTGGGGAGCACGTTGTTCTTTTCAGTGGGCGCATGGTAGTACCAGCGACATTGCGGGAGGAGGTTTTGGGGGAGTTCCATACATCCCCTTTGGCGGTGCATCCAGGCGTGGTAAAGATGTATCAGGACCTCCGACGTCAGTTCTAGTGTCCAGGAATGAAGAATGGGGTGGCAGAGTTTGTCTCTTGGTGCCTTACTTGTCAGTAGGTAAAGGCTGAGCACTAGGCTCCAGTAGGTTTGACTCAGCCCCTTGAGGTGCCAGAGTGGAAGTGGGACAGGATATTATGGACTTCGTGACTGGTTTACCATGTATATCTAGGGGACATAATGCCATCTGGGTGATCTTTGATCGACTCACCAAGTCGGCCCACTTCCTAGCCATAGAGGAGCAGAGTTCAGTAGAGAGCTTGGGGCGCCTCTACGTGCAGGAGATAGTTCGACTTCATGGAGTGCCATCCACGATCGTTTCAGATTGTGATGCTCATTTCACATCCCGGTTGTGGAAGGGATTGCAGGAAGCTTTTGGGACTTAGTTACGCTTGAGCACAGTGTTTCATCCCCAGACTGATGGTAGAGAGAGCGGACCATCCAGGTGCTGGAGGATATGCTTAGAGATTGCATTCTTGAATTCGGTCTTAGCTGGCAGTATCACCTACCACTGGTG
This sequence comes from Viscum album, assembly GCA_963277665.1. Taxonomy (NCBI): domain Eukaryota; kingdom Viridiplantae; phylum Streptophyta; class Magnoliopsida; order Santalales; family Viscaceae; genus Viscum; species Viscum album. Next base: position 1,068,024,278 of record OY728137.1, on the reverse strand, counting down.
GAATTCGCTTACAAAAACAATTATCATTCCACTATTGTTATGGAACCATTCGAGGCTCTGTACGAGCAACCTTGCAGGTCCCCATTTTGTTGGACTGTCCCAGGAGAGTCAACACTCATGGGCCCAGAGATGGTGAGAGATACTACAGAAAAGGTGCAGGTCATCCAAGAATGGATGAAGATAGCACAGAGTCGGCAAAAGTCTTATGCCGACAGGAGGCGGATGCCCTTGGAGTTCGAGGAAGGAGACCATGTGTTCTTTCAGGTCTCACCTCAATGGGGATTGTGGAGATTTGGCCGAGGCGGCAAGCTATCTCTGAGATTCGTTGGCCCTTTTTAGATTCTGAGTAGAGTTGTTGAGGTGGCAGCATGGGAATCTCCATGAGAGGACGTGGGAGCGGGAGACTCAGATTCGCATGTAGTACCCACATCTTTTTCTGTAGCCTTTGTTTTGGCTTTTTGGGGACATAAAATCCCTAAGGTGGGTGTGATGTAATGTCCCAGATTTTTCCATGTTTTATTTTAATATTATATGGGAATTAATTTGAGACCAGGCTCTGAGACGGTGTGCAGTTCTGAGGCCCAGTGAGCCAAGAAAAAATGTTTGAATTTAATTTAATAGTTAAATTACATGCACATGCGGTTTTCCTGAAAAAGTGTAATAACTCTTGAATGGGTGATCGTATCAAAAATATAAGGGCACATTTACATCCAGAGCAGCGATTTTACCTTAGGCAAAGCCTAATATCGCCTGGCGCAGGTCGGTGGTGAAATCTGGTTTTTAGATGTAACCTTAATAAAATATTTTATTAAAATATTTTATATAAATCCTTGTTGCAAAGAAATATTTTATTATTTTAAATATAGATTTCGTAGGGAGGGTCAGGGTTACAACTCCCATAACTCTGATTTTCTCAAGAGAGCTCTAGAGAAGACCTCCCAACATAGCGACAACGTTTTTGACGATTTTCACCGGCGACGACGACGCGGCGACCGGATCATCGCTGAAGATTGTTTGCAATTTTTCTTCACAATTGTTCATTTCTATGACGAATGTGGACTAATCCATGAACATATTAGTCCTCAGATCTATCATTCTTGCGGGATGGGCTTTTTGCATGGATTTATGGGAGATTGAATCCATGTTAATCCATTGTTGTTGACTTTCTAATCCATTTAATCCCATTAACGGGAGCGGATCAATGCTGTGACGAACGACGGCGGAGGTTCGTTCCTCAAGTTCATTTCATTGGATTTTCCCCTTTCTGTTCTTAGCATTCTTCATGTTCTTCACGGGGTGATGAACGAAGGATCGTTGTGCATCCGTTCTGTGACACAACGATCCCAAACTATGGATCCAACCCCGGAGCGGTGTCACAGAGGTGTGATGGCGATATCGGCGGATGATTCATAGAGAATCGAGAGTTATGCGTTTTCGGGCGTTTTTTTAGGATGGATCATTTGAGGTTTATGATCCATTTTAAAGGTTGAAAACACCTATCGTGGTGTTCAGATGACGAAACAAACCAATCCCTGGTGTATTAGGACGGACGGATTAGAGATTGTGGATCTGGAAGATCGGCCTAAGCACGAGGAAGAATACAGTGTTCTAGAAATTTCCCGACTACACGCCGTTTAGTTTGGGCTACATGGAATGTGTTCATTGGCGGGATTACATGGTGTGTACTCCGGGAGTACACGGTCATAGGCAGGGTACACGGCCAAGGACACGCCGGGTATACCCCTCCACGGCCAGACCAAGCCAGATACACGGGATACCCCGTGTACTGGTACACGGGTAGGCGACACGGACACGGGTAGAGACCATGTATGGGCACATGGCCAGCATACACGGAGTGAGCCCACGTGCTCAGACACGGAGTTTGATTCTTGTACATATTGTGTAGTTGCTTTCCATCCGACAAGCCGAATGACATGGCCAGTACCTGGGGTTAAGGAACACGGCGTGTACCTTTCTACACACCATGTAGTTTGGTTTTACGTGTCTTGAATTAATGAAATGGTCCATTTACACGGGCAGTACCCAGGGTCAAGGAACACGGCGTGTAACTATAATACACGTCATGTAACCTTTTCTTCATGGCTTGAGCCACTTGTCTTCTATGACTTGGAATAGTTCTTAGGGTTCGTGTTAGGACCAATAGGGGCCAATATACCCTGATAGGGGGGGTGAATCAGGGTATGGATATTCTTTTTCAAAGTTCTTCCTACCCCACTGGATCAGGACCTTTTTATTACAAGGGTCAATTTTTTTGCTCTTATGTGTAAACTATGATCACCCCTTAACTTATTTATCTAATGATGATGCTTTCAATGCAATGCAGGGAAGCAAACAGGCAGACACAGAGATTTTTACTTGGTTCACCCTCACTGGGCTACATCCAAGGAGCATACACCGACAAGTTGCCGGTCGTACCAAATGCCACTATTTTTCACTAGATGTGGATACAAAGATTCGGGATAGATCACTTCTATTCCCAGGATCACGGCCTTTACAATGTTTAGGGTCAGCTCACTACTTACCCAAGGGTCACTCCCTTTTTCTCTCTCTCTGGCTCACTGCCGGTGGAGAGGATCACCTTCTTCCTCTTCCTTCACTCACTGCGTCGGAAAGAATCCACTCACAGTATATACACATGTATGTCTCTTCATTTTCATGAAATAATGCATCTTCCTTAGTATTTAGATGCTCTGTTGATGTAAAACTTTCACTAGTAGAGGAATATCTCTTTGCACCAAAGGTATCGGGCAAACTTCTAGCTTCCACACAGCACGAAAACACTGCTGGAAAATCAACCTTACATGCGCGCAAGTCTATGCCGGCACACAAGTATCGGAGTGCAAGTCACCACTGGCGTGCAATTCTACCTCAACCACTTGCACGACACAAGCTTCTTCAACTCCAAACCTAAGTGACTCACTTATTTCCTCGCCTAAACCACCTAAGGAACAACTCACATTTGGCGCGCAACTTCCTACTCTGGCGCGAAAGTCCCATTTGCGCGACACACCACCACTTGCGCGACCACCACACGTGCGCGATGGGAGCTCTGAATCTTTAAAGTGTTGAACTCCGGTGAATAATGAAGAGGGGTGGTCCAGTATTTATAGGCATTTGGTCACCCCTACGCAACGACGTGCAAGTCTCTCCTCGATGAGAATGTCTCGGTGCGCAGGTCTCTTCTCCTGCAAGTTACGTGCGTGATATAATTCCAATCTTCTATGAACCTCATTTCGTTTAAATATTTTTATCTTATGATCTTGAAAAACCATAGGCGCGCAAGTTCTCAACCTTCTAAGGCATCGGCACGCAAGTATCTCTCACGTCGCACAAGTCACTTGCGCGACACCACCAATACTTACGCGAAAATTATCTCTTTGCCATATTTTGATGATCTGATCTTGAAAAGCATATGGCGTGCAAGTTTCCAAGCCATCATGTACATGGCACACATGACCCTTTTCCAAATACCACTTTTCATAATTTGTCGATTTTGAGACCCAAAAATTAGGAAAACACTAGAAAACGGCGCCACCTTATATCTATTCTTTTGTACTGCCTCCAGATAATCCATTCCTTTTGTCAGCGTTCTTGAATCAAACATGGATCGTTCACATCGTCTCTTGAACTCGACATTCCATCATGAAATCCTCTTTGTCAACAAATTTGTATGTCATTGTTTTGCTTCTAAACAATAACCACTCAGATGTACAATTTGTCAACAAATACAATCACCTCAAAAATCCTTCGATGATACCTCGAGGGATTTTTTTCCCAACAGTTCGTACCCTTGGTTATCCCTTGAAGGTTTTGGGTATCATTTCTTCTATACAGGAGTATGATACCTTCAGCAGAACTTCCTAAATAGTGTTGTTGGAATCCCCTCTTTGAGACTTAGAGCCAGATCCTCTATTCATTCCTGGAACCCTAGGTAGAGTTCTTGGTATCGACGTGACCAACTTTACTCGGGCACCGACCCTCTTCTTAGCGGATTAGCTCAAACTATTTTTTTGGAATCAGCCCATGACTTGGCTGTGATCCTCATCTGAGCATCATGTTCTCAAAGTACATGTTGAGTGTGTTCTCTCGGAATGAGTACTTCGTATCTCTCTCTTCAGAACTAGGAGTGTGTTCTCCCGGGTGTATGTTTAGTGGAATCTTCAAGCTGGATCCTAGTGGTGGGTTTCACGATAGTCGATCATGTAAGAGTATGTCTGGATATTTCAGTTATATGTTCTGTAGACATATACTATGTGGAGCTGACTGTATCATTCATTTGTGGTATTTTCTGTTGTTGTATTTCCTTTTTAGTTTCGGGGTGTCCTACTGGGTATTTTTATACTCACCCATGCATGTTCTTTGCCTACACATGTCGTGTCTTGTGCAGAAGAGCGAGCCTTTGAAAGGATTCTAGGCGGACTAGGACCGGATGGTACTCAGTGAGATCAGGAAGGCCGAGGTGTGTTCCTACGGCTACAGACTGTAGTTCCAGCACCTTTCTTTATAGGTTGGACATTGTTACAGACATTCTTTTTGGTGGGCTTGTAATTTTGGCCCAGGGGTTTACTTCTTGCACTTTACTTTCCTGTCGTACTCCATGGTTGGGTTTTAGTGTATGCATGCATCTCTTCCATTTTTAGTAGTTTTTACTTTTGATCTTTGTGGGCTTGGAGATGTGTGTGCATGTGTACAGGTTATAGGAAATTCCTCCCATGTTAGTATCATGCCTACTCGGTGCTAGTCACCAGTCCCTGGCCTATTGGAGGCGGGCTTGGGGAGTTGCGGCTCGGGCCCCACTAGGACGGGTTGAGACAATCAGCCAAACTGGGCCGAGTCTAGCGAGGCTCATTGGGCCTGGCCAATTAGCCAACCTGGACCAGTCTAACTCCATCCTAAACCGAGTCAGGTCAAGTATGTCAAATTGGACTATGGTATGTGGGATCCCTAGGTCGGGTTGGTTGGGTGGGTCTCACCGGGTTGGACCGGGCCCAAACATGACCAACCCTATTTCACTAAAACGCTCATATCACTCAAACCATGTGTCTGATTAACATGTCGTTAGTGGATTTTGGACCATTACAAAGAGGAGTTCCTTCTGAGGTACTCTACATGTGTTTTGGTAGAATTTGGCATATGTCTGGGTTGGATCAGACTCAAATTCTCTAGGTTCCTTTTAAAACAAAATACTCATATCTTAGAGACCAAATGCTCGAACGACACACCATCTGTTGCGTTGGAACCATTAAGAAAAGACAATCCTTTGGAGTTTGTCCATTTAGAAAATAATGGTGGTTGAGATATGATCAATGTCCTGAGGAGCATAACCTTAGGAACTAAGGCATGCTATGTGCGGGAATCCATTTGCTGGTTGTGATGTGAAGAATTAATATTGATCTTGTGTTGGTGAGCACCTTGGGATCATGTGTGGGTCAACACCTAGATATCCTATGTGGGTGATCACCTGGAGATCTTGTGTGGGTCACCACATTGAGTTCCTATGTGGATCAGTAGCAGATCCTCTAGATAGAATAAGATGATCTAGCTTTATGACAAATCATCCTTACATTTGTACTTATGTTATACTGGGTGTGAGCTATATATTTTACATTGTTACATGTTTTTGAGGTCTTCCTTGGTGGTATTACCTCTGTGGTATTTTCATTGTGGTTTATTTCTTTGTGGACTTATGAGAGTCCTACGAGGGTCTCTGGGTCCATACTTAGTATTGTTATACTCAACCCCCGATAGTCTTTTTTTGCACATGTTGTGTCTTTTGAAAACGATGGAAAACCTATAGTGGGACATTGGGGAGCCGTGCCCAGAAGGTGATCGGAGATGGATCAAAATACGTGGTGTTATATAGTGAAATATGACATGAAGTTTGTACCTACCCTTCAGTTAGGATCCTCAGTGGACCACCTCTAGATACTATATTTAATTTTTTGTACATTCTTTTTAGTTGGGGTTGTATTTGAACCCCATTGCATTTAGTGTACACACATTAGTCTCAGTAGTGATAATTCTTTGTGGTTTTAATATGTTCTTTGCTCTATGGATTTCATTGAGTGGTATTCTCTGTCTATGTGTATACAAGTTTAAATTCAATGCCTTAACTTTTTGGGATATACCATTCTGGTGCTTTTCACCAGCACATGTCTATTGGAAGGTAGGCTATGGGTAGTCACAGCATGGGACCTGGGGGATGGTCCATGACAATGTGGAATTAGAGGGTGGTCGATTCTACAAGAAAAACTGAGAGTCTATATTTTTTATGGAGGTAAAAATGTTAAGTATCTTGAGGTCAGCATTCAGTCCAGGGAGTCCAGTGTTGGGGTGGTAGACGATGTGTCCATAAAAAAGACCCAAAATACAATTTTCATACTTTGTACATGAAGACATTTATTGTATTTATTTTTTAAATGATTTTATCTTAATCTATATTGAGTCAGCTCACCAGGCATAACTTATTGAGCATGGTTTATCTTTACTCTCTTTCAAGATGCTTCCACGTAGACATCCATCTAGGATTTCTATGTGTGATCATGAGGATGGTCCATAAAGTAATAAGGTTTCAATACAGGGACTATCTCTCAAGAGGGTACCATCGGGTGGTGTCCCGACAATACAACTTCTCATTGGGCAGTAGTTACTACCAAAGGAACTAGTAAAGGAAACATTTTGGATCAATGCCTTGCATGGGTTTCAGCAAAAGATACCCCTTAGGATCTGAGGCGAGCCTGACTCACAGGTGGCTAAAGACTTACTTGATGGGGTGAATGACTTTCCATCTCATCAGGGCTCCATTAGATCAGATGATGGTCCTGGCAGTGATCCTTGTACATGGCTCGGTAGGGCATTGGAAGGTTTTGGATTACCTATATCATATGGTGAGGTGATTTTTAGGTGGACAGAGCTTTAGAACCATCCTCAAAGAAATGGTCTCCTTACATAAAATAAAATGTGGGGTATGTGTTCCCAAGTGATTTTATAGCTACAAAAGGAAGACATGTCGATAGGTGGTTTTACATAAATGCATAACGACAATTCTAGGTACTTGATGAATTTGATACAACTAGTTTTTAGGGATTGGACCACTGAGCATGATGTGTTTAGGGACATCTGATCCAACACTATTCCTCTAGGCCTTCATAATTATGATAGAGTTCTTGATAGAACCATTATAGTTGAGTGTTCTTTTTCTCTGTATGTACAACCAGTGAATGTCAGCAATGGAAAATCAGGAAATAGATGTTAGTATCAATGACATGGAAGTGTAAAATGTTTTGAGAAGAAGATGTTATTGGGACAATTGAATCTATGGGGAAGAAGACATGGAATATGATCTAGGTGAGCAAGAGGTGGTGGTATACATTTCGACAGTTTATAACCAGCGCCCCAATGTGGTCCCTACAATGCTCAGGGTGCTGGAAGACCAAGGAAGGGAGTTGCTATATTCAGTCAAGTATTATGACCCAAGTGCTCCAGGAATTATTTGAGTTATGATTTTTTTCTAATACTAGCTACTGTATTAACAGACATTGTTACTAATCATTCCATTTATCATGAATCTTGTTCGTAATCTAGTCTTTCTAGTTAAACAGTTGACTTGATCCTTACATTTGAAGATACCTATGAGATGAGACTTGATAATGACTCTTTTGATGACAGTGTACCCATATCCATGAGGTGAGAGTTTATGTTGTAACCTCTTAGGGGCAGCATTGAGACCTTACGACATTAGTTTGGGTATTGACTAGTCATCCACAGTTCATGCTCAGATTGACTATTTTTGTCAAAAGAATGCAGTATATCTGCATAATTGGAATGGGGTTTTCTTTGGTCTACAAAAAAGGAAACCCAGGCAGTATGATATGAACTCATGAATAAGAGGGTGAAACTGATCACTCTTGAGTTGGCCAGCCATACCCTCATAGTAGAAGATGTTTTGTGTTTTCAGTTCTCAATAGTGGTGGTGGAGTGTGGGAACGCCCATTGAAAATATGTGTCCAGGATTTACCATTACATGTGGAAAGGTACTTCTGCATCATCTTACACCCCATGAAGGCACTGATATAAGCATCAAGATATCGAAGGGATTTTGTAGAGCTACACAAGCAGGGGTTGCAGGTGGTGGACTTGTTGAGGAAAGGACTATTAAGACCTAGTGATCAAGGATAGGTGTGGATTACCAGAACATTATCCATGTTGTCATGGAGAATGAGTACCCACTACCAAAGGGTTTATGAGAACATTAATTGGTTTGAAACGGGTAGCCTTTCGCATTGATGAAAAGGATCCAATGGGATTTTTAGCAGTTAAGACAGGGGAAATGGATGTAGTTATTCAAGGACTATGACATTATGATATTCTATACTCTTGGAAAGGTTAATGTGGGGGCAGACGCACTCAGCAGGAGTACCTGTTTGCAGCTGATGAGTGAGGCGATAAATTAGTTATCTACGATGTAGATATCCTTCATGGATGATAGTGAAGATCCTTAACATTGATCGATGACTGTTACACCCTAAATCTTATAGAGAGTAAGGCAGGAACTGTTGGTGGATGTTGAGTGCAAAGCCTGATATGCTCGATTATTCTTAAGATGGGATTCTAATGGATTTTTTATATGTGGGGAGCACATCATCTTTTTCAAAGGGTTCACTGTTGTTATAGTGACTTTGTGGGAGGAGGTGTCAAAGGTGTTCCATGCATCCCCCTTAGTGGTACATCCTGGTGTGGTGAACATGTACCAGGACCTATGACATCAATACTGGTGGATGGGGATGAAAAAAGTAGTGTTCGAGATCATTTCATGATGTCTCACTTGTCAGCAAGTGAAGGCCAGGAATCTGGTTTTAGTAGGCATGGACAAGCCACTGGAGGAGTCAGAGTGGAATTGGAATGATATCTTGTTGGACTTTGTGATGGGGTTACCCCATAAATCCAATGTCCATGATTCTATCTGGGTGATCGTTGACTGACTCACCAAGTCGAATTACTTCCATCCCATCCAATAGTAGGGACTAGTAGAGAGCTTGGGATGCTTGTACATCCAATAGATAGTGTTGTTCCATGGAGTTCCATTGTCAATCGTCTTAGCCCGTGATGAAAAAAATTACATCTTAGTTGTTGAAGGGAGTAAAGTGATATTCCGGACTCAGCTGAACTTGGTCACAAATGATCATCCCCAAAAAGATTGTCAGATGGAGCAGACCATAAAAACCATGGAGGACATGTTTTGTTCTTACATCTTGGATTTTGGTTGTATTTGGGAGGACCACCAACCATAGTGGGAGTTTTCATAAAACAACATCTATCACTCAACCATTGGCATGGTACCATTTGAGGGATTTTACGGGTGGCCATGCATATCACCTCTATGCTGGACAGTCCCAAGGGAGCTAGAACACATCGGTCCAGAGTTGGTACATGCTACCCTTGAGAATATGCATATCATCTAGGAGTGGATGGGGATTGAACAGAGAAGAAATAAGTCTTATGCTGACTGGAGACGAAGACCCTTAGAGTTCGAGGAGAGAGACCATGTTTTCCTTCGGGGCTCACCCCGATGAGGATTGTGGAGATTTGGCCAGCATGACAAGCTAACTCTAAGGGTTTCCAAACCTTTTAGATCTAGAGTAGATCTGAAGAGGTGGCTTACCACCTATCTCTTACCCCACAAATATACTAGGGGCATGATGTTTGTCCACATATCACAACTGAGGAGATACGTGAATCATCCATCGTATGCCTTCGACTGGAGTAAGAAAGACATTGACGATGGGGAGGCCTTTGGGAAGTTCTCGGGGGAGAGAGAGGATCAACAGGAGTGGGTCCTCTGTCGGAGGTCGATTCCTCAAGTGCGAGTTCAGTGGTAGCATGGAAATCTCTATGCTATCACATGGGATATGTAGTATCATATTTGTGCTCAATACCCCCATCTGTTTGATTAGTTTTTTTTAGATTTTGGGGATGTAAATAGCCATGGTGGGTAATATGTAATGTCTTTGAAATTCCATGTAATTTTTTTATTATAAAGAATTATTTTGAGTCCAAGCACTGAGACGACATCTGATTCCAAGGACCAGAGTGCCCGAAATGATCCATCAAAAAACGGTAAGCATTAAATAGCATGGGTGAGAGGTTTCCTAGACAAAGAGGAATAAATCTTAAACGGGTGACCATATTATAAATATTAAGGGAACCATTTCATTTGGGATAGTGTGTTTACCCTATGCATGACAGAAAATTAGTCGGCATAGTCCTCCAGTATGAAACCCTGAAAATGGCATAAGAAAAATAAAATCTCAAAAAAAAAAATTATTTTTCTAGTGCCTATAACTCATGAACAGTTACTGGAATTACAAATCCAATACCATCACTAATCTCATGAAGATATTCTTTTCTTATACATATCCTAACATTCTTTGACATGGGCCAATGTTGGAAGATAGTTTTTGGCCATAAATAAAATAATTATGAAAAAATTATTTTATAGTCAATCCTTATAACTCGTATTGAAATTTTGATAGTACTATTGAGCTTGTGAGGGCCTGCTCCCCTTAGGCAGAGCCTAAAATCGACCAGCGTGGCTCATGGTTGAATGTTAAATTTTGTAATTTTTTTATGCTACGTTCAGTAAACGTGGAGCAGGATTTTATAAATTTCTAACCAGTGCTCGGATCAAGAATCTAAGGGCACTGTTGAATTCAAATTTCTAGGATTTTCTTATAAATGACTTAACATCGACCAGAAGTGGTCAAACAGAAAATTTAATTTTTGGGACTTTTTGGAAAGATAATAAAATAAATATAAAATATTATTTTATTTTTCTTTCACACTATTCAGTACAGACGACAATGTTGTAGTGCAGTGATAAGGAAATAACAAGGAGAAAGTAAGGAATCCGTTTAATGGCTTGTTGTGCCTGAATAATCGCTATGAAATTTCACAAATGATACTGCGTAACGACATAATGTCACACTATAAAAAAACGCTCTGACGTGATTCTTTTTATTAAATGAATGTGTTAGAGAGTCAGAGAAAAACTATATGGATACTCTAATGAACCTCTGTCGAACATTCTCTCCAAGGATAAGTGAAAAATTTGAAATAATGTCAAACATCTTCAACAAACCACAAAGAATTGAGTCTAATGTGATGAACAACGTCAACGTCTCGAAACCTCAAGGGAGAAACATTGTGGCAACAAAAATCAAAGAGGCAGGGTTTTATTTGTTCTCTATATTTGATGATTTCATCCTCATTCTAAAAAAGTTACAATTAATGTGAATCAAATGACATGTGGGTTGATCTGAATATCACCCGTTCATGAAGGTGGATATTGTGCAGGATTTTGATTTGGGGTTTTCATGATGTGTTGTTATCATAAGTTTTTTCCCATAACAAAACTCTCACATGGAGGGTGGAGGCTGACCTGAAAAAGTCCCAGTACATCTTATATATATTTCATTGGTGTCTTTTTTAAAGTCGATCGGTTTAAGCTTTTTATCAAGAAATATTCTAAGGCTTTACGTTGATGGTCGCACCTTACAAATACCATAGGTGCAGATATCTCCAAAAAATGGACCACCAGAGCAATTATGATGGCCAATAAAAGGAACTGCTAGTGCGTGAGCAGTGGTTATGGGTGGTGGTTTGTAGATCTCCATGGTGGAGAGGAGATGAAGCGATGATTAGAACATTGATGGAAGGCACTTGTCTGAGCTATCTGATGGCTGGAAAGTCATGTTCCTTCGACCGCGACTGGAGGTGGCCATCCGTCTGCGGGGCCAGTGGGGCCGAACATGGCATGGATAATGCATCCCAGCTGGAGGGCGCACCACCATCCCCCTTGCGACTAGACCCACACCCTTCAGTTTAGGTCGGACAAGACTAGTTAGTTGGGCGACCCAGTAGGTTGGACACTCGTCTAAACCGGGCCTGCTCTGGTGAGGCCCTCTTGGCCTGGCCCACTGGCCTGGCTGGACCAGATCAACCCTGGCCTAAACCGGGTCAGGCTAAGTCTATATAATTGGACCAGGGAATGTCATACTCTTAAACCTGGTTGGTTAGGTCAATCTAACCGAGTCGGACTGGGCCGAGACACAACCGGCCCTGTTTCAATAAAACACTCATATCTCTCAAATCGGTCATCAGATTGATGCAACTTCGGTGGTTTTGGGACCCTTCGATGATGTTGTCCTTCTGGGATACTATTAGTGAGATTTCTGGGAATTTTTCCTACTTCCACATTGGATTAGACTCTCATCCAACTTGTCCCTTTTTATAGAAAATTCCCATATCTTACAGACCATGCGTACGAACGACGCGTTGTATGTTTCATTGGAACCCTTATGATGATACGGTTCTTTGGGGTTACTCTATGTGGTAATTCATGGAGATTAATATATGAGTATTGGTTTTGGGAGCATAACCTTCATTATAAAAGTGGGAAAAGTGATGAAATCCAATGGCAGGCTATGACATGAAAAATGTATAGTGACCCTTTGTGGGTTAGCACCTAGAAATCCTCTGTGGGTCACAACATATAGAACCTATGTGGGTCATCACCTAGTGATCCTATGTGGGTCAGAACCTTTCAATCTTATATGTATTGGTAGTAGATCCTTTCGACAGAATTATATGATCTAGTTTTATGACTTATCATCCTTAAATCTATACTTATGTTGTACCTGGTATGAGCTGTGTCATTTACTTTGTGTTATTTTTTGAGGTATTTTTTTTGTTATTAACTCTATAGTATTTAATTTGTGTATTTTTCAATTGTGGACTTCTAATAGAAATTTGGGGGTCTCGTGGTCCCAACTAAGTATTGCTATACTCACCCTAGCACGGGCTTTGCCCGCACCTATTGTGTCTTGTTTAGATGAAGGACAACATTGACAGGGACATTGGGGAGCCAGGTCTTGATGGTTCCTATAGGTGGATCGATAAACGTGGTGTGTTGTAGTGACATCTGATAGAGAGTTGTACCTACCATTCATGTTGGATCATTGGCATACAACTTCCATATCTTTTACTTCTATTTTTTGTACATTCCTTTCAGCTGGTCTTGTATTCTGACCCCTTTACTTGAATTTTACCCAATATAATTTTAGTAGCGATACGTTGTGATGGATTAACAACTTTATTTCCTCTTTGGTTTTCTTTTTGTGTTATTCCATGTATGTGTGTGTTTGGGATTAAAGGAAATGCCTTCCCTTTTGGGATATGCCTTTTTGGGGCTAGCCACCAGCCCCTGGCCTATGGAAGGCGGGATTTGGGTAGTCACCGCATGGGACCCAAGGGAGGGGTCGTTACAATGAATCATAATGAAAAGTGGTTTTTAAAATAATATTTTTTAAGTGCCTCATGGCCATTATTGAATTCCACACATCATAAAAGGATTAATAAAATATCCTTTCATAAAAGGTAAATGGATTTGTAAATTTCATTTGTAATAGCACATAACTAAATTTCAATATAGAATAATATTTGTCTAAATTGATGATATATACAAGGAATAAAAGCATATTTAGTTATTTAGAGTGATTGAGATCATTGATAACAAGTAAGTGAATAATTAAAGGAATATTAAGAAAATAAAAACCATAAATCTATGATGATTTAAAATACCTTATTATTTAACTTATATAAATGTGAAATGATAAACTCATTGTTTCATTTTCCTTTTCCTAATTATGGGAAATTTATTTTTACTAAAACAATAATAGAAATAATACACATATCATATTATTATATTTTATAAGAACAATTTCATCCTTGGGTTTTTCATCAACCAATATCCAATTCCTCTCTTACTCCAAGAAATGATTATCCAAAAATTTAATTATTTGTCTTGAAGAACTAAAATTCTATTTTAATAGATCATATGATCCATAAAATATTGTTAGTTCTTTCTATCGGTTATTAACTATTTTCCAAAACCAATATTGTCAAGATAAGATATTCAATATGATTTTTTTTGTCAAAAAAAGTAACATGACAATTTAATCGTTAATATTTATTTTTAAAATATTATTATTTTAATAAAATAACATATTATTTAGTAGATCACATAGGCTAGTGTTAGGTGTTAAACTATTATTGTTCTTTATTCATGAGTTCAAGCCATGTGGCCCTGTATGATGTGATGAGATGTATACCAATAAGTAATTTATACTACTTATAAACCATTTTGAAATAATTTTCCAAATTTTATAAAATAATATGTTTTAAATTCTTGAAATAATATAATCATTAAATAATCTTTTGCAAAAATTTTCAATTCCATCCATTTTTTACAATGTCTAGTAATTTTTTTATTATTATTATAGTGTAATTAATGACTGTATTAACACTAAAGATTATCCATACCTCTAATCATAGGTTTATAAAATAAAAATACATTATTAATCTCAAAATTTAATTACTTTATCCAAACCAATGTGTTTTTTTGTAAACTTTTTCACATAAATGTTTTCCAAAAATATCCCTAATAATGTTATATTCCAACCATAATATTTTTTAAAAGGGTTGTTTAAGATATTGAACTTATGATCAACCCTAAACTCATAAACCATTTTGGTATCTCTGACTCTTAATTTAATGAAGAAATATATGCTTCAAAAATGTAACACAATCATTAGATGACTCATGATTCGTATAACAAAAATACCATCGTAACAATAATTCATCAATTTAATTCTTTAATAAAAATATATAACTACTTCATACATTATTCACCCATATAGTTCCTTCTATTATATAGTGTTTATCCATTATAATATGGAATTAACTAATATATTGTCCATGTTCACCCCATTTAACAAAAAGGTAAATGAATCCATATGATGAGATATATTTCCTTCCATCATACTCTTCATTTTTCCATAGAAACCATTTTATTTATTCTCTTCCATTCCACACATAAATCATTTTCATTCTCCATTGAAACACTTTCCTATGTGTATCCTTCCACATTTCTTACATTATGGAAAAATATTCTTCTACCCTCTATAATTTCCATTAGATAATCTCTTAGTGAAATATGTCTTTATCTTCAATGGTGTGGAAAATAGTATGTCATGGAATATGTTGCTTATCATATTTTTTGGAAAATTGATTAGGCATAATAACCATATCCTTCACTCAATTCATCATTTTATTTAGTTTTTCGTAATCACAAACATTTCCATAAAATTCAATGTTTACATGATTAATTTTTTTCATCAATCAAATAAAATAATAATAAATAGTTTGAGAAATAATAATCATACTGAAAAAAACATATAATCATTTATAAGATGATTAAATCATGAAACCAATTCTTTAATAAAAAAACCTTGGTTTATATTAGTTCATTTACTGTTATCATCTACTTAAATCATTCAAAATTGTTTCTAAATAAAATGTGAAAAATCCTTAGCATATCCCCCAAAAATTTCAAACCATTTTAACATTAAGGACCTTTATTGTGCACTCGGTGATGATCAGGTCGAGCCAAATGTGTACTTTTTTGGATTCATTACCCCTAGGTACCTCTATTCCAAAAACCACATCAACTTGTAGTATCTAGATTGGGATGTACTATAATGAAAATCCAGATATTCTCTTCCTTACAAAAATCCAAGGATGTTCTTCTATACCTGTCCTCAATATCTATCATATGTTTATCATCGATAATCTATATTTTCTAAAATCTAGTGTCCATGGATTCCACACAAAAACATTTGATACTAAATATAGTGACCTAGACCCATTTTTTTAGAAATGGTTCATGTTTTATTATATTGGCATAATATACAAGGAATCACATCTAGAAGAACCAAATAGTTTAGAGTTATTTAAAAACCTGATACAAACATGATTTGAGTAATATATTTCAATACATAATTTACAACAGAATTTTATGGGAATACTATGATTTCCTCTATTATATAATTTGATGTCATTCATTGTTCACATCATGTATTCTTGTAAAAGTAATGAAAATATGTGTTGGCTAAAATTCTCTATAGGGGATAAAAACATCATACGTTGTCATGAATCAATGACAATAATTAACATGACAAGGTAAATATCTAAAAAATATAAACATTAAATAATTTCAGTATCATAATAAATTTGACAAGGTGAATATATGAAAACAAATTACATTTAGACAATAACCAGAATATAATAACTAGAAAATGATAACAAACACGGGAATATATATAAGTGAAAGCTAATTCAATTTAATCAATAAGCTAATGATGAAATTCATCCAAAGATAATATCATAGTAAGAATCACATGGATAGTAATAACTAAATTATTAATAGTGAATATTCATAATTATTGGATTTCATGTTTCCTAGGAACATGATACCTCTACCATAAATATCTATCCTCAAAATCGTTTAAATTGTTATATAGAAGCACATTCAACTAATACTAGCAAACATATTAATCTCACGAGACTACATACACATATGAGGGGTATCTATAATCATTCCCCACCCACGCCATATATGTCCAAAAAATTCTCTATATATGTATATATATATTAATCAATTTAATTTATAAACAATATTATTTATCCTCAAATATATGTAATGGGATAAAGAATATAGATTAATCAATATGTACCTACATTAAAAAATGACTTTACTTTTATATCACTATTTGTAGAAATGATATACTGTCAAGAAATAAGCATATATATGACCAATAATGTGGCTAATTGGGTAAATTTTAATTTCCAATTATTATTGGAATTTGAACATTTCTAGGGTATGTTATTAAATAAAAAAATTAAATAAAGAATTAAATGTTGATATTGTACTTGGTAAAAATAATCATAAACCATAGTGAGGGGGAATAAGGATTTCACAAATAAAATATATCCCAAGTCTAGTATATATATAATAAATGGATTTTGAAATTTTTGAATTAAAACCCCATAAAATTGATTTAGAAATATTCTTTTGAAAAATATCCGTTTCTTTTTAAAAATCACATTTTAAATCATAAATATTTTTCAGAAGACCCATTATTTTAAAATCGATTTTAAAAACAAATAATCTCTAGAATAATAGGAAATATCTTTTGTTAAAATTTATCTTGTAAACTTAAAAATGAATTTTCAAATTATTTCTTTATGTTGGATAGTAATTTCATACATGTCCTATGAGTTAAAAATATAACTCCTTTTTCAATGTAAAAATGATAGAAAAGTTCCTTGTATAAAAAATGATAAGAATAATCCATCAAAAAAATAAAAAAATTGGTAAAAGTTTATTTAACATATCTTATTTAAAATTATAAAACATTTTTATGAAAATTTGTTTTTGAAGAATAAATTTTTTCAACTATAGATTGAAATGAAGTCAAGTTTAATTAAAAATAATCTATAAATTATTTTAATTGAAAATGAGTTGTAAAATGGTACAATTACATTGAAATTTCATGAATAAATAGAGGATAAAAAAATTACCTGGTTTTATTTATAAAATAGAAAATAATATCGTTATACTTAAAATCAAGGACAAACATTCTTGATTAGAATGATATTATGAAACATGCCCTCACAATGATAAACATGTTAAAGTTATAATTTATCATTGAACAATTATTTATATCAACTATAAAATCATATAAAAAGGTTTCAATAAAACTTAATATAATCCATTTTCATTATAAATTTAATCTTACAATATCAACAATAATAAATGAGTAATAATGACCAATGAAAATAAATTGAGTTCGGAAATACATTAGCACTTGGTAATTCCCCAATCAAATCCCCTTTGATGAAATTATAATAATTTAAACAAAAAATACAATTAAATTTTAATGAATTATGATATTACATGTCAAATGGTTAGTATACACACCATATACAATACATTTGGTGCGTAACATTACAACATTCCTCAATGAAATGAAATTGAGAAGAAATAACTTACCTCAAACATCTCTTTATGTTAAGCACTATTAAAAATCTATATATTAGTTTAAAACATTTTATTAACGTAAAAAACAAAATTAGTATTTATAATATCATATATGATTCTTTAATAACATATTATCACCCTTATATAAATAACCATTCATTGTTTTCATTTTTTAGTTGTAGATTTTCTCAATTTCCCATTTGTGTATCATCATGAAATTTCATGTTCTTGAGAAAATTCAATTGTTCTATAATCAGAATAATTATTATTATTATGTCATAATTTTCATATTTTTAAATCATTGATTTTTTTAAAACAAACTATGTATGTTATTTGTCAAAAATGGACTATGTTACAATCATAGAGACGGTACATCAGATATATACTTGAGTAAAGATTCCATTTTCCAATGTTCATTACTAATGGATGTAAGTAATATTTTATCATAAAAATTTTACCATAATATCATAAATATATAATTTATTCTACAAATACACTCATTAAATTCATCCATTTTTTGTGGTGATGAAAATAGAGTCACATTATTTCATGATAGTGATAGTCTGTAAGTAGGAAAAAGTCATTATCATCATTCAGTGTAAGAAAAAAATTATATATTTTATTTTATAATTATAAATATGGTATTTATATCATAATTATTTCATTTCTATACAATATATTAATTAAAACAATTTCTATCTCCCTCAATGTAATGTGTTAAGAAAAAATTGAATGACATCGGTTCATGAGGTTGTAGTCTATCATACACCAAAATAATGATTTTTTAAACCATTTGTTGAAATTATAGATTTTATTACATCATGAAGTCTTAAAAATAAAAAAATATTTATATATAGGATTTTGAGGGTATTATATAATCATGTTTTAATAATAGTTTACGTAGTTTTAGAATGAAATAAAATAAAAATTCTCATTGAATAAACTAACATCTTCTTCAGGTAAACTCATTATGTTTTCACTAAAGGGATTATTAAGCAGGATTTGTGAACAATATAATGATTATAGGATGTGGTTATGAAATTTTTTACGTTATTTGGGAAATTATTGTCTTATGATAATGATTTTTATAGTGTGAAAATGAGAGGAAATGGGGTGACATTTTATAAGTGAGGTGATTGGCACACATGAAAGTGTTGAAATGGTTAAATTAAACCCATGTTTTATCATTAAAAAATAATCCAATAATAGTTATTTATATAAAATATAATATATATGGTGTAAATATTTATATACAATGGGTTTTTAAAAATTTGGTGTGTTATTTTTAACCCTTATCTATTTTTTTCTCTTTGATGAATCCATTTTTACCTTAACTACAGTGAATATTTTTACTATTTTCTCTATTCATTCATAAAAAATATTATGTTGATCATATTATAAGATATATAATATTCTTATTCTAAATATAGATTTAATTTTTTAAAATTTAATTCTTATAATTGTAATATTTAGAATTTAAATTTATCCCATATATTTGATGATAAGGATGGTTTTTAAAAACAAAAATGTTCAAAAGATTACAATGTCTATGTATAACAACTAAATATGAAAATGATTCCAATGTATTAAATTGTATTCATTGATATTTAATTGATCTAAATTTATTTTAATACCAATTTCAAAAATAACATAACATTCTAGATAATTTAAATCAAAATCCGTCATTAAATTAAAATTCATTATTTTTCACTATTAAATTAGAAATTAAATATTTCAAAAAAATAAATAAATATTTTCATAAGATAATATTGATATTATAATTTTAGAAATGATGTTAATTTTATAAAATAAACTTTCTAAAATTCTATAATTAAGTTTTAAATTATGCGTTCAAAGAGTGACTAATCCTCCTTTTTGAAAAAATACATTTTTCCAAAAATCATTTCCTTTCATTTTTTCTGATTTTTATATTATATATAATTAATAGATAATCATAATTTTAATAATTTTGATATTATTATCATGACTGGTAATTTAATGTCTATATTATAATATTATACTATATTATAGATCATTTATAGTTGAGTTTATGTTTTCTCTAAGCAATTAATTATATTTAATATAAATAAATATATTTTATCGGTGAATTAAGCTCCGTGTTTCATGTCACATATTCTATAAAATAAATTATTATTCATTTATAACATTGGGGTGTTAATAGGATTTATAGGATACACCAATTAATATATAAATATGATATTTAGTTATTAATTAAGTTTCAAAATTTTAAATATAAATGAAAAGACTTCCAATATTTTCTTCAATTTATTCAATTGCATCACTTCTATATTTTCCCTCCAACTCAAGAAAAAATCAATTATTGAGGAACATGGTATGTGATGCCCAATATTTCATTCTATAAATTAAATTAATTAACATAAGACTAATTTATTGAATAACATTTAATATATATAAATAAAAATAATTGATTAAATTTCCATTAAATATGATTATTTTTATTAATAGATATTCAAATTAGTGCTATTATGTTTTTTGTTGAGTTGGGTTTGATAAGATCATTAATTTTTTTTAATCATTGTCATTTTTATATTAAAAAATGATTGAGTTAGTTTACATTAAAAAAAATTTGTGAGTTTCATTTAATAATTTTATATCTGCATGAATTATGTATGGATCAATTATTTTCAAATTAATTAAATATCGGTAATTTCAAGTTATTTTGTTTTATTTCAATTTATATTCATTTAAATTTGATTTTTTTCATTGGTTTTGTTTTTTATGTTTTATTTGGGTTCTTTTCCATTAAATTCAATATTAATTTATTTTAATTAGTTATATTTCTCTGATCTTCATTGTAATGATTTTTTATAGTTTTTTGTCTTTTGACTAAGTTATTTTGGATCTCGTTTTGCCATTTTTAGAATTTTTTAGATCTATTCATTTAGTTTTGTAAGCCATGTTGAGTATTATTTGGTTAATTTACCTTTCATTGATTTCTTGATGATTTATTTTAACTTATAATTGATCAGTTTAGTTGTAATTGAAATAGTTTTCAATTTTATACATTCATTACATCCACAAAATAAAGACTTATTCAGTTTGATTCTATTTGATATAAGATAGTTTTCATGTTATTTATTAAATATATTTGAGTTATGTTTGGGCTATGTATGGCATATTAATTTATTTTATGTTGGTATTATTCTATTAGAAAAAAATTCATATATTTTATATCTAATGTTTTTTTGTTCAACATAAATTGGTTATGATCTTTTTTTAGGTTCAAAATGTTTTTGGTATATTTTGTTTGGTTTTTTCCATATCATTTTAGGATGAGTTTCATTGGACATTATTAGTTCAATTTTGACTATATAAGGATTAATTAGTTGATTTTGATTGATTATATATTTTTTTTGTGGGTATTATTCTATTTGTCGTAGAATTTCTTAATTGGTTATGTTATTTTGGATTATATTCAATTTATTTTCATTAACTTATCTTCCATTTTAACAGTAAATATATGGTTTCGATTATATGTGATAGTGGATTGTAAACCCCAGTTTGTTATAAAAAATACTTGTTAGATCTCATGATTCTATGTTTTAGTGTTCCCCAAGGTGTTTTTATTCATTATATCATCCCTGTAGAAAATTAATTTTGATGTATCTGAGGGTAAAATTACTAAAATTAATAAGAACTACTTTTAAATAAAAATGGTTAATGTTTAATAATATCATAACCTTCTTAGTTTTCCAACAGTAGATCATATCATGGTATTGTGAAGTTAGAAAATCATTGAATAATGGGAATCCTTATTAATTATTATATAATATAATCTTCCAAAAAATATATAACTCATATTTATTAGATCTTGATAATTACTCAAATACCATCTATCATGCTACCTTCAAAACATTCCCTTCAGAAATGTTAAATTTATATTGGGGAAAACATGTTAATTCATATAAATAAAATAATAATATAAAATTCAATTTAAACAACATTCTTTACCATATCTCCTCCCAATAAATCTCTATTATTTAATTAGAAATATGCCTCTATGATACTGTTTTCTTAGGAATGATATCATTGTATATGGATAATGCTTCTATTACACTTCTACATTGTTTGGTATTTTTTCCTATCATTTGAATATCTTCATTTTAATCTACCATTTTTTGAGTTTTATAGTTCATGGGTTTGCACAAATAGTTTATCCCTAATCACCTATTAAAATATCCAACTGAATATGAAAAAAAATGAGAAACTATGAAAATTCACATTACAACTAAAAAAATGATTCGATATAAGGTGGCGCACTTATAAAAATAAACTATATGTAATGAGATCATTGTTCTATGATAGATCCCTAGGATATTCTATTTTGGTATCCTCTAAAGAATGTGTCTATTACAATAAATTCTTTGTTTCATTTACTTGGTAGGGAGTGGAAACTGACGTAGCTTAATAATCATATCACAGATGGGTAAGATTTAGAATCTTATTTCATGTAAACATGGTTGGATAATGATGGAAGGGTTGGGGTTACATCATAAGATATGTAAATTGTATATGATAAGTAGATCAGAAATAATATAACAATGGGTAACAGGTGGGAAAATTTCGAGGGCCCTAATGGAAGAGAAAAAAGTGTGGTAAATGGGATGTATGCGAGAGAAATTTGGTGTGAACGGGTATGAATGGTGACTTGGGTAGCTCTTATAGAACCCCCACTCATTTGGATACACTAATGACCCCTAATAGTAGAATGAGTACATGAAAAAATTAATTATTATTAGTATTCATAAAACAAATATCATATATAATAAGAACATGACATCAATTGAAATATAAAATAAAATTTTTACAATATTTATAGTCACTAAGGGATCCAAATGAGGAATCCCTAGGTCATGTAGTTTATGATCATGATCAACATTCCTTTTTCATCAAATATATTCAATATATTTCATAATATATATAATAATTAATTTTAAATTTTTGGAAAATAGTTTTTACATTTTATTTATAGAAATTATTAGTCCAAAAAGACATAAACAATATCATGACATCCTCTTGTATTCACCCAATTTATAATTATTTTAAGAACCTGGTTTAAATTTTTTTTGAAAAATTGTTTTAAACTAGGCTGAAACTAAGGATTTAATGATTTTATTTCATGTCATGTTTCAAAAAAATTAATTCAAAACCAAATTATTGAGGTCATTAAAAAAACTGTTAACACTATTTTTTAATTAAATTAAATCTATTTGAATTCAATAAAAAAGAAAAAACATACCATTTCAAATTGAACACAATTTAAATTATGTACAACAGTTCCAATAAGATATACCCATGTCATGATAAAACAAATGAACTATGAACATATATTATTTCATCAATATATTACCCACTACCACTTCGGGTTCAACATCAATTATCACACTTTGACGATATGGTTTATTGAAAGAAATATTTTTTATCAACGTTGATTCTAGATTGAATGAAAACAAAATATTCCCCACCATCATCAAAAATATGTCATCGGATTTCTTACATGGCTCTGCAATCAGGTCTCATATGATCTTTTAAATAAAACACATGTTTTTTCATTCATTCCAAAATATATGGTACATCTCTAACAATGGAGTAAGTCATGTAAATAAACTCAATTTACAATAATTAGTTAATGTACCATGTCATGTCATATATTCAATCCATTTTAATTTCATCATTGTGAGTCAAACCTTAGATTATTAATCCAATAACAATATTTTATCAAAATCTCCATATTGAGACACATTTTTATATAGAGGCCAATTGTTCGATATACTGGCATCAGAGCCAATTTTTATAGTTAACATAACATCATCATGTTATATTCCCACAATTAACACTTGATATGTTATAACAATTTTATACCCATTTATTATTAAGAATTTCATTAATGAACCAATGAATTGGGACCAAAATCCAATGCTCTTAATTCTCAAGATATATTGTCATTAGGTGAACTGAATATCTAAAATATATATGAATAACAAAATTAATTGAATATCAGAATTTTTAGTTGATTAATTTAATGGTAAAATCATAGATTTTCACCAAATAAGAACCAACGTTCTACGAAAAGTATATCTCCTTATCGAAAGAAAATAATGATGAACTCTACATATAATTTTTTTATTTTCATAGCGAAAAATCATAATATAAAATTAATTTATAAGTGAAATGATTTAGTATGAGATGAAATATATATATTAAAACTAAATATATGATATATCCATCAAACAAACTATAATTAAACCAGACTGTGTGATGTTCCATATATCATTCTTCAAGAGTCAATGTAGACAATGTATGTGGCCCATAAAAACATTTTTTTTCAAGATATGAAAATGAGTTCTCAATTTCCATATACTTCTCATCTTCATTTCACTCTAATTGGTTTTGTCTTTTTCTCTCATCATATATATACATTGAATAAAAAAATATACATTATCTATCTAGAAAACCTCTCGGAATGGAACCTTTTGGATCATTATTTTTCCATATATAATACTTCATTGTGTATATATTTCTTCTATTAAGAGGCATCCACTGAAAAGAAATGGGCCCCCCATGAAGTGTGTGGAGACCCAAATCCTAACGTACATGAACATTACATTACTTTTGTGGAATACTTAATACATAACAAAAACACACACACAAGGACAGTAATAGTTTAGTGTCTTTGGAAACTCGGAATATAATCTTCTAATCATGGTGAAAGATCTTCATCATATCCCATAAAGATATTCTTTTTTTTAAAACCTAAATCCTTTCTTTTTATCCTGGGGAAATGTAAACATAAAAGGGTGAGCTCAAATGCTCAGTAATGGTAAACAAAAGAAATATCAATCACATCATATTCATAAGAACATATCTTTTGGAAATCTTAACCTGCAAAAGAGATCATAATTTCATAACATGGGATAAATCATAGTAGTAAATTTAATCCTAATAATAATAACATAAAACATGAAACTTTTTGGCATACACACATAACCATATAGAATCATTTCTTATTAGTCAAGACTCATTTCCAAGACTATCTTAGTGGACAAAGTCCCTTTCTGAACCGAGTTCACTCCTCATTTCAGTCCTGTTTCACTGAACCGGTATAACCTACCATTCCAGCCATGTCTATCTCATGAGATATAAAATCTTTACCTAATGCATTGGAGGAACATATATGTCCCACCCATCTCATAATGATACCATTCTTATGTGTGCCACAAAATCATAAACTATACATCATAGCATAACCCATGTAATAAAAATGGGATTCTTAAACAACATGACATCATAAAACAATTCATATTAGATAAAGGAATTCATAAAAATAATTCCATCGCAACATAATAAAATAAATGTAATAATAGGGATAGAAACAGAACCCTATATTATCTTATAAGGAAAATAATTTTGATAAAACATCTGAACTCCATTCTTGAGGAAAATATACTTTCTACTTCAAAAACACTTTCCTTTATTTAAAATGTCATACAATTTTAAACTAAAATAAGTTGATTAAAAACAAACTTGAAAATTTGTACAGAAAGATTCTTGGAAAAAATGTTTTAAAAATCCATTCATGCCATATAAGTTAAAAAAACATTCTTCTCGTACTTTTGTCGGAAAAGTCAAAAAGTACCTCATACGAAAAACGACAAAAGATTCCTTTCATATCCTTTACTAAAAACTCACCGAAGGGTAAAATTGGATTTAAACAATTGTAGGTGGATGGAAATAATATTACATATTGATGAAACATGGATGTGGATGATAAAATACACCCCAGTAAATACCAAAGTATAAACTATCTCAGATAAAAATGAGTGTGATATTTCCATTACCTTATGTCTGATATGCTTTGTACTTATCCAAACCTCCTGTAAAATGATTTAAATAATGTCATTAACTTATTACAGAATCATATTCATTGTTATGATATCATATATGGTTCACTTAGGACTTTATATTACCCGTTCTTTTGTAAATTCGATGTTAAAGAAGCATTTTGGGTAAAATTGTTTCATTTATCGTAGGTGTTTGGACTTGTTGTTCTTGACATTATTATTAATTATATCATGATTTACTTACTTCAAGAATATAAAACATGATTTATATATCATTTATTCAGTATATATATATAATAGATAGATAAATGAAATGAAACACACCGTTCATGGAGACGGTAGTCCGTACGTACGCATGAACGCTGTTTTCCTTTCCTTATTGTCTTGAATGGAAGTAAGTAGATGACATACATATATATATATACATAAATCCAGTAGATTTAACATGTAATATATTTCATTATTATTAATTATATATACTTTATAATCATTCATGAATGGTTAATGTGGAGAATGAATCTCATCGCGTCGTGGAGACGGTAGTCCGTACGTACGCACGAGCGATGATATCATTTTCATGATCGTGAACTTGTGTTGAAGTGTATGTATACTATTTCAGTATCAATATCACTTTATAATAATCATATATAGTTACTCATTACACCATTATACCCATCCAATTAAGGTGGTGGTGGAAAATAGATTTCACCACGGCGTGGAGACGGTATTACGTACGTACGCACGCGCGGTGATTTCGTTTTCCGTAGGATGGATAGATGGTGAAATAGGGTTGTTTCATACTTATAATAACATATCAGTATATTAGTGATACTGATGTTATTACTTAATAATGAAACAACCTAATAAGAAGAAGTGGAAGAAGAAATAAAGTTGAAAGAATCGGTAACGAAAATTACCTCTTCTTTGAAGCGCCTCTTTGAGATCTCCTTTTAGGGAACTAAAATTGGTCTTTTAGGAAGATAATAACCTCGAGGATGTTTCTGGGGAAGTGGAGAAGATAACTTGGCAGGGTTTTTCCGAGATTGAAGGCTCAAAGTTGTGTAAGGAAGAGAGGGAGGAGGTACCCTTTTATAAGGGAGGAGAGGGGCACCTTAGGAAAATCTCAAAATATTATTTTATATTAAGGTCAAATTCGGTTTATAATGGTTACAAATGGTCTTATTTAGAAGCTAAAGTGGGGATGGTTCCAAATCCTCTCATCCAATAGGATTTAGACAGGTTTAGGTTATTATTTTAACCTTATCAATTAGATTTAACTCTAAGTTAAATAATTTAACTTTTACTTTGTCTTTTTGTTTTCTTACACTATATGGTTAATAAACATACTATAACAAGCCAAACGAACCCCAAGTTGTTTATTATTAATATATATATCCTTAAATAAGTCATTTGGCCTAACCTTAGATTTTTATGAATTAAATAAAAATTAATAATATAATATTTGTTTTAAAAACTAATTTATGTCAATTTTGACACTATTTGGTACATGATTTTTATGAAATTTATAACAGAATGAAAAGTTCAAAAAAAGTTAATTATATCAAAAATAACATGTCATATTAACCTATAAAATTAATGTAAGTCATAAAAAGTCTCAAATTACATTTATTTTGGAATTTATAACATCAATTATGTCAATATTTCATTAATAAGACAATTACTGCATCATCTTTGTGTCATAATAAATGATAATTATATAATCCCTAAAAATTATAAATAAACTCCTATGATGTAGCTAATTGTATTATCTTTCTGTAGACTATTAATTTTCTAAGTTTCATGAATTTTATCACTAAATTAAAATTATTATACTTATAAGATTTAAGATAGTGACATGTTGTCACATTCTTTGGTTTTAATAATAATTAAATTATTTTCATGGGAAAAAGTCCATAAAATGAATCTAATCCGACCCTTAGGTTATATGGGTCTACTTTTAGCCATCCAATAGGATTTTTCCATGTGTTAGGGTAATTTTATAATCTTATATTTACCCTTAATTACCCGATTTACCATTAACTATAATAGATAAAATTTACCATAATTACTATTCACAATGCCCAAAAATAAAAAGTAGCTTATTAACATAATTTGGACCCAATTATTCCAAATATGGAATCCATTTTTGCAAATTCAAAACAAAAAAGATGCAGAAATTAAATTAAAATTAATCACGTTGTCGAAAGAAAACGGGTTTTTTCTTTAAAACATTGCAAAAGATTGAATTGATTTAACCTATGAATTCAAGGTAAAATCAACGCTAATGACATACATTATATTAAATGGTAATAATATATTCTATTTATACTTTAAACCATTCAATATTATAACTTAACCACATAAGATATTATGATGAAAAAGGTTGTTTTTAATTAAAATATAGCGTGTTTTTACTATTCATTAAAATATGAAAGTTATCGGAAAAATATCAAAACTTTATCTAATGTAAATTTTTATATCCTGATTCAAAAGAAGAATTTTATTTTGTCAAATTGAACATATAAACATGTCAAAAACTAGATTTAAAGTGGGTGCGCCATCAAAAGGCGGCAAAACTGCATTTTTTTAAAAATACTTATTTTACCCAAAAATTTTATTTTGTTCTTATATCATGTTCTAGAAAATGTGTAAGATGAATAATAATGTCATAAAATTCAAAATTTAGTTAATACTATTCATAACGGCTAGTTCATGAAAATATTATAATAATATATCGTTGTTTATTAAAACCCAGTATTGCGTACAACACACGCTATCGAGGAAGGTCGTGATTGCGTGTAATGCAAGCCAAGTCAGGGTGCATGTTGTGAAAGATCCTTTTGGTGTAGCGTACAACACAATACCTTAATGAAATTAAAAAGAATTTTTCTCATAAAATCTCGAGGTGTTACATTCTACCCCCCTTAAAATGAATTTCGCCCTCGAAATTCGTCGGGGTTATAATTAGTTTACTACTAGAAAGTTTCTTTAATAGAAACCCACATCGTAAAAAGGAATACCAAAACCAATATTTAAAAACAAAAGTATGAAACGTAATGGTTACCCAAATAAACTAATCACTGGGTTTCCACATAGGTGAAAATATGGATATGGAAGAGAAATCTAACCATCATGTTCTGATAGAGAGTGGTAGAGAACATGGCTATGGAAAAGCCAGAAATCTCAAAGACATAAATTTGTGACAATCTAAGGTACCATATGATTCATCAGATATAATATCACTAGGACAACATTTTTGGTTTTCAATATCATTTCCCGAAAGTTGATGAAATTGGAATTAGAAGAAATACTTTCATGATTTTGGTATAGTCTCACCGTTGGTCATTCTTTGGACAATTTCCACTTCATATCTTAAAGAAATGAAGTTGAATTTTTCATTCGTGATGTGTTAGCAGATCATGTGATAGAATGATGGGTCATTCCATCAGTCTCAAACAAAAGGTTAGAAAAGTTATCAAAAAATACATAAGTCCATCTATAGTGAGATTAATCGTATATGGTTTCTAAAATGGACTTATACTTCTTATATCATACTTCTTAATATAATAAAACTAGTTTCTACTAAATAAGGAATTCCTGTAGGCCAGTGGTCGGCGATAAAGGCCAGTCGCACTTCGGTTGTGGGTTCGATTCCCACAGCCTTGTCCGATGCGATGGGTTGTCGCCCGTCCTACAGGTTGTGTTTTTTTGTAAAACTACATTAATATAACATCTCATCAATAATATAGAAAAAAAGATCTATCCTTAAACAATACTAACTTATGTCCAACATAATCCATTCCAATCTTTAGTCTTATCTAAAATACTTCGGCCCAAGCTCATAGAATAAAGAAAACGATTACTTGAAATGTCATCATCCAAGCATGTGAATACCATCATTTCTCCCCCATATATCTTATTGGTCACATTCCAATCATGTGAATACCTTAATCATGTATTCTCTTGAAAAAAATGAATACCGATTGAACCTTAGTGAAAACATGAGTGCTGTCAAAAGTTAACTCTTTCCACATACCAGAACCCCAAAATTCTATATACTCAAACCATGATATAACTATTTCCTTATATCAGTCATGAGCTCATGAATACTATCAAACATTTAATTTTCTCCTTATCCCTTCATTATGCGTATATCATCTACTTTCCAATAATATCTGAATAACATTTCATGGATACCAGTACCATTAATCATACATTTTCAAAACTCAAGGAAAGACAACAGTGTAACAATCCTTAGATTTCTCTTTATTCCATATTACCATGAGATTACTTATACAACATTACAATTGATAAACATGTAATCATTCCCCTACATTCTTAAACCATTGACCGAGCTTCAACAATTCTTTCATCTCACATATCATTTGTAGTCTCTTCATCATCATCAACATAAATACTACCCATACGACCATACTAATTCTCTTCATGAGACATTCCCTTAGGGAATTGGTTTGTATAATGCCCGTACATTCCACATTTAAAACATTTAACCATTGTTGATGTTGTAGCAATACCATTATCCTCATCCCTGGTGTTAATTAAACCTTTTCCTTTTCACTTACTGTCTTTGTGTCCTTCATTTCCACACCCAAAGCATCTTCCAGTTCCTTTGAAACATTATCCTTGATGCCTCTTCCCACATGATTTACATAGGGGAAATTGAACTTTCTTTCCTCTATGATCATCATTAAACTCCATCTTTCTCTTATTAGCCGAGTCAGGAAACTTACCAAATTTTACTTTATTGATCATATTATGAGATTGCTGATTCGGAATAATAATGATGTTTGGACTTCCAAATCCCATTTCATTTGGTTTCTCATGAAGAATATCATTCCATTGTCTATCATATCCTCCATTATCATGAATCATCTTGTTTCCAGCCATTTTCTAAAACCCAAAAAGAATAGTGTGAGAGGCAAAAATCATAATAAAGGGGGAGTAACTTCAATATCTAGAATCTTTGGTTTAATCTAATATCGTTACCATAGTTCTAGGACTATATCCTATATGTATACTTATCCATAGGGACATCCCTAAACATACCTTAAAAATATATCTAGGGATCTCACTAAAGTTCTCGCATCCTAGTTTCCAAAGGTTGACTAAACCATTCCCCTGATACCAACTGTAGAGACCTGAAGCCTGACGTACATGAACATTACATTACTTTTCGGAATACTTAATACATAACAAAAACACACACACAAGGACCGTAATAGTTTAGTGTCATTGGAAGCTCAGAATATAATCTTCTAATCGTGGTGAAAGATCTTCAACATCTCCCATAAAGATCTTCTTTTTTTAAACCTAAATCCTTTCTTTATATCCTGGGGAAAAGAAAACATAAAAGGGTGAGATCAAATGCTCAGTAAGGGTAAACAAAAGAAATATCAATCACATCATATTCATAAGAACATATCTTTTGGAAATCTTAACCTGCAAAAGAGATCATAATTTCATAACATGGGATAAATCATAGTAGTGAAATGTAATCCTAATAATCATAACTTAAAACATGAAACTTTGGGGCATATACACAAAATCATAGAGAATCATTTCTTATTAGTCAAGACTCATTTCCAAGACTATCTTAGTGGACAAAGTCCCTTTTTGAACCGAGTTCACTCCTCGTTTCAGTCCTGTTTCACTGAACTCGTATAACCTACTGTTCCATCCATGTCTATCTCATGAGATATAAAATCTTTACCCAATGCATTGGAGGGAGATATAGGTCCGACCCATCTCATAATGATACCATTCTTATGTGTGCCACAAAATCATAAACCATACATCATAGCATAACCCATGCAATAAAAATTGGATTCTTAAACAACATGACATCATAAAACAATTCATATAAGATAAAGGATTTCATAAAAATAATTCCATAATAACATAATAAAATCAATGTAATAATACGGATATAAACAGAACCCTATATTATCTAAGATGGAAAATAATTTTGATAAAACATATGAACTCCATTCTTGGGGAAAATATCCTTTCTACTTCAAAAACACTTTCCTTTATTTATCATGTCATACAATTTTAAACTAAAAGAAGATGATTAAAAATAAACTTGAAAATTTGTAAAGGAAGATTTTTGGAAAAAATGTTTTAAAAATCCATTCATTCCGTATAAGTAAAAAAACATTCTTCTCGTACTTTTGTCGGAAAAGTCAAAAAGTACCTCGTACGAAAAACAACAAAAGATTCCTTTCATATCCTTTACTAAAAACTCAACGAAGGGTAAAATTGGATTTAATCAATTGTAGGTGGATGGAAATAATATTACATATTGATGAAACATGGATGTGGATGTTAAAATACACCCCAGTAAATACCAAAGTATAAACAATCTCAGATAAAAATGAGTGTGATATTTCCCTTACCTTATGTCCGATATGCATTGTACGTATCCTAACCTCCTGTATAATGATTTAAATAATGTCAGTGACTTATTACAGAGTCATATTCATTGTTATTATATCATATATGGTTCACTTATGACATTATATTACCCGTTCTTTTGTAAATTCCATGTTAAAGAAGCGTTTTGGGTAAAATCGTTTCATTTATCGTAGGTGTTTGGACTTGTTGTTCTTGAAATTATTATTACTTATATCATTATTTACTTAATTCCAGAATATAAAACATGATTTATATATCATATATATTCAGTATATATATATATATATATAATAGATAGATAAATGAAATGAAACACAACGTTCATGGAGACAGTAATCCGTACGTACGCATAAACGTTGTTTTCCTTTCCTTATTGTCTTGAATGGAAGTAAGTAGATGACATACATACATATATATATATACATAAATCCAGTAGATTTAACATGTCATATATTTCATTATTATTCATTATATATACTTTATAATCATTCATGAATGGTTAATGTGGAGAATGAATCTCATCGCGTCGTGGAGACGGTAGTCCGTACGTACGCACGAGCGATACTATCGTTCTCATGATCGTGAACTTGTGTTGAAGTGTATGTATACTATTTCAGTATCAATATCACTTTATAATAATCATATATAGTTACTCATTACACCATTATACTTATCCAATTAAGGTGGTGGCGGAAAATAGATTTCACCATGGCGTGGAGAAGGTATTCCGTACGTACGCACGCGCGGTGATTTCGTTTTCCGTAGGATGGATAGATGGTGAAATAGGGGTGTTTCATACTTATAATAACATATCAGTATATGATTGATACTGATTTTATTACTTAATAATGAAACAACCTAATAAGAAGAAGTGGAAGAAGAAATAAAGTTGAAAGAATCGGTAACGGAAATTACCTCTTCTTTGAAGCGCCTCTTTGAGATCTCCTTTTAGGGCACTAAAATTGGTATTTTAGGAAGATCAGAACCTCTAGGATGTTTCTAAGGAAGTGGAGAATAGAACTTGGCAGGGGTTGGCTGAACTTGAAGGCTCAAAGTTGTGTGAGGAAGAGAGGGAGGAGGTGCCCTTTTATAAGGGAGGAGAGGGGCACCTTAGGAAAATCTCAAAATATTATTTTATATTAAGGTAAAATTCGGTTTATAATGGTTCCAACGGGTCTTATTTCGAAGAAAAAGTGGGGATGGGTCGAAATCCTCTCATCAAATAGGATTTAGACAAGTTTTGGTTATTATTTTAACCTTATCAATAAGATTTAACTCTAAGTTAAACAATTTAACTTTTACCGTGTCTTTTTGTTTTCTTACACTATATGCTTAATAAACTTACTATAACAAGGAAAACGAACCCCAAGTTGTTTATTATTAATATATCTATCATTATCTAAGTCATTTGGCAGAGCCTTATTTTTTTATGAATTAAATAACAATTAATAATATAATATTTGTTTTTAAAACTAATTTATGTCAATTTTGACACTATTTGGTACATGATTTTTATGAAATTCATAAAAGAATGATAAGTTCAAAACAAGTTACTTATATCAATAATAACATGTCATATTAACCTAGAAAATTTATTTTAGTCATAAAAAGTCTCAAATTACATTTATTTGGGCATTTATAACATCAATTATGTCAATATTTTATTAATAAGACAATTACTGGATCATTTTTGTGTCATAATAAATGATAATTATTTAATCCATAAAAATTCTAAATAAATTTCTATGATGGA
This sequence comes from Viscum album, assembly GCA_963277665.1. Taxonomy (NCBI): domain Eukaryota; kingdom Viridiplantae; phylum Streptophyta; class Magnoliopsida; order Santalales; family Viscaceae; genus Viscum; species Viscum album. The sequence goes on along the minus strand of OY728137.1, from coordinate 1,067,990,248 downwards.
GATAATTGTATTAGATTTCTGTAGACTATTAATTTTCTATGTTTAATGAAGTTTATCACTAAATTAAAATTATTATACTTATAATATTTAAGAAAGTGACATGTTGTCACATTCTCTGGTTTTAATAATAATTAAATTATTTTCATAGAAAAAAGTCCATAAAATTAATCTAATCCAACCCTTAGGTTATATGGGTCTACTTTTATCCATCCAATAGGATTTTTCCAAGTGTTAGGGTAATTTTATAATCTTATATTTACCCTTAATTACTTGATTTACCTTTAACTATGGTGGATAAAATTTACCGTAGTTACTATTCACAATGCCCAAAAATAAAAAGTAGCTTATTAACATAATTTGGACCCACTGATTCAAAATATGGAATCCATTTTTCCAAATTCAATACACAAAAGATGCAGAAATTAAATTAAAATTAATCCCGTTGTCGAAAGAAAACAGGTTTTTTCTTTAAAACATTGCAAAAGATTGAATTGATTTAACCTACGAATTTAAGGTAAAATCAACGCTAATGACATACATTATATTAAATGGTAAAAATATATTCTATTTATACTTTAAAACCATTCAATATTATAACTTAACCACATAAGATATTACGATGAAAAAAATTGTTTTTAATTAAAATATAGCGTGTTTTTACTATTCATTAAAATATGAAAGTTATCAGAAAAATATCAAAACATTATCTAATGTAAATTTTTATATCCTGATTCAAAATAACAATTTTATTTTGTCAAATTTAACATATAAACATGTCAAAAACTAGATTTAAAGTGGGTACGCCATCAAAAGGCGGCAAAACTGCATTATTTGAAAAATACTTATTTTACACGAAAAATTTATTTTGTTCTTATACCATGTTCTAGAAAATGTGTAAGATGAATAATAATGTTATAAAATTAAAAATTTTGTTAATACTATTAATAACGGCTAGTTCATGACAATATTATTATAATATATCGTTGTTTATTAAAACCCGGTATTGCGTACAACACACGCTATCAAGGAAGGTCGCGATTGCGTGTAATGCAAGCCAAGTCAGGGTGCGTGTTGTGAAAGCTCCTTTTGGTGTAGCGTACAACACAAGACATTAATTAAATTAAAAAGAATATTTTTCATAAAATCTCGGGGTGTTACAAAGTGATTCAATTAAATGATGGATCGTTAAATAGATTATCAATGTGAAAACTGATGGAGGAAAACTTTTCTCTAAGTCATGAAAAATAAATAATTGAAATTGTTTCATTTTTATCAAGAATGAATTATATAACCTTTTATCTCAAAGGACTATAAGAATGGAATAATTGAATCACCATCACCCACACATTATTTGATTTTAATCGACACATTTTTATTTGAATCAATTCTTGATAAGGTGTGTAATAATAAACAAAATCAGTATTTCATTTCAACTCTATTATATTTACTCATTTAGATATATTTCACGAATAAATATCCGGATCGTTTATATAATCTAGAAAAACCTGGAATTTATTTTTCTCTTAAGGTTTCAAATCAGAACAAAATCGATACAAATTCATCTCATTTTCACTGATACACACAGGATGATGTTTTGGACAAATACCTCAATCCAAAAAGTCATGATTATATCATAAGTCATATTTCGTATTCCCCTTGATATTTAGAATAATATAATTTATAATTTCACATATTATTTTCTCAATGTGTATTATGTCTAAGCAATGACATTACAAATTGGTTGACCAATAGTCCAACTCATAAAATATGCCTTTCATTTACCAATTATAAGAGAATTCAAGGAAAAAAATCCTCCTTTTAGATCTCATCATTTCTTTACCTAATGAAAAACTAGAATATTTAAATTAATTATGCACGTGTGGTCCTGACATAGATTGACATGTCTTTTTAATTTTAATTGTATTTTCAAACCACTAATGATTCATCCTGTATGGGTGATCCAATTGAAAGGATGATTTATATCCCCATGAAACTGAAAACATGAAAATATTTATTTCTGTTAGATCATATATTCAGTATAAAAATAGGAAATTACATTTTTACCTTTATTATCCAACCAAACATCATTCAATAAGAAGGGAAATCATTTATAATCCATTGAAGGGTAGCATGAATCAGAATATTATTTTGGGAAATGTATCAAATTTTTGAACACCCACATCCCAATTTTGCTTAAAAGTTTTTATTCATGGTTTAAAGTATACATAAACATCATTTATAGGATCAAAAAATATAGATTGTAGTGTATTCAATAAAGTAAAAGGTTTTTTCAAACACATCCACGGAGAAATATTAGAAATTTGAAAAATAGCATTCCACATATTGTGAGATGTTAGAATCTGAAAATATGATTAGTACCATCATCGAATATACCCACCCTAACATTATGATACTTGTATACAAAATTAAAATTTCATGCATAAAATTTCATCCATAAAAATCGATCTACATGATTAACCAGCTCATCATTGTCTTTAATTATCTCATCAACATTCCATTAAATATTCATTGAGATTCTAGCAGAAATGAATATATATTGAAGTCTATTTATAAATTGAATGTTCCACATTAATTTATTTGTCTCATGATATGGTTTTCCATCTACAGTTTTCATACATCAAGATATACAACATTATTAATAGTTATTAAGTTTGTTCTTTACTCCTATAATAAGATACAATCCATCCAGTAAGCATTAATTTTCTTAGAAGAAAAACCAATATTTTTATTTAAAATCATTTTTATATAATGATTTAACATAATATTTTTAAGAGATATACTCAATTACCACACAAATGTAATTATATAACCAATAGAGTAATTAAAAATTAAATTCATCATTTTTCCAAGATATATCCATCTTAACAATTCATTTTTTTACATTTCAATACAATCCTGATGTATATGAGTCCTTGAAGCATCAATTATTTCTTTCACTCCCTCAGCATCGACAATTTTATTAGTTTACACATGTGTGTTGATATTATTTTTTTCTTACACATAAATACAATCTTTCTTAGAATGATATGTAAGTGGAAACTTATAAAATAAAAAGTTTTTCATACCCCTCCTTTCAATTCATTCATGGAAAATATAATATTGTGACATATCTCTTTTACCACACCAAATATAATATTTTATTTGAAATATAATGTTATTAATATGGTATCTAACTTCATCCCAAATTAATGAGTGTATTTAAATAGAATTATAATACTTAGAATTTATAATACCTCTATCTGAAGAACTGTTAAATGAAAAATCAAAAAAAAGTCAAAATTGTTTTCAATCTAGGTTGAGATCTGATTGGCATGATACCTCTATCATCGATCCATTATATAATATTAAAAAAATTCACATTAAAATCAATAATGTAAATACATTGAAGGGGAATAACTATTACATAATCCAATTAAATACATGTGTCATTATGATTTATTTTTCAAACCACTTTCTTATCTATATATTAAAAACCCAAAAAATAAGGTATTAAAATATAATGAAAATTTTAAAATAATTTATATAAATATAAATAATCATCCAATCCAAATATCATAGAAACTAATATTTATACTGTAACAAAATTATATAAAAATTTTGATAAAAGAGATGGAATCGAAAAGTTTAATGATATATGAAATACAAAAAAAAATTCAATAAAAATTTTATGAATATTTCTGAAGACACGTTAGTTATCTGCACATAAAACATATATGTCAATCTGTTTACTAATATTAATTCATAGAAAGATATATAATGTAATTAAATACATTTATGAAGGAGGAAATAATTCTTTTGATGAAATTTATAATTATAATTAAGAAAAATCAATTGATAAGGATCAAATTTATATTCATATAGAAACAACATTTTCTTAAATAGAAATATGAATATAAAATAAAAACCTACATTATAGTTGATGAACATTATTATAAATATTGGAAATATCATTTAAATTCAATTCATATTCATACATATCAAATATAAAACCCACAGAAATTAGTAATCGATAATACGTTTATGATGAACACATTTAACAAAAAATAATAGTAATAAACATTATATAAGAATAATTAGATAAAATAAGGACATGTTAATAGAATATCTCTTAACTATGATTAGAAATAAGGATAATGGGTAAATATTAAAAGATATGAGGTAATAAAAAATTTGATATATTTTAGAGTTTCAATTCCATTTTCAATATTTCTATATGGGAAAAATGTCAACAATGATCACATTATATGGATTTAACAATCATTGGGGTGTACCTTTCTGGGGTAACAAGTATATATGGTTAAATTTCTATGGGATAACCACATCCCCAATTTCATATAGATATTCAAAAATGTATCTATCCAAAAACCCCACCAATGTATCAATGTCTTCTTTCGAAAGGTATTATATATAATCATATGACATATAATAACCACATAATAAATTATCCCCATAATAAATTAATGGTTTACCATAATTATATGAATAATTTCATTACCACCTATCCTAGTGAAAAATATTTATACTATAATTAATTAGCTAATATGTTGATATCTATTACAAAAACCCATTATATTTTATTTCTATAAAATTAGTGAATAAATATATATATATATATATATATAACAAATATACCCTCTACATTAATCTTTCTTAAAAATTACTATAAAACAATATTTTAATGAAACCTACTTTCAAATAATTAAGAAGTATCATGACCTAAATGGATCTCTGTTAGGTTATGATATATATATATATAAATGACAACCATGCTCAAAACAAGAGATGAAGGATTTCAAACTCTCTAATTTACTGTCAACGAAGAGCATAATAAAAAACCCATGACTATGGAGAGATCACTAGAGTTGAAGGGAGGAGTGGTTGAAAATCAGGTTAAGAGTTATTGGGTATCATGGGTGGTAACCTAATGATGGGAGATTTAGGATGTTATGTAAAGGCCCTATACAAATGGTTATTAAAATACCCACTTTTATAGGCTTCTATAAACCAATAATTTGTTAAAACCATTGGTATAAGCTCATATATACCAACATTTATAAGAATACATTTATATAAGATGATAGAATGAACTCTATGTAAAAATCCCAATAAAACTATTCCTATAAAGGCATAGGTATTGCCTCAAACTCTAGTAGTGTCCCTAGAATCTACCAAACCAGACTACATAAAAAGTATACCTTCCACATAGAATAAATGAGAACCACTATTCAAGAATGGAAATACACATAAGAAATGATATGATTCATTATTAGGATCACCCCTAGAGATAGGTTATTTCATTCCTCAAATAAATCATTCGTGGTGGCATAATCAGAGTATCACGATGCAAGAGAACAAATAAAGAAAACATTAAAATTCAAATCAGATAGATTCAAATTAAAACAACTGATTTTACAAAAAATACAAATATCTCATTTCCAAAACAAAAATCATAAAATATTTCTATTAATATAATTCCCACCAATTTCAATTCAAAAATTTAAAGATTATTTCATAAAAAATGTAAACTATAAAAATTTATTCCTTTATTTAATTAAAAATTCAAAAAAATAGATTTTTCAAAATCATAATGTGTTAATGTTTCTCATAAAAATAGACTTAAAACTTTAAAAAACCATTATTAATATTTTTTTCTAAAACACCAATGAATCATCATTGTCTTAAAATATTTTAGAAATTCTTTTTTTCGACTATAAGATTTATATTTTTATTGTATATTTTAATTACGACTCATAACACCAAAAAATTATAATATAAAATAACATTAAAAATAATTAAATCCCTAATCATTAATTTATAGAAAAACTACTACAATTTAAAATCAAATAACTATTTTTCTTCTAATAATCATTTAAACATATCTTCCATGTTTTCAATACCATCCATTATCAATTATTATGAATCCACATTATATATTACAAAAAAAATGTCCTTATCATTTTAAAACAAATTTTTAATGATCTTGACATTATTTTTCTTTTTAAATTATTATTATAAAATCTCGCTAATTACTTTCAAAACATTTAACCCAAACACATAAAACTAATGTTCAAAAATTTATAACTAATGTTTCACCCAAACAACACAAACATGACCTTATAAAAATGGATTACAGCAAATAAGTTTAATATATAATTAAAATGGGGCTTATGACTATGTGAAAATTAGCTTCATAGAAGTGTGGACCGTATACCAAACACAACAACTATCAGGAATCATTTTTGAACCTAGTACTTCGGATCCAAATTCATTTCTAGGATATGTGACCTCACCAAGTAACACCCGTTAACTCTCTTAATCTTTAACTAAAATTCAAATAAGAAAAAATATCACACATTACAATTAGTTGATAGTATCAAAAAACTCAAAAATCAAAGACCTACATCCAATGGAAATATTAGACTCTAAACATTAAAGTTTAATCCATACTTATTCATCACATACCCCTCAAGCATCGATCGACCAATATATAATCTACTATAATTACCCAAATAACAAAGGGTTCCTTCAATTTTAGTCCCTCTTATGAACCTAGGATCATATACCATTTTTTCAGGACCCAAAAATAGTCTACCCCTAATCCAGGAAATCAAGATATCTCATGATAAGTTTGGAGTGTGTTCCCAATCACCTTGGTTTGTAAAATAGTGCCAAGGAATCAAATTATATCTACTATGAATGGTTTCTCCCAAACAAAAAAAATAAATAATCAATAGAACAACACCTTAAATTTTTTCATGTACCAACTATAAGTTGAAAATCCACAATAAAAATAATATAAAAGAAATAAGTAATATTATATGAACAAAATTAAATCAGAAACAAAATCTCACACACGACATAAACTCCCTCCCATGAAAGATCCTTAATTTCAACATAAGTAAGTCCTAATATATTATAAACCACTGATTGAGAAAATTTAATGAAAAATGGATGATCAGGATGATGTGATAAGGTAAAATAAATAAATAAAATATCTAACATACATCAATGGTACTTCATGAGTCCACATCCATACTCAAACAAAACATGCTACATGTGATATAATGAGGTAAACCAGAATCTAAAATGTTATAAAGAGTAACCATGACATCTCAGTATGAGTTCTAAGGAAATAAAACCCCCATTTTTTAATATATATATAATAATATTATATACAAGTTTGAAATACATTATTAAAATTATATTTCACTTGAATAAGAACATTATAACACAACAACATCTCCCTAATATTTTTATAATCCTTTAATATTATTTTATTTAAATTAAAAAATATATATTTGAATGAGTTTTCTGGGTCGAATCCTCTATTATTGAAACACATTTTTAAAAAACAATTTAAAAATAGTTTTGAAATGCGATTTCAAGTTCAAATGAGAACACAAAGATCTAAAATTAGTGTAATAGAGGATATATGAGGAAAATTAAATTAGGTGTAGATTAATACATTTAAAAAATAATTCAAAAAACATGGTAAAACAATATTGGGTTAACAAGGTTAGAGGAACCTATAACTTTTACTTCACTAATTAGGGAGTCCCTTAGATTTTGGAATGGAACTATAATTATGTCACTAGATAGTGGGGGTGTCATATTTACATCACATTCATATATATTAGTAGTGTAACCTCGCTATTATATTATATTTCTTACATAATTACTCAATCATCGAACAATATTGGAATAATTATAAAGAACTATAAAGCAATAAGATACAAAATCACTATTTGATTCTACAAACACCACAAGCATATAAAAGAAATAAATAAATTATTGTAGGTCTAAAAGCACAACCAAGTACTTTATGAATAAAATTACACGAAAACCCCATGGTACATCCATAAAATTTCAAATAATGGTGTCGAATATTTTTGAAATGGTTTATATTGATTGTCGAAATATGTTTTTACAATTAAAAATTATAAAACTAGCATAAACACCATATTAAAGAGTTTACAAAATGTCTTAAACATTTTTATATATATAAATTTACTTTTAAATGTTACAAAGTAGAACTTTAGAAATTTTGGAACAAAATTTTCAATTTGTTTTAATATCAAAACTCCACTCAAAATATTAATAGTCATTTACAATGTACATTCTTCAGTTTTAACAAATAATCGGTATATGCAACTGAGTAAAACCAATTTGAACTATATTTATAAATCAATAAATACATTAAATTGAAATTTAAATCATGTAAATCATTATTTTCGTTTCAAATAATAATTACACATTCTTAATAAAATCATATAATAAGAAAAAAATAAATCTAAACACACAATAAATAATGAATCTAAATCTTAAAGGGATAATGTAATGGGAACCCAACTCCAAATTATTATGGATGTTGTACATCCTTTGAATATGAGTAAATAAGTCCAAAGGGTTACTTTAAACACCATAACTATGATATTTTCCCCAAATTATAATTGAAATCCAATCTAGGGTTTTTGATAAGGTGACTTGTAGTGAAGCTGGAAAGAAAAAAGAGTGGAATAAGGAGAGAATAAGAGGAAATACTGCCAAAAGAAAAAAAGTTCAAAGTGTAGGGGAAAAAGTCCAAATATTCATAGTGAATGATTGAGAGAAAGGGATTTCATGAATAAGGATAATCATAGGTATTTAAGGGGTAATCTTTGATTCTGGGAGTGTGAATGAAATGGGAGGGAGAGATGACACACAAATGGGGTCTTAAAATCTTTAATGGGATTTCATGAATTTTGAAATATTTCAAACCCTCGGTTTCTCACATGGTTTGGATAAACAATTTGGATAACCAAGATACTAATATTTTTTCACTATATGACCTGGATAATGGCATTCGAGTAAGCCCTATGGTTAGAATAACTATTCCCCATAGAGTCATTGCCTCTGAAAAAAATTTAGGCATGTTCCATGGATGTTTCTTGATTATTACTAACCATTCACCAAACCTTAATAATGAATTTCACAACAAATAATTAAACAATTCATGGAAATTTATTTTATATGGATGTATAAAAAATATTGTATTGAAAGTGAAAAATTTAATAATATATAATATGAAACATGAGATCAGGTGTGACAACATATTACATAGAAATATTGTACTAGAAAAATCATAGAAAAAAATATTTTGAACATAGATAACCATATCAAGTACACCAAAAATATTGATAACATATTATAATATATATATTTGATGATAAATAATGTGAACATAACTAAAGAAAATGGGTCCACACACAATATGATGAAAAAAGGACACTACCTTGATTCTGCACTCAATATCATTATTTCATGATACATAAAACCCTAAAAAATAAATTATATTTAAATATAAGAACCCTCCTATCACATAATTATAATTTATAAACATGTTATCCATATAAAAATAATAAAATAACATTCCATAAAGAACTCATGTATATAAAATGACTTTCATAACATTTCCATTTTTATCATTCTAGAATGAAATCAATAGTTATATTGACAGATACAAAAAACTCAAACCACCAAAAAAATCTTTGGAATTTTAATCTATTGGGCGATTAATGGCACCATTATAGATATATCTCATATACATACATTTTAATATTAATTTGAAATATAAACAATGATCTTAGTATATGTTTCATATAAGTTTTATAGAAGATAGAATCATATGTGTCATTAAAAGAGATAATTCTTCAGGGTAATATAAAATCATTATTATAATATACCTTCAAATTAATTCAAGTTATTAAAAATTAATATCTAAAAATAACTAATTAAAAAATGTGGAGTGCTTGAAAAATATTCGATCATTAATAAAACAATTTAATATTTAATAATAACATTATCATACCCCGCATCATTTAAAAGGGTAGCAATGATTAATTTTGAAAATAAATAATGAAATTTTTAAGATAAAAATATATATAAATTTGTATTTCAAATTATTAATGTATAAAAATAAATGGCATAAAAAATATTAACATGCAAGATAAATATCTAATTAGAGAGGATAAGAATTATTCTGAAAACATTATTATTTTATTTGAATGTAATTCATGAAGAAAAGTTAATGTTACTAAACAAGAATTTTCTCTATAGGGATATATAAAGTGAAATGTAATAAAATCATTGTTTCTATTAAAATAAAACATAAAAAGGAAGTTCAATAATAATAATAATTTCTGAAATAAATGATATTTGAGTTTTTTATATCTATTATATTTAATATCAACTACCATGAAAGGTATTTAACCCCATAGATAATAATTATAACCATCATAATGACTTGTTTTAAAACCTTATTCATATATATTTCCATGTAAATTCTTCAAATATAATAATTCTTTATACACTCATTAGTTTTTTAACATTTATATCTGTCGTCAGATGTTAGTTATCCTCATTTATTAACATGTTTCATAATGGATATATTAAAACACATTAATTTACACTATTTTACTCATTAAAATATTAAAAAAAATATTTGAATTATTATTCTTCAATTATTTATATTTTCCCATGTTCATTTAATAGAAACAATGGTTATGGTTCGTAAGAACGAAATCAATGATGATATTTTTTATGTAATTTACAAATATCAAAGTATTATATTATAAGGATCATTTAATTTATTTAATACTCTTATTAAAAATTTACAACATATATTACTCCCTTATTTCATATATTTTCAAAATATATATATTATAACCTACCATGTATGGTGGTCATGAATAATGAAATATATCATTACTGGAGGTTGTAGTTCGAACGTAACATAAGGGACATTTTAATTTTTCTTGTGGTTTGGAGGAAGGTGTAAAATTTTTATTAAATAAGCATAATATCATTTAATTATATCTATAACAATAATTTACTATGTCATCATGGGTAGAATTGATTTGGAATATATTGAAAAATAAATTGAGGAATTGAATTGAAAATTAAGTGACTAATAGTTCTTACCATTCCCTAGTAAAAAACTCCATGATAAATATTAGATTATAATATTTCTAATAAAATAACTTAAATAAAATGGGAGATATATATATATTGTGTTTTGGTAGGAATTTTTCAATTAACAAGGTTTTAGTAATCGTGATAAATGGGATTGAAAAATTCCCCTTTTATAAGTTAGAGGGATTACACATTTGTTAATAATTTTAAATTTATGTTAAAGAAATGTAACATTAAAATACAACTCACAGTAAAAGTGGATAAAAATTTATATTTGGTGAGTATTGGTTGATCCACCTATTATATTCTAAAATAATGGAAATTTTATGAAATATTTTAGACTATTTTTCTAAATTTAATTTTTATGATACTTTATTTATAACACTGCAACTCGTTTTTTAAAATCAGTTACATAATTTTATGCCTAAAAATATAATAAAATTATTTGAATTTTCTTTTATTCTAATTACAAATATGAAATCATTTTGATAATATTCAAATATTTGAAATTTATAAATATTAATTCTAAATTAATAGATGATATCTCATAAAAAAGTTTAAAAAAAATAACTTCGGTTGCAACTAGACAAACGTTGGTTTTTAATTATAAATAATACTTTTCTAAATATATAATTTTCCTTATTAAATTAATAATTGGATAAGGAAATTTTTTTAGAAATTTCTAATTCATTTTTATATCTTAATTACTTTCATAAATGTCTTTGTATTTATAAAAACGTTATTTTTTCTATTCACATAAAATTAATATTTTTGGAAAAAATATATTATATAGTCCTAATATTGTTTTGATATATTGAATCCAAAAATTAGTATTAATTTTTCAAACTAAAATTATGATAAATAAGAATTCATATTTTAATTGAAAATATAAAATATAATGAAAAAATATATTTTATTGGAAATGAATTTTTAAATATTATTTGTATTTAATCATATATTTTATCAATAACAAAATATATTAATGTTATTATATAAATATAAATATTTTGTCATCACTTCACAATAATATATTTATTTTTTAAAAATAAAATTGCATAGTGGATCAAATTCAATTTTTAAAATTACATTTTCATGAAAAAAGCTCTTATTAGTATTTTAGCTACACTAATTAAATTTTATAAATTATATTATATTAAATATTAAACATAATTTTCATATAGAATATATTTAATAATTAATATTCATATATTAATTCCCATAACATCAATGACTACATTTTAGTAGACACATTTAATACTAATTATTTTTTCTTAATGAAAACCAGTGTGGTTCATTTTGGTTTTGTGTTATGTCTAAAACAAGTTATTCAGTGGAATATTTTAAGGGAAAATCAATAGGAAAATTCTTGAAAGTTATAAAATACTCATATAAATCAATGTATATAATGATTCTATTCATAAAGATATATGAAGAGTTGTATATCGATTATTCATAGTCAGTATTTACTTGGGGAATCAATAATTAAAGAGGTTCCCTGTATGAGATTTATAAATTTTATATCTTTTGGTTGTAAAAATTTTATTATACAATGGAATTGTATGATTATGTATTATTTAGGACATACATGATGGAGACATTCACTATTTCCAAATAAGTATGTTATTTTTTGGGTTTTTATACAAGTTTAGGATATATAAAGGTTTAATTATATAATGTTTAAATTAAAAAAGGTGTATCACATGCCATGATGGTGTATCATAGTATATGATATTTGATATATATAAATATTACTATTTATATATTATATTCATTAATATATCTATATCATCATTAATTAATGTATATGTATCATATTTTATGATTATAGAAGATGGTTAAACGTCAATGGTTAATATTGGAATATATTTCATTTAGGGTTTCATTATTTTCTACATTTCATATGATGAAATGAATGGGAAAAGAATATACATAAATTTTAGGTTCATGAGGAATTAAATAATTATAAATTTAACATCATGCGTTACTCGGATGTTTCATGAAATTCAATTGAATGCATGGATGTATTGGGGAGTGTTTTTTAGGCATATATATTGAAGATGAAGATCATTATAATTATTTCTAATATTATTATATAAATATATCATGAATGTTGTCTTATGAAATCATCCTCGTACAAAAAAACACTATAATATCATTATTGAATAGAATCACACCAAATCATTAAGTGATTTAGGTTATCCCATCAATATATCATTGAGGAATGAACTTCATAGATAATTATCAATTATATTTATCAAACTCATGTATAAAGATAATATTTATACCAAATTCAGTTTAAGGTACAAAAATTCTTTATTTTATTTGTAAATTTTTTTTCCATAGAATGGATGGTCTTGTTTTTGGGTATATTTTTTTCTTCTATTCTATTTTTAAGTTTCGTATACTCCTAGGAAACCTATCAATATATTTTCTGTACAAATTTATATAGATTAATGCATCTAATTGATGTAATGGGAAACAAGTTTATAGATAGAGAGGCATTGTTACTATTTTAGAGATTTATTTATTCTTATGATTTTATATTTTAATTATAAACTTCAAATTTATAATCTTTTTTAACACTACAAAGGTCCAAATAGTCACACAAAATTTCATGTGATTGATGATTTATTTATGGATTTTTTTTAAGACTAATGGAGTTACATTATAGCATTACATAACCCGCCCTATCAACACACTTCTTAGGAGATGAACATATGAGAGTTACAACATAATACTACTTCCAATAGGCTAGTAGATATTGAAATGAAATTATTAGGGATAACACTCGTAATGGGAGGCCTTATACTAATCTACCAATATTTAACACAAACCACCATAAAAGACATAATAATAAAAGATAGTAATTTATAAAATTGATATGTAAATAAATTCATATATCAATATTTATATATCTATATGTGAGAAAAAATACATAATATATAATATATATGGTAAAATATACACAAATTCACAAAGCGATAACCCAATATAAAATCTACTATGTTTATGAATCATAACCATGCTCCAAAATCAACCAACATTAGCAAACACACCCACCATGTATTGCTAAACTCTGACAATACTTTTCCATCTAATATCCCTTCCAAAACGTATTCATATACATAATACATAATATATGAAAGAAAAACTCATTTACAAGGGTGATTATATAAAAACATATTGGAATTCCATAAAAATGAAAAAAATATCGAAGGACTTGTGTCATCATTATCATATAATATTATAGAATAAAAATGATTAATCTAGATGTACTCAAGGTAATGATGTCGAGATAATGGGCATGTCTCATTATTAACCCTAATGAATTGATGAATTATTCATGTATCTCTAAAAAACTAAATATCTCAATTCACTAAACTATATAACCTATTTTGGAATTTTTTTGGGACCTATTACTTATAGATTTATATGTTCTGATCAAGGGACTATTAACTCCAATGGAGAACCTGAAAGAACCTGAGATCTAAGACACAACAGTAATAAAAAACGATTATAAGACCCTTAAATCTTGTGTGTTTGGGTGAGTAAAAACATAATATATATGAAGTATGTTTGGGTACTTTTTCCCTAAAATAAAAAATCAATTAAGGTATTATCAACCAAAAAATAACATGTATAATAACAAATTAATTCCATCATCATTATCCTGAAGCTGAAGATAGAAAACTACTTATACCACATCTTATCCCAACTTTTCAATCAAGGTAAATAGAACCATCATTTTCTATTCAGAAAAAAATATTGGATGGACGATTAACCTTTATAAATATGGGTATTATGAAAGTGATATGAATTTTTTCATGGTTCAGAAGGAGTAAAGTATGTGTTCACTAGGGAACATGGTGTGTAGCCCCTAAATATTATCCTGAATGTACATTGGAAGGATTCAAGTCTCGGAAGGCCCACATATTGGGCATGTAAATAATTTACATATTGTTTTATCATAGTTGTGGTACCTATGGTGTTCCTATATTAAGTGTATTGTGTTCCAATATTATGTATTGTGTTCTCTATGAATACATACCGTGTAAGTCCAATCAGCACTTGGGAATGAGCTCCATGCACATGCCATGATGGTTGGATAAGGATAAAATAATTGTGGGTTAATTCACATGGATTGTAATATTTAACTCAAACAAAAACCCTAGTTGTTGCTCCCTTTAAAACCCTGATAGGTGTTCATCCAAACTACATTCCATGTAGTTGATTTTCAAAACTAGTTTAAACCAATCACACTAAAATATTTCCGTCTTTTCTAGTTCCACCTTCAATCACACATCTTCCCTCACCTAAGGACCTGATCATCAGTGTATTGTCTTAAAAAATCATTCATTAGCTATCTACTTTGGGAAATGGAATACATAACCACCCATATTTGACTCTCATCACCCCATACATTAGTTCTTATGGAATAATATACAACTCCCTCTATGATCCACTTTCACATGATTTTCCAACATTTTCCTCAATATTCATTCAAAATCCAATAACACATATGGTTCAAGAATATTTTTTCATTAAAGTTGGAATAAATTATTCAAAATGTGGGATTAAAAACATGATGATGATGATGAATATCCAATGAAAAATGGGAGAAAACAAATAAACATAAAAATTTCTTATCAATGACATTTCTTCAGAACTGGACCCTTGATATTGGTTCTCATAAATTTAATAAAATATAAAAACAATGCATAAATAAATAGTTGGGTGAAATTAAAAAATTATTTTCTAATATGATCATGAAAAGTATTGGTTAAAGATCACATCACATCATTCCATGATCGAAAAATCACATAATGGATGTGAAAATCTATCAATAACAAATCCATTCATCATGAATGGTTTGAATAATTGAGACGAATATTTCATCATCAGTGTCACTGGTGATTCTCATCATGTTTGTTCATCTATCCCATGGTTTCTCCTTGATAAAATTCAATGGTTTCTCCCATTATGTATCATCTAATAATATAATGGTTTTGTATTTGAACATAAAGAATAATAAAATTAAATTTTTATGAAGTTATTAACTATGATTTAAATAATTAATTTCAATAATTATTCATTTTAATTAGATTAAAATTTATTTTTAGTGAAATAATCTCTCAATAATGACTAATCCCTCAAACCCTTTCTGTGGATAATACTTATACACTCCCTAGGTTAAAAATATGTTTTAAAATTGACCATGGTCTCAAATTTCTCATTTAAGACACTATTCAAAATAAATATAATTATTCAAGAATAAGATTTCATGAGGCAATAAATAAAATGTTATTTTCTAGTATATTATAATAATGTCTCTATAATTCATGAAACTCCACACCAATTATACAAATAATCCAAAAAATATCCGAAAAAATATTCTAGGGGATTAATCATGACAAATAATGTCATCACATATTCCATCCCATCATGCAAATTAACTATAAAAGGAATAATCTTCTGGAATAGGTGTCGGTGTTGCGCATGTGTCTTGGATCCACCCTCCCATAACCTCTCGAATAGGTCCCCATAACTAAAAAGGATAGACACTCATGGAGTTTATCAACCATTAAGGGTATAATAATATTAATCCAAAATATCCATTGGGTACTCTAAAAAGGTATATTTATACTAAATTTCCAATTCTCCAAAAATCAATGTTATGTGATGGGAATAGACATTCATACTTATCTACAACATATCGTAGAATTCATGCACCATATTTAATTATGGAGGTAATTCAAATAGAAATGAAACCTCTCTCACCCTCATTGGATTTGTTAAATACCCATTAACCTTTAGGACATATCATCATCGATAACAAATTATTAAAATGAATAGAGAGGTGATAATATAAAGACTATAATATCACACGCATAACTCCAAGGTTATTCATCAGTGGTCCATGTATGTCTTTTGAAGACACTGACTGATCCACATTTTCTCCCATACCACCTAAACCTTCTTTCAAATTACATACAACATCTTCATCTCCAGAAGATATGACACTCTTGTATCTATCCTACATAGGGGGTTCCAGAAAAGTCTCTCATATAGGTCCATGAATGGTTTTATTCCAATTGTGTATTATTATATGTTTTTGTAATATAACTCCACCTATGGAAAATTATCCTCTCATTTTTAACCAAATTATAACACAAAATAACTCTATATATCATCATTATCGTTAATTGTTCACTCATTATAGATAAAATTATGAGTGCACAGGGTTGTTCTTATCCATCACATTCTCTTAAAATCCTTTTACAAATCTATTCAAAAGAGGGTTATGATCTATGTATCATTGATTTATATGATCTTTGATAGAACCCCATGTAGTATGATAATTGTAAAGACCCTAAAAAATAAAGGAAATTTTTTCTTAATTTTCATGGGAATTTTACAAAAATGCAGTTTCTGACAGCACCCGATTCCGAGGCCCGGTGTGCCTGAAATCTTTTTCCGAAGTTTAGCTTGGGTACGTTCAGTGAACGAATGAGCGGGTTTTTCTAAATTTTTATCCAGTGCTCGGAATCAAATTCTGAGGGCACCGATGGAATCGCAGTGCCTGTATTTTCTTAGAAACATCTTTTCCGGAGTTGCATTTTCTCGGGTGTGGTTTTTAATTTTTGGGGTTAAGTTAAGAAATAAAATAAAAGTGGCAAAACCGATTTTTATTTCATTTTTCTTAACTTAAGTTTAGTGGATGATGTGGGACCCACAATATCCTACCCACTTGGTAGGATATTTGTGAGGTGGGGCCCACAAGAACCCCACCGTTTCTTTTCTTCTAAGTAACGCACCTGCACCCCCCTTTTTAATGAAGTCAACTCTTGCGTTTAATATGTATATTAAACTCCTCATTAATTGGGCGGTTTTAAAATCCTCAATTATTTGTTCATTTTGTTTCTTTTGAAATTCAAACATTGGCTTGTGCGTTAATAAAATAAGACAACACTTATTTCTTTTTTGTTGGAACTTGTTGCGTGGAGAGGATTTGGAGAAAACCCTTCTTCTTCGACGAATAACACAGAGAACGCGAAGAACGCCGGATCCTCGGAGATCGACGATGCGATGCTTCTTTCGTAAAGTTCCTTCTTCCGCAGCACTTCTCTGCGACGTGATGATCCTCTCTCCGCGACGTGACGATCCTCCCTCTGCGACACCTTCTTCCGCGACGGTTATTTCTGCAACGAATCCTCGCTCATCGAATCCGACGAGGTAGGGATTTATTATAGTTGTTGTTCGTGAATTCTTCCGTTGCCTTTCTTATTTTCTATTGGAGACCCTATTACCGCAATAACGGGAGGGGGTCGGACCGCATGAACATGGCCGACCCTCCTCTCACTTTTTCGTTGTTTGATATTGTTGCGGCACGAGCAAGGCAACGCGGTGCCGAACCACCGCGCAAAAATTATTAAGGAAAGGGGGAGAAGCACAGCGCCGTCGCGCCACGCTGTTGAAGAAGAACCAAAGACGTGGCGTCGTTGCACCACGTCAGAGAACCACTAAAGCACCCCAGCCGGAGTGGGGCCGCGGTGGAGGGGTGCAGCGCCATCACGCCGCACTGGACGGACCAAGGTCGTGGCTGGTTCCGGGCCGCGGCAGAGAAAGGGGACCGACGGGCGGTTCCGGGCCGCTGGTGTCAGAACAATGGGACCGGCCCTTGGAGGTCCCATGGAAGTAGCATCCGGCCAGCCAGAGCGGTCCGACCAGTCAGGGGAAAACCGAGGGTTCGTAATCCCCGATCGGCCAGCAGGTGCGGCCCCCCTCATGGGGGCTGCGGGGGGAAGCCCCCCCCCCCCCCTTCACGCTTGGCCATTACGTCCGAGCCGACAGGTTGGGCCAGGCTGCGCCCAAGCGGCCTGGACCCGGACCCGGTTCGGGTCAACCTGGTTCGGGCCGACCCTGGAGGTATCGGGCCGGGTCGGACCGGGCCTGAACCCCCTAATACCGAACCTCTTTCTATTTGTTGCCCATAACTTGAGCTTCAGACCTCCGATCGACACACCGTCAGTTGCGTAGCGATACTTGGATCGAGATAGTCATTTTGGTATATTACAATCAGGGTTTTGGAGAACTTTTGATTCGTGCGGGTTGGTTCGTACACGAAACCAACTGGGCCATCGGAGCGGAAACGCTTATAACTTATGCTTCGGACGTCTGATTGACGTGCCGTCGACTTTATTGGATTTATCTAGGTGAGACAGACCTTTTTTCTTACTCTGATTGAGGTTTGGATGTAGGTGGAGTATGGTCAGGTTGTTTTTAACTAAAAAACCAACCGGTCCCCTGGGACGAAAAAGCCAATAACTCTCAGACTGGGCGTCCGATTGACGCGCCGTCTGTGACATTGAGTTTCTGTTGAGGATACAGAACTTTTGGATACATCAACTCCAGACTATGTGTTAGTTGATGTATCAGCCCCTCGGCTCGTGGAGCGGAACCTCCGAAACATGCTTGCTGTGTGCGGGAACCCTAGAGCTAGTTGCGACCGCGACAACGATGACGACTGTGCAGAAATCCTCCGTGGATTCGATGGCGACGACTACAGCACTCAGTGATTCTACTTGGATCAGTGCTACCGATCCTGTGTGGGTCAGATCCTGTGTGGGTCGGCGCTCAGCGGTCTTGTGTGGGCCAGCGCCTGCAGATCCTTTGTGGAACCGATCTTGTGTGGGTTATTGCGAGGGTTAGTTACCTATAGATCCTGTGTGGGCCAGATCCTTTGGGGGTCATTGCGGGGGTTAGTACATAACTATCATGTGTGGGTCCGATGGCTTAGATGAATCAGTGGCTCTATCTGATCATCTCTATCGTCATACGAAGAAGTATACCAGTGTGAGCTGAATCTTGACTTGCTTTCCTATGTTGATTACATTATGCTTTCCTGTGTGGATCGAGTTGTGATTTCCTATGTGGATGTGATCGAACATGGGCTCGGAGGTTGGAGCGAACTGGAATTGATGACTTAGGTATATGTATGGGCATATAGCTAAGTAGAGTCAGATGTTACTTTGTGATTGTATCTTTCCTTTGTGGATTATCCTTTGTGGATTCTGGGAGACCTTCGGGGGTCTCATGGTCCCTACTGAGTAGCTTATACTCACCCCTACACGGGCTATGCCCGCACTACGTTGTGTTGGATTCAGACGACGGACAACGCTGATCGTGGTTGAGGCACGAGGAGCAGGTCGGTACCTGGAGGTGGACCATTGAGTGGGACGTACACGGAGCGGACGGCTAGACCCGAGGAGCTGTGGAGGCTATATGTACCCACCCTTCAGGTGGGACATTCAGTTGACGGCTCGAGGATGCGGCTTTACATTCATTTGTTGTTTTCCCTTTCCAATTGTACTTTACATTCAGTTTGGGTTTGTATTTTGGCCCACTTACTTTTCTGCACTTACTGTTGTACCCAGTTTTTACTTAGTGTTTACTAATACTGCTTGCTTGCTCTGTGGTGTTTCTATACTTTACAAAGGCAATGCCTTCCCTTTTTACCGGGATTTACACCTTGGTGCTAGTCTCTATCCCCTGGCCTATGGAAGGCGGGTTTGGGGTAGTCACGACACGGGCCCCGAGGATGGGTATCAGCGGAGTTGGGTTCTACCGCAGAACTCAGGACTCTGGTCTTTTTCTATGAGAAGAAATAGTGTTAAGAGTATTGAGTGTGGTTATCAGTCCAGGGCGTCCAGTGTTGGTGTGGTAGCCGATGTATCCGTACACTAGGACCCTGACTTCTGATTTCCAACTTAATGCACGAAAACATTGATTGCATGTGTGTTACAAGTTTTCTTTGTGATTACTTTGTGTCAGCTCACTAGGTATACTATTCTGACCATGGCGCACCTGTTTCTTTTCAGGATGGCCCCACGATGATAGTCAACTAGGATTCCGAGAGTTGTGCGTGATGACAGCCCACCGAGCGATGAGGCCTCGGTACAGGGCCCTTTAACAGCAGAGGCACCGGCGGTACCTCTACCCGCCGAGCCACTGATGCTACCAATCCCAACCGCTGACGATGCACGTCATCGTAGTGCACTGCACGAGTTTCAGAGCCAGCAACCACCCAGGTTCCGCGGGGAGATGGACCTTGAGGCAGCCGAGGATTGGCTGGAGGCAGTTGTACAGGTTTTCAGGTTAGTGAGGACACCAACAGACCTCATGGTGATCCTAGCAGTGAGCCTCCTGCACGCGGCAGCAGGCAGATGGTGGAGTTTGATGCTCCAGGTGCACGATGAGACATCTCTCCTATGGACGGACTTTGAGAGCCTCTTCTGCTCAGAGTTCGTCCCAGCCACCCTACGTCCGGTGCGCATCCAGGAGCTTCTACTACTGCGGCAGGGCATCTTGCGTGTCACCCAGTACTCGGTGACATTTACCGATCCATCGCGCTACTCGACAGACATGGTATGGGACCCAATCATCCAGGCCCGGGCCTTCGAGCAGGGATTGAGGCAGTAGATCAGGGAATCGCTGATCTCCCGTAGCATTCTGACACAGGCAGGGGTACTGGAGCGAGCCCTTCTCATCGAGACCTTCCTTGCTGAGCCGACTTCAGCAGCGAGACCTACCGCAGGGCGGCACGTAGCAGATTCTTCTGCAGCAGGCAATCGACGGATGACTCATGGGTCCAGGAAGACCAGACCCTCAGGAAGATGACCTCAGGACACTGGCTCAGCAGTGCGGGGAACACATCGTGGAGCCAGTATTTTGAGAGGATGACAGTGCTACGCATGCGGCGGGCAGGGCCACATGGCTCGTGACTACCCGACACGCCATGCCGAGGAGCAGCAGACGGTTGAGTGGCCACCCAGGCAGAGGCAGAGGGTCGACCATGGCGGTCTGCAGGGAGCAGGCGGACGAGGCAGAGGAGCTGGCTGAGCAGCAGGTGGTGGGTGACGCTTTGAGGCTCTACCACCACCACCACTAGGAGGTCCACCCCGACCACAGGGATCTGGCGGGCACAGACAGGCACAGCTCTAGGCAGCGGAGGCCTACAACCACGGCACGCCCGAGATGATTTGAGGTACTATATGTGCCTATTCCACCCTTGCTGCAGTTCTTATAGACACAGGAGTGAGTCATTCCTTCATAGCCGCTACTCTTCTTCGGAGCTCAGAGATTCCGACCAAGCCGTTGGCTCGACCTTTACTGTTAGAGACTCCAACGGGAGGAGACGCGACGATTACACACTGGTGCCGGCAGTGTGAGCTTACTCTAGGAGGCGAGAGCTTCGGCTGGGATCTTCTTGTAGCAGCGTCGAGGCCTTACGATGACATCTGGGGCATGGATTGGTTATCTACAGTCCATGCTCAGATTGACTGTATTAGGCGCAAGGTGCGGTGTGTATGCACCGATGGGAGCAAATTCACCTTCACCGGGAAAAAGGGAGCCCTCGCAGCACAAGATGGACTCCCGCAGAGGAGAGGACAGCCCATCACTAATCAGTTGGCTAGCCTCATCCTAGGAGCAGTTGACGTGCAGAGTCCTAGTTTTCCTGCAGTGGTGGATCAATATGCGGACGTTTTCCCCGACGATGTTCCAGGACTACCTCCTCGCAGATAGGAAGAGTTTTATATTGATCTGTACCCCGGGATAGCCCCGATATCCACCCTAGCATATCGTATGGCTCCCGCTGAGCTTCGAGATCTATGGTTACAGTTGGAGGACTTGCAGGGCAAGGGATTCATCCGACCCAGTGTTTCACCCTGGGCTTCCCTGATATTGTTCTCCAAGAAGGTGGACGAGATCTTGCGACTTTGTGTCGACTATCGTCACCAGAACCAGGTGACAGTGAGGAACAATTATCCTCTACCAAGGATTGATGACCTCTTTGATCAGCTCAAGGGAGTATGGTGGTTCTCAAAGATAGACATCGGGTCAGGTTATCATCAGCTCAGAGTTCGGGACGAGGATGTGCAGAAGACGGCCTTCAGATGTCGGTATGGCCACTATGAGTTCTTGGTTATGCCATTCGGCGTAACCAATGCTTCAGCAGTGTTCATGGGCCTCATGAATAGGATCTTTCAGCCATACCTCGATCAATTTTAAGTGGTCTTCATCGACGAGATTTTGATATACTCGACCACTGAGGAGGAGCACGCCTACCACTTGTGGGTTGTACTGGACACACTCCGAGAGCACCAGCTTTATGGTAAGCTCTCAAAGTGTCAGTTCTGGATACACGAGGTCCACTTCTTGGGACATGTCATCTCTGAGGCGGGAGTTGTGGTGGATCCTGCGAAGATCGAGGCAGTGCTATCTTGGGAGCCACCGAGGAGCGTGACAGAGGTGCGGAGTTTATTGGGACTAACTGGATACTACCGGAGATTTGTTCCAGACTTCTCTAGAGTTGCGGCACCACTATCAGATTTGATGGAGAAGGGAAGACCCTTTGGGTGGTCAGATAGATGTCAGCAGAGCTTCCAGGAGCTGAGACAGAGATTGACCAGCGCACATATCTTGAGGTTTCCTGAGGAGGGAGTAGGGTACGTAGTCTACTGCGATGCATCAGGGACCAGACTCAGGTGTGTCCTGATGCAGGAGCGGGCAGTGATCGCCTATGGATCACGTTAGTTGAGGACGCATGAGCAGAACTACGCTACCCATGACCTGGAGTTCGCAGTAGTGGTCTTCAATCTGAAGACATGGCGACACTATCTGATGGGCGAGTTCTTTACAGTCTATTCTGACCAACAGAGTCTCAGGTATATCTTCTCGTATAAGGACCTGATCCTGAGATAGTGGTGATGGCTCGAGTTTCTCCAGGACTATGACTTTGAGATAGTCTATACTCCTGGAAAGGGGAACGTGGTAGTCGATGCTCTCAGCAGGAGGACAGGCATTCAACTACTTGGGGTACCGACATAGTATCTAGCCTCTTTGCAGATATCCTTCATGGATAGAGATGGAGCATCCTTACTTTAGTCACTCACAGTCACTCCTCCACTACTACAGCAGGTCAGAGAGGAACAGCGTGGGGATGCTAAATGTGAGATGCGGCGTGCGCAGATATCCTCAGGACAGGAACCTGATGGTCTCTTTGTAGGAGGAAAACCCGAAGTCCTTTTTAAAGAACGTACCTTGGTACCAGTTGCATTACGGTAGGAGGTGCTGAGAGAGTTTCACACTTCCCCTTTGGAGGTACATCCTGGCATAGAGAGGATGTACCAGGATCTCAGATGACAGCACTGGTGGCCGGGCATGAAGAAAGTTGTGGCAGAGTTCGTTTCTCGATACCTCACCTGCTAGCAGGTGAAGGAAGAGCACCACGTACCGGCAGGCTTGGTACAGCCCATAGAGGTCCCGGAGTGGAAGTGGGATGACATATCTATGGGCTTCGTGACTGGACTTCCTCGCACTTCCAGAGGTCACGACTCCATTTGGGTGATTGTCGACCGACTCACCATGTCGGCTCACATCTTACCCATTAGAGAGTAGGGCTCAGTGGAGAGATTGGGATGTCTCTACGTTCATGAGATTGTATGGCTTCACGGTGTTCCATCATCTATCATCTCCGATCGAGATGCTCTCTTTACATCCCGGCTTTGGAAGGGGTTGCAGGAGGCGTTCGGGACGCATCTACGTCTGAGCACCGCCTTTCACCCTCAGACGGATGGTCAGACGGAGAGGACCATTCAGAATCTCGAGGGCATGCTCCGCGCATGTGTCCTCGACTTTGGTCACAGCTGGGAGGACCACCTACCCTTGGTGGAGTTTGCGTACAACAATAGCTACCACTCCACCATCGAGATGGCACTATACAAGGCGTTGTACGGCCGACCTTGAAGATATCCTCTATGTTGGACATACCCTGGGGAGTCAGTACTTGTGGGACCGGAGATGGTCCAGGCCATGACAGAGAATGTCCAGGTCATCTAGGAGTGGATGGGGACAACTCAGAGCTGGCAGAAGTCTTATGCTGACAGGAGGCGGATGCCACTAGAGTTCGAGGATGGTGACCATGTCTTCTTGCAGGTCTCACCTCGACGTTGATTATGGAGATTTGGAAGAGGAAACAAGTTATCTTCGTGCTTCATTGGACCTTTCCAGGTCCTCAACTGAATTGGCGAGGTGGCTTATCGCCTGGCTCTACCACCTCAGTTGCAGCGGGTGCACGACGTCTTCCACGTATCCCAGTTGAGGAGATACGTGCAC
The DNA here is from genome assembly GCA_963277665.1 of Viscum album. Taxonomy (NCBI): domain Eukaryota; kingdom Viridiplantae; phylum Streptophyta; class Magnoliopsida; order Santalales; family Viscaceae; genus Viscum; species Viscum album. The sequence continues at coordinate 1,067,965,102 of OY728137.1, read as the reverse complement.
GACCCTACGCATATCATTGACCATGGGGAGCTGGATGATGATGATAGGGCGACTTTTGCGAAGGACCTGGTGGAGATTGAGGATCGACAGGAGAAAGTACTACATGGATGGCCGATTTCTCTAGTGTGCATCAGATGGTATAACGGGAACCTCCAGGAGAGCACTTGGGAGCAGGAGGCTCAGATGTGTGCTCAGTACCCACATTTGTTTCCCTAGTTTATGATGTATCTTTACATAGATGTAAATACCTGAGGTGGGATTGATGTAAAGACCCGAAAAATTCAAGGAAATTTTTTCTTCATTTTCTTGGGAATTTTACAAGAACGCAGTTTCTGACGGCACCCGATTATAAGGCCCGGTGTGCCCGGAATATTTTTCTGAAGTTTAGCTCGGGTACGTTCAGTGAAAGAATGAGTGGATTTTTCTAACTTTTGAACCGGTGCTCAGAATCAAATTCTGAGGGCATTGATGGAATCGCAGCGCCGGTATTTTCTTAGAAACTTCTTTTCCGGAGTTGCGTTTTCTCGAGGGTGGTTTTTAATTTTTGGGGTTAAGTTAAGAATTAAAATAAAAGTGGCACAAACGATTTTTATTTTATTTTTCTTAACTTATGTTAAGTGGATGATGTGGGACCCACAATATCCTACCCACTTGGTAGGATATTTGTGAGGTGGGGCCCAAATGACCCCCCCCCCGTTTCTTTTCTTCTAAGTAACGCACCCGCACCGCCCCTTTTTAATGAAGTCAACTCTTGCGTTTAATCTAGATATTAAACGCCTCATTAATTGGGTGGTTTTAAACTCCTCAATTAATTGTTCATTCTGTTTCTTTTGAAATTCAAACGTTTGCTTGTGCGTTAATAAAATAAGACAACTCTTATTTTTTGTGTTGGAACTTGTTTTGTGGAGAGGATTTGAAGAAAAGCCTTCTTCTTCGATGAAGAATGCGAAAAACGCGAAGAACGCGAAGAACACCGGATCCTCTGAGACCGACGACGCGATGCTTCTTCCGTAACGTTCCTTCTTCCGCAATGCTTCTCCGCGACGCGACGATCCCCCCTCTGTGACGCCTTCTTCCACGATGGTTATTTCCGCAACGAATCCTCGCTCATCTAATCCGACGAGGTAGGGATTTATTATAGTTGTTGTTCGTGAATTATTCCCTTGCCTTTATTATTTTCTATTAGAGCCTCTTGTTACCGCAATAACGGGAGGCGGTCGGACCGCACGAACACGGCCGACCCTCCTCTCCATTTTTGGTTGTTTGATATTGTTGCGGCACGAGCAAGGCAACGCAGTTCCAAAGCACCGCACGAGAATTATTAAGGAATGGGAGAGAAGCGCAGCGCCGTCGTGCCGCGCCGTTGAAGACGAACCAAAGACGCGGCACCGTCGTGCCATACCGGACGGACCAAGGCCGCGGCCGGTTCCGGGTCGTGGCAGAGCAAGGGGACCGGCGGCTGGTTCCGGGCCGCAGGCGTCGGAACAGAGGGACAAGCCCTTGCCGGTCCCGTGGCGGCAGCAGCCGGCCGTCCAGAGTGGGCCAACTAGTCAGGGGAAAACTGAGAGTTCGTACCCCCTGGTCGGCCAGCAGGTGCGGCCCCCCACATGGGGGCTGCGGGTTCTCAACGTGGGGGGTAGTGCCCCCCCCCCCCCCCTCTTCACCGCTCGGCCGTTTCAGCCGAGCCGCCTGGCCGCGCTAGCGCACCGGGCCGGGCTGGGCCGCGCCCAAGCAGGCCGAACCCGGACCCGGTTCTGGTCGAACCGGTAAGGGCCGACCCTGGGGGTATCGGGTCGGGTTGGACCGTGCCCGAACCCCCTAATACCGAACCTCTTTCGATTTTTTTCCCATAACTTGACCTGTGAACCTCCGATCGACACACCTTCAGTTTCGTAGCGATCCTTGGATCGAGATGGTTGTTTCGGTATATTAAACTCATGGTTTCAAAGAACTTTGGGTTCGGCCGGGTTGGTTCTTACACAAAACCAACCGGGCCCTCGGAGCGGAAACGATTATAACTTAAGCTCTGGACGTCTGATTGACGTGCCTTCGACTTTGTTGGATTACTCTAGGTGAGGCAGACCTTTTGGCTTACTCCACTCGAGGTTTGGACGTAGGTGGAGTACGTTCGGGTTGGTTTTAACTTGAAAACCAACCGGGCTCCTCGGACGAAAAAACCAATAACTCTCAGACCAGGCATCCGATTGACGTGTCGTCTGTGACGTTGAGTTCCTGTTGACGATATAGTACTTTTGGATACATCAACTCCGAAATATGTGTCAGTTGATGTATCAGCCCCTCGGCTCGTGGAGCGGACCCTCCGAAATGATCTTGCTGTGTGCGGGAACCCTAGAGTTGGCTGCGACTGCGACGATAATGAAGACTGTGCAGAAATCCTTTGTGGATTCGACGACGACGACTACAGTACTCAGCGATCCTACGTGGATTAGTGCTACAATCCTGTGTGGGTCAGATCCTGTGTGGGTCAGCGCTCAGTGGTCCTGTGTGGGCCAGCGCCTGCAGATCCTGTGTGGGTCTGATCCTATGTGGGTCATTGCGGGGGTTGGTTACCTATCGATCTTGTGTGGGTCAGATCCTTTGTGGGTCATTGCGGGGGTTAGTACCTATCGATCCTTTGTGGGTCATTGCGAGGGTTAGTACCTATCGATCCTCTTTGGGTCTAACGGCTTAGCTGAATCAGTGGATATATCTGATCATCTCTATCATCATACGAAGAAGTATACATGTGTGAGCTGAATCTCGACTTGCTTTCCTATGTGGATTACGTTATGCATTCCTGTGTGGATCGGGTTGTGATTTACTGTGTGGATGTGATCGAACATGGGCTCGGAGGTTGGAGTGAACTGGAATTGATGACTTAGGTATATGTATGGGCATATACCTAAGTAGAGTCGGATGTTACTTTGTGATTGTATCTTTCCTTTGTGGATTATCCTTCGTGGACTTTGGGAGACCATCGGGGGTCTCAGGGTCCCTACTGAGTAGCTTATACTCACCCCTGCACGGACTATGCCCGCACTACATTGTTTTGGTTGCAGACGACGGACAGCACTGATTGTGGTTGCGGCACAAGGAGCAGGTCGGTACCTGGAGGTGGACCATTGGGTGGGACGTACACGGAGAGGACGGATGGACCCGAGGAGCTGTGGAGGCTATCTGTACCCACCCTTCAGGTGGGACTTCCAGTGGACGGCTCGAGGCTATGGCTTTACTTTCAGGGGCTATTTTCCCTTTCCAGTTGTACTTTACTTTCAGTTGGGGTTTGTATTCTGGCCCACTTACTTTTCCGCAATTACTGTTGTACCCAGTTTTTACTTAGTGTTTACTTCTACTGCTTGCTTGCTCTATGGTGTTTGTTTAAATCACAAAGGCAATGCCTTCCCTTTTTACCGGGATTTAAGCCTTGGTGATAGTCGCCAGCCCCTGGCCTATGGAAGGCGGGCTTGGGGTAGTCACGGCACGGGCCCCGAGGACAGTTCGTGACAATAATATCCTTCATTTTTAAAATCTGAAGATCTATGCTAAACTATACACTCGAATGAATTGTATGTTGGTTAATATTTTTATTTATCCAACAATTACCTAAATTCATTATAGTGTCATGTTGATCGTTGAATCCCTATCATAAAATCCATTAATATGAAATCCCAATTACACTCAAGAACCTTGAATTTTAGGTCCAAAACAACTAGGGTATGGTCCACTAACTTTTCATGCTAACAAATGATGCATCGATAAAGAAAATCAAAAATATTATACTTTATTCCTCCCCCCAAAGATGGTACCATATGTCTTGGTACATCTTCATAGCCCTAGGATAAACATCAATGGTCTATGTATGGAAATACCCACAAAAAATATTCACATATTGTAATCAATACTACCATTCATCCACCAAATAACATGAAAAACAATCCTATTTTAGAAAACCCATCATGTTTATCACCTAAGAATACCAAGTCTCTAATAACTTAAAAATTAATGTCTCTTAGTTAATCCTACCTCACATGACAAATATGTGATTGTTTCACCACAATCAATTTGATATAAACCAATACTCTTTCATCCTCTATTGAAAACAAAAATGAGAAATACTATTACAATGCCTCTTCATGAAATGGATAAGTCCAATTATTAATAGCTGGAACTTCCATCATGATTCCATTTCTCATAGGATAGAATATCTACGTTTCATAATCTTATAGGATCTCCAAAAATTATATCTACCTCGGGTAGATATCTCTCATGGTAATGATATAAATGAGACATTGGTGGTCTTACTATACAAAAATGCACTCACTAAAAAGGTAGTCTTTCAAAAACATCTAGGAAATGAAAACTACATCTGAATCATCATTGTGAGTCACGTATTTATGTTCAAGGGATCTAAAATGTATAGACTCATGTGAAATATTTTCTTAAGTCTATATAAAATGACATCTGATCTTTGTCATAGAGGCATTATATAACAACATGTACACAATTGTGTCCTCTAACGTCAATATATATGATAATCGTTCAATATCAACCTCATATCATTAAAGGCCCTCTAACAATGCTAAAACAAAAAAAATGGATTCTCTTTTTATGTCAACGTAGTCAATGGGGATGTTGTCCTATAAAAGTATCCCATGAACCTTTGGTAATAACCATCCAAACCAAGGAATCTATTAAACTGGAATATGAATGCAGGTGCTCTAAATCTATCATTTTATTGATGTTTTATAGATCCAAAACCAGTCTATACTCAAAGATAACATGTCCTTATAAGCTAACATCAATAATACTAAACTGAAACATCGAAACAAGTCATAGTAATGATGTTTCCGAAGTATGTTCGGAACTATATTTTTCTACACAATATCCTTGTCCTCTAATGTATAATAAATGGAGATATATTTGATAAAGTAAAATAAAAAATTTTATTAAGGGATGAATAATATAATTCAATATTACCATGAACATAGTTGTTAAATTATTAATCCCAAATAAAATATCTACAAACTCATAATGGATATAGTGGAATTAAAATAACTTCTTTATAATATTCTCTTTATGAAATTGAAGCACTTATTGTCCAAACCTGATATCGATCATTGAGAACCAGTTCAATCCCATTATTTGGTCTAATGGGTAATTGATCATAAATAATGTGTATTTATCTCAATTATCACACGATTCAACATTGATTGTCAAAAATCATTAAACTCGTATTGTACATAATTAAAAACATTATAAATGCCTTGTATGACATAATAGGTCTCATAATAACTTTCTCTTAAAGTCCCTCTAACTGAACACTCAGTAATCAAGCCTCTATGGGTGATATTATATAAGTTGTAGAAGATGTTTTAAAGGTCGTAATTTATACTTTTGTACTAAATTAAGACTCCCAAGATGGGGTAATCCTAGTTCATCATCAGTAAAAACTTTAATATTCTTCTCCACCACCACCGAAAGATGAGAATGTGTAGTTCATGATACACTAATGGTAAAATATGATAGCTGGTGAGTGAAAAGATGTATATTCCCATGAAAATTATCACTAATCATTATTAAAATTCCTAATTACCCATGAATGAGAAAAAATATATATACACTCAAATGAGACTCATCCCTAATCGATAGTAGTCAATTAGATCATGAACATTATACGTCCAATCCATACAAAGGATGGTCTAATTTGGCTTCATTAAAACCATAATAAGATCCCATGAAAACATATCTACAGTAGTAATTATATTTCATCATCAATATATATACATAATAATGGGGCTTCCTTATATAGATAGGGCAAGAGGCTCAATGTAAATCTCAATCTCTCACACACAAGATATGATAATAAAAGAATAGATAACTCATGTGTCAACAACAATATATGATAAATAATATAATAAAATTATCATTCTATGAATCATGTCTTATGAATATTAATTATACTCCTCTATATCCAACAACTATATGTGCCCTACACTACAATCTCATTGTGAATGGTGTGCACTACCTGAGGCTGGTAATGGTGTAAGAAAGTCATAGTGTCGTAAACCTCCTAATCCACATCCTGTTGTTTCATCGGATGCTATAGTATATCTTCTTCCATAAGAGACTCCCTAAAAACCTATGAATGGTCCATATTCATGTTTATACCTTCTATGAGGAGGCCTCTTCAATTTCCATCCTCCCTCTACTACAATTTGGGTTAATTACTCATGTTTTAGGTCGATCGACCACTCAAATGCCTAGAAACGTCCTCCTCTTGGTTGACATGAACCCCTGTGAGAACTTTCTCAACACACCCCTATATCTAAGGACATATATAAATATATATATATCTTACATCAATAATTTGAATATCGATACATTCTTTTTGTAGGTGATAACTTTGATCAGGGATATACACCATTTGCACCAGAAACCTATAGCTCCTCGACCAAAAATCTCGATTTCACCAGGTCCCTCTCTAGTACACTAGAATATGAGGGAGTGATAACAGGGACCAATCCTTCATGAACATTTCAATATAATCATCACTCAAACATATATTCTTGAAATAATCCCAAAAATTATGATATTACCATGTGAGACTACTGAACCTCATCAATACTCTTCGACAACCATAGAACCCCATTAAATCTCTAGTGGTTTAGAAATACATATGGATGAAATTTTATTTAAATAATCATCATCATCGAAAATGTTCATAAACTCTATCAGGGGGCGAATCGCTTTATCAAGAGTTTAGCTGACCAAGACCCACAAGTGTCCCATAAAATTATAATGAAGGCTGCATGCTTGCACAACAATCATTTTGATTGGGGTCCAAATGAGATAGAAAACTAAAACTTCTTAATTAGTCAATTCCTTATCCACCTTCACATTAGGATCTCCCCAAATACAAGGATACCTATGACCCAAAATACTATGTAGATTATTGATCCAATGATCACTATCATCTGGAGCTGCAAGGATAATCCACTACTTAATAAGAATGGATGCATCTATCTACACCATTGGAGGTGGGTCTTCTTATCGATCAATATATGAGTGGAACTACCTTTTCCACCTTGGATGAAATATTCCACAAAAAATCCCCTAAAATAAATCCTCATCACTCAACTATTCATTATCATGACTCTTCTAGGATATTAATGTTTGTTGCCAACATGATGATATCATGAAATTCAATATATTGGCCTATGTTCAAAAGCGGATATGTGGAGTGCTAAATAAACAAGAAGATGAATGTAAATAAGCTATTATTATATAATTCATGCGCCATTATTTCCTCTAGATATGTTCTACAATGCACTAAGTTGACAAACAAGTTATTAGAGTCATGTTGAATGGATATGTGGGACCCTACACCATCAATGGGCCCCCTATACTTAAATTCAAACTCAACTATACTTAACTAAATTTTTTTAAATCACCAAAAAAATCCCCAAAACACCCATAACTCCATCCCTAGGATAAACTTGATTTAATGCCTCTCTTTAATTACCCTATCCAATGGGATCTCTCCAGGGTAGTGTTAAGCTATTAGTCGAACCCCATGACAACCTTTAATATGATAGGGGTTGGTGAAAATCACTAAGAAATCATAACACTCATTACGAGAGGCCACATCTCAAGACACCTGTACTCAGCACACACCTCTATATATGACATAATAATTTTAGATAATAACTATGAAAAGAAAAATTAAAATAAATATAGGAATTAACCTCTAATTATCCAAAAGATAGATAAAATAAATTATAAAAAATACAATGTCAAAGATCGATACCCTTCATTAGATAATAATCCTTGCCTAATATCCGACATGGCGAAGATTCCTTCTCTATCTTCAAACCAATATAATAACTCTTAACACTACCATCATTTGTCGTTGAATAAATCAAACACATAGTTTACCATGATCCCCATCGAAAAAATTTACATCATTTTAATAAATGAAAATTTTGGGAAATGATGTCCATGAAGGGGTCAAGGAATACATAAACTTTAGTTCACCACAAAACAACAAAAATATAAAAAATGATATTCATCTCATTTTCATAAAAATGAGGTTTGAAAATTGGTGAAATAAAATATGGACAAGGAAAAGTATTTGATATTAGTGTGATGTAACATTATTCAAATAACAATATAATAAATGAATATACACATCTCTAAAAAATTTGATAACCTAAGTCATCTGACCACATAAACTCTCCAGAACTATTATGGGGAACATGATTCACTCTGATGGATATGTAATAGTCAATGATATACTCACCCTAGAAGAGGCCATGTATCCCAGTTTAGATGTAACTCCCTAACCCCAGTTACCCAGAGTCTGTGCATTATTGTGTAACATTGGCATGATCATAATGATCATGTCTCGAAAGACCGATTAGTTTAGTAGCCTTGAAACACTACATACATTCATAAGTTTAACATTACATCATAAAGTAATACAAAACTAAAAAAAATCTTGTCTTCATATCCCCTTATATTATACCTTCAGGTCATTCATAAAATACTACTTCACATCCTGGAAAAATTAAAACATTGAAAGGGGTATGCTCAAGTTCTCAGTAAGGATAACAATATTAAAGAAGCTTTCATAAATAAACATAAACATTTAAGGCAATGTATAAATAAAAAATCATTTTAAACATGAACTTTAGCGTATTATGGAAAAAGTATAATGAAATAATGCCATTACTTATTCACATGGACATTATACTAGTTGAATAATCACATGTAATATCAATAACCACATTCATAATGATGGGATGCATAATGCCATACTATCATAACCACATAGCCAAGGCCTCATGCCAAGACTACAAATAAGATTTTGTAAAGGCCTCATGCCAAGACAGTAGTTTGTCTCTTGAGACATGCTGATGCATCAAGGAGATATAGCGGGCTCCACCCATCACTTATTAACTCCAATGCATTCCTCATATGAACAAGTTTAAACATATCATAAACCATAACATAATCGTATCACCTAAAACATGCATAATGAAAACATAAAATTTCCACATTTCAATCACAAGATATCAATACAACACATTGATATAATAAAAAACACTTTCAATACCATTTTCAACACCAAAATAAAAGAAAATTAAAACTTGGTATTTATTTTTCATTTAAAAAATAGTTATGGCTTATAGAGGAAGCCGAAACTCAAATAATGGTCACGGTGGTAGACAAGTCGTTGTATCCACATACGTACGTCAAGAAAAACATTCCTTTTTGTCGTTTAGTAAAATGCTTCGTATAAAAAATATTCATTTTGAATAAACGTAAAACTCAATGGGGTTTATACACCGTATAAAAAAAGTTGTGTATAAAATAAAATATGCCTCAGTGAAAGGAGATTGAGACGCAGTCCTTACAAAAATATTTTTTTTAAAATAAAATAGATCTATTATGTGTATTAACTATAATTACACATAAATAAAGTACAAATACAAGATAGGACATAAAAATATCATGACATAATTTGAAAGTAGGAGATTAACCCAAAGAAAATAAATTGGGTTAAGAAGTTCCCTTACATCGTGTCCGACATGACTCAATCATTCTTTAACCTCCTGAATAATAAACTAGAGTTAATTTATACTTGATTAAGAATATTTTTCAAGATCATTATTCTTTTTATATCACTTATTACCATGTTATGAACATTATGTAATTATTTAAGTTAATAACGGTCGTTTTGTCGATCATTGGTACTTGAGTCAAAAGTAATCTTCTTATAATTACACATAGTTCATGTGGTGAAATATCAATTATATCCAGAATAATATTCACGATTTAGATATAATATATATCATATATATCCAGTATATACATGCATGTATAATATTACATTACATTTACAGTTAAGAAATGAAATGCACCTTTCATGGAGACGGTAAGCCATACGTACGCATGAACACTAATTTCATTTCTATTTCATATTTAATGGAATGAAATCATAATGATATAAAGGTGTATTATAATTCCAGTATAAAATTATATATAATATCATTTACTCCATCCTTTATACGTACGACATATGGCATTAACAATTCAAATCACTTTGAGGGGGTGGTAGTCCGCACTTCCTAAAATGAAATCACCGCGTTTACGCATAATGAAAACCATAAAGGTATTCCATAAATGAAAAATAAAGAATCATAATGAAAACAAAAACATAATATATATCATATATAAAAATAGTTTTATCATAAATTCCACCATGAGAGGTGTTAAAAGAAGATTGAACAATCATCGTTTCGTGAGCTAGTATTTCGCCACCCACAGAAACAGTATGTTCATTAACCATTAGACGAAGGTGTGCATAAGTGTAAAAAAAATCCTTCTCATAACAACATCCTAGTATATTTAATATAATGTTGTTGTTACAAAATAAATAAATAAAAAGATTTTAGGGGGTTGGAGAAGCAAAATAAAACAAAAGGACATTAGAGAAGACATTACCTTAAAATCGGGTAACTATTTTTGATTTGATCCAAAGGCATCCTTGGGAAGAATTCTGCCCAAAGTGAGGCTTCTAGGAGTAAGAGAGGTAAGTTTAGAGAGTATTTTGGCAGAGGTTGGCCGACCCAAATGGCTTTGAAGGTGTGAATAAGGTGTTAGTGGTGGGGACCTTTTATAAGAGGAGAGGAGGGGCACTGTTGGAAACTCATGAAATGTTACATTATTATGAAATGATTTTTGGATTTCAAAGGTCCCAAAATTATATATTTAGAATATAAGGTGATAAGGGTTAAAAATATACTCATCCAAGAGGTTTTTGACATGTTTAAGTATTATATTTTACATTATCTTGTTATTTTATTTAAATTGTGAATTAATGAGGTAATCGCTGCATCATCGTGGTGTCATAAAAAAATTTAATTTCTTTAATCTCTAAAAATTATAAAAAATATAATTATATTGGAAATCATTTTAGTTTTCTAATGAATATTTATAGTTGAAAAGTTAACTTATATAATCCCATGTAATAATTGTTTTAGTAAATCAACACATGTTTGTGACAATTTTATATTTACTTTAAATAAAAAGTTATTAAGGTCATTTTCTTACCCAAGTGGCTCCATGGGGTACCCAATTTGACACATATATTTTCTTGGTCGTCCATGACTCATAAAATAATGTTAGGACAAGTGTAAAGGTATTTTAATATTTTTATAATATCATTTTTACCTTAAATTTCACTAATTACCTTTAATCACGATTAATTTAACTTAAAAGTTACTATTCACCAAATAATTATTTTAATCCCATTGAACCATATTTTACTTCCTAATGAAAACCATGTATTTTGGATTTATGAAAATAAAATCACAAAAGTGGTAATGTTTCATTTGAACAAAAATTCAGTTTTTAATTATCACTTAGTGGTTTCACTATTCATCAAAAAATTGATGTTTTTCAGAACAATGCCAAAATTTCACCCTAAGCTATAATTGATATTCCGAATTCAAAAATGATTTCTATTTTAAAAAATTCAAAACATATAAGTTGCATTAATTAATTTTATAATTAATTCTCGCTGTCACAACAAATAGCGTGTTTTTATGAAACAATATCAATCAAAAGATTGACAGTTGTTTATGTCCAATTTCAAAGTGAAATTAATTCTAATGACCAGAATTGGATAAAATAGTGAAAATATATTATAATTAAACTTTATAACCACTCAATTGTATAATTTATCACTATATATTATTTTTATTAAAAAAAAGTTGTATTTAAGTATTTTTCACTATTCATAAAAAATTGAAAGTTCTCAGAAAATTTCAAAAAATTCAAGTTAGGATATTTTAGATATTCCGAATACAAAAATGAAGTCCATTTTGAAATATAAAATTTATATAATTTCAAATGGTGTGTATTACTATTCATAACAGCTACATTGATTGGTCGCGGTGTGTTAGAATCTCGAACTTGCGTACAATGCAAGATATTTCATTATTGAAAGAGAAGCGTATCATGGAAGCTTGGGGTGTTAAATTATCCCCTCCTTTAATAAATTGGGTCCTCGCAATTTGAAATTTTTCTTTGAAAATAAAAGTTTGAAAATAGAAAATACCTTTTTGGAAAACCCACATAGGAAATAAGGTTAATAAAAATATAACTTTAAAATAAAGAAAGAGAAATACAAAGGTCACCTGAGATAGCCCATACTATAATTCTATTAAAATATGGATATAGAGGAAAAACAAACCATCATGGTCTGATGGAGAGTTGTATAAAACAGGATTAGGAGAAAGTTAACCATAATAAAATCACAAACTTTGATTGGTTAAACGGTCATTGAATCCCCAGTTGGAAAAGTTAACCGACAACGTTTTTCTTTTAAGTTACCTTTCCTAATGTGGAGGAATTTATTTAAGATATTTACTATAAATGTATGTAAATATACTTACTTGTCATGTATACTTTCATTCTTTAATAAAATTTTACCACAAACCCATCATTCACTCCAAATGGTAACAGAACTCAAAAATATTCTATTTATCCTAATTGTATAAGATTCCAAATATTACCACATACCATTTAGATTAGGAAAATTATTTTTTAATAACCAAGTACTTCCTGTAGGCTAGTGGTAGGTAATAAAGGTCTGTTTCACTATGGTTGTGGGTTCGATTCCTGCAGCTTTGTCCGACGTGACGGGTTATCCCCCGACCTGCAGGTTGTCCTTTTCCTAAAACTATAGTATTTTAATATTCCTAAAATAATCTTCAGAAATGTTTTAATCTTAAAAAATATTATCCAAGGTTCAACTTAATCCATTCCAACCTTTATAGTTATCCAAAATACCTATGTCCAGACTTTCTCTAAAAGGCCTCTATATTCCAAAATCAATTGTATCATTTGATTCCTTAAACAAAGTAAAGTTTCTCTTATTTTCACATATAAAAATTTGATTACCTTCATCATATTAAAACCTTAATGAAAACAATAAGTACAGTAGTACAATCCTTATATATATCACATAATTCTTATAACCATAATATAGTTCTTGAGTCCAAAAACACAAATACAATAATTATTCAACTCTATATGTGGTAACAACATAAGATTGTCCTTGATCTCTTAGCCTTTTCTGAGGTAAGTTTTCCTGATGCTTAGGAAATTAATTTGCATAATGCCCCATTTCCCAACAATTATAGCATTCAACAATGATAGCCTCTTTCTTTCCCTTGCAATCACGAGCCTGGTGTCATTTTTCTCAACATTTATAACAAACTCCCATTATTTTTAGGAAAGTACCTGGGTGATTCTTCCCACAATTGTCACATAATGGAAAATCTGTCTTTCCCTTTTTCCCTTTATCTGTCTCTTGTTCCACCATTCTCTTCTTCTCTTTCTTTACTTTGTTGTCATAAGACTTAGATAATTTCTTTTCTGTATTGATAGCACACGAGACAATATCTTCGTACGATGAGAAAGATTATGATATTAAATCTCGACGGAGAAATGGTTTTAACCCATCAAATAAATGATCGATCTTACTTCTTTCGTTATGTATATAATCTGCAGCATACCTCGCTAACCTTCTAATGTTGGCCTCATACTTTGCGACATTCTCATCCTCCTTTTGTCTTAGACTCAGAAATTGCCTTTCCATATCTACTCGATGGTCATGAGGAAAGTATTTTTCAAAGAAAATATCTTTGAACTCTCTCCATTCCATACATGATACTTCTTCATCTTCCTTTGTATTTTGAATCAATGACCACCATTGATCAACATCTCCAGTGATGCGGTAAACTGCCATGATAACCTTTTCCCTTTCACTACTCCCCAAGGCATGGAATATTTGCTCTAATTAATTTATCCATTGTTCAGCTACTAAGGGATTTGTACCCCCATTAAATGTTGGTGGTTGTTACCTCATGAAGCGGTCTAACATTTATCCTCCACGTTGCGGATCAGGGTGCTACATATGAGTAAGGTTATTACTCATAACCTGAGTGAGTTGTCCCAGTATGGTGATAAGTTTTTCAACACCAGTTGTATCACCAGCTCCATTATAATTATCTTGAGTAGGAGGGAAATCCATACATGGAGTGAATGCATTGATACAGTTTCCATTCCTTCCACTAGGAACCATTTCGAAACAATGGCATAAACTAGTTCATTTTATGAATAAAAATACACATTTCTGTACTTGTAAAACACTTAACAAAAATTGAACAGTATATGGATATAATCCATATTCATAAAAAGAAATGTTTTCATTGAGGAAGTATATACTCATAAACCCTTCATATTGATTTTTAATGAAAATGAGAATTATCCTAAGCATATCCCCCGAGAGTGTCGTAACCAAGAGTGCAGCAAGGCCCGTTGTCGTGCACCAGTTCCCGTTCGAGTCTAGATTAAATCGGTGTTTTCGGGTTTTAAGCCTAGGGACATCTGTGCCAGAGCCACCTCTACCTGCTCATATCCAGATAGGTATTTATTGCTCGTAAAACTAACAAAATCTATATAATACCAAAATTATAGTAAGTTCTTCTATACTAATCCTCAATGTTTATCTTAGGTCTATGTGCTCTAATCAGAGTTTATCAAAATCTAGCTTCCAAGGTTAGTACTAAACTGCCTCTGAAACCAACTGTAACACCTCGACCCCAGTTACCCAGAGTCGGTGCATTATTTCATAACATTTGCATGATCACAAAGATCATGTCTCGAAAGACCGATTAGTTTAGTAGCCTTCAAACACTAGATACATTCATAAGTTTTAAATTACATAATAAAGTAATACAAAACTATAACAATATCTTGTCTTCATATCCCCTCATATTATCCCTTCAGGTCATTCATAAAATACTTCTTCACATCCTGGAAAAATTAATGCATTGAAAGGGGTGAGCTCAGATGCTCAGTAAGGATAACAATATTGCGGAATCTTTCATAAATAAACATAAACATTTAAGGCAATGTATAACTAAAACAAAAGCCTTTTATACATGAACTTTAGTGTAATATAGAAAAAGTAAAATGAAATAATTTCATTTACTTATTCACATGGATATTATACTGGTCTAATAATCACATGAAATATCAATAACTGCTTTCATAATGATGGAATACATAATGCCAGACTATCATAACCACGTTGCCAAGGCCTCGTGCCAAGACTACAAATAAGATTTTGTCGAGGACTCATGCCAAGACAGTAGTTTGTCTCATGAGACATGATGATGCATCGAGGAGCTAGCTCCACCTGTCACTTATTAAGTCAAATTCATTCCTCATATGAACAGGTTTAAACATATCATAAACCATAACATAATCGTTTCACATAAAACATGCATAAAGGAAACATAACATTTCCACATTTCAATCACAAGATATCAATACAACAAATTGATATAATAAAAAACCATTTCAAAAGCATTTTCAATACCAAAATAAAAGAAAATTATAACTTGGTATTCGTTTTTCATTTAAAAAATATTATGGCTTGTAGAGGAAGCCGAAACTCAAATAATGTTCACGGTGGCGGAGAAGTCATTGTCGCTGCATACGTACGACAAGAAAAACATTCCTTTTGGTTGTTTAGTAAAATTCTTCATATAAAAAATATTCCTTTTGAATAAACGTAAAATTCAATGGGGTTTATACACCGTATAAACGAAAGTTGTGTATAAAATAAAATATGCCTCAATGAAAGGAGATTGAGACGAATTCCTTACAAAGATAATTTTTATTAAATAAAATATATCTATTATGTGTATTAACTATAAGTACACATAAATAAATTAAAAATACAAGATATGACATAAAAATATCATGACATAATTTGAAAGTATGAGATTAACCCAAAGAACGGAAATTGGGTTAAGAAGTTCTCTTACCTCGTGTCTGACTTCACTCGATCGTTCTTTAACCTCCTGAATAATAAACTAGAGTTAATTTATACTTGGTGAAGAAACTTTTTCAAGTTCATTATTCCTTTTATATCACTTATTACCATGTTATGAACATTATGTAATTATTCAAATTAATAACGGTCATTTTGTCGATCTTTGGTACTTGAGTCAAAATTAAAATTCTTATAATTACAATTTGTTCATGTGGTGAAATATCCCTTATATCCAGAATTATATTCATGATTTAGATATCATATATATCATATATATCCAATATATACATGCATTTATAATATTACATAACATTTAGAGGTATGAAATGAAATGCACCGTTCATGGAGACGGTAAGTCGTACGTACGCATGAACGCTAATTTAATTTCTATTTTGTATTTAATGGAATTAGTTAATAATGATATAAATGTGTATTATAATTCCAGTATAAAATCATATATAATATCATTTACTTCATCCTTTGTACGTCCCACATATGGCATTAACGATTCGAATCACTTTGAGGTGGTTATAGTCCGCACTTCCTAAAATGAAATTATCGCTTTTACCCATAATAGAAATCATAAAGGTATGATATAAATGAAAAATACAGAATCATAAAGAAAAAAACATAATATATATCATATATAAAAATAGTTTCATCATAATGGCCACCATGAGAGGTGTTAAAAGAATATTGAACAATCATCGTTTCGTGAGGCAGTATTTCGCCACCTACAGAAACAGTATGTTCCTTAAACATTAGACGAAGGTGTGTGTAAGTGTAAATCAAATATTTCTCATAAAAGCATCCTAGTATATTTAATATACTGGTTTTGTTACAAAATAAATAAATAAAATGAGTTTAGGGGGTTGGAGAAGAAAAATATAACAAAAGGACATTAGAAAAGACATTACCTTAAAATTGGGTAACTCTTTTTTATTTGAGCCAAAGGATTCCTTGGGAAGAATTATGCCCAAAGTGATGCTTCTAGGAGTAATATAGGGAATTTGAGAGAGTATTTGGGTAGAGGTTGGCTGAGCCAATTGGCTTTGATGGTGTGAATAAGGTGGTATTGGTGGGGGCCTTTTATAAGAGGAGAGGAGGGGCACTCTTGGAAACTCATGAAATGTTACATTATTATGAAATGATTTTCGGATTTCAAAGGTCCCACAGTTATATATTTCGAAGATAAGGTGATAAGGGATCTATATATACTCATCCAATAGGTTTTTGACATGTGTAAGTATTATATTTTACATTATCTTTTCATTTTATTTAAATCGTTAATTAATGAGGTAATCGATGCATCATCATGGTGTCATAAAAAAATTTAATTTATTTAATGTATAAAAATTATAAAAAAATATAATGATGTAGTAAGTAATTTTATATTTACAATGAATATTTATAGATGAAATTTTAACTTATATAACCCCATGTAATAATTGTTTTATTAAATCAACATATGTTAGTGACAATTTTATTTTTACTTTAAATAAAACGTTATTAATGTCATTTTCTTACCCAAGTGGCTCCATGGGGTCCCCAATTTGACCCATGGATTGTATTGGTCTTTCATGACTCATCCAATAATGGTAGGACACGTTTAAAGGTATTTTATTATTTTTATAATTTCATTTTTACCTTAAATTTCACAAATTACCTTTAATCGCGATTAATTAAACATAAAAGTTACTATTCACCAAATAATTATTTTAATTCCATTGAACCAAATTTTACTTCCTAATGAAAACAATGTATGTCAGATTTTTGAAAATCGAATCACAGAAGTGGTAATGATTCATTTAAACAAAAAATCAGTTATTAACTATCACTTAGTGGTTTCACTATTCATAAAAAATTTAAGTTTTTTAGAACAATGGAAAAATTTCACCCTAAGCTATAATTGATATTCCGAATTCAAAAATGATTTATTTTTTACAAAATCCTAAATAGATATGTTGCATTAATTAATTTTATTATTAATTCCCATTGTCACAGCAAATATCGTGTTTTTAAGAAACAATATCAATCAAAAGATTGTCAATAGTTTATGTGCAATTTCAAAGTGAAATTAATTCTAATGACCACCATTGGATAAAATGGTAAAAAATATATTCTAATTACAATTTAGAACCAATAAATTGTATAATTTATCACTATAAATTATTTTGATTAAAAAAGTTGTTTTTAAGTATTTTTCACTATTCATAAAAAATTGGAAGTTCTCAGAAAATTTAAAAAAAATCAACTTAGGATAATTTCGATATTACTAATCCAAAAATGAAGTCCATTTTGAAATATAAAATTTATATAATTTCAAAAAGTGTGTATTATTATTCATAACAACTACTTTGATTGGTTGCGGTGTCTTAGAATCTCGAACTTGCGTACAATGCAAGCTATTGCATTATTGAAAGAGAAGCGTATCGTGGAAGATTGGGGTGTTACATTAGATCATCGACCAGGGATTAAAAACTCGTTAGATAGAGTTCACACACCTCATGTTTGTGTGGGGGATTATGAACCTATCTTTATGAAGGATTTAGGGGATTTTCACCCTGAATTAACTATTCCACTGAGGAAGTGAGAACAAAAAAATCACTCTAATGATCATTCTTAAATACCATCATCAGTTTGCCAAATATAAATATGGAACACTACTCATATTTCCTCTCATATTGTATCAAATATCTATACAAATTTAATTATCTTATTATAGTTGAAAGATAACTATGAATTGAATACTCTTGTTCCCAAATCTATTTTCTATTAAATAAATTTAAAAAATTGTATGTTCTAGAAGAATTATTTTATCTATGTTATATAATACACAATGTGTGACCGAAAAGTAATATCCTGACTATTAACTAGAATACTATATGGCTTGAATGTTCTATATACATTACATGGATGTTAATCTAAATGGTGTGTCATGCATAGAGGGGTAATCAATGTGTATCTATGAAGCTCATTTCATGTTCCACCATTACATTGCATGTGGTACCTACCCAATCTATGTATAAGGAGAATTGGACACCAGGGTATCTACTTCAGTACATTCCATGTCGATCTGATCATGGTACACGATATACGGGTTTATTCACATGGTATGTGGAATTTTAATAAACAAGAAACCTTAGATAGAACACAATTTTGATATATAGAATTTTTTCTTCTTCACCATGCATCTTGTAATATGGTACCCAAAAAAATAAACCCCTCACACTTATTTCATTCCGTGCTCTCATATTTTGGATTTTAATCACACACATCCCTTCACTTAATGTCTCTATAATGCATGTAATTATACAAGACATGAATCTATATACACTAATTATATATAACATAATACATCACCACCCATGTGTCACTATCCTTACCTCATGCGTCACATATCGATGAATAATCTGAGACTTTTCACAATAATAAACTTCCACACAATGATTTCCCCATATGATTAAATCTCAATTAATGACCCCATCGTCTCAACTGATCTGAGATTCGATTTTGATTCAAGTCAATACATTATATTCAAATAATTTATTGAACCGCATGATTATGAAGAAATTATGATGAATAGTGGGTGAAATCCAATAAACAATGAAATTGATAATAAATAGTTTTCCTTCAGATCCCAACCAATGGTCATGGATAAAATAAGAAAAAAATAAACAAAATGAGAAAGTAAATAATCTATGAAAATTAAGATACAATTATTTCACAAGTCCATGTGATGTATATAGGAAAAATATTCCCATCATTCCATTCATCGATTTTTATTTAAATTTATATGAAGACCATCAATTACAAAACCCTACCTCAGTAATGGTGTAATAGCTATAGAAGAATGAATCTATGTTTTTGTTTTTGTTGATTTCTGTATAGTTTATTCATTAATCCCATGATTGTACCTAGATATCATCTAATGTTCTCTCCAATTATTGAAATATTAATGTCTTACGGTTTTGTAGTAGACCCTGGGGATAAGAAAATGAGTGGTTAAAATTGGTGTTTAGTTTGGGATTCAATAACTAGTTAGGAAAATTATTTATTTCAGTTATCATTAAATTTCACATTAATAAAATAATTTATTAATGATGGATAAATACCTATTCTATGCAAAGGATGTATGTTATAGCCTTTCTAAGATAAAACCTATATTCGAGAATCAATTTAAGTCTTTCTTTTCCAGTCTGAATCTCCAATCATAAGAAAAGGAATTATTCATGTATATGAATGTATTTAACTAAAAATATATATTATTTTTATATATTTTAATATAAATTAACTATGATTCCAGATACACCAATTCAACTCTTCATCTAAATATTTAAATATTAATTAAAATATTATAATATATTTACAACAAAACCCTGAGTTGTTAAATATTCTATAAAAATTATTTTAGAGGATGTGAAAAGGTATTTCCCATATGGATTCAAAATTATTAAATATGACTCAAAACAAAAAAATGTATTAAAATATTTTGAGAGGATTTTTTTAATAATGGGTGATTAAAAGATACATGTGTACTAAATTATCACATCACACCCATAAAAATACCAATATATAATTGTTCGATATAGATTTTCTAAGGATATATCTATTTGATAAATATATGTACTATAGAATGGAATATATGAAATAACATTTAATTATAAATTCATCTCTCCAATCTATGATACTGATAATTATGTTAAAACATTGTTAGATTTTCTTTTATAGAGATTCAATGAATCCTAATGTATGTTTAATCTATAAACAATCATGGTTGGTTTTGTTTGAGAAATTTAGTGTGTCTTACAATAGTTTTAATCAGTATAGAATCCAATAAATGATTTTAATTTACTCAATCCTTATAGAATTCAAGTCTTCCAAAATAATAAGGTTAAAACCAATAATAAATATGATTATGACCTATTGTATGTTTGTACTTTGATGGTTGGTATTATCTTCTTTTGTCTCTTTCCTTTAACTCCAACATGATATCATGTGTTGGACTTGAGAGAAATATTTTTAAAAGTTTTTTGATATTCATAATATTAGTTCGTATATAAAATGATAGAAAATTATTTTATATCATTTAGATAGAATTATTAAATATTTTTTTAAAGAAGAGGATTTTGAAATGCATTATAGTTTGGCACATTTTGAATAATTTGTTTCGAACACCTCATTAGGGATATTTTATTATGTGTTTACTATTATTATTATACTATGTTCAGGTCCATTTTTATCTTATTTATAAAAAAATAATTGTTATCATAAATAATTTTATGACTAGAGGTCGAAAAAAGTACATTTTAAATACAAACACATCATTACTAGTTCTCTAATACACTAATTCAACTACCTCAACCCAATATTTACTTTATTACCATTATAATTTTAATATAAATAAATCAAATATTAAATTAAGGCAATAAAATATTGGTATTAAACAATATGTTGTATCCAATTGTTATAATGAAAAAAAGTAATAATGAAATCCATTAATAAAAACAAATAATATAGATTTAATTTATTTATATTTAATTGATAACTAAAAAGTAAATTCAATTTTAATTTTATTTTGTAATTAATTTTTTCTTTTATAAATTTTTAATTTTTTAAATAATTCTTTACAAATTCATTCAAAATATGGTTTAAAAATTAAAAATTTATTTTATAATTATATTAATATATGAATGGAAGGAACAATATTTAGTTAATGATATTAACGATTGATTTAAACATTTCATTTAATGATCATCATCAATAATCAATGAATAGATAGAAAAAAAAATCATTAAATCGATGTTCATAAAAGATAATATAGATAAGTCTATTCATAATATACTCTTTATGGGTTGATATATTTGGGTCAACATCAGTTTATAATATTATATTTTTAGATCATTCTATTAATTGATGTAACATAACCCTTTAATAGGTATGTAATTTATGGAACACATGAAATCATTCGCATTAAAACATAATTTATATTTATTATGAGTAATAAATTTATTATTACTATTTCATGTCATGAGAAATTATCCTTGAAGGTTTGAGGAATATTATAAGACCTTAATAAAAAATTTTAAATAGTTATACTTATAATAAATTCATCATTATTACCTAATTAGTTTTCAAATATGTTATTATTATGAAATATTTCAATATCTCTTTTTCAACTATCAATGAATCACTTAAAAAATCATTTCATATAAATAATCTAATAAATATTCTTAAATAGGTATCGTAGGCCATCAATATAAATTTAAATTAAGATTGTTGTTTCTAGTTTTTGAGAAAACAGACAGTGAAAAAATTATGATAGATAACCTTAATAATATTAAACATAAATACGGGTTTGAATAAATGTAATGTCTATTTTCATTTTAATAATTTTTTTCAAACTATTATAATAATTATAAAAAATATTTTTTATGTGTTTTTTGAATATATGAATTTATTATATAGAAGGCATAAATATTTTTTCGACATTATCCTTTGTAATTTTTTTATAGGGAAGATATAAATATATAATTAACAAGTAGTTTCACTATAAAATAGTCGATTGGGTAACATGAACAATCAATTATACATAAATGAGGTAAATTTTATTAACATCATCTAAGTATTGTTTTCAAATTTCATTCCTTAAAAATGTCTCATATTTCATATTATTTTGATTTATCATCATAAAACTATAAACATAGCACCATGATTATAATAAAACTATAAAAATAATGAATTGAATTAATAAGAAATATGTTTAGATATTTTTATTACATATATTTAATTATATATTATAAAAATAATTTATGTATATTTAATTTATATTTTTCATTATAATTTTTTTTAATTTAGTGATTAATATATTGAAATGAGAAATTAATGCATCATTTATGAAATTATTATGAGATAAATATATATATATATATATATATTAATATTCATAAGAATTTCTCTATATTTAATAATTTATTAGTAATTGTATTTGAATTGAAAGACATACTTATTAATGATTATTTGAACTCAAAAATAACATTATGTTATTACAATGAATACATCAAGAAAAAAAATAAGATCATATGATTTTATATTTATAAATTTGTTCAATGAAAATGTTTTATGTATTCATAATATTATAATAGTTTTCAATGTTATGTGTATAAAACATAACTTTAATATTTTTAAACATTGTATTACAGTATTGATATTAAGAAGAAGTTGTATTCCAATGATTATATTAATTATATATATAGGTATATATATATAATTTTCAAGTGATTCATTTATTTATTTTAATTTAAGTTATATAACCACCCAAGTGTAAAAATTTATTTATTTACTTATCTTAATCGTTTTTCGAATATAATTAGAAATTTTAGATAATCATTAAATATATTTTAGGTTTTTAAAGTTATAATATTAATTTAAACAATCAAAAAATACTATCAAGATGAAATTTGATGAATATAACAATTATATACAATTTTTTGAGATTAATATTAAGTGATTTTATGTATCACATCATTGTTATTGTGTATATGTACATGATGTAGAGTATTAAATTTAATTTGCGACATCACTAGATCATGGTTATGGAATTTTCAAATGATATGTGTGATCACACATGAAATTAAAGCTAGAAAACCAAATATATTTAGTCAAACATTCTTCAATATAGGTTGAATTGATTTGAGGTTCAATGGGTATAATCCTTGAGAAACTAATGCAATCCAGATTATGTATATATAATTAGTTAAATGTGGATATTCAAACCTTTTCAACATGATTTATCATAAAAACATTAATTTCACTATTATAACATAAATTTCACCATATAATGGCCATTATTTTGACAAGGAAACCTAATAAATAAATTTTCATAGATTTTTTAATTAGGTTGACGGAAACATGAATAAATGATTTAAACTAATTCATCAATTCAAAATAGGTAATTAACATATTATAATTGATAATATTATTATCTAAAATGGAATCATAAATAATATATATTCTGGGTTATCCAATGATCATTTCAACACCATCTAAACTACCAAGTCAATAGAAAGGTACTCATTAATTTTATTTTTCTTATAAAGTTTAAGAGATCGTAAATATAGTGCATTATATAGAATATTTTCCAAATTTAATATTCAATCCCATTATTTTAATAGAATAATTTTCATTTTGATATAATATATGGCACCACACACCATGATAATTTTATAATGCAATACTTTACTAAATTATGATATATTAATTTTTTCATTAAATATGATCTCTTTTATAGCATATTGAATATGAAATATTGAGTCTAAATAGATCGTAATATAGTATACCATTGTAACATACCCATTAAATTGTTGGTTATGAATATAAATAACTAAATAATGAATATTAAGGTTATATATAATTTATAAATAAAAAATAATCGTCTAAGGGAAAATTAAATCATTTTTGAAAAACTATTTTTTTTCTAAAAGGTTTTTTAGTTGTAATTTTCAGAAAAAAAATCATAATTAATTTCTCCAAATTTAAAAACCTTTTTGAAAAAATAATAATAATTATTTTTATAATTTATTTTTCCATATAATATTTGTTTGAAATTTTGAGAATTTATTGAAATGATTAATTTTTTGATTAATAGTTAAAATACTGGTTTTTATTGAAAATTGTATTTTTGATTAAATTATTTACATAGTTGATTTTTTTTAATTTTTTTATAGTAACATAATTTTAAATATATTTTAATAAATAAAATTCAGTCTGTTATAATAAATTTAATATTTAATTTTGATATTAAAACCTTATACACTTATGAGAATTTTTTTCTTTAGAAACCTTCCATTTCCTTGCGTTAATGAGTATAATTCTATATAGGATTCTGCTACATAATTTAATTTTATTTGTAAATATATATTAGATATATAGAAATAAAATAATTAATTATATTTTCTAAATTTAAAATTATTTTTTACCATTTTGAATAGAAAATCAATAAAATTTAATTTCTTATGCTCAGATATGAACAAATTATTTGAGGGGTTAAACTAAAAAGATATCGGTTAAATGACTTAATAATTGTCTAAGTCCCATTTCATAGATATCTATAAACCATAAATAATTAATTGTTCAATAATTTAATAAATTTTAAGCTTTTGGTTTGAGAATAATATAGAGTTAATTGATTCTTTTAAAAATTTCAATGTGTTCCCTTTCCCCCACATATAAGATCCCCCCATTTCCTTCCATATTCACACTTCTAAAACTATTTTATTCATTACAAACCTACCAATATGACTTCCTTAATCACATTAAAATATACTAGTTCCCTTTTAGCTATCATAAATATATCATATGAAGGATTTGTTTGTAAACATAATGATGTTGGTCAAAGAAGATGCAATGTAAATAATTGAATGTCTTTAATTTGATCAGTCTTCAACACTGTTAAAATAATATTCAATCATTATTATATAACAACCATATTATTTTAATTATACTTCTATTTTATTATTTTAAAATAGAGGCCAATATTAATCTCCTCTTCCATAGAATATGAAATGAAATGTTGATCGTGTGTTGGGCAGACTACCGCCTCATGAAGCGGTGTAATTTATTTTCCATCACTACCATTCAAGGAAGGATATAATTCCAGATTTAACACATGTATATTATATTTATGATACAATTATACATTCATAATTTTAATTTCACGCATACTTTTATATGTTCTATTTCATTTAAAATATGATATTCTCACTCTTGTGTACAACATACTACCACTTTGAGAAGAAATGTGATTCATTTCTCACATACAAATTACATGGGTAATAATAAGGATATATTTAATTAATATATGTGATATATTTGAAATTATATTTATCATAAAATTTGATATATCATTGAATTATTTTACCTTTCACGCAATAATGGAATGATATTTTCGCTCATGTGCACGTACAACATGACATATTAACCAAGAAATGTGATTCATTATCCATGTTCAACTATCAATATTGATTATAAAATTGTATATAATTATAAATATTATATTTTTAACATTAATATAATTATGAAAAAAAATTAACTATATAATATTCTTAGTAACTAGAACATTCACATTAAAACCTGACTTAGAAAACAAGCCACTTATCACTCGAAACAATAATAATAAAGAAATGTTATTAATGAACAGTTGATAGTATCTTATAATATGATTTTATATAATATAATAAATATGAATTTGGTTCTGTAATAAATTAATAACATGATTAAAACCCTTATTCTTAAGGATAATTCACGGCCAACCAAGATAAAGTATAAGGTAAGAGGCTTCGTCTAAATTTTTCATCATTAAGGTATCACATAATGTGGTGAACCTAATTTATTTAAAGTGGTGTATATAATTAAAATTTTCATATAATATCATGAATAATTAATAGCTCATGGTATTTAATGTTTTAATTATAATAAATTCATCTAAATGGATTTGACATGAAAATTACCAAGTGCTATAAAATTTCATTACTCAATATAATTTCATTAAGTTATATTAATTTTTCATTGTCATTGACACTGTACTATTATTTGTGTTAATAATTGTGACTACGTTATGTTTTATTGAAACTTGTTTTATGATTATTTAAGTTTCATATTCATAATAAATTTGTTATTTAATTCTCACTTCAACATTATGATTTCTGCAAGAGATTATTTAATAATATAAATTTTAATTGGAATTGTTTATTCATAAATTTTCATTGAAGAAAATGATTTGATTATTTTTTTAAAAAAACATTTTCATTTTATTATCCACTATTTATTAATTATCTATTAAATTAATAACACCATATTCCTCATTTTTCTATTCAAAATTATTGAGGAAAAGTTTTTAATAAAATATCACATTATTTCTCTCTTTGGTGGAAAATTATTTTTTAGAAAAAAATTTATAAATGTTTTCATAGATGATTTTTAAAATTCATTAATTAATTTATTAAATAAACTTTAACCCTTTTTGAATTTTAATTAAATTTATTGAAATCTCCATGTGATTTTCAAAACAAGGCTTGTTTAATTTTAACCAAAAATATGAAAAGAATAATTCTTTTAATGTGAAAAACATCTATAGAATTTCCCACTTTCAATACCACTAAATGTTTTAATTCATAAATTAAAATAATAAATCATTATTTTCATTGAAAACTATTTTCGAAATATTTTTTTGAAATTTTACATTTGAAAATTATTTTCAATGTGAGAGGGTTATTTTCCCCAATAATGATCAAATGAAATTTTTATGGTATTTATATTCCTAAAAAACATCAACCAATTATTAGTATAATCATCCAAAACGGATATATTTAATTATTCATTAATTATTATTTCTCTATGTGGTTTATAATTACTTTGATAAGGAAGGTTTTTTTAATCTTCTGTCTTGATTAATTCATGCAATCAATATCATTCCCTTGAAATATTATATTTTTTTTATTCATTAGAAATTACATTTCCTCAAAATATCCATATTTTTTATAATTTTTATGCTTATTGCATGAACTATATATTATTCATATAGAAATTATTTTACATTGAATGTTACTTGATAGTCAAGGGAAATTAATTTGTATTTCTTACTCAATAAAGAAATTTATTGACAATCCATACTGTTTGTGAATAAAAATGATCATTCGATATATGTGGAGGGAATTATACATACAGATATAGTTGGGGCATGGATATAGAAAACCCCTCGATTCATCGGTAGTCCAATTAGATAGAAAAGTGGTATACACATAGTTAAATGGGTTTAGTTTGATTACATTCCCATCAATTCTATATTATCCTCTGACAGTTCCTCATAATAGTGTTGTCCAGGTAAATGATATCATTTCTTCAAAAAATAATAATTTGTTGTCTTTATTAATTCTATCATTATAATCTCTGAGTTTTTTCCAATGATATTATCTCTAGATTCATTTACATTCTCTGTTTTTCATTTAAATGGTATGTGTTTTCTGTTATTTATATTTCCATAATGATTAGGAATTATCTACTCATGATAGTAAAATTATTTAAATGGAATGTGATCCAAGTTATTTACCCTTTAACATTTATTATTATTTATCTATTTTTGATAGTAAACTTATTTAAATGGAATGTGTATTCATTTTATTAACTCTCTATATTTGTTATTACATATCTATTCATGATAGTCAAGTCATTTTTCTTGTGGTTTAATTTATTCACCTTAACATAATGATTTGTTATATTTCCATTCATGATTGTCAAGTTATTTAAATATCATGTGTGTTTATTTATTTAAATTACTTATGGATTACTCTTTATCTAATAATGATATTCATGTTAATGATTAAAATAAATATGTTCTTGGATAATTACCATCCAATTTTGATTATAAATTATTGATCTTACTTTATTTACCAATGATTTCTTGCATTATACATTACCCTTAATAAGAATTTAGGCTCAACATTACTTTTTTCTTTCCATTACTTCTTGGATTTTTACATAGAATTATATACAAGGATATTATATAGATAATAATGATATTCTAAAAAATTGTAATCAAGTGAAATATATGAATCCTGTATGTATATAGTTTACCAAGAGAACTAAACTATCTAGTCATTCATAATGTGATTCTAAATATCTTAGGATAATGTAATAATGTGGATGCCTTCAATGGGATACTAGTATAGTGGTATCTATAGATGGTATCAGAGGAAGTTCTGTATAATCTTTAGGAACATGATTTAGAAAAACATATATTTAGGATCATAAACCTATAGCAGAATTTGAGGATAAGTGCCTACAAACATCATAATGTTTTAGTAAGGTAAGGATGATATGGTATTACCAAGATATTATTCCATGTTTGGATATAATTGGTGGATATGTTCCTATAAGAGATTTCAAGTTGGGTAATAACTCAAAAAATGTTGAGTTTAGCTTGACTCATTAGTTTCCATGTACACGAAAATATTCATTACTATGCACATGGTTTGACACTCCCAAGGGAAGTTTTCTGGATATTTTAGACATTCATTACAAACCATTTTGAATAATTTTAATATATGAAGATAATTCATGACTTATAATAAACCTATGGTGTGTGAGATTGATATTGTTTCATGATTTAGACATCATATAAATAATTATATAGTTTCCCCCTGTGATTATTGTTTCTAACTCTATTATTTTTTGTTTTATTCAATGTGTAGAAATCAAATGAATCACTTTAACATAGAATATTATTGAAAATTGGGTGACTATGAAAATCAAAATGTGGTTATTATTGGAGTGAAAGATATCATTAATAGTTATAATTGGAGTAAAAGTAATCATGAATTTTCATATTGAGTTATCTTAAAATATGATTAAAAATATATAGTTTCAATATCTCTTGAAGTCAAATAATATAGAAGGATAGAGTTCTATAAGAGATCAGGTGAGGGATAATATAATGGAAAGAAGTTTTATTTACTCAATGATAGAAATGTGGAACCAGAAACCCAATAAAATATCTCAATGAAATGGGAAAACATTTTACGTTTTAGAAAGAATGGAAGAATGTAATGAATTAATGAAAAATATTAAATATTCTGATGAATGGAATTTGATTTCAACATAGGGATCCATTTATTGTCTATTTTCTTAAATATAGGGAGCCTATGGATTATCTTAGTCACTACCATCTGTTAATGGTTTTCCCTTTCAACAAGGAAGGACCTATATTAAAATAAAAAGGATGACGTATTTATGTATTGGGAATCATGAATTTAATTTTGAATGTTTTTAAAAATGGTATTTTTGACATGTGAATTTGGAAACATCTAATTATTGTGTTAAATTTTTTAAGCATACTTGTCTTTATTATTATAAGAGATATTGTTACCATAATGGGATTTTAATTTTAATGTTTATCATAGATTCAATCTCTTCAATTCCAATGTTGAATATTTTTGTGGTAGGAATATTACATTTTTAAGTATTATTCTAGAAAACATTTATGGTAATATAACTAATTGGTTTGGTATATGAAAAATTTATTTGAGGATGAACTCCATTTAATATTTTTTGTACTTATTATTAAATGTATTTGTAAAATTAATATTTAATGTTATATTTTTTGTTTTTGTAATGATTGGTGATACCAATTTTCTAAATTTAGAGGAATTATATTCATATGGTTTTAAATAATGGAAAAATTCCATTCTGGTTGACAACCCATTGCATCTAGAAAGTCTAAGAGGTATAAACCCACAACTAAAGGATAATTAAGGTTTAGTGCCAACCACTACCCTATGTGATGTGTTGGGTAATATGTAATTGTTTTTAGATAAGTGATTTGATGAAAAAATGATAATAAATAAATATTAGTGTTATTGTTTTACTTTATAGATTAATGTTTCATATTGGATACGTCATTCCAAACATATTGGTATTTGAAAAATATTTATAAATAGGTAGAAATAATTTTCAATATTTGATTGTTATTATAATCATTTAAAAAAAATTTAGTGCATAAACTATAAAATATTTATTATTTATATTCTTTTCAATAAGTAGGAGATGAACTATAAATTGATCAAATAATAACCAAAGGATAAAATTTTTATTATGAAACAGTAACATATCATGTATGTATATTCCCATATATTTCAATATAGTAAAAAAATTCCTTATCATTAGGAAAAAAACCATGAATTTTTTTCGATATTATTAGATTCGTATCAGATAAAATTATTTTCTTTTAAATCATCATAGATTTTCGGTATTTATATACTGAAATTTCCACTGATCATTCAGTTTCTTATGATCAATGATATCTATCTCTCTCAAATTACTTATATGTTTCTTCCATGTCTTTATCTTCACATCAAACCGATGTTTTCTTAAATTGATTTATCATTATATGTTATTCCAATTGAAGTTTCATATTTCAATTCACCTATGTTTTGAGGAAGTTTTTCTAACCCTTTTTGTGATTCGGGTTTTCAAAATGGAATTTTCAAATAGAAATCCATTTATTTTTTTGGGTATCTTTACATATTGAGGATCACATTTATTCAATACTGGGAGAATGTAACACCTGAATATTTTAAAATAATAACATTGGTTTTGATAAAATATATTACATACAACACCATGCATAAAAGGCATTGTGACACCGAGAGGCATTATGTTATATTTCATTTCAAAATAAATTATATCTCTTTGATAGCTAACAGAACATGAAACCTCATGTATAAATGAATTGTAAAATAGAAAATTTATATAAACATTCCATTAAATTTGAGTGAAATAATAATACTAACTACATTATTAATATTATTTTATGATATTTATTATGAATAAAATAATAATCATTTCAGAGAAAAAAAATTCCCTGAAAACTATATTGTTCTAAAAAGCAGCTTAGTTGTAATTTTTACACATAATTAGAAATTATTTTTTACCACTTTTAGAAAAAAAAATATGAAAATAAAAATAATTTTGTAAATATATTTTTAAAAATTATATTTCCGTGAAATTTTTATAATTTTTTGAGGGAATGAATTGTTTGATGAAAAGAAAAAATTAATATTTTTGATAGGAAATTAAATTGTCATTTAAATTATTTAAATATTTAAATTACATTATAAATTTTTTTTAAAGATAAATTTGATTAATAATATTATAAAAAATATGTTTTATATGAGTGAAAAAAAAATCATATTATATTTCTATAATAAAAAAATCTAAAATTATGAAAAATTTCTCTTTCAAAATGTTCTTTTTTATCACGTCTAGGAAAATAGTTCTATAACCTTGGTTATGGTAAAAATTCAATTACCTAGGGTAAAAATAAAAAACGTTTAAAATGATGTAAGAACTTTTCTATGTGTTTCGTCTCACTCACTTATAAAAGGAAAGATGTAATTATGGCCTCTTAATTTTTAAAAATCCATATGTTTTGGCTAATCCTTGCACAATTTACTTCTTTAATCATATATAAACATCTTAGATAAATCCAACCTATGAAGGCTTTTGATGTAAACCTAAACACGTTGTCAAAAGAATGGGTAAAATTCTTATAATAATTTTTCCCCTTCTTTAAACTACTTAAAATATCATTAGAAAATTATTATATGTTGACCTCAATATCTTCTATATATCATTATTATTTTTATTATTTTGGAATGACTTATATCAATTTATTTTTCCATAAATTGAGAAAATAAATAGTTGATCTTGCCTATGGTGGACTGCCACCTCCCAAATAGATTGGAATCATTTTTTATCGCCACCATTCATGGATAGATATAAAGAAGGATTTGAAAATTTTATGTGATAATTTTGATATTGTTATAATTATTTTATTTTAATAGCACATATTCCTTCTTAAATTCTTTGTCATTTTATATTTGATAATGTGACTCTGGTATACGAAGTACTACCACCTCACGAAGTGATGTGATTGGGTTTTAAATTATGATTTACATGTAAAGTAATAATGATAAATTTAATGAATATATGGGATATATAAGAAATAATATTAATTTTGAAAAACTAATATATCACCCGATTCCATACCATTTCTCGATGCTGATGTCACATAATACACCATGAACAAATCTAAAAACCAAAAATTTGGAAAACCTCATCCGTGGGTAATCTCTTGTAAACTGTCCTCCATAAAAGTGTTAGTCATTAAGGCCTAATCCATGTTTTATTGAAAATCGACTACCATTTATAAACATCATTAGGACCATTGGTAACATGAGTATAGTATAATGTTCTAGTCAGAACACCATTTTTATCTGTCTCCCAAGCTAGAAAATCAGGGTAGGACACAAAATTTTAATGGTCAATCAAATCATGGAGTTCGTCTGGAAATGTTGCGGGAGAATCATCCAGAAAATCATGGATAGAGACCTGCTCACCTGAACCCAGTGTCGCATGCTCAAAACCATTACATGGAATGTCACCTACCTAATTATCAAGACAGAACGTATTGTTGGAGTTCAAGTTCAAAATCCATCTAGAACAAATCATAACATTCTGAAATGGTGATCTAACTGATGTCCATGGGGAGGAGACAATAAAAGCATTTCTACTTTGCCTCAAATTATCAGTTTATCGTGATTTATGGAAACCCATAAATTCTGAATTACTATGAATTATATTGATGCTTAGGAAGTCTTGAATAGAATCATTAATGGGAGTAATATTCTATATACCCATGCCACCAGAGTGTAATGGTCTGTAATAGAACTTCCAGGGAACAGGGACCATCATCCATTCATTGGTGATTCCACTCCCTGTAAAATTCTTCATGGAAGATTTAAGGCATTTAATAAATCCTCATGTCCATTTATACACCATAATTGAGTAATTAAATTTAGAAATGATAACAGATTTTACCAAACTGATTCACCCAGCCATATATAGACTCTTCCCTTTCCAAGTTGGATGTTGTCCATTGACCTTATCCACAATTTCAAAGAAGAAATAATCTCTAGGGTGACCCCAGAACAATGGAACACATAAATAATGAAATAGAAAAGAACCTTCCTTGATTCCCAACTCTAAAAGAATCCTATGCTTCCTGGAAATAGAAAACCTCTTCCCTAAGTGAATGGATGGTTTTCCACAACTGATACATTATCCAGAGACACTTTCATAATGATAAAGTGTTTTCTTAAAGACACAAACATTCTCCTTTCACCCTACATGAATATTATGATATCATCAGCATATAAAAGATGAGAGGGGGAAACAATGGACCTGGATTCTTGGATCAGCTTAAGATGACCCTGAGAGACCATGTGAGTAATGAGTCCACTGAGATAATATTCAGTAATAGAGAAGAGTAGGTCTTGGACGGGATCCCCATGTTGGACTCCACTAGAGCAATCAAATTATCCCATTGGTGAACAATTAAAAAGAACTGAGACATGGGTTGAAACAAAAAGGTATGAAATACATCTAAAAAATGTCATTAAAACTAAATTTTTCAAGAACTATATATATAAATGACCAATCTAGAGTGTGAATGGCTTTTTAATATCAATCCTGAGTAAAATTATACCTCCTCTTGCAGATTTTATGATATGATTAAGAAACTCTAAGGTAGAATAGAGACATTCATGGATACATCTTACTTTTATGAATCCAAATTGGTTCTCATAAATAGTCCTAGAAGTGATACTTAAGAGCATCTTAGATTTAATGTTGCTTGCGACATTGTAACTTGTGCTAACCAAGGCAATTAATCTAAAAAGATATATCTCAAAAGAATTCTCAACATTAAGAATAAGAGTGATAAACTGATAATTGAGTCCCCGCGGGAGTTCCACCAAGTAAAAAAAGATAAAACTAACTTGAAAACATCACCTTTGATGACTTACCAATAATTCTGAAAAAAAATTATTATAGCCATCTGGACCCAAGGCACTAGATGTGTTGAGAATAAAAATAGTATCCTTAATCTCAAATTCCAACGTGGGGGGGTAGTGGGGGTGATATTATCAGAAGCAGTAACCAGTGGGGGAACAATACCATCCATTAGAGTTTTTTCCAAAGAATGTATGTTGGAAATACATATGAAATACTCAATAATATAATCAACAATATATTCATTATTGTCTAAAATCTGATCATCAACATTCAGATATGATAGGGGTCATCTAGCCTTTCTAATTCTGTGAAGAGAGATCAATTTGTAAATAAGAATGATATCCTTAGTGAAATCCAGTTTGAAATCCACTTTAGAGGCCTCATATTGATGTTTCTAAATGGAGGATTCAAGAAAATGAATCTCCTTGTCCAACTGACTATATGTCTCTTTGATCTATGCTTTTAATTTTTACATATGTATTTTCATTTTAAATAAGAAAACAAGTACCTTGAATGCAGTTCCATGATCTTTCAATCATCTTACTACAATCACTTTGTAATGACCAAGAATTATTGAAATAGAAGGGTAGGGGCATGCAGAGCTCCTGATGCTTAAAAATAACAAGAATTAGATGGTGGTAAGAATCAATTTTAATTAAGATAATGCTAGAAATTGAGTCTCATTTATCCAAAGTAGTGTGGTTTACAAAATCCCATTCAATCTTACTAGCAGTAATGCCGTTGAGACATCTTATGTACCTGGTGTACTGGGAACCAACCAAACTAACCTAAGTCATATCATTTTCATCAACACATTCCTTGAATTCCCTAAGATAAATTCGGGAATAAACGGGGCTCATTTTTTCACAAAAGAAAGATCGTATTGAAAT
The DNA here is from genome assembly GCA_963277665.1 of Viscum album. Lineage (NCBI taxonomy): Eukaryota > Viridiplantae > Streptophyta > Magnoliopsida > Santalales > Viscaceae > Viscum > Viscum album. The sequence continues at coordinate 1,067,929,888 of OY728137.1, read as the reverse complement.
CTCCAATAACAAACCAAGGGGAAGAGATGCCTCTAAATGTTTCCATTTTCTGCCACAACATTCTTTGGTCCTGATATATATTTCTATAATAAACAAATGATCCCACCAATGCTCAAAATCCCATTGCAAAGAACAAGAGATCACCTCCTAACTAATGGAAATGATATAGATTTTATGAATAGAAGCATGTGAAAAAACCAATAGACTTTCATCTTGATCAGCTCAACCGTTAGTAGAAACTAATAGAAAACCATATTTGATGAGACCAATAGTACCCAAAGATAATGAGGATTTAGGATCATAAATTCCTAGTATCTTCGGCTTGTGAATTAGATTGTGCCAATGTAGAGCACAAACAATAGAAGAATTAGTGAGACCCTAACAACTGCAAAAAAAGATATTAATTTTGAACCAGAAATATAATAGAAATTTCCCTTCCTATTTTTCTTCTTTTCCTTTCTTCTTTCATTAAGTGTTCTTGGAACTAGTGGATATCTTGGTGAGTCTTCTAGTTCTCATCCAGTGAGACGAATTCTCAGCAATTCCCAATGTAGATGAAATATTCATTACCTTCAATGAATATTTATTCACATCCATGGAGCATTGGGGTGACTTCTTGCCTCTAAAGTTTCCTCCTCTTCAACCATGTTGCACCATTTCTGTCAGGACTCGTCCTCGGGGCCCATGCCGTGACTACCCCAAGCTCGCCTTCCATAGGCCAGGGGCTGGCGACTAGCACCAAAGGCATAAATCCCAATAACAGGGAAGGCATTGCCTTTATAAAACTAAACACAACACCACAGAGTACAAGCGGAAGTAAAACACTATGTACAAGAGAAGTGTTAAAAGGTAAATGGGCCAGAAAACAAACCCAAATGAAAGTAAAACTACAGCTGAAAAAAGTAAAAGAGAAAAAGACAACAGCTGGAAGGATGGAAGCGGCTCCCGGGTCTTCCTCCTCGGATCCTACCTGAAGGGTAGGTATAGATGGCACAGCTCCTGGATCGTCCACCACGGATCCTACCTGAAGGGTAGGTACAGAAAGCCTCCACAATGATCTCGCTCGTCAACCTCCTACGAGTGTCCTCCTGCCGTGAAGTCCACCTCTGGATACTGACTCGTCATGTAGTCCACCTCCGGGTACCGTCTAGTCCTCGAACACTCGGCCTCCATCAGCACTGCTCGTCGTCTGCAACCAACACAACGAGGTGTGGTCATAGCCCGTGCAGGGGTGAGTATAACGATACTCATTAGGGACCCTGAGACCCTCAAGGTATCACTAAAACCAACAAGGATAACCACAATGAAGATCTCAACAGATAACCTCTACTTAGGTATATGCCCATACATATACCTAAGTTATCAAGTAACCCATCACAATCATGAGGAAACACAAGGATTATGAAATCAACGGATAACCACTACCCATGTATATGCCCATACATATACCTAAGTTATCAAGTAACCCATCTCAATCATGAGGTAAACACAAAGGTCATAGACTCAGCTCAAACCAGGATTTTCATTATCGAAACTGTAACTACTGAAGAACCCCGTCTCTGGAGTGTACAATGGTCCTGTCACGACTCTGAGGTACTGCTCACTAACCTAATACTGCTGAGGTACTCCTCCTGTCGAGTACTGTGGGCCTGCTGCTGCAACCAAGCGCTTCCCCCCATGGGTCTGCCGCTACAACTAAGCGCTCCTCCGCCGTGGGTCTACCGTGACAACCAAGCGCTCCCCCTCATATCCTCCAGAGGTACTCCTTCTGTTGAGTACCGCAGGTCTGCTGCTACAAACAAGCGCTCCTCCACCGTGGGTCTATCGCTACAACCAAGTGCTCCCCACTGGGCTATCCGAAACACACTGAGTCGATCGGTCAAGCAGTCGTCAGGTCTCATCCAGCTACACGGTCTCCGTACTCCACACGATCATCTCCAGGAGGGTCCGCTCCATGAGCTACTGGCCGATACTACAAGTACCACAAAGTTCCACGAAGAAGTATCTCAAAGGACCACCTCGTCACAGGGGTCTCAACACAACAGACAGCGCGTCAATAGGACGCCTGGTCTATGAGTTACTATCCTTTTCGTCCCCGGGGCCTAGTTGGTTTCGTGTGCGAACCAACCCGTCCGTAACTCAACTACACACCGAACTCTCATATAGTATACTCTAAGGGGACCGTTTTACAAAGTGATCACCAACGCCGCTTACGGTTCGTCAAACGGATGTCTGATCTGAAAGATATCATCCTTTCCGTTCCAGGGGCCCTGTTGGATTTCGGGTGCAATCCAACCCTGCCACTATCCAACTGCAACAAAAACTCGGGCGAAGTATGCCAAAAGTTCCATCTCAACAAGAGTAAATCAACGAGACAGACGGCACGTCAATCGGACGCCATGTCTGTGTGTTATTGGCGTTTTCGTTCTAGGGGCCCAGTTGGTTTCGTGAGCGAACCAACCCGACCGCACTCCGACAGCATCCAAACCTCGAGTGGAGTAAGCCAAAAGATCCGTATCACAAAGAGGAATCCATCAAAGTCAACGGCACGTCAATCGGACGTCTGGAGATCAAGACATAAGTGTTTCCGCTCCGAGGGCCCGGTTGGTTTCGTGTACGAACCAACCCGGCCGAACACAAAGTATTCTGAAATCTTAGGTGTAGTATGCCGAAACGACCGTCTCAATCCAAGGGTCGCATCTCCGCTGACGGCGCGTCGTTCGGAGGCCCGTAGCTCAAGTTATGAGAAAAAGACCAAAAAGGACCGGAAACGGGGGGTCTGGGCCCGGACCGACCCGACCCGCCCCGGCCCGGCCAGGGGCGCGACCCGACCTGGACCGGCGGGTCGGCTTGGCTTGGCTCGGCCGAGCGGCCGAGCGAGGGATATCCGGGGGCGGGGGCGCGCTGCCCCCGCGGGATGGATCCGCGGCCCCGGTTGGGGTCGCCTCTCGCCAACAGACGCGGCAGCCGGCCGCGTCCCTCCTTCAGTTCTGCACGGTTGGGGAACCGCACCCCACCTCCGCGGCGGCTCTGTCCGGCGGCACGCCGGGGCGCCGCCGCCGGCGGAGTCTGCGGGCCACCGGAGTTGCTCTGGTGGTCCGATTTCATTTCAGTCTGCGCCATAGCTCATCTCGGGTCTCGTTCTTCACTGCGGAATCAACAAATCGTCTCTTCGGCCCATTTTGTCGTCGTCCACCATTCTGCACACCAAGAACAAAAGGGTGGTGGGTCCGGACTTGTTCGTCGGTCTGCACCCACCGCGTTAGCGGTTTGAAACAACACCATAATTCCCAGCAATTGATAAACCTCGACCCGCAATAATAATCCACAGACCAACTTGTTAATTGGTTGGTCCGCGTTCTTGCCTTGGAGGAAAACAAACATGGTTATTATCATTTTCAAAACGACCCGTACCTTTGTCGTCGTCGGACGCGAGTTCGTCGCGGAATTGACCGTTACAGAAGAAAAGGATCATCGCGTCGTGGAACGTCATCGCGTCGTCGCGGTATACGGAGTCGCATCGACGATCTCAAAGGTTTAAAGAAAAACACACACATATTTTTATTTCATGAATTAAATCTATGTTAAGGATAAAATCCACAAAGGAAATTTAAATGTTCTGAAATCTCCTACCACAAGCAGTTGATCGAAGATTTGTCGCGGGAGGAGAAACGTCGCAGAAGAACGTCGCGGGAGAAGAATCATCGGCATCGTGGAACACAGCGTCGTGTCGATCTTTGGGGATCTGGAATTCTTTGTCGCCCTTCGTCAGAGCCCGGCGTTCTTCGCGTTCTTCACGTTCTTCATGTTCTTCACGAAGGATGATGAACATCTTTATAGATTCTCCAAAGGTTTATCATGACAACCAGATAATAAAATAAGTACTCATCTTATTTTATTATCAACTAAATAATTTTAAAAAAAAGGATAAGTAACGAACAATTAATTACTATAATTAATTGCAACGAACTAACCGCCCAATTAATAGGGGCGATAAGAATTTAGAAAACGTGTCAGTTGACTTTAATTTAATAGGAGTTTTCGCGGGTGCGTTACATAGCTGAAAAGAAATAGTGGGGCTCGTGCGCGCCCCGCCACACAAATATCCTACCATGAGGGTAGGATATTTTGAGTTCTACCCTATCTGCTTCAACTCAGATTAAGCATCTTTAAGTGGATTTAAGCGGCTTTAAGTGAAATAAACTAAAGTTGTCCCACCACTTTATTTTATTTTATTCACTTAACCTCCAAAAATTAAAAACCACACCCGAGCAAACGTAACTCCGGAAGAGGCATTTCTAAGCAAGTACCGGCGCTGCGATCCCATCGTTGCCCTCAGAATTTGATTCCGAGCACCAGTTCAAATGTTATAAAAACCCGCTCGTTCGTTCACTGAACGTACCCGAGCCAAAATTCAGAAAATGATTCCGGGAACACCGGGCCTCGGAATCAGGTGCCGTCCGAAACCGCGTTCTTGTAAAATTCCAATGAAAATTAAGAAAAAAATTTCCTTGTAATTTACTGGTCTTTACATTACTCCCACCTCAGGGCTTTACGTCCTCGTAATGATTTAACACAAACTAGGGTCACAAAAGCGGTACTGAGCACGCATCTGAGCATCCCGCTCTCATGTGCTCACCTGGAGGTTCCAGTACTGCTAGTGAAAGCGCACCCGAGGAAAAGACTGTTCTCGTAGGATCCACCCCTGTCGATCCTCGATCCCCACTGGAACCTCTGTGAATGTCACCCCATCACCATCGTCTAGCTCCCCATGGTCGATGATATGCAAAGGGTCGAGCACTTATCTCCTCTGCTGAGATACGTGGAAGTCGTTGTGCACCTAGTGCAACTGAGGTAGATGGGTCAAGCGATAAACCACCCCACCTACCCAGTTGAGGACCTAAGAAGGTCCGTTGAACCTCGGAGATAACTTGCCGCCTTGGTCACATCTTCGTAAACCTCGTCGAGGTGAGACCCGTATAAGGAGGTGATCATCATCCTCGAACTCCAGAGGTCACCAACTCCTGTTTAGAACTGGAACTCAAAACGACTGCTACCATGAGGGTAAGGTTGACCGACTCAAGAGTGATCGGTCGCACCCTCCTGTCCATGAGTTACCCTGTGCCTCCTGGGGTTTCTTTTTTTGCCGACCAAGGAAAACCCATTCCGACGTCGTAGTTAAACCACAACCTTTTTGCCTAATTCCGTCAATTCATGTATGAACTGTGATTGCCCGATCCATACTCAAACCAACGTCGTAAGGCCTCGACGCTGCCACCAAGAGATTCCAACCAAAACTCTCGCCTCGAGGGTCTGACCACACCATCGGAATAAGTGTGATTTTCGAGTCTACTCCCATGGTATCTCCAGAAGTGAGGGTCAAGTCCACGGATTACCGGAAACTCTAGGTCTGGAACAAGATTTGTGAAAACAAGGAATGATTCATATCTACATCTGTTACTACTGCAGCTAGTATTGGACACAAACTGTCCCTTGAATCATTTTTAGAGCCATTGGGTCACACTCCTTGACCGCATGCAGCTGCACTCTTCCTCCGCCCTCCAGCTCCCTGAGCCTGGCAGGGATAACTAAGGCGGATGGTTGTAGCATGTTAAGATGTACACCACCTCATGCTGCTCTCCTAGCTCTGCCTCCACGTCTACTGCTTCGCAGACTCATCTCTCCCTAAAGCTTCCACTTATGGAAAAATTTAACACGCCCGAGTCTCTAAGACTGGTGCTAGTTTCCTGTTTCTACTTCACTATGCAGTCTTCATCCGCCCCTGGATGATTTTCACCTTCTTTGCCTACGATTTGAAAGAGCTTCTAAAATTTATCCTTTTTCTAATAGAGAAACTCGGTCTCATCCCCTGGATGAACCACGCCCATTTCCTAATATAGTAAATCCTGACATGAATGATGTATTCATGCCATGGATGACGTCGTAAGGCCTTGACGTAACTACCAAGAGATCCAACTGTCACTCTCGCCTCCAAGGATCGAGTCACACTGTCGGCATCAGTGCGAGGTCACTGGGTCTCCTCCAGTAGAAATCTCGAAAGTGAGGGTCAAGTCAACAGTTTTAACCGGAACCACTCAGTATCAACCAAACAAAAGGACAGGAAAGAAAACATCACAAAGATAAGTGTCTTTTTATTATTGCAGCTCATAGTCTAAGGACACAAATACAACCGCAACATGGAACTATAAGTACAAGGGACGTATCCACTAGTTCCTCTCATGTCCATCTGCTCCAGGAGCTCTACTGCCTTGTCCACTGCTCAACTGTTGCTCAAGCACCCGCTGCTGCTTCTGCCTCGGTGGCTCCTCCAAAGCCTGCGGATCAACTATACGAGGAGTCAGACAATCACATGCCAGGTGACCCTTTCTGCCGCATTCATAACACTTCCTGCTCCTCGTACAGCTGGCTCTGGTCCTCTTGGACCTCTGCATCATCTGTCTACTGCCCACAGATGACTCGGCTACTGATCGAAAACCCCACGGTAAAGGTAGAAGATCCTGTACACGCTTGGGGTGTAGAGCTATTGGCACAAACTCCACCCTGAAGACGGTCTCGAAGTCTTCCCATGTGAAGGACATCCCGTCACAAAACTGGAACAAGTGGCTCCACCACCTGCCTGCTGCTGCTTGATGAAGGCTGGAAGCAAAGATCACCATGAAGTCTGTCGGTGTCCCCACTAGCCTGAAGACTCTCACCACAGCCTCCAGCCAATCCTCAGCCGCCTACGGGTCCGTCTCTCCTCGGAACCTGGGTGGTCTCTGGGGCTGGAACTCGTGCAGCGCGCTCAAGTGGCATGCATCGCCTACTGCTGGGGCTGGTGGCATCCGTGGACCAACCTATGGAAGTACCGCTGGTGCCTCTGCTGGTGCCTCAACTGCAAGAGGGCCCTGTACTGAAGCCTCTTCACTCGGTAGGCTGTCAGTACGCATATCCTTATGGGCTCTAGCAGGTCGTCCGTGAAAAGGCATCCTAAAAGAAAAAACGTGACACGGTCAAACAATTATACCTGGTGAGCTGACTTGGTTTGAGCTGACATTTAAAAACATCTGGAAACACACACGCAATCAATGTTTTCATGCACATAGTCGGAAAATCGGTTGTCAGGGTCCTGGTGTATGGATACGTCGGCCGCCCGCACCAGCACTGGGCTCCCTGAACTGAAAACCACACTCGGTACTCTTAACACTATTGTTTCACAGAAAGGAAATATCAGAGTTATAAGTTCTGCGGTAGAACCAACTCCTCTAATACAAATTTTTCTGGACCCGTCCTCGGGGCCCGTGCTGTGACTACCCCAAGGCCGCCATCCATAGGCCAGGGGCTGGCGACTAGCACCAAAGGCGTAAATCCTGATAACTGGGAAGTCATTTCCTTTATAGAAGTAAAAAAACACCACAGAGTACAAGCGGATGTAAAACACTAAGTACAAGAGAAGTGTTGAAAGGTAAATGGGCTAGAATAAAAACCCAAATGAATGTAGAACTACAGCTGAACAAAGTAAAACAGAAAAAGACAACAGTTGGAAGGACGGAAGCGGCTCTTGGGTCGTCCTCCTCGGATCCTAGCTGAAGGGTAGGTACAGATGGCACAGCTCCTGGATCATCCACCACGGATCCTACCTGAAGGGTAGGTACAGATAGCCTCCACAATGCTCTCGCCCATCAACCTCCTTCGAGTTTCATCTCGCCATGAATTCCACCTCCGGATACGGACTCGTCGTGTAGTCCACCTCCAGGTACCGTCCAGTCCTCGAACACTCGGCCTCCGTCAGCACTGCCCGTCGTCTGCAACCAACACAATGAGGTGCGGGCATAGCCTGTGCAGGGGAGAATATAACGATACTCAGCAGGGACCCCGAGACACTCAAGGTCTCACTAAAACCAACAAGGATAACCACAAACAAGATCTCAACAGATAACCTCTACTTAGGTATATGCCCATACATATTCCTAAGTTATCAAGTAACCCATCACAATCATGAGGAAACACAAGGATTATGAAATAAACGGATAACCACTACCCAGGTATATTCCCATACATATACCTAAGTAATCAAGTAACCCATATCAATCATGAGGTAAACACAAAAGTCATAGACTCATCTCAAACCGGGATTTTCATTATCGAAATCGTAACTGCTGAAGAGCCCCATCTCTGGAGTGTACAATGGTCCTGTCACGACTCTGAGGTACTGCTCACTAACCTGAGACTGCTGAGGTACTCCTCCTGTCGAGTACTGTGGGCCTGCTGCTACAACCAAGTGCTTCCCACCATGGGTCTGCCGCTACAACCAAGCGCTCCCCCTCATAGCCTGAAGAGGTACTCCTTCTGTTGAGTACCGTGGGTCTGCCGCTACAACCAAGCGCTCCCCCTCATAGCCTCTAGAGGTACTCCTTCTGTTGAGTACCGCGGGTCTGCCGCTACAACCAAGCGCTCCTCCGCTATGGGTCTGCGTCTACAACCAAGCGCTCCCCACTGGGCTATCTGAAACACACCAAGTCGATCGATCAAGCAGTCGTCAGGTCTCAACTGGCTACGCGGTCTCCGTACTCCGCACGCTCGTCTCCGGGAGGGTCCACTCCACGAGCTACTGGTCGATACTACATGTATCAAAAAGTTCCATGAAGAAGTATCTCAAAGTACCGCCTCGTCACAGGGGTCTGAACACAATAGACAGCGCGTCAATCAGACGCCCGATCTGTGAGTTACTAGCCTTTTCATCCCCGGGGCCTGGTTGGTTTCATGTGCGAACCAACCCATCCGTAACTCAACTATACCCCAAACTCTCATAGGGTATACACAAAGGGGACCGTTTCACAAAGTGATCACCAACGCCGCTGACGGTTCGTCAAACGGACGTCTGATTTGAAAGATATCAGCCTTTTCGTTCTAGGGGCCCAGTTGGATTTTGGGTGCAATCCAACCCGGCCACTATTCAACTGCAACCAAAACTCGGGAGAAATATGCCAAAAGTTCCGTCTCAAAAAGAGTAAATCAACGAGATAGACGGCACGTCAATCGGACGCTCGGTCTGTGTGTTATTGTCTTTTCCGTTGCAGGGGCCCGGTTGGTTTCGTGAGGGAACCAACCTGACCGCACTCCGACGACAACCAAACCTCGACCGGAGTAAGCCAAAAGATCCTACTCACTTAGAGGAATCCATCAAAGTCGACGGCACGTCAATCAGACATCCGGAGCTCAAGAAATAAGCGTTTCCGCTCTGAGGGCCCGGTTGGTTTCGTGTACGAACCAACCCGGCCAAACCCAAAGAATTCTGAAACCTTGGGTGTAGTATGTCGAAACGACCGTCTCGATCCAAGGGTCACATCGCTACTAACGGCGCGTCATTCGGAGGCCCGTAGCTCAAGTTATGAGCAAAAGACCAAAAAGGTCCGGAAACGGGGGGTCTGGGCCCGGACCGACCCGGCCCGGCTAGGGCGCGACCCGGCCCGAACCGGCGGGTCGGCTCGGCTCAGCTCGACCGAGCAAGGAAAATCCAAGGGCGGGGGCACGCTCCCCCCGCGTGATGGATCCGCGGCCCCGGTTAGGGCCCCCTCTTGCCAACGGACGCGGCAGTCGGCCGCATCCATGCTTCAGTTCCGCGCGGCCGCGGAACCGCACCCCGCCGTTGCGGCTGAAGCCGCGGCGGCTCTGTCTAGCAGCGCGCCGGGGCGCCGCCGGTGGAGTCCGTGGACCACCGGAGTTGCCCTGGTGGTCCGATTTCATTTCCGTCTACGCCGTAGCTCATCCCAGGTCCCGTTCTTCACTGGGGAATCAACAAATCATCTCTCCGGCCCGTTTTGTCATCGTCCGTCTTTCCGCACACCAAGAACAAAAGGGCGGTGGGTCCGGACTTGTTTGTTTGTCCGCACCCACCGCGTTAGCAATTTGAAACAACACCATAATTCCCAGCAATTTATAAACCTCAACCCGCAATAATAATCCACGGACCAACTTGTTAATTGGTTGGTCCGCGTTGTTGCCTTGGAGGAAAAAAACATGGGTATTATCATTTTCAAAATGACCCCTACCTTCGTCGTCGTCGGATGCGAGTTCGTCGCGGAATTGACCGTCGAGGAAGAAAAGGATCATCGCGTCGCGGAAGGGCGTCGCGTCGTCGCGGTATAAGGCGTCGCGTCGATGATCTCCAAGGTTTAAAGAAAAACACACACAGATTTTTATTTCATGAATTAAATCTGTGTTAAGGATAAAATCCACAAAGTAAATTTAAAAGTTCTGAAATCTCCTACCTCAAGCAGTTGATCGAAGATTTGTCACGGGAGGAGAAACATCGCAGAAGAACGTCACGGGAGGAGAATCTTCGGTGTCGCGGAACACGGCATCGCGTCAATCTCCGGGGGTCTGGCGTTCTTCGTCGCCCTTCGTCGGAGGCCGGAGTTCTTCGCGTTCTTCGTGTACTTCGTGTTCTTCGCAAAGGAGGATGAAGATCATTAGAGATTCTCCAAAGGCTTGTCACAACAACCAGATAATAAAATAAGTCCTCATCTTATTTTATTATCAACTAAAGAATTTTAAAAACAAAGATAAGTAACGAACAATTAATTCATAGAATTAATTGCAACGAACTAACCACCCAATTAATAGGGGCGTTAAAAATTTAGAAAACGCATCAGTTGACTTTCATTTAATAGGGGTTTTCACGGGTGCGTTACTTAGCGGAAAAAAAACAGTGGGGATCGTGCGGGCCCCAACTCACAAATATCCTACCAAGAGGGTTATATATTTTGTGTTCCACCCTATCCGCTTCAACTCAGCTTAAGCAGCTTTAAGTGGCTTTAAGCGGCTTTAAGTGAAATAAAATAAAGTTGTCGCACCACTTTATTTTATTTTCTTCACTTAACCCCCAAAAATTAAGAACCACACCTGAGCAAACGCAACTCCGGAAGAGGCGTTTCTAAGCAAGTACTAGCGCTGCGATCCCATCGGTGCCCTCAGAATTTGATTCCGAGCACCGGTTCAAAAGATAGAAAAACCCGCTCGTTTGTTCACTGAACGTACCCTAGCCAAACTTCGGAAAATGATTCTGGGCACACCGGGCCTCGGAATCAGGTGCCGTTAGAAACTGCGTTCTTATAAAATTCCAAGGAAAATTAATAAAAAAATTCCTTGAAATTTACAAGACTTTAAAATTTATTCCTAGTGGGACTTGCATATTTATATCGAACCGCATCCACTGGAGAATCCAAATCATTACCATTCTCTTCCCTTAGGACACTAGCCTCCAACGGATCATCCACGCTGACAAGTGTACAATTCCTACAGCCTTTGAACACATCTTCCACTGATGTAATAGCAGCAACAAGAGAACTGAAAACTAGAAAAATAAAATCCTTGTCTATCTCGAAATCATAAACCTAAACTACATTATAATGAGGGATATAGGGGTTCCCACCATTATGAACCGTAGGCAGAGGGAAAACCCATTCTTTAGACACCTTCTGATACTTGAGAGAGTGTTCCCCCTTCTCATTTGAAGCTACCTTGTCCTTTTTCTTCTTACCAAGACGCTTCTATTAATTCACATTATCAGTATTAGAGTCTATAACAGACTGGTTCTGCATTTTAATATTTCTGCAATTGAAGATAGCTTGACCTACTATTTTACCATTGTCACAGAATGGTGTCTTCTTCTCATACTCAATTCATATTTCAAACATCTGATCATTATCAATTAAATTTCCTTGTCTAACAGTTTAGATTCCATGTTTACCTCCAAAATAACTCAAGCATAGAATCCAACCTCCCTATCAATAGTATGCTGGTGCATATTCAAAGGAGTTCCCACACAATAGTAGAGGTCACTAAGGATTTTAGGATGCCAATTAAACTAATTAAGACCATATAAGTTAATCCAAATTTGGGATATTTTTTAGCATTGAGTGAATGGGTTGAAATTCGTATCCCGTTCTTCCAATTTGAGGCTACCTAGCTTAAGAAATATCACCCCCTTATTCAATTCCATTTGAAGTTCATCCCTACTATTAAATACTATGTGAAAACCCCTATTCCAAATGGGAATAGTTTAAAATCACAAACCCCCAATATTGAAAAATCCACAACATAAGATCATATTCAATCTAGGGTTTATCTCCCTTGACAAGGGAAACGCGGCCGAAAGAAGAAAACATACAAGTCTTGAGCTGCTGTTTGACCACATCATGATCAGAAAGAACTGAAAATACACCATCAACCAGATGAGGTGGAAAAATCGATTATGGTTGAGGAGAATCCCCAACATCAAGGACACCCTTTAAGGCATCTGAGAAGGGGATTGATTTTTCCCAAGTCACGTGATCCGAATCCATGTTTGTATCGACCACATTATCCAAGTCCCTTTGAAGGAGCGTAACGAATTCCCACTACAGATCAAAGGATCCCATGATAGATCTCTACTAAAGAAAATTTAAGGATCACTAGAAACTCCATGCTTGGGCCGAACCGTTCATCTCTAAGCCTATTTAGAAAATATTATATAGACATTCTTTATGGAATTTTACTTATCTGTTCTTGATATTCATGTTTTTTAAATTGAATGTGTCTTCAATTATTTACCATTTCATATGGATTTTTTGATATCTATCCATGTTATTAAAGATATTCAAATTGAATTTCTGTTCATTTATTTACCTTTTTATATTGATTATTCATCATATATTCATGATAGTCAAGTTATTTAAATGAAATGTGTGTTAATTTATTTAAAATTCCAAATTGAATATTTTCAATCTAATCATGATAATCATGTTATTAATAAATAGAATGTGTGTTTAAATATTTATCGTACCATATTGATTAGTCATTATTGATCAAACTATATTTAATCTATTTACCTTTTATTGTATATAACCATTAATGTGAGTTTTAACTCCCCGTTATTTTTTACCTATCCTAGGAATCAAGAATAGTTTACTATGAATGATTTTTAGGGATATTCTAAAGGTAATATTGATATTCTTAAAAAACTAATATTTTTTATTCAGATGTAATATGTGAATTATGTATGTATCTAGTTATTGAGGAATACTAAACTATTCAATCCTTTGGGAAGTTCTTCCGTGTATCTTATTCTAGTGCAATAAAGTGGACACATGCCATAGGATAACGGGTCGGGGTCATTATAATTAGAATGAAAATAAATTTAGTAGAAACATTGGAAACTATATTCTATAAAACATATATTATAGATCATAACCTAATAATAGATGTTGACGATAAGTAACGAAAAACATCCTAATTATTTCTTAACATAGATTCTATTTGGTTTTTTGGAAAAAAAAATTCTAGATACTAAAAGTTGTTGTCATTCTGGTAACTATGTTGCAAGGGATAATAACACCAAAAAAGTACTGTCATGATTTACTTGAGTGTAACATGGTTCATAAAAATGGGCCTTACTACACACCAATTATGACACTCTAGGGAAATATATATTACGTAATTCATACAATCATTATAAACCATTATGAATGATTCAGATAAATTAAGATAATGGATGACCTAGATTAAGAATAATATTACATAGAATGAAAATATTTCAGGATTTATATATCCTTTAAATGATTATATGGTTTCTCAACTTTGATTATTGTTTCCCACACTATGATTTCTTGTGTTATTCAATTGATGGAACTCAATGTATTTTTGTTAACATTAAAAATGAAGGAAAATTTGGTAACTATGACAAACCAAATTGGATGATGATAAAATGGAAATATATCATTATTAATCCTAATATTTTATCTCAAAATACGATTAACAATATATAACTTCTCCAACTCTCAGTATTATAAAAAAAGAAAAGGATTAAGTTCCCCGAGATATTTATTGATAGAGACTATGAGTAAATAAGACTGGATTTCATTAATGTTATAAATATAGAATGAGAGATTGAGAAATGTGTCCGAAATGATCATTAAATTTTTTTAATTTGGTGAAAATAAGGGTATAAATTAATAAATTATCCAGTAAAAATAAAGACTATGATGGATATAAATAATTATCATTCTAGGGATCTATTTATATTTTGGTGTCGTAAATTTTCTCAACTAGGTAATTATCCGAGTCAATTATATCATTTAATGGTTAACCATTAGACCAAAAAAGGACCTATTTAGAAATAAAAAAGATGAATTACTAATATAATAGGATTAAATATTTGAATTTTAGAATTTTATTACAACTATTATTTTGTTTATAATAATTATCAAACATATAGGGATATTTTTAAATTTTAGTGGAATATATTTCTTTGTTATCTTATGAGTTATTGATTACATCATGAGTTTATGAGTTTTAGGTTTAAAATAATGTCAATGTCTTAAATATCCCAATTGAAAAAAATATTGGAATATAACATCATTAAGGAATATTTTGAAACACGTTATTTGAATAAAACATTTTAGTTTTTTATATGAAAAAGTTATTTGAGTAATGATGTCCTTTAAATTTTATGTACTAAATATTAGAGGTATTTATAACTTTTATTTTTTATCTTATATTATAATTTGTAGTAAAAATGGTGTATCGCAATTTGTTACATTATTGGAAATATACAGATATGGTTTTTGGAAAACTAAAACATGCATACTCGGTGAAACCCCATGAAATACACCAAGTAATGATGGGTTAAACCCAAAACTAATGGATGGTATGGGTTTTTACCTACAACTGGTCTAGTTGAGATTATGTACTTTTTTTTGTTAATAAATTTAAAATTTTAATATTAATGAATAAACATGGATGTTAATATTGTCTATTAGATATTAATGTATTGTATTGGATAATTTATGAAAACATTTTTGAATTTTGAAAATATTAATAAATAAATTTAAAGACTTGTCACCCTTTTATGGATCTTATAATCCATTAAAAGGTAATTTTTATTCATTGAAAAAACTAATTAGTTTTGTATATTCCTTTGTTGAATTATGATATATATTTTCAATCGTTCAAAGCCCATTCAAATGATGAATGGTTCTTATAAAATAGAATCATATCATGTAAATATATTTCCTTATATTTTTAGATTGTAAAATAACACCTCAAGAATTAGGAAAATGATCTTAAAATAAATATCTGATTACCAGTAAATTTGATAATTGAATGGTATTTTAAATCATTAAATATTTATTATTATTTTGTCCTTAAATTTTCATTGATCATTCAATTACTTGTGATCAATTATCTATATCACTCTCTATAATTTTTTAGGATTTTATTCTATATACATATCTTCACATCATACCTATGTTATACTAATTGTAAACCTAGTTATATGTTTTTATAGTTGATATTTCATATTTCTATTTACCCATATTAATAGGATATTTTGTAAACCCTTTTTATGATATCCATTTTACCATAATGTAATTTTCTCATAAGAATACAATGATTTCCAAGTGAATGTTAAAATTGCAAGGAAGAAAAATGTTAAAAGTGGGGAGAATGTGAGACATCGTGATTTTAAAAGAATAATATTTTTTGATACTGTATATGAAGAAAATATACATTTATATTATTCTCACACACTTTTGAGGGAAAATTGAGAGACATAAAAAATTGAAGAACAATGATATCATACCCTGAAAGATATTTTCGAACAGTTAAAATCATTATTGATCCTATTAAAAGAATTATTCATATATTATATACCTTTAACACCTTTACCATTATATCTAGGGAGTCCTTGTTTAGGTATTTGAACTAATAATCTATATTTTACCATGTTAAAATGAACCCTTCCAAAGATATCATCTACTCATTGAATCCTCTTTTCAGAATAAGATCCTTCTTATGGATCAAATCTCACTGTAGTTTATTTTTGTTCAAAAATAGCAATCTCTAATACAACCAATCTACATCTTCATTAGGGGACATAATCAGATTTTAGCCATCCATTATTTCATCCTCTGAATGGTGGATGGGATCCCATGTTTTCCACTTATATATAGTATCCTTACCAATATTTTTAACAGACCAGATATCCTATGTAAACCCTCACATTTGGCTAGATCTTATACTAGAGGGTCCCTCTGAATCCAATTACAGTCATAATTTACATAAATATTATTTTCATGTTCTTTAGAGACTCCATATTCAAATACATCATCAATATAAATGAAGACATAATCTATCACCTTGGTCATCAAATTAATAAAATATATTATCTCCATGGGCTTGGGAAGGTAGGAATAATCATTCTTATCTTTTTATTTCACCACCTTTACTAGAATTTTGCTCTGTGAGTCCCTGGAACCCTTCTTACTCCTTAGGTTTTAAATCCTTTTATCATTTCATCCCTCTGTACTCTATCTATAATTAGAAGCCTCTTCACCTGAAACTTCTATGTATATTCATTTCCTCTCTATGGGTATAGATTCCCATACAAGATAACTTTTTACTATAATTGGATATTATGTACCCAAGGCGTCAAAACATTTACCTAGGCTTAAGAAAAATAGTTTCTTTCTTGGACAAGACCCCTTCTTCGTGTCTAACCAAAAATTATAATCTTTCAATGATTTCTCCTAGACCTAAAATCCCCAAGAACCCCCATCTCATGATGCATGTATCTCCAATATAAAGATATTTTTTTATGAAAAATTACATAGACACAACATAGGTGACTAAAATATATTTTTAATGGTATGCTTCCAATCCACTAGTAGTACGCACCTCCTCTAGTCCCCCTAACCATGAATGAGCTTTCCCAATAGCCTTGGGATTCATCATATCATTCAATATGATATAGAGAAAGTCATCCACCTTCGATTCCCCAACCTAAGGTCTGATGTGCACAACCTTTGCACTAGTTTTATCGATTAAAACAACCAATTAATTATGTTCAATAAAGCTTTTACCAGACCTAGAAATGATACCCTTACAACAACCTCTTGATCCCGCATCTATATTCTAATACATGATCATGATCCAAATTCTATAGGATTCTATTGGGTGTTCCATTTTTAATCATGATAAGAAAACATCAATCCCTAACTCCGAAATAATAAGTTTCTTCTAAAAAATTATTCCCCCACTATAATCTAAACGTACTCAGCTGGCCTTCATGAAACATAAAAATTCCACATAGATTCGGAGGGAAAAATGATGAAAAAATTGATCTTGTTATACTATCAAAACATAAATATATATTAATGATATTCCCATTAATTCCCATTATCACATGATTTTTAATTAGTAATGAGAGTTATGGAAAACTAACTTATATATCAATGGTCCAGATATCACCCCACATGTGGAAATTTTAATTCCACCTAAATTAGAAGAACCAGGATCCTCCGCAGATGTGGGTGAAAGCCTTGGCCAATTCATCATCCAAAGAGAACCAAATCATGATGTTTCTTTTTTTCAAGAAGACCCACCATTAAATGATCATGTAATCCCCATGTTTCAAAAATAAACCTGATAACTGAATCACCTAAATGATGATGTTTTTTTAACTCACCATTGAGTGTCGGATTCATAACAAGAGATGAATCTTTGAACTCTAAGAGAAAATATTTTTTTTTAACATTATAATAGATTTGGAACATTATGGCTAAGAGATTTTATAGGAATTGAGGGATGTAATTTTGGATTTTAAAATGGGTAGAAGGAATGAAATGAACCATTCTCGATAGCTTACAAAACACATCACCTCATGATTAAATGAACCATAATGTTGTATATAGTCAAAAACTAGCCTTTATACTAGAGTTAATGAATAATACTAACTATTTTTTGAAAATTATGGTTATATATTGAATATAAGTAAATTAATAATAATTTTATATAAAGTTAATTTCTTTTTAAACTCTTATATTCTTTTAAAAGGTGGTTTAGCCAAACATTACAAATATTATTTAAAATTAAATTTTACCACTTCTTCAAAATTAATTTAAAATAATAATCTATATTTTTTAAAATCTACATTTAGGAAATAAATTTCACTTAATTTTAGGTAATTTTTAGAAAAAGATATATTTTTCAACAAATAGTGAAATATAAATGATTTTTCCTTAAAACAACTCTATATGAAATTATTTACAATGATATACTATATTTTTAATTTTTTAAAATATAATTTGTTTAGTGAAATTATAATAAATAAAATTTAGGTAACTAAAATAAATTTCAAATTGAATGTCGATATTATAACCTTATATACATATGAGAATTTTATATTTTGAAAACCACTTGTTCATCATGTCTACTAGTATAATTTTAAGTTGTATTATTCCACATCATTGTATATAATTTAAAAAAATGGATTCCTTGTTTCAAATCAACAAAATTTATTTTATCTAATATGTTCAAATTAATTATTTAAAATTATAAATTTAAAAAGTAGTAAAAATTAATTATCCCAGTTATAGTAGAAACTGATTTATCAGGGGTTAAAATAAAATGATAACGATTAATATGACATACCAACTCTTATAGAACACATTGTCTCAAAATATTTCAAACATATAACATCTATGGATTGATAATGACTATCATTTAATGCTTCTAAAATAGTAAAAATCTTGGGGTAATTAACTCTTTTAAAAATTTTCATTTATGTCCACTCCTCCACTTATAAAAGATTATCCCTATCCTATTCACATCACACTTCTAAATTAATTTTTATTCACTGGGACCTACACTAATCAATTCTTTACTCACCTACCACCCCCCAATAGAACATCGTTTGATTAGAAATCCAACCTATAATGGATTTCGATGAAAAACAAATTATGTTGTCCAAACAAGATGTATATTGTTTCTTCGTACACCTTTTTGAAATACTATTAATTTTTTCTTATATAAAAAATTCAATATATTTCATATACTGGGAAGTTATTATGTTATGTGAATGGCTTATATAGTTACATGATTATTTTTTTGAAAAAAATAATTAACAAATTTGATTGATAGTTTGTGTTACATGAAACACCAAGTTGAGCATGTTTTATATGACACAAAATTTAATCATTATAGTATATGCAAATTTGGGATAGCTAGTGTTTCACATGACATTGAGTTTTAACAAAAAATTGACATAATATTAATATAATTATTCAAATGTGAGTGTTATAACCAACCTATTAAAATTACTGATATAAAAATTAATAACTAATTTTATAATATAATGTATAATGGTTTTAAATAATGGAAAATATTGATAAAAATGTTATTAATTTTTGTAATAGTGTCTATATGTTTGGAAAATACTCTTCTCTCAAAGAATGATTGTTTTTATTTTATAAAAATTAAAAATATTAATTTACAAAACATATAGAAAATAAATATGACAACCTAAAATTAATTTTTTCAATTGTCATTTAAAAAAAATTGGGTGATTTCTTTTATTTTTCTGAAGAGTTTCATTTTTTGATGAATAATGAAAAATACTGATTTATTATTTAAATCTACCTATTAATTTTATTAATTTATAAATATGAATAATATTTTGATATGTTTTTAAGTAAAATTTGTTTATTTATACATCCATTAATCAGATTTATTTCATTTTTTCCATTATCATATCGAATATTTATATAAAAACATTATAAACATTTGAATATTTTCACTTTAAAACCCTATTTTCACATCAGGTCTGTGAGATTTCATTTAAATTAAATTTTACCACATTAATTAGTTTAGTTTTTCAAAATGGATTCAATATTTCTAATCTGAACAGTTTTTTTATCTAATATAGTTGACATAATTTTTTCATAAATGAATAGTATAAATAATTAAAATTATTTACCGTGGTTAAAATAAAAATATTTTTACTAGGGGTAAAAATTAAAAGTTCAGTGTTGAAACTAATAAAAAACAATTCAAAAAAACATCTTATAGCCATATTTTTGGATTGTATATTTTATTCTTGGATCCTTTTGATATAGAAAATTTTTTGGTGGAATTCTTTTTTAAAACATATTACATTTGTACCACTCGCTTCACTCATAAAAGACCACCTCCTCTCATATCTTCTCATAATATCAAACCATTATTTGAAAATAACAACCCAAATAACATCCAAAATTGCATCATATTATTTTAGAATCCTTATATTTTGAATAATTATTACCTAGGAAAGAGATTGGTTAAAACCAATTGAGAATACTTGAAGAAGAAATAACATTCATTAGTGTGTGTTTTTGTCTTATTTCATCCTCCACCTCTTTCAATTTTTATTATACTATGATTTTATAATAAATTTAGTAGCATTAATATACGGATATGTTGACATGTAAAGTTAATTATCTATTACCATCACAATTTTCCTAAAATGTGATATAAAATCAATGTTCCTGCGTATAGAGAACCACCACCTCATAAATCGATTTCATTGATTTTTTATTACCACCTATAAAGGCAGGATATAGTGATGTATTTATTATTTATATTTTATATTCATGTAATTATGATACTTTTGAACTTACTATATTAAACATAACATTATAATTTTTTATTTTTGGAATATGATAATAACGCACAAGTGAACAGTGGAATACCACATCGCAAAATGACATTATCCATTCACAATATACATAGAATGTAATAAAGATTGTTTTATTGAAAATATGTTCTAAAAATTGAATATAAATGATTCTATAATGATAATATATCAGTTTCCTTTATTTCAATTAATCGAACAAGAACACGGAAACAACATTCTTGTGTAGGCACGACATAGTGTATCTGTGAATAGTTTTTATCTTTTTCAATCACGGGATTTTAGGGATTACACTAAATAAATATAAAATGAATATATATATATAATTCATATCATGGTTAATATTATCAATATTATTAAATAATTAACCAATTAAAATTATCAAAAATAAAAAATGAAAACTTTTACGAAAAAATTCAGTTGTTACCTGAAATATACATTTATTGTGGAATTTTTTATTAATGGGTAATAAAGGTCCTAAAAAAATATATGTTATGATATTTAAAAACTATATTCTATAATAAATTGTTATTATAATTATATTTATCATATAATTGTTTTGATCATGTGTGATGGAATTCATAACGTACGGTTAGGGATTTTGATCTCACATTTATTTTTCCATGAGTTACATGTCATATTCACCATGATTTTTTTCTATGTAGTGTAAATAATACCCATGATTTTATTTTCAAATTATTATTTGAAAATTTATTTTGGTTTAAATATACATTTTATGATCTATATTTTATAGGGATTATGGTTCAAAATATTCAAAAACGCTAAGGGATTTTTTGTTTCAATTTCTCTTATTTGACCCATATGTTATAATATGCACATATTTTATTTTATTATGTGTATAAAAAAGAAATTTTACATGTTATATAATGAATTTTATTATCCTAATTATATTTTATGATTCATTTAATGACATTACTTACTAGTTCTTACCATTAAATGTTACCAAAGTGGTATATATTTTACGATACAATCTCATCGTTTATAGGGATTTTCTAAGATTATGTATCCAATAATAAAATAACATGCACAATATCTCAAGAAAATCATGAATTTTGTTCAGCTCTAGTTATTTCATGAGAATATATGTTATCGTGTCATTTTACTCTATTTATTTACTCATGGGTTCAAAAATAAATTCTTTCATAAAAATGATCATTTCGATCGAAAAAAGAATTTCATCCAAAACCATGTATTGTTAAAAAATATTAAAAAAAATTCATTAAAAAAAATAAATGTGAAATAAATTTAACCCCTTATTCACTTTTTAGATACGTTTTTTAATTTTTTTTTTATTTTGTTTTCAAATAAAAATTTTGTATGAATTTGACATAAAATGTTAATATAATGTATTTATCAAGTAGTATCCAAGAAAATAAATCCCTGTCTTGATACTTAATGTGGATGTGTATCTAGATACCTTGAATAAAGAACTCAAAAATGGATTATTAATATATATTCAGTTGTCACATTGTGCATGAAAATGGCCTTTTTGTATAACTGGTTTGACACTCAAAGGGGATTTGATTTAGAATTTCACAAACTCTTTATGATAAATCATAATGTATTTAAATAAATTATGAATAATAATGACCTGGGATAAACCAAGGGTGTTATATATTAAATAGGGTGTCATTATTAATTCATCTTATAAGTTATTTTTCATGGTTATGTGGTTCCCCATCAGGATAATTGTTTCTTGCACTATGTTTTTTGGTTTTAGTCAATGTATATAAGATTGACTAACTATGTTAATGATGACTGTGATAGAAAAATAAATGATTTTTCTCTTTATCATCCAAATGTGGTAGAATATAGTGTGAAAAATCTCTTTCAATTCTCATGTAAATTTATGAGGATATGAATCATGATGAACACTCAAATGATCAATGGAGGTAAAAAATACTATTTAGTTCTTAATGGGACATATTAAAACTTATCTTAGTAGGTCTTTTAATCCCTAGTTTGTTGAATAATGGATAAGAACAACTAAAACAATATTTTCCATTATCTAGTCTTCAGAACATGAAAATTTAATTTTTGTTTTCTACCATTTGGAAGGTGAAGAGGATCAATGGTGATATCATATCAAAATACGAATAAATATGATATGATTGGCTCCATGTATTGGGATGAGTTTAAGAACGTATGTTTCTTTATTTACTTTCCCCATATTCTCTATAATAATATGGAGGAGTCTCTTGGTGTAATGAAAAAGGATGATGAATTTTGGGGTATCAACGAGTAAAATTTTATAAGAAATACAAGGTACACTTCTAGTATTTTCATCAAACCTTAAATTAAGGTTAATTGATTCATCATTGGATTAAAATAAATTTTCCAAATGGAATTACTGAGAAATGGATTCAGTAACTATGAAGTGATTGTTTGATGTTTTATCAATATAGAAATTGAGGTTTGAGTTATGTGTAAATATCATAGTTTTTACAAGTGGATAAAAATTTATTTCAATGGAAAATATAAAAACCATTGATAGAATAATATGATCTTTACATTATGATAATGTGAGGGAAGTTGTATAGGGGAATTTTTATAAAGGTGAATTTTAAATGTTTTATGTGTTGAATGTATGTTCATTTGGAAATTAATTTCCAATGCAATAGGAATGAGTTAGTTAATGAATAAAATAGAGGGAAAGGTATCTAAAATGAACCAACCACACTCCATTGTTTAAAATTCATGGAGTATGGTCATTATGAAAACCAATCCCCAAATCGAATGATCAATGGTGATGATAAATATCTGCAACATATAAACCTTAGAGACAAAGGGAAATTTCTTGAGAGCACTATTTCTTATGAGGGTTTATATTATGACATGGTATAAGGTGCACTTACCATATATTCTATATTTGTAAATTTATATTTTTAAACATGATATACCCATTCATTAATATATAAATAATTTTATAAGGGTGTCACAACTCCATCCAACCAATTAGATATAGAATTGGTAGTGAAAACACCATTTGGTATCACTATCACATATCATGTATATTATTCTTATCTAGTTGACGTTGGAGAATATGTTCTTCCTACAAATTTTATCATAATTCATCTCATTGAATTTGATGTTTTTTGGCGGATGGATTGGATTTATCTACATAAATCCCACATAATTGTTTGAATAAGTGAATTCATGTTTTTAATATAAACCACCCTATGATCATCAATAAATGTGATGATTATTTTGTACTTCTGAAGAATATCACATCCATTGTATGGGTACTAATTCTAATTCATAATGGTTTTATCTCCTATGGTTTTGGAGAAACTTGACGTCAATGATAAGCCTATTTTCTGGAAATTTGTAGATATATTTCTAGAAAAGATTCATATCCATCCACCAAAATGACATGTTGAGTTCACAATAAATCTCATATCTTGTTCTAAACCAATTTTAATGACTCCCAATATTATGGACCCAATTATATTATAAGAATTGAAAATGGAAATAAAAGAAAACAGTGATAAAATATTCATTCATCACAGTGTGTCACCATGGGGTTCAAATATTCCATTATTTAAGAGGAATAATGAATCAATGTGACTCTACACTGGTTATCATGATCAAAACAAGATCACAATTAAGAAAAAGTATCATCTTTCACATTTTGATTACTTTTTATCAACAATATGGAGCTTACTAATTTTAGAATATTAACCTTTAATCTAGATAATATTAATTGAGGGTTAACAAGGGTGATATTTTCATTATATCAATCTATAGAAGGTAATATCATTATGAATATATTTTTATTCCATTCACACTTATAAATTCCCTTCAATCATCCTGGATTTAACTAATAGAGTGTTTAGAAATTACCCTGATCAGTTTGGTGTTGTCTTTGGAGTGGATTTTTAATCTATTAAAAAAGAAAGTAATATTATGATTACCAATTGAGCATTAATATAAATACCCTTAGTTTAATAAAAAAATTAAAAAATATAAAAAGTGTGAATTTTGGGTAAAAAGGATTCAGTTTTTGGTTTTATAATCTCAAAAAAGTGTATATGAGTAGATCCATCAAAGGCAGTGGCTACTAAATATTTCCCGAAAACAACCATTGTGATGTTATCCATAGATAATTTGGTTTATCTAGATATAATCAATGGATTTTAGAGATTTAATTTTGACTATTTAATAATCTAATCATTTTACTCGTACGAGAGTCATGTTACTCTAGAAAAATGAATGTTAGGGAAATTTCAAGGAACTAAAGGGAAGATTAGTCAGAACACCTATTTTTTCTTTATAACATAGTGTAGAAGGGGTTAAAATATATAATTAAGCATCAAAGAATGTATTTTAATGTTTTATTATGAAATATTACATGTTTAGAGCTTTTGGATCCAGAAAATTGAATATTGCTGATAAAAATATTCCAACATGTGATTTTGAGTTAGCTGTGATAATTTTTTATTTTAAGATTTGGTAGAATTATCTTTATAGAGAAAATTTTTATATATATACAAATAATAATATTTTTAATGTATATATTTACAATGAAGGAGTTGAATACGCGCCAAAGAATATGATTAAATATGAATAAATATTATGAATTCTTAATACATTACCACCCATGGAATTGAAATAGGTTGGATGATGCTTTGATTTGAAAGTATCTTTCTTGCTTATCAATGATAAGGATTAAAAAATATCCCACATATCTGGATTTGAATAGGTTGTATTTGAAAATTTTGAAGTAAATAGAAAATTCATATCATGTTCAACTCAATATTATACAATTTTATTCAAGTGAAGAATAAAGTGGCTCATGAATAATAAATAGAACTACAGAATAAGGTATTTAATGTTCCTCAGTTTAAAATTGTTTAGGATGGAATTATATGATTTATGAACTATTTATTCATTCTTTCCATACAAGAATTGATGAATGATTTGATAGTATAATATCATAGTTATTCATTTTTTATTCACCATGTAATAAATAAATTTATATATATATGAATGAATAATTTTGGTGGGATGGAATGAAGAGAGATACCTCAGAGTTTATATATCAGTGCATGGTATGTCATTAAGTTAAGGTTGTAAGACAAAAAATTTAGGAGATTTAACATTCTTTACCCATACAAAAATTAAAATGGAAAAACACCATCATGTATTTTGACATCTGAATCCTCAACATGTCTAAAGGTACTAAAACTAAATGGGTTATAGTCAATCGCCTTACTATGTCATCACATTTCATCGTTATTGGAAAACACTTCTCCCTATATCAAATTTTTAGGATATACATTAAGAAAGTGGGAAGGTCTCAAGGAGTACCAATTTTGTTTTTTCTGATTTTATTTGTGGTCTAAATAAATGATTTGTGGAATTTTAGAATAAAATCTTGATACGGAGTTGTGTTTCAATACTATGTATCATCCTTAGAGAAATAGTCAATCAGATATAAAAAATAAAACATTATAGGATATGTTGAGATATTTTTATTTTTATTTTAATGGTGTTTATGATTAATACATTAATATAGAAGAGTTTTCTTATAACCTGATATTTCACTCAAGAGTTTATAAGTATCCATGTGAATCCCCCTATGGACATAAATTTAGAGCTCTAACATTATATATTTAATTAGGAGAATGAATGATATTGGGAACTGGAATAGATGATGAAATAATATAGATGGATAAATCCATTTATAAACACATCAAAGAATCATATATTTAAAAGATAATTTAGTTTGATAATAGTTAGTGTGATCAAAATTTTTAAGTTGGTGATAAGGTGTTTATTAGAATTTATCTAGGATATAATGTTATAAGATTCAGGAAAAAAGGAAAACTGATTCCTAGGTATATCAGTCCCTTAGATACTATATATCATATCAGGACTATATATTATATATTAGATCTTACAACAAACCTATCTAAATAAAATGAAAAGTTATATATTATTCTTCTAAGGAAGTACATAATTAACCCTTCACATTTAATAAAATCTTAGGATAGACAACTAGAGAAAGATGTTTCTTATGTGGAACAATGAGTAGAGATTCTATATCATATAGAAAGAGTTTCAAGAAACTAGTCCAATCAATTATTTTCAGTTTTTTAGAGATACCACCATTTTAAAAAATATATTTTGGAACCAAAGGATATTATGAGGCATAAGTATCCTAATTTGTTTGTTTTGAGGTGATAAATTACAGGGGGAAATTTTTTTAAATGGGAGTATAATGTTACAACCATTGTTTTAAAAAAATTAAAATGAATTTATTTGATAGATTCATTGCATGAAAAAATAAATTAGTATTTTTTACATGAAACACCATGTTAATATTGTTCCACAAACAACACTATTACAGATTTTTATACACACGACATTGCATTTTAACAATACAATAATAAATTATTAACATAGTTATTCAAAAATGGTAATTATTACATATCCATTAATCATGGAGAGATTAATAGTAATAAAGAAATTTAATATAATATTCCCACCATTTCTATATAAATATAACTTATTGAAATAATGTCCTTAATTTTAGGTAATGTGTTTATATGTTTCTTAAATAATGTTTTCTAGAAAATTATTTTTTTCTTTTTTTCAAAATTAATAAAATTATTTTATGAATATTTTAGAATGTTTATTTGATAGAATTATCTTTATTTTTAAAATTATCATTTAAAATTTACCGTATGGTGAATTTTTGGGTTTTTTCTGAAATACCTCATTTATAGATGAGTAGTGAAAAAATACAAAAATTATAATTAAAAATAGATTTTGACTTAATTTATTTTAAAAGATAAATTATATTATAAAATTTTTTAAAGTAAAATTATTTCAATTATAAATTCATTAATTCTATTTAAGTAATTTTAATCAATTTATTATTTATGTTTGATAAAAAACATAGTAATCTTTTTAACAAATTCCCTTCAAAATTTCTCATTATCTTTATGTTTTTTGGATTAATTTTAAATTAATAAAATTTTACATTATGTTTAGATTTTTCAAAATTTATTTCATACTTTTAAATATAGTAATTTATATTTTCTAATTTGTTCAACATAATATTTTTCCAAAATGAATAGTAAAAAAATTAAATTTAATTACAATAGTTAATGTAAAAATGGTTTTACCATGGGATAAACTAAAAGGATAAGTGTTAAAAATATTCCAAAACATTTCAGAAAATCCATTTTATTAAAACAATTAGACATTTTATTGGATCCTTGTGGCATTGAAAAACATTGTTGCAATTCATTCTTCCAAAATATTACAAGTGTGATGCTCATCACACTTCTAAAATCTGCACTCTATCCTCTATTCTTCACACCATTAATCCAATTTTTGTAACTATAACTACCCAAACAAATTCAATAATTTCATCCTATCATCTTATATGCCTTATTTTAGATATAAATACAACCTAGGAAGGCATTGGGTGAAAACCTATGGAAGATTCTAGAAGAAGATGTAACGTTCATCAATAAGTGTTTTTGTTTTATTTATTCTTCCACATCCTTACATCATTATTATAAAATGATGATATAATAACCTAAAAATTAAAAATATAGATAGATTTTGTTATTTTGTGGTCATTACCTACAATCATCTTCACTTCCATTAAATGGGTTTTAAAATCATCTTTTCGGTGTAAGACATACTACCACCTCGCAAACCAATGGCATTCCTTTTTCCATTACCAACACTCAAAGATAAATATAATGATATATTTATTTTATATATATGATATTCATGATATTATAATATTTATTTAATTATAATATCACACATAACTTCACACGCTCTAAATTTTCGGAATACGATAACATCGCTTCTGTGTACGGTAGAGAACCAACTCATGAAGTGATGTGATTCATTCATACTACACAAGGAATTTAGTAAGGATGGTTTTATTGAACATATGTGATATACTTGAAATTAAAATGATTTTAAGATTATAATTTATTTTTTACTCTTATGTCCTTCAATCCAATAAGAAAATGGACACATCATTCATGCAAACATACGACCTACCATCACCATTAATGGTGTATATCATTTTCTATCCTTAAAATTTATGGATTACTCTAAATTAAAATTTAAAGAATATGTATTATTCTTTTTAACTTGTTTAAAATTATTCTTTTTATTGATTCATGATCAATGTTAGTGGACCAAAAATAAAATTTCAAAACATATATGGAAAACAATGAGCTTACTAACCAAAATGTAACATTAAAATAAAATTTTTAATAAATGCGAAACATAAGATTGTAAAAAAATAATATATGGTATGAAATAAGATAAATTTCTTTTATATATTTATACAAACCCTATTTTTTATACATTCGGTTTGAATATGTGTGACTAAAATCAAGACAAAAGTTAAGGTATTATAGTCTAACTTTTATATTTCTATGAGATAAAATACATTTTTACCACAAGTTTATTTTTTGTAGTTTACATATATAAAATGGATTTATTTTAGGATTATTACTTTAAAAATTATTTTTGTTTACCTATATATTTTATTATCTCTCTTTCATGGGTCATGTTATTCAAGAGTTTCCAATGAGGTAATAAAATTTTGTCTCAATTTTCCTTTTTGGAGATATATATTGTGTTATGCACCTTTTTTATTTTACGAGGTGTATCTTTATCCCCATTGACATGTAATATAATAAATTTAATTAACCTAATTATATTTTATGTTTCATTTCATGATATTATTTCATGGGGATAATGTTTCAAAGTTACCAAAGTAGTAAAAATATTTTGATACAACCTCATCATTTATAAGGATTAATTAGGATTATGTTTGTGATGATAAAATCATATGATAATTCTATCAAGAACATAATTAATTTTCCTATACAATGTTTATTATATGATAATATATTTTTTCCCTTAATTTTTCTATTTTTATTTACTCAATAGTACATAAATAAATTTTTTATGAAAAAAACATATTTTTTGCTAAAAACCCATTTTCCTCCAAAACCATGTTTTCCAAAAACAAAATTACTCAATTTTATTTAACAGTTTTTTAAAAATTAATTTATTAGCCATTATTTTAACCATGTTGTAATTTTTTTAAACAAAATTAATCTTCATGTTATTTTAAAAAACAATGCCCATCTAGATTTTACTGAAATCATAAAGGGAATCTTGGTTTTAATGTTTAAAGAATGAACATAATTTCCCACCATCATGAATTTTGTTTTAGATTAGTTTATAATTTTTCAATGTTATTTTTGGGTAAATGTGTTTCTAGAAAATTTTAGGTTTTAAATATATTTTTTCAATGATATTTTCCCCATAAAGTGTTTTAAATTATTTTTAATGATCTATTTATTTGTTATAAGTTTTTTAAAAAAAATGGTTTTCAAATATATTTTTAAACTTTTTCATTTTAAACAGTTTTTTCAATAAAATGTTACATTGCTCAAGAAATGCTTCAAGTGACCCTTCAAAATATTTCTCCATCTAATATTACATCTTTTTATGTAATCTATGTATTACAGGGAATATGATTCATATATACCACTCTTTTTATTTCTATGAATGGTTATGTTTATGAAAAGAAAATATTTTTATGAAACCTATTTCTCTTCTATGGTTATATCATAATAAAATGTAAATGAAACTCACTTTGTAATATTGATTATTATACGATAAAAATATTAAATGATTATGAATATTACCATTTTCCACAAGTTCTGATATGATGAAATTTTATGAAACCCATATCCTTTCATGGTTTATGATGTGATGACCGTTTTATGATCTGTTGAACAAAAATGTTATATTATCTTTTTTAGATGGATGAGACCAATATCTCCTTTAAAATAATTTGGAAATTATTTATATCACATGATATATATATGACTAGAATAAGGATTGACCCTGATTCAGTAAGTTAGTTTTCCAAATAAGATGGTCATGGGAGTGATCCTTGACTAGTATAATTGTTTGGGGAGTGAACCCATTCCACTATGATAGCCTTGCAAAGAACATTTCCTAATATGGAAATGATTTTCTAGGCTTATGTGTATGCGAAAAATATATTTCTTCTGAAAAGATTATTCTCTGTTAGATAATGTTCTTTGATTCTATAATTATTCATGTCTTATGACATTCCAATCGGTATTCCATGTTTTTTAGATTATAGTCTTTGATATGAATGGTATGGATTTCAAATTTTATGCTTATGTTATCATAACCTTATATTCATTTAATGCTTACATATCGCCCATTTTTACTTTTAAAAAGCATCTGATATGTCATGACCACCACCCCACAAGGTGTACCCCTCCAGGGCTAGCAATGTGAGAAGGGATATATTGACCCCCCAAGTCCGGCCTCCAGTATGCCCCGGGTCAGCGACTAACACTGAGTGTATAAGGAATACACAAATGGGAGGTAATACCCTCTAAAAGAACACATGTGAAAGAGAGAGATAATCCAGACACCAAATAACTCCAAATCAAAAAAAAGTTTAAAATAAATCCCTAGTGCACATATATAATGTCATTTAAAACTAATAAAACTGAATGAGTAAAACTACAAGTACCAAAGGAAAGTAAAAAATTAGCAGTGACCACAAATCACGAATATCTCCCACAACCCCATGCATGTAGTAACCAGCCCGATCTCTATATTTCTCCATGTTACCTGAAAAATAGTTTATATATACATAGGGTGACTATAAAATTATACCCAGTAGGATCCTCCCAGGAGCCCTACATGAAAATGTAATGAAAACATGCTAAAACACGGTGAACAACAAGTTAAACTAACAGCTCACCTAAATAGGTATACTAAGTTCCCAGCCCCACCATGGCTACTCTCACCATGTATTGCATACCAGAGTATATACTATAATGCATAATATAAATGGTACCCCGCTACTACTTCCCCACTGGTTTTATGCTTTTCCCAAACATCGCACATCCTAAGCCATCTCTCTCCAAAATTCATGCCTTCAGACACCTGGACGAAGCACCATGACATGAACCTCATGAAAATAAACCACCTTATCCACATTAACAAAGTAACTATGTAGTTTCTAGGAGCCACCATAGCTCGTATTAAGTGTATCATATGTCTATCATTATATCTCAAGCCATTACATCCCACACAATGGGTAAGGATTCTCATGACATCACAGCCTATACACGTTACACCTATTGTATTAAATAGGAAAATATATTCAAAATATTTGTGTGTGAATAACCACAAGACATTACGGACCTCTAAACACATATATGGGGAGAACTAACCATTATTCATACCATCACAAGTAACTACCAAGAGAAGAGAACAAGGCCAAAGGGGTAGTCATCCATCCATACTCCCACGGAAATATTTGTAAAAACACCCCCTAGGGCTCAGAATCCTCAGGGTGTTAGTTTCTATAACTGACAGGGTGGAGTAGCATATAGAAAGAAAAAAAGTTAAGAATATACTATAGCTCAAAACCCTACTATCGGAATAACCTATTCGTAGACTCAAATAAAGCTAATGTCTCTCGGACTCCCAGTTGCCACTTATAAGACTTGGTATCCTATAATCACACAACCTTTTAAAGAGATTAATTACATTCATTCATTCCCTTTTTATCAGTACCACTTTACGTCCATCAATTCTTTAAAAATTAATTAAATATTAACAATTTCCATGTTAGGTTTCATTAGCATCAAACCCAAATTATGTTGTTCCTTTAAATTGCAACCTCATCATTTCATCTCAGCAAGCCCCAACCCCATGGGATAAAATTATTTATTCAATCAATTATTAACAATTTTATTACTTTCCCATATTCCCAGGTATTCTATTAAAACATTCTAAGCTACCTAACATAAGGGGGATCAACACGGTGAGTAGATGAACTACATGTCCAGTCTTTCCCACCTATAGCAAGATCATAGACACATCCTCCATCAGGAATCAAAACATGGATGGAAAATGGAATACCAAGTGTCTCTTCACTTATTTTTAAAAGATGGTATGTAAAACAGTGCCCTGAGCAGTGGGGAATGCCAGGAAGGTAAAAAACTAACAAGAAATAGCAATCATCTAATCATTCATATCCAACTCGTTCCATCATCTCTTGAGTCCTCCCTGACACCCACATTCAAAAACCAATGCATCTCTCCACTCTAGCTATCAACTACTGCCACAACCAATAGGTCCCCTTTCCCCTACATATCACAAAACAAGTTGGAGGAAAAAACATCATATCAATAGGGCTTTTGGACCTTAAACAGGTAATCCAACCTTCAAAACACAATGATCTCTTACAGCTCCAAGTATAATGCTCTTGGAATATAAAATAAAGAGGGTAACTAAGAACCCTATGAGGCATTATCTTTTTATCAAATAGCGAGTTCTTTAATAAATTTAGAAATAACTGATTTTTTATCTTTAGGATCCAACTATGGGTATCCTAAACAACAATCTATCATAGCTATCACGAATAGATAAAAATTTCTTTCTACATATATTTTATTAACATCATATAAAAAACAAAAAATACAATATTCATTTAAATGCCACTTTAACTTTACCAAAACAATTATCAATTAATTTTTGTCTTTATGTTCTTTAAAAAATTACATCAAGAACAAAAATCTTAACAAAGAATGCATAGATATCACATTATCTAGCAAAACCAGAGGAAATAAGATACGATCGATAATATCTTATTTATCTGATTTAAATTTTTATTATGTCAATTGTATTGTGATCCAGTGGTATAAACCCTGTTAACTCTATATTTTGATGTAAAATAATAGAGAATCAACAAATCCCCTACCACAAATGGTTCTTGTCATTCTTTATATAAGGTTGATCCACACATCAGATTATGATATGCTCCCCTGTTACAACTACATCCACCTGAGGACGTCGTGGGATGACCGCACCATCTAGAAACCATGAATACTATAATATGATCATAGAGATCACATGACATAGCATGGCAAGGAGAAACAAGAGGATAAGGATTGAAGAAAACAAAAGAATAGAGTTTGATTGTAACTTATATTGATGAAGGATAGAAACTTTTTTCTTACACCAAAACAAGGGGTGTGCAAGGAGAAGGAATAAACATCAAGGTAAAACGATATGAGGGTTATGGTTCAATAACACAACCCCTAAGGGAAGAAAAAAATGATCGAGTGTCATATACTAGAGAATAAGAAGGTAGAATATGGAAAAAATATATATTTTCTCTTTATAATATTTAGCGAATTAGAGGTTTAAGATCAATATATTTTACATTAAAAGATATTCACATTAAACCACATGGTTTGACCATGTAAAAGCATCCCAAGCCTTATTAAAAGAAATATATTTGTTATGGCCTTTGAATCAGACATAATGTCCTTAAAACGGGGGTTTAAATTCATTTTATGTCAAAGGAAATGTCAAAGAGGAGAAACTGTATGGATTTGGAAACATTGTACACCAAACATGAAATTTGAAAAAGTGGTAGATGACTCATCATTCTAGAAACCTCACTGGTCTAAAAACATTTTATTACCTCACTGGTATGGACACCTCAGCGGTCTGGAAATAGTATAGTACCTTACTGGTCTAGAAACCTCACCTATCTGGAAACACTATAGAACCCCACTAGTCTAAAAAATTCATTGGTCTCGAAACACTATATAACCTCACTAGTATGGACCTCACCGGTCTAGAAATAATGTAAAACCTCACTGGTCTAGAAACCTCGCCGGTTTAGAAACACTGTAGAACCCCACATGTCTAGAAACCTCACTATTCTGGAAACTCTATAGTACCTCACTATTCTAGAAACTTCACCAAACTAGAATCATTGTAGAACCCCACTAATCTGTAAACCTCAATGGTTTGGAAACACTATATAACCTCACTCATCTGGAAACCTCACAGGTCTGAAAACACTATTCATGAACTAGAAATTTCTCAAACGAACAAAGGATGTTGTTGGAAGGCTGTTGTTGAAAGGATGTTGTTGAATGGATTCTTTTGGGAATAGCCTACTATTCTAGAAACAATTTTCATGAACTAGAAGTTTGGAAAAGGAATAAGTCTATTGTTGGAAGGTTGTTGTTGGAAGGCTACTGTTAGAAGTATGTTATTGGAATACTGATGTTGTAAATAGCCTACTATTCTAAAAACACTCTTCATGAAATAGAAATTTGAAAAGGGAAAAACATATGTTGTTGGAAGGATGTTGTTGGAAGAATAATGTTGGAAGGAGGCTATTGGAAGGCTACTGTTGGATGGTTGTTGTTGGAAGCCTATTGTTGGAAACAATATATTGTTGGAAATATCCTGTTATTGGAAGGAGCCTATTTTTGGAAACATCCTACTATTGGGAATAAGTCACCTAGATATCCCAAAACATCATAAACACCATATTTCAGTAAATTAATGGACTAGAGAGGTCTGGTCCATTACATTAGAAACCTCTCAAAACATTCTTGTCCCTGAGAATTCAAAACCATCCTAGAAGAAAAGAGTGGTCCGAAAAACCACCCAGAAAGATACCTATAATGGGAAAACTAGCTTAAGTTTTTTGAAAGTTGGAACAAAACCTGGACATCTGAGAACAAGGAAACAAACATTCTATATCCTAACAATTCAATCATAACATGACATCAAAAGTAGAGAAGTGGAATCATCAAAGAAAAACTCAACACAAAAACATAATACAATTGTGGGTATTAGACCCGCATCTGGGACTCACCCTCCCAATTGATCTCCTCAACAATACTGTGTTGCCACAAGAAATGAACCAATGGAATAGAACACCCATGAAACACCTTCTCTTTATGGTCTTAGATCTCTATCGACCGCTCCTCGAAGGTTACATCACTGCCAACATCAATCACACTCTAATCGATGACGTGTGAGTCATCATGAAGACAATGACGGAGATGTGATACATGGAAAACATCATGTATTTGGCTCATCCACGGAATAATTGATACTCGAAATTCCACAGATCCAACACGAGCCAACACCTCTAAAGGAACAAAAAACTGGAAATACATCTTACACCCATGACGAAATCATTGCTTCCCATGACATGGAGTCACCTTTTGAAACATGTGATCCCCTAAATCAAACTCCAAAATGTCTCCTCCTTTGATCGGCATTTAATTTTTGACAATCCTGCACTGTCTTCATCCTCTCATGAATCACCTTAACCATATATATTGTATTCTACACTAGTTCTGGTTTGGGAATTGCTGACTCTTTAACCCCAATACATCAAAACGGAGAATAGAATGGTCGGCCATACAAGTCTTCAAACGGATCCATACCATTAGTGGGGTGAAAACTATTATTGTAAGAGAACTCTTCCAAGTATAAGTGACTTATCCATGAACCTCCAAAATATACCTTTAAAACAAGGATATTGGTAAAAAATGATCATCCTCAGGACTCCATGGAGTCTCACAACCTCTTCCAAATAGTACCTTGACTAAACATCCACTGATCTTGACCCCTTGATTTCTATAAAGTTGGATGATTTCAAAAAAAGATCCTCTCACACCCAAATAGCATCATTTCCTTTCAGATATCGAGGTAAACCAATAGAAAATTCCATTGAGATGTCCTCCCACATCCACTAAGGATTATCTAACGGCTGTAGCAAGCCACCGAGGACACAATTCATAACCTTCACCTTCTGGGAGACAAAACATTGGGATACAAACTCCAAAACTGCATGCTTCATCCTAGGCCACCAAAACTAACTCTTCAAGGCACAGTACATCTTTTTCACCCTAGGATGCACCGATAATGGAGATCTATGTAACTCTCTGAGAACTACCTCGTTTATTTTCAAAACAACAAATAGCCTTTAGTGATACAACACTTGGTTTTTTTTAACCTCAGACAAACCATCAGGGGGCCTATCACAAACAAATTAGTCTCTCCAGACCTCCACCTCTAGATCCCCCAACTGGGACTCTTCCACCTATTGTACCAGAGATGAATACAACTTCATCTGAAGAGGACAACCTCTGCCCCCAACTTCTCCAATATCAAGATGCAATGTTGAAATTTCATCCATTACTCATCATGAATCACTATATTCACGCACAACATCACTATGTGGCTTCCGGCTCAGCGCATCAACTACAATATTCTTCTTTCTAGGTGTATATGATATTTCATTGTCGTATTTCTATAAAAAGTCCATCCACCAATGATGTCACATGTTTATGTCACACTGGGAGACAACATAACTCATGATCTTATGATCGGTGAAACCCCCAAAGCATTCGCCAATGAGGTAATATCATCTCAACATCAGAGAAAATTCCATATCTACCAACTCAAGATCATGGGTGGCATATTTTTTTTCTTGGGGACACAACTGCCGAGACCCATAAGAAACAACAGATCTCTACTGCATCAGACAGCAGGATAACCCTGGATGAAACGCATCATAGAAAACATCCAAATGATCTCCCACTACTGGAAGAAAAAATAACTAGAGCACATACTAATTTCTCCCTCAAATACTTGAAAGATACCTGATAATGATCAGTCCAAATGAATGCATGATCCTTCCTGGTCAATGATGTCATAGGAGTTAAAACCTAAGATAAATCACCTACAAACATCCTATCGTATCCTGCATGACCAATGAAACTTCTCACATATGCCACTGTCTTGGGGGATGACCAAGACATGACTAATTCTATCTTCGATGGATCCATGGCTAATCCCAGCTAGGAAACAACATTCCCCAAGAAATGGACTTCTCGAGCCCAAAACTCACAGTTCAAAAACATCCCAAACAGGTGATGTCGACAAAGAACTCCCAAAAAGGCATGTAGATGATCTTCATGCTCCCCCTCAGTCATGGAGTTTACAGGAAATTTGTTGATGAAACCCACCATGAACTAAACATGGAACTCACTGAACACAGCATTCATCACTCCAATGAACACAGATGGATAATTCATCACACCGAATGTCATTACAACGAGCTTGTAATGCCCATGATGACAAAGGGATGTTGTCTTTGTGATATCCTCATGCGTCACACACATATGATGATATCCTAACTGTGAGTCAATCTTTGAGACCAAATTTTCCCTTTCAGTTGATAGAATAATTCATCAATACATGGAAGATTATAGCGATTATTCATTATCACATTCTTTATGTGATGGTAATCGGTACACAATCGCAAGCTTCAATCAACCTTCTTCATGAAAAAAACTAGTGTGCCCCACGATGACACACATGGATGAAAAAATATGCATTGTAACAAACCATCATGCTCTATACATTGCTTTAGTAACTCAGAAGGGGCCATCCTATATAGAGACATAGAGATACGATATGCTCTTTATTGTACCTCATTCCCAAACACAATCTCTCATTGAGGGGGTAATGCTAAAACCTCTTCTTGAAAAATATCAGGGTACTCTTCTACGACCCAAGGAAAGTCTAGCTGCTGAACCTCAAAAGTACTCACAATCAACTCAACCCTCATGGATGATAAAGAAGGAACACACCTATGACCCATCAAAGTGTCTCGCTTCCCAACAAACACCGCTGGATCATCATTTGCACTGAAGAACACCACCTACTTCCTGAATCAATCCACAATATGATGCATCGATTACAAACAATCCATGCTGAGGATGACATCATATGGCTATATTTGTAAACATAGGAAATTTCCCCAAGAGTGGTGATGCCCCAACACTATCTCATAGTCTCTACATTCTTCAAACAAGTTAGCTCGACCTCCAACTAGTGTAGTCATTGCCATGGGAACTGGAAGCTTCTCAACCTCATGTCCCTAAGAACAGAATAGGGAAGGTGATATGAAGGAGTGTGTTGCTACTAAATCAAACAAGGAATAAACCCAAATAGAAAACAAGCAAAGGGTACCTCGAACGACATTTGGATTGCCTGGCACAGGTAATGCTGATGCATGAAGCTGACTGTGACGTCCTCCGCGGACTCTCTGACCCTGATGAAGACCACCACCACAGCCGTGATCGAGTATCTAGGGATAAAGAGCACCACGGGGCAGTCCTTTTCCTACCCCATAAACCCTCTACTGATCCAAATCTGGTTCAACCTGCTGCTTCTTCCTCATTTGGAACTACCACAACGGAGGAGCCTGGAGCAAAACACCTGGTGTACGATAACTGATCTGAATGTTCAGGCACTCTCGCTGCTAATAACCTCAACCCCCAGAAGAAAAACAAGTATCTTATCCCTTAGAAGAGGCCTAAGATCCACTTCCACCAATGAAAATAGATTTTGTGGGCTGGGTTATACCCATGGCGATATGGAAACACTTATGCTCTAAAAAATGGGAACCCCTGACCACAGATCTGTTTCATGAGGAATCATGATGAATCCCTACTCTTGATGACCCAGTTCTAGCTAAAGTCCTCTTGAAGATCAATTCCTCACCAACACCTCACGATATTTCTTCAGCATAAATGGGGTGACCTAGAGATGGATCTCTGGATGGAAAGCCTCCTCAAGATGCCTCGCTCTGGCCTCCTTATCTAGAAATAGGTTGGAATCATATCATAAAAGGTATCTGAAACGGATTCCAAACTCTCACACACTAGAGTTCCCTTGTTGAACTGTATGATGCTCCTAGCGAGTGGATGCCTTTGTGGTTGAGGAAAAAAACTAAACTCTAAAGTTGTCTCAGATCTCCTCCCATGAGAATGCTGACTCCTCATGATCCCCAAAGAACAAGAACACAACACTCCCTCAATCCTCCATGTATAATCGTCATAACCAAAGAAACCCGGTGCTCTTTTAGAGCATGGAATGAACTAACGACTATCCTGAACTCCTCCAACTAGTCTTATGTGACTGCATCAGAAAATAATCCCCTATGAATTCTGCAGACTCTATCCCTGAAACTCTTAGAGTGTCCTCCTCTGTGTTTCATTGTCATGGACCTCTACCCTGGGGTGATCTGCTGGCACAACTTGTTGAACATCTTCTGTGCAAACCTAACGAGGATGTCGACCTAGAGCAATACCTGTACAATAAAAAATAATTAGAGAAACATAACCTGGAATATGGAAGTCTTGATATTAATTAATTAATTTTTTTCTTTTAATCATTTAAGGTTAACCTATCCAAAGGTCTACCCATTAAAACATAGGCACAAAGAATAATGATGCATGATCCATTCCTAGGACACTACCCTGCAACTACTATCACCTTGTTTAATAGACATTTTAAACATAATGTTTCATGCATCAGATACCTGGGGGCCTAAAAACTAATGTATCATCTGGTCTCCAGTGTTTACGTCACTTTATAAACATGACTAACACCATTTCTCTACCAAACCATGCATCCTCACATGATCCTAACATCAAACTCTAATATATCCCTCAACCAGACCTTTGATAACACTCTATCATAGCCCCCTCTCCACATGGTGTACTCCTCCTGGGTGAGCAATGTGAGAAGAGAGATAGTGACCCCCCGAGTCCTTCCTCCGTTAGGTCATCGGTTGGCAACTAGCACCGACGGTATAGTGAACACAAAAATTGGAGTCATTACCCTTTAATAGAACACATGAGAAAGAGAGAGACAAGACAGACTCCAACAAACTCCAACATAGACAAAAATATAAAATAAATCCCAATCACACATATGTACTGTCATGAAAAACTACCACAACTGAAAGGGAAAAACTGCAAGTACCAAAGGAATGTAAAAGAAGCAGCGACTAGGAAACCTGAATAGCTCCCCACCCCTAATCTAGTAGTAACCAGACTGATCTCCAACTTGCTCCATGTGACCTGAAAACTATTTTATATATACAAAGGGTGAGTACAACAGTATACTCAGTCTGATTCTCCATGTATCCTCTTGTGAAAAAGTAAATAAATCACAGTGAACATCAAGTGATACTAACTCATCACCTATAAAAGTATACTATATTTCCCA
Source organism: Viscum album (assembly GCA_963277665.1). Classification (NCBI taxonomy): domain Eukaryota; kingdom Viridiplantae; phylum Streptophyta; class Magnoliopsida; order Santalales; family Viscaceae; genus Viscum; species Viscum album. The sequence goes on along the minus strand of OY728137.1, from coordinate 1,067,889,417 downwards.
GCCTCACCCTGGCTACTCTTACCAAGTATCTCATACAAGACTATATAATAAAATAAATAGTATCATGGGTAACCTACTTCTACTTCCCCATTGGTTTTCCGCTTTGACCCAACATCACACGTCCTAAGCTATATCACTCTAAAAATGCTTGCACAGAGACACCTGTGAGAAGAACCACAACATGAAACTCATGCAACAAAACCACCACGTCAATGTAATAAAAGTAACCATGTAGTTTCAGGAAGCCACCACAACTCATATAACCTGTATCATATGTCAGGAATTATACCTCAATCCATTACATCCCACACACTGGGTAGGTATCCTCAAGCCATCACAACATATATATTTTACACCTATAGTTTTCAATAGGAAACAATATCTAGAATATATGTGTGTGAAGAACCATAAGCCATTAAATCCCTCTACACACATATATAGGGATAAATAACCATTGTACCTACTGGCACAAGTAACTAACCAAGAGAAGAGAGTGGGGCCAAAGGGGGTAGTCATCCATCCATCCTCTCACCAGAATGCTGGGGAAAACACCCCCAGTGCTCAGAATCCCTGGGGTGTTAGTTTCCCTGACTGACGGGTCAGAGTAGCATATAGAAACAGAAAATGTAAAGAATATACTATATCTCAAAACCATACTATAGAATAACCTAATCTTAGAATCAACTGCAGCTAAAATCTCATAGACTCCTGGCTACCACTTCTAATACTAGTTATCCTATAAGCACACACCCATTTAAAGAGGTTGATTACACTCATTCGTTCCCTTTTATCAGTTTCACTTTATGTTCATTAATTATTTATACACTAATTAACTATTAACATTTTCCACATTATGTTTCATTAAAATCACACACAATTACCATTGTTCCCTTAAATTGAAACCTTAGTATTGTGTCTCAGCATGCTCCAACCCCATGGGCTAACATTATTATTCAATCACTTTTTAACCACTTTATAACTATTCCATACTCCCAGGCATTGTTGAAAAATATTTTATGATACCATACACATGGGGGCTCAACATAGTGAGTAGATGAACTACATGAGGATTATTTGTCACCTATATAAAGAGAATAGAACCATCCACCTTTAGGAAGCTAAACACGAGAAGCACATGGAGTACCTCTTATGTCATCGCCCCTTTTGGAAGGAGGGTAAGAAAACCATCTGCCTTGAGTAGTGGGAAAACTAAAGAAGATAAACTACCAATAAGAAACAGAAAGCATCCAAACATACACATCTAACCTATTCCATCATCTTTGGTGTCCTACCCAACACCCACATGGATAAACTTATGCATCTTCCCACTCTAGGATGCAACTTCTTCCACAACTAATAGGCCTCCATGCCCCCACATATCACAACACAAGAAGGAGGAAAACAAAAATCATATCGATTGGACTATTTCCCCTTATAAAAGGAATCCAACCTTCAAAACACAATGAGCTCTCATAGCTCCTTGCATAAGGATCTTGGCCTTTACAAGCAAGAGTATAACTCAAAACCCTACAAGGAATTATTTTTTTTGTCAAACATTCCATTTTTTAATCCATTTAGAATTAACAGATTTATTGTTTTTATGTTCCAACTATGGGTAACCTAAACATCAAGCTACCATATCTATCACAAATTGATTAAAATTTCGTAGTCCATAAATTTGATTAACATCAAATTACAAAAATAATAACAACTAGATTCTATTACATGCCTCTTTATCTTTATCCAAAATATTATCAATTAATTTTCACCATTATATTCTTTACCAATCTCTATTAATAATTAAAATCTAAATAAACAAAGCATAGGTATCACACTATCTATCAAAACAAGAGTCAATAATATATGATCGATATCAATTTATTTATCTGATTCAAATGTTTATTATGTTAATTCCATTGTGGTCCAGTTGTCTAAAACATGCTAACTCTACATTTTCACATAAAATAATTGAGAATTAAAAATATCCTACCTCAAATTGTTCTTGATGTTTTTTACACGAGGACGATCCACAGAACAGATTACGATCTCCAACCTCATGACAACTACGTCCACCCATGGACTCTACGGCACAACCGCACCATCTAAAAGCCAAGAAAACAAAATTAGAAGCATGGAGATCACATTCCATAGCATATCATGGAGAAACTAGAGGAGAAGAATCAAATAAAACACAAGAATATAGGTAGATCGTACCTTACATCAATAAAGGATTGACACTTTCTTCGTACGTAAAAACATGGGTGTGCATAAACCAGGAAAATATTCAAGGGGAAAAGATCTGAGGATTACGGATCAATCACCAACCCATAATGGAAGAAGTAAAGTTTTGATCATTTCACACTAGGTAACAATAAGGTAGAATATGGAAGGAATATATCTCTTCCCTTTAGAATATATATTTTGTAGCATTTTAAGATATGCTGGATTTTGCATTAAATTTGGATCGCATTAAACCACACAGTTTGACCATGCAAAAGAATCCCAAGCCATTGAAAATTAATATAAGAGTTTTGGACATTGAATCATCCATAGAGTCCTTAAAACGAGACATTCAATACATTTTACATCGAAGGAATGGTCAAAGGGGAGAAATTGTTGGGTGCTGCAAACACTATACAGTAAACATGAAATTTGAAAAAGTGTTCAATGACTCATCATTATGGAAACCTCAGTAGTCTAGAAACACTATTGAACCTCACTGGTCTAAAACCTCAAGGGTATGGAAACACTGTAGAACATCACTGTTCTAGAAACCTCAATGGTTTGGAAACACTATAGGATCTCACTGGTCGGGAAACCTTCCTGGTCTAGAAACACTTTAGAACATCACTGGTCTAGACCACACCTGTCTGGAAACACTGTAGAACCTCACTATTCTAGAAGCCTCACCGATCTGAAAATACAATAGAACCCCACTATTCTGGAAACCTCACTAGTCTGGAAACATTGTTGAACACCACTAGTCTGGAAACCTCACCGATCTGAAAAACTATTCATGAACAAGAAATTTGGCAATAGAAAAAGGTATTTGTTGGAAGGTTTCTTTTGGAAGACTTCTGCCCGAAGGATGTAATTAAAAATACCCTACTATTCTTGAAACATTGATCATGAACTAAAAATTTAGAAAAGGAAAAAAGGTTTTTTTTGGAAGGGTGATGTTGAAATGCTTCTATTAGAAGATTTCTTTCAGAAATAGCCTACGATTCTGAAAACACTATTCATGAACTAGAAATTTGGAAAAGGAAAAATGATGATGTTGGAAGGTTGATGTTTGAAGGATGTTGTTGGAAGGATGTAATTGCAAGGCTGATTTTGGAAGGATTCTGTTGGAAGCATCCTTCTATTTGAAACGACCAACTATTGGAAACAACTTGTTGTTGGAAATAGCCTACTACTGGGAATAAGTCACCTTGACCTCCCAAAACACCTCAAACACCAGATTTCAGCAAAGTAATAGATAGGAGAGTTCTGTTCCATTAAAAGATAACACATTTTTTATGTTACCTTTCCCAAAACTAATAATAAATAAATTATATAAGATATGTCTAAGAAGATTTCTAGTTATTATGATCATATTAGGAGAGCATGTAGTTTTCCTAGGGACCAGTTGTTCATGTTTCCATGTTTCAAAAGACACATACTAATACAGTCATTTAGAATTTTTTTTGTAATGTAATTAAAATTTATCACAAATGATGTAATGTATATATATGATACCCTTGGGTATCTATAATATATATCTCCACTTCTATCAAATGGAATATGAAACTGTCAATCATGTGTATGGAAGACTACCTCTATGCGAGCAGATATAATTCATTTTACATCACTGCCATTCAAGTCGAGGTATAAAGATCGTTTTATCACATTTATTTTATTTCTTTAATATTATTATATTTATTTAATTTTAATATCACATATAGCTTCTTAAATTCCATTTAGTTTAATATATGATAATTTTAGTCACGTGTCTTGTGAACTAATGCCTCACGAAGTGATTTAATTCATTTTTCACATATTATTTACATGGAACGTAATGAGGATAGATTTAATTAAAAATTTTGATATATATTACATGGTATTGACTCATGAAAAATAATATATCACCCACTTTCACACTCTTTCACTCGATAATTAAATGATATCGTCATTCCAGCATATGTACAACCCACTATCTCCACTAAGCGATGTGATTCATTTTCCATGTAAAACCTTTATGAATGAAACTAAAATATTATATAATAGAAAAATAAAATGTTTAACATTAATATAATTATGGATATGATGTGACTGTATAATAATCCCATTAAACATAGCATATATGTTAAAGCATGCAAGAGAAAACACATCAGTTATCACTTGAAACAATAATGATAATGAACGATTAATAATTAATGGTTGATAAGGTGTTATAAAATTATTATATATGAAATTTTAAATATTATTATGTCTCTTATTTGAATTAATTACATACTTAAACCTAGTGTATTTATGGCTAAAGCGCATTCAACCAAAATAATGTCTACGGTAAGGGAATTCTAATCAATTTCTCTTCAATGAGGGATCGAGTCATTTCATGTAGCTAATTTTATTTATGTGTTTGTATACTATCCATTGTTCGTTTAATATGATTAATAATTAATAATTAATGGTATTTAATTTTATAATTTTAATTATTTCATATAATAGGACTGAGAATTAAAATCTCCATGTGGTGAAGAATTTCATAACTCAATTTCATTTCATAATGTTATAGTACTTCTTCATTATGTTTGAAATTCTATGATTGTGTGTTTAAAGGAATTTGACTATTTTATGTTTTATTTAAACTATAAAAAGGTATTGAAGTAGTAATTTTTTAGTTGAAGAATAGTAGTGGTGGATTCAGTACGATAGTGGAGATTACATAGTAGCAACTTTTGTGGTAGTGGAATTGTAGAATCATGGGAACTATAACATTAATATTCACTGATGGGTCCTTTTAGAAAAAAATGGGATTTTGGGACTTTTATTAGGGTTCTCATTCCCCTAGAACATCGATCCATAATCATGGGCCACTTGGAATTGGATCTTCAAACTATATAATGGGTATCCCTAAACCTAGATAGAAATTTTAAATTTCATTAATAATAAAAAACATAGGCTTTGGCCTTTAATTATTTTTTAAAAAGTCTCATTTTTAATCGAGATTATTTATTCTTATCGTTCTATTGATGGAAATTCTTTAATCAATTTATAATAAAACCATTTTAGTTTTATTATCACCTATTTGTTCCTTATTTTTCCAAGTAATATTATAATAGTCCACTCTTTTGTACCTTCATTTATTGAAAAAAAGTTTTCATTAAAATTTTACTCCATTTTTATATTCAAACAAAAATCCATTTTCCTGCAAACCTATGTTTTCTAAAAAAATCAATAATGTTCCTTAAGATTCATCAAATGATTTATTATAAAATATTTTCCCCATATTTTACTATTTACAAATATTTTTAAATGAATCTTTTTTTCCCAAGAAATCCCTGTTTTTATTTTACAAAAAAAGTGAAAACATTCATTATTTCAACATGTACGGAATTAATAAAATTTTACACCCTCATGTACACAGTATTTTTTAAATCATTCTTTATAATTTTCATGGATTATATTAAATGGAAATTAATTGTAAAATATTTTTTAAAATTATAGTTTTGAAAAATAAATTCTATGTGAAATTATTTTTCTTCAATAACGTTTTAATTTCATTTTTATAATATTTTTATTCATTAACAAATTAATAACATTATATTACTTATGATCTATTACTGATATATTATACTACTATCATATTTATTATTTTTATGGATTTTTTATGATCACATTGACTTGGGAATGTGTTTAACATTCACTTTCTTGATTAATTCTTGTTATCTATCATATTAACTTGAAATATTTTACTTCATTTTTCATTGGAAGATATATTTCACTTAAATATCCATTTTTTTTCATGGATATACTTATTACATAAAAATTATATAATTTCTATAAATGGTTTTATAATTTTAATGTTACATCATGTTTTGGTAAACTTATTTTACATCTTTATTCCTTATTCAATATTGAAATTTGTCAATAAAGAATTATATTGTGAATTGAATTAGTTATTTTATATATGATGAATAATTAGTTCATAAAAATATACATGGTACTGGTAATATATATAAATTTTTTGAATCACTAGTCTAGTGAAACGAATCAGTTGTAAATCCATAGTTGAATTGTTTTCTAGTGTATACATACACATCTGTTTTAAATGTTATTGTGAAATGTCTTGGAAGTAGAGGTATCAAGATTATTGAGATCATGAAATCCAATAATTAATAATTTTTTTCATTCTAAATTTAGTTATTGTTATCCATGATATTTTTTCAATTATATTTTATTTGGATACGTTTTCATTCTTATTTTATCTATTAAATATTATTTTTTGAGCTATTTCTGTTCCCATGTTGATTATGATTATCTATTATTAAAATTAAAGTTATTTAACTGGAATGTGTGTCTAGTTTTTTACAACTCCATATTTATTAGTCATTATCTATTTATGATAGTGGTGTTATTTTAATTGAATTTTGTTTAGTTATTAACCATTCCAAATTTATTATTCCTTATTGATTTATGATTCTCTAGTTATTTAAGTGTAATGTGTGTTCAGTTATTTACCTTTCTATATTTATCATTCCTTATATTTTCATGGTAGAAATGTTATATAAATTTCATGTGTGTTCATTTATTATCATTTATATATTTATTATTCCTTATCTAATCATGAAGGCAATGTTATTGATCGAGTGGAATGTGTTTTCAAATATCTATATTTCCATATTTATCATGCCTTATTTCATTATGATAGATTCCTCTATATATAACCCTTAATGAGAATTAGAGCTCCTGATTATTTTTTTCATGTCCAAGAAATCAAGGAAGTTTACTCTAAATGATATGCAAGGATATTTTAGACGGAAGTATGATATTCTTGAAAAAAAATATGTTTCAATTTTGGTATTATTTTGTAATATAGGTATCATATAAATATATATTATACTAAGACAACTAAATATTCAGTCTATCAAGATGTGACCCCTTTAGAAAAATTTACAAGGTAATAAATTTACAACATGATTTTTCCTAACATTGTTTTTTTGTAATGTTTTTTCGTTAAATTGTTAGATTTTTTCACTAAAAATAATACTATCATAAAATAAAAATTTAATTTTTTTACCAAAAATGAAATTAAATAATAAATTTTACATTTATTTTATCTGTAAAATTAGACTTTAAAAAGTGTTACATTGTAATGTATTTCAATGAAAATGATTTATTACTATCAGGATATTATGTTATTACACGATTATAAATTATTATATTCATGGTTAATACCAAAATATCAAATATTGACATGGTTATAATAAAAAAAATTTAAAAATAAGTTGTTCAATGGTAAAAACATGAAATAGGGGGAAAATAATGAACATACTTTTAGAAATATTTGTATTTTTTATTTCAACATGTAGAAAACTAGGGCTTGATAATTTCAATGACGATCCCATGTAAATTATTTGAAATATAAAAAATAAGAAAATTATATCCTCCTGTATTAGAGACACAAACATAATTAAATTATCAGGACCTTTTCATCATTACTGAATGTACAAAATCTAAAAAAGAGATATGATATGTAGTATAAAAATAATATCAATAGAGATATATAAGTAACAAATTTTTCATTATAACCCTCAAAGGATATATAATGTTATATTAATAAAATTAAAACTGTAATTTGATAAAAAATCATAGGAGAGATTAGATTTTATAAAAAAATTATTTAAATTAATAAAAAAATTATAGTTACATATATCATAGATAAATTTAGTTATTCATTGAAAAATATTAACATACATTTAAAAATTAAAAGAATTATAATTCCATCATATAGTTTCTCCATTATATATATTTTGAGATAAACTCCAAGAATTAGGAATATGAAAATGAAATAAGGGATGATAAATCCATATTTCCCATGGTGTAGGGGTTTTCCCCATATATTTTCTCATAAGGAAGGAATAAATGTCTCAACCATACTAAAATGAAGAGACATCAATTTAGAAAATTTTATTGGGGTTGATACATCAAAGAAAAGTGGTTATTGTTATGATAAAACACTCTTATAAAAAATAATAACTAAGAAGATAATTATACACTAAAATAAAATAATGGTTCCATAATAACTATAGTTAAACTATTTAACGAAAACACGTTTTAGAGATTCAATTCTAGTGAATAATTTCATTTTTGAAAAAAAAACGTCACTTTTAGAAGACATAATAAATCAAATAGGGTATCATATTATACAAAAAAGATTACTGATCATATTTTGAGATTAAATATATGGGTTGAAATGAATTTCACTATTAAAAAATTTTAATTATGAAATATGTTTTTTGTGTGTCCAGTATTAAATCCATCTTAATGTAAGGATACTTTTTGAATAAATTTAATTTCAAAAATTTGATTCAAATATATAACATTGTGTTTAATGATAAATGACACCGTATTTAAAATGGTTCTTTTTATGATAATTCCAATGACTTTAAAGTCAATAATTAAATCAATCCAACTTACTTGTTAGAATATTTTTATTTCTTTCATAATTAATTAATATGTATAAATTATATGAAGTTTTATTGTCTTGAAATATTTACATAACTACTCACTATAAAAAATAACAATAATTATTTTTCTATATTCATGCACAATATACTAATATACAAATCACATCTGAATGTTGAAAAAAATTCAATTTACTATTTCATATGATTTTTATTTTACACTTACCATTAGTATTGAGAAATATATTTTAGTTTTACTTATCATTATATTGGGTAATGTTTCATTAACTTCTTAAATTATTTGAATAATGTTTTTAATAAATTTAATATTTAAAAGTATGAGGATGAAAATTAATATGGGATGAAAATATATTGTACCATGTTTAAAACGAGAATAACAGACCATAATACTTAATTTTTTGAATCCAATCTGATTAAAAATGATGTTAGAGTATATTAGGAACTATATACAAAACATTGTTTATAAAAATATTAATATATTAATAGAAAAAAAATCTATGAAATCACTCATAGGTTAATCAATTGAATTTTTGAGATATTTGTTATTAACTATGTGTATTATTATTTGTTTAGTTATTAGTATTAGAAATATTGTATATTTATATAAATAATTGAATAATGGAATGTAAATAATATAAAAATTAAGTTTTTTGATTTTATCATGTAGTTTTTTTAATCTAAGAGTAAATTTATATTTATTTATATCCAATGAATGTAAGCTCTTAATTAGGACTCGGTAAAAGTGGTTTGGTGGAGAAACTGATCTAAGATACCTAAAACTTGTGAGTTTGGTTTATATGTTTATTTATGTTTATATATGATGAAGATTTTGGTATATAAATTTTAATTAAATTAAATATGGATTCGTATCAAAAAAATATTTTGATTCTTTATATATTCTAGACGAAAGCTTCTCCACCAATGGTCACACTCCCTTGTTGAGTTGGGGCCTATGCATAATATCCCATCCCCCACCCCCTCTATCACTATTTTTTTCTAATAATTTTATTCTTATTATATTCCTCCTATTGTAATTTTATGTATTCTAAATTGTGGTTTTCATCCGTAATTTTCATTCCAGCCATTATTTTTTTGGGTTTTTTCTCCACTTATTTCAATTTGAAGTTGTCCTTTTATTTTCTGGTCAGGGGTATTTTTCACTTTCATCCTCATAAAATCTTAACTAGAATATCCTGATTTAAAATTTATTAATAAATTTAATGAGGTTACATTTTCGTGGTTTGGGATTTTTTTTGGTAAAATATTTTGGTATTTGTTTATTGGGTTCTGGGTTTTTAGGGTTTTTTTTATTCTATCTTTTGTGATTGTGTTGTCTTCATGCCAATTCCCTTGGTTGATTCCATAATTTTACCCACATGGATCCCTCTAACAAGACTAGTATAATAAAAACTTAATAATTCTCATATAATGGTACATGGGTTTTTTTTAGGATTTAATTGGGAGAATTCTAAATGGCGAATCATTAGGGATTTTATTCTAGTTGTGGGTCTCTTGTTTCATATAGTTTTCTTACATGTTATTTTTATTTTAGGTGGTGTATATTGTTCCAACAGACACCTAGGTATTTTTCATCATCCTAGGTTATTTCTTATATTATATAATTATATGAAAATTTTTATTGTGGTTTCATAGTGTGCTTATATAGGAAGGATGTGTATCCATGGAATGGTGGATACCTTTGTTGAAGTTGTCTCTATACGAGGACTTCAGATATCAATGATTACAAATAATATTTCTGTGTTTAATAAAAAATTTATTTTCTTTAATATTATATATCTTATTTTCATGATTTTTCTTTAATCATGGTCATCTCTATTATTTTATGGTGAAGTCGCAAATCTTGTGACTCTGAAGGTTTTCCTCATTGATGATTCTCTTACCTGTCGTTAAGAAGTTATTCGAATTATAATGTTCAGATTATGACAATATTATTGTGAAAACCCATGTAATGTTAATAATAAATAAATTTCATTTCTTATTAATATTCGAAATTTTATTTTATTCAAACATATTCATTAAAATAATATTTATGTAATTTTTCAATCAAAAAATAATTAGTTTTATTCTTACTCAAATGTCCTCCCTTGTATTATATGGTTTTTAAGGTATATTTTTTAATTAAAAAATTTGAGTTTGATATAATGGAATTAATTTTTTATATCATTGTTTAGAAATTATCTTTGGTATTTTTGTGGGATTTTTCTAAAATGATTGATTTTAGAGAGAATAGTGAAAAATGACAATTTTTTTAAAAAAATTGTCATTTCTTTTACATTATTAAATTTTTATTTTGGATTGAATTGAAATTATAATTAGTCATAATTGACTAAAAATAATGAAAATAATTATATTGGAATCCACAATATTCTTTAATTTTTATAAATTCATCTTTAGTCATAAAATGTATTTTTCTAAAAATATTAAATTATATTTTGTGTTTTTCATTCTTATATTAAAATTTAATACTTCCATTTATGAATATTGAATCAAAAAAAATTATTTATATATATTTTATCATATTTTTCATATTTTTTTTAAAAAATCAATTTTATTTTTGGTCATAAAAATAGGTTATTGAGGTAAAAGCGAGTAACTAAATAAAAAAAATTAGTTAAAAAGATAAAATTAAATGGAAACAAGATGAAATATATAAAAGTAACATAATTAAATATGCGGATAATGGTTTTAATGATATTATAGAGACTTTTGAGTTTAATTAAAAACACAAATAATGTTAACCAAATGTAATTCCCCTTAGTAAAAATATAATTAATATTTTAAACAAAAAACACCAATGTCATATTAAATAAATACCCCATAACATTTCCCTAGGAAAACCAAATACTGTTAAATTTATCTTGACAAAATGTTCACTAAATTCTTCTACAAAATCCATAGATACATCGTAGAGGTTCATTTCTCTCCAAAATACCATTATAGAAGACTTAAGGTGTATGCTATATGAGGTTTTCCAATGATGAGTTATAACTCTTATCCAAGTTCTTTCATGTTTATTTATTATGATACATTATTCAAGATAATCATAACAATTATGGTATAATAAAAATATTATCTCCTATATAATTTAATATTATTATTATCATTATGGTGCAACCCTTTTTAATCTCATTTCTATTCCTATGGGAAACGTATAAATCACTCTTACATACGTGTGGACTACTACCTCCACGAAGCGAAGTGTTTTTCTTTTATTAATCACCACATGTGTATGGTTATTATCATTCGTTTAATGAAAATATATGATAATTTTGAAATAAGTATGGTTCTATAAAGATAATATAATATCCACCTTCTTAAACTTACATCACTTTGAAAATGGAAACATCATTCTTGTGTACATGTGGAATAACACATCCACAAAGTGTTGCGATTTATTTTTCATTTCCTCCATTCATGGATGGTTTTAAAAAAATTATTGAATATGAAAGAACATTATGTTATGGTTATTATTCTGAATATTATGAAGTAATTACCCATTTTTCTTGTCATTATTTCCTATGTTGTCTTCGAATTATAATCCAATCATCCTCAAAATGTCTCACATGATTTCAACTAGTTTTTTATCAAAATTAAACTTCATAAGAAATAAAATAAAAGGGATATTTATATTCAATCATCAACTAAAAAGGTTCTATAAAAATTAAAAAAATTGTTTTACCCAATAAAGTAGTGTACATAAGTGGTGAGTTAAGAGATGATGTAATGTATTTCTCATCTAAATTTTATTTCATTGAGTCGTATTCCATTTTCAAAATAGTTTTTATTTTGTATCGGAATAAAATACCATGTTGATGTATATTATAATTCATATACTATTGTTATATTTTATCAAAATATATTTCATTTTATCTTTATTAATGATCATTTAATTTATATATTACCAAATAATTAAAGAATTTTTTAAAATCTGGTTTCAAAAGTTATAAACTATTTTAAAAAATTGCCATATTATTTTAATTATTTTATGTAATTTAAAATATAATATTAAATGATTTATAATTTATTTTTACTCTACCTTTATCTTTATTTAAAGAATGATAATATGACATTTTTGAATGTTTTCTATATAACCCTGTTTTGACTTTGTTTACTATGTGTGATTTTTTTTACTTTTACAGCATGACACCCTTTCCACACTAAAATATCCATTAATCATTATCATGTTACATTTAGATGTTTATATGTTTTTGAGGAATATTTTATTTCTATTATTTTATAAGTTTTTAGTTAATTATATTTCCTCAAATTAAAAGGGAATTTCATATAATGTTTATGAGCTAAATAAATGTGGTCTTATTATGGTATCTAATTAGCAATTTTATGAGCATTATGATGGAAATATAATATTTTATCAATTTAGAACAATATATCATTATATTTATATTTTATATGAAGGTTAGTGGGATAAATATAATTTTGATGACAGGTGAGAACAATATAGTTCTCTAATACATTTTGTGAATTAATGGAGTAAAATAGAGTTAAGTTAGTCATAAGGGATATGTGTGAATAAACAGTGATTGCTATTCCTTTGTAAGGGATATTATAAGGGTGAATATTTGGATAATTTTCCAAGATATCTACATTATTTTAATACATCATATGGGTTTTATGGTACTATTTATATTCATAAGGTATGTAAATGAACACATGATTGGAGGAATGTTTATGATCTTGTAAATTATAATGGTTTTTTTTCATGTGTTATAATATTTTCTTATATAAAATTCATGATTATGTTTTTTCTGTTATTATTGCTTAAAAAAATTTAGGAAACATTTTTTCTTGAAATTTTATTTCATGAATAAGAAATTATTATATTTAGCTCATTGTTTATTATGTAATAAATTAAAATTTCATTATCTGTTTTCATGAATTTTTAAAAAGTCTAATAAGATTATATTATTTTTATGTCTCCTTTAATTCATTTAGTTTTTCATCTCGTATTTTAAAATGTATTACATTTCTCTTGAAGAAATTTCGGTATTAAATACAATTTAATAGTGACACTTCCCAAATTAATAAAAAGTGTCGTGATTGAAAAAGTATTATATAAATAAGAACCAATATTATTGTAAAATTGTGCAATATGTGGAAATTTTAATTCTCTTATGTAATGTTTAGCCTAATTATCTAATAATTTGAACTAAATGATCCAAAAAAAAATTAGAATGTAAAAACCTCATTATAAGTCTTATAATTATTGGTTTATTGTGTTATCGGGTGTTAAAGTTGTTTTGAGTGTTTTTTTGATTTTTTATTTTCAATTGTGTAATAGACCAACTCAGATCTACCAGACCAATCACCTAAGTCATCCCATCATTAGTGTGTGGTAAAACTAGGATAACAAAAAAGTCTTTTGTGTAAGGAAATAAAGACATACAACAAGATTACAAAGAAGAAAATAATAGAATATATAATTGACCCAAATAGGCTAAACCAGAAAGAAAACAATTTCTAGATAAATCTAGTCTCCATGTGATGAAACATCACCTCAAAAAATCCCTTACTGAAATATTAATGTATAGGGAATCCTTTATGCTATATAATTCTCTTCAATTTATATAAACCCTACAAAACATGGTCTATGGCCACCCACTGGTAGATGTAATGTCTGAGAAATAAAACCCAGTATGATACCATCAAGAGATATATAATATTTCAAATAAAAAAAATGTGCAAGCCCTAGAATATTAAAAAAAATTAATAAGAAGTAATGAGAATAAACATTTTGACAAACATTCTCAAGTAATTATTAATATTTCACAAATTCCATACAATATTTACTCAAACCATAATTAAAGTAGGTAAACATAAGGAAATTTACAAATGCATGTGAGAAAACATCCATCAAATAAACTATCATGTAATAAACAAGCAGAAATAACAACCCACCAACCAACGAGGCTCTACCATATAAAACAATACATACTAGAAACTCATAGTCCTAAAAAGGCATAAGATTAGATCTAACTAACAACATGATCTTCCAGAGTCCATCAACAAACATGAGGTTAACTCTTTGTGATTTTACATACAATAATTTTACTCATGTCTCTTCCTTGACATATCCAAGGATCGAACTTTGCAATTTTTGTCAAATTATATTTTAAAATCCATGCTCATGTTTTTATAAAACAGTTTAAAATATATTCCAATCTGCATTGGCTTTTTAAATTCTATTTTACGATTTAAAATAAATTAAGTTCCATATAAAATAAGAAACACATTAAAAAACAACCCACGACCTTTTCAACAAAAGATGCATGAGATTATATATCTAATATCAAGGAATCAATAATAAAAATAAGAAATTAAATAAATTGGAACAATTATATAGATCCACCTACCTCAAGATAATTGAAAATCTCCCCACCTTTTACAATAGTTATTGGAAACCAAAAAAACCTACCTTTGGAAGACATGGAATGACTAGAGACTAGAATTAATTGATAAAAAAGAACATCTAATAAAAAATACTTACAAAAAATTATTCTACATACATAAACAATATTAAAACTGATACAAAATCCTACTTAAAGTGACAAAGATCCCAAATGTACTGATGAATCACTGAATAGAACAATTTAGAAGGGAAGGGAGTCGCCCAAAAATGAATTCAATAAGATGTATGGTTGACTTTATAAGGATGAAAAATATAATGGAGCCCCACAAACTAGTATGAAACCTTAAAAAATATAACTATTGAAATTAAACAGTGTTTTGTCTTTTAATTGTTTTGAATCCATTTTAAATATAGCTTCACCTAAATACATATTGAATATTTAATTAAAAAAGGAATTTTCACATTAGATGATGTGTAACCCTAACAAAAGGTGAAGAATTATCACCCTATGAAGTCAGTTCGTCAAATGAGGATGGATAGCATTACACAACATTAAACCCAATTACATATCAACAATGTTCCTAAAAATGACAGAAACTATATGTTCATGCTGAGTATCCAATAAATCTATTATTTCATCATAATAAGTATTCTCTTAACTTGTGTTTGAGAATACTGACCCAATTTATAAGGGAATCCAAAAAATTGATCAGAACATACCTAAAAGAAAGGTAATATTGAGTTACATTCTTTTCACTATAAATGATTTTGGTCCCTAGAAGGATCCCATGAACAGGGAATCGAATAAATATAAGACAACTATTTTACCATCATTAACTATCTCTCCCACATTTCATTTTAATCATACCCACATTTTTATAGTATATGTACCATGGGTATCATTTTTCTATGCAATGCCTTATTCGTGTGATCCATTATCTAAACTGAATGATCAATAAAAGTATTATCAGATTCAAGAATAACATCTTCCCATATAATCACATTTTATGGATCTAGTATATACCTCCTCTACTAGGAAACATGAATTATATCATGTATCAGATTCAAGAGAGATGATAAAAGTAGCAGATAGGCCATCATCCCTAGTCACTCAAAAATCTCAAAGGGCCCACAAAACTCGTGGAAAACATACCCTACATACCCAACCGAAGTTGTCGCAAGTGAGGTGAAACTCTAATAAATACCTGATCACAGACCTCAAACTCTATTGGCTGATGCTAATGGTCTTCATAATAATTTTTAAGACTCTATGTCATGATCAAACTTCTCTAGATCAACTGCACCACCACTTTCATCTCTTACACTACACTCATCCAAACCAAGGACCTCTCCCCCAACTCTTCCAATAAAAAGGGAGATCGACATGGACAACCATACAAATCATCAATGGGTTCCATCCTAATCAAATCCTAATAACTTTTGTTTTAGGAATAATCGACCAATGAAAAAAGTATATCCCAATATCCATGGAAATTCATCACTCAATCATAGAGAATATCCCCAAGAACCTATATAACACTCTAAGATTGTCTATTCATCTATGGATGACAAGTCACATTCAAATTAAACCTGGAAAAAAGTTCCTCCTACAACCCTTTACATAATCTTGATGTCCCTATTATAAGAAATGTAGAGGTAACCCCATAAAGCTTCACAAAATCTCAGATATAAAAGTACTCAAGATCTTTCACTTTTTTCATTTCCATTATTGGTATGAAATGCTTTTATTTATTTAGTGTATCAAAAATCACCAAAATTTTATCCTACTCTCAAGGATTATATTTTAATCCAATGCTAAAATCCATGTAATTATCATCTCACATCAAAACTAGAATGGTTAAAATCTAAAACAAACATGTAGTCTTATTGTGTTCTTCTATAATTCTTTGAAAACTGTGACACCATGATTCAAAATCCACAACTGACCTAATAAACCCCAGAACACAATACCAACATCTCAAATCATAATATATCTCTGTAACCCTATGGTTCACGGACCAACATGACTGGTGCCTATGGTCTAGAAAATCATGTCTCAGGGAAAAAAATCAACCAAACTTCTCTTGAAGAACAATGATTCATTGGGAGGTCGAGACACTAGAAAATCATCTTCCCAAAATTTATTATTTCTCCTAAACATCGGTTATCGGTTTCCATCATATTCTCAATTTGAACATGCTAATAAAAAAAGATTTGTTTTTATCCATTATTCCAATAACACCTATCCAGCAACCTCAAATACTCCTAAGATCATTTCAGAAAACAAACTCATCGTAGACCACTATTCAACTAATTTCTTCACGTCTTATGTTAGTAATTTTTTAGTCAACACATATTCCACCACATTCCCATTACATGGGGTATATACGTATTCAAAATCAAAGGTAAAAATATTCTCAACCAAACATGTTGATCCAAATTTCATATCTCATTAACTGAAAAATTAACTTCTGGAAATTTTTATCAGAATATACTATAAACAACTCCATAAAGAGATAATAAAGCCAAGTTTTGACTACATTCATAATAGCTTATAACTCAAAATCATGGGTAGGGTAATGATTCTCATGAGGTCATAACTGGAATGATCCATAAACTACAAAATGTTTCTCATACATCAAGACATATTTCAGACCCATACAATATGCATTAAATAAAACACCATAACCCAAAATTGGTTATGGTATAATCAAACCCATTTTTTAAGTAAACCTCATCTTCATCTCCTAAAAAGATCTCTAAGACTTTTTATTCAATTTTATATTCCATGAATTACGTGTTCATGTTTTATATAATATGCAAGATCAAAGAAGTCTTGAACATACCATAAAAATTAATATTCCAAACCCAAGATGGTTCAGTTCTCAAAAAAATTTATGGGATTATCATAAGAAATAACAACCTGAACCTTTTTATGATCAACTGAGATTCCGGTTTTAGATATAATATTCTCTAGAAAATTCAATTAATGGATCCAAAACTAACACATGGGAATATTGATATATATAGAATATTTTACCTCAATGTTTAAATAATGATATCCCAATGTCATTTGTGCTCCTCCTCTTTCTTGGAGTACACCAAGATGTCATCTAAAAAACAATAATTAATTCTAATATTTGATCTATGATTTGGTTTATCAATGCCATGAATACCCCAGGAGAGTAAGTGAGTCTGAATTTCATAACCAAAAATTCAAAATTCATATATGGACTACAAAAAGAACTTTTTGGTATATCCTCTTCCCAGACTATCAAATGGTGTTAACCCAACCACAAGTAAATGTTTTAAATCTAACAATCACCCCTCAAATGATCAATGAGATCACCAATTCTGGGTAAAGTAAACTTGTTCTTAATGGTCATCTAATTCAACTTTCTATAGTCAGTAAAAACTATAATACTTTCATCTACCATCTTAATAAATTGTATAGTCAATGTGCTTGATGACATTCTAGGATGAATAATTCCATTCAAAAAATGTTCCTCATGTTGGACATTTAGTTCCACCAATTTAGGAGGTTCAATTTAATATGATGGAATAGAAATTGGCATCATTCTAGTAACAGATCAATAGATAACTGAACGTATCTGTATTGAGAAAAACTATTGAAATAATCTGATAATACATAAGGGTATGCACAAAAATATCATGTAGATGATCACCTAAGAATGGGTCAATTGCATCAAGAAACATTTTTTGAAAACTAGCATAATATTGAACTGGTAAAAGGTACAATTGGCCCTATGCTTCCCAATATAGAGTATCACTCAACATTGAAAGAGTATGTCACCCCATGTATACATATGAACTATACCAAATGATGATAATAATCTTTGTAGTCCTTTAACCTATTCATATAATCCATACTAATGATCAAGCCAAAGATTTCAAGACCAATCACTATGAAGTCCCAAAAATCTCAATGTCTCATATCACTACCCATCATTCTGGATATTTTAAACCATGTTTGGACCTCTTAGCCAAATTCGTGGAAAGAACCAACAATAATGGAATAATCTATTAACCCAAACTCAATGTGTCAACTAAATTTGATGATATAAAATAATTAGTAGTGCATGTATCAAACAAATATATCACCATATAAGATGGGAGAAACACCATACCACGAAAAGTATCTAGCCTTAAATCATACTCCTTTATCAAACACTCTACAACAAAAAAAGTCATCTGATCTTAGCCAACTACACATCCCCCTTGGTCAAAGAGTGAGACCCATCACCCTTGGAAGCATCAACATGAACCTCTTACCCCTTGGTGTAAGTGGATCTTGCTTTACTACCAACGGGCATCTTATCTTTGAAACTCTTCAAATGAAATTATCTCGTATAATGATAAAAAGGACTTGGATCCTCTGTACACATATGCTTTGTCAAACCAATCCTCCCAAACTGGTAGAAAATAAATAGTTCATTCCCTATAGAATCCCCTAAAACTGGTCCGGTAGAAAACATACCACTCATGCAATTAATTTTTTGACTAGAAGAAGCACCATGGATAATTGTTACACCGATTGATTCTCTACCCAATCATACCCTTCTGAATATGTCTTCTTCATCCAAATATCTTTTATACACTACCTATAAAAAGGTTTGATAGCACAAAATAACAATCATAAATTGAACATTATCCATCAGTTCCATCTTGAAACTTTTAGCCTTTCGGTAATCATTGGTGACAAGAATCTGTTCTAGATGCACTAGCTCATCACAGAGGGTTGTGTAATTTAGAATGGTTTCTCCCCACACTCCAATTTCAGAATATCCCAGGTATCTTCCATATATAAACCCTCAATAAAAACTATTAATTAATGATATTATTTAATGAAACTTAGGTAATACCTTCATGCAACATACCATTCACAATCGAGGCCATCTATATTCTTCTTGCTTATTCGAGCATATATGTTTAAAAACCCTCCTGAGAATCCTCAATTGTCTTAAACATTTTGAAAATCATATCAATATATTCAATCAACTCATCTAACTCTTGTGGTCTTTTATCACAACAATATATAATTGGATTTTATTTGGAAAATTACAATCCATGAACCATTCACCAAGTTAGGTTCACTGCACCCCCTGACCCAGAGGTTGAATGGTATGGACTAAAGCATCAACCAATGAAGGGTACACTAAGGGATAAACCTATAAAAGCTTATTTCTATCTTCCCCTATTATATTTAGAAGAGATATTCTTGGAAAAAATCAATAAAACACAAGACAATAAAAAATAATCCATAATAAATTCCAAATCGATCGAAAAAAAAACAAGAATCCCAAACATTTCATTGAAACATTAAGATGTTAAAAAATTTAATAAACTTGTCAAAAAAATAAAAACACCTTTTTAAAGTAACAAATCTATCTAAATAAACTACCCACATATTTTGTTCAAATGAACTTAAAAAACCTATTACTCATATATTGTAGATAAATTAATTTAAATAAAATTCTCATACATTTTGTTAAAATGAACCTAAATACTATGTCTTAAACTTTGTGAAGATTTTTCCAACCAGCCGTGGAAAACTTTATTCAGTAAAGGGATTGACATGGATAGGCCCATTATCCTCACTTAATTTATAAATTCTTATGATCCTAATCTTATCTAATCAACACACATAACCCACTTAGGCAGTGGTAACACACATCCGGATGAGTATCCCCTCTGATACCAAAGTGTAACTTACCAACTCGGGTCAACTATACTAGTCATCCTAGTCAAACAATCATGAGGTGGGGTAAAGTAAGGATAAGAAAAATAGTCTTGTATATATTTAATAGATGACATACAACCAAATTAAAATGATGTAAATTGGTTGAAATAAAAGTTCCAAACAAGACAAACAATAAATAAATAGAAGTCAAGAAAAAACCAGTCTCCATGTGACCAAACTGAACGACCCCGGAACTCTCTGAGAGGGTAGGGGTGAATCATGGTGTAAAATTTTTCTTTAAAAATAATGGATATTATTCTCATACTTGAAGGAACCTATTAAACCATTCTGATGACAATGAGAATTAAACAAACAATCACATGAAAATAGTCTACACATTTATTTTTACATGGTTCACCCATAAGGTGTAATACAAATAAAATATGCTAATTATGTGTCATTCATAACAAAACCCACTAAAAATAACTGATTTTTGACCATAATAGTTTAGACAGAGTCACTCTATTTTAGGTACACTACATCCTTCAAAACACATTTATTGAATCTCCCTAACTCACTGCCTTGAAATGGATACAATCATAGTTTATAGACTTTTAGGTCCCTTCATCTTCATTAAACCATGAATCCTCAACTTTAGATATATGATCTATTAAATTCCCCCTTCAAACCATAGATGTAATCCACTTTTCCACGCACTAATAGTTCATGTAGGTTTCCATCACAAACTATCATGCTTCCTCTGCGATCTTCACAACACCACATAGTGTGTGTGCTTTGTGGACCACTTCTTCTCCATGGAATTCCTTTGATTCCATGGACCATATCTCCTTTTCAAATTTTACATACTTTTTGTACATGTTTATCTTCTTGTACAAGTCAAATTATCATAAAACTTCCATGTACTGCCTCCACATACCTCCCCCATGTGCTACCTATGCGAACTTCCTAGATGTACCAAATTTGATTCCCCAGCCATTTTATGTTTATGGATACAGTACCTCACAAAACCTCTTCTGTGGACTATCTCTATGGACCACTTCTCCTTTCGCAAAATCCCCCTCATGAACCACTTCCCCATCACAGGGTTGTCTTTCTGCAACCCACTTTGGGCTTCATAAAAGTCCTCCTTAATTTATATTCAAAGTGTTTCTACCTAATTAAATCATTAGTGATACATACATTTGAAAAGAGATAAAATAATCTCATTAATTAAATTTCCTCAAATATTCGATGTGGTATCCTATCTACTGTGGGTTGATTCTCCCACGAACCATTTTTCCTTTGTGGTCCACATACCACCTATCTTATTTTGTGGATTAGGAAATTATAAACTTGTTTCTAAAGTCAAATATTGATCATGTGTACCACAAGTATTCCATGAACCATTTTCTTCTCAAGAACTGTTTTCCCTATGTGGTTTTCTGACCGCACTTCATGGTCCACATAGCCTTGCTATGTGGGAACGCATCCTTTTTCATTTTTCTATCCATTCCTCATACCTCCATTAGAAGTCTGCAATTTATGTTTTTTGGGCTGAAAACATTTATTTGTGGACCCCATTACATAAAACCATTGCTTCCAAAAAAAAATAATTTCCATATTTTAGGGCCCAAAAATCTAATAATCACTCAGAAAAGAATCTTTCTTCAACATTAATGTTATCATGTAAAGTACGATCACTCATCTTCCAAAATACATGATTTTCTATGTGAGGATTTTCAAAAAACCAAAAACATACTCAATTTCTAGTAATGAAACGCCTTATTTCAAACCATGTCCAACTTTTAGTGTATTGGTAATTTGTAAATAAATTCAATAAATAACTAGACACAAATAAAACCTAATACATGAGAAACAATTCAGCCAACACTCTTAGTCTGCATGAGTGATGCCAGATGTAGAAAAAAAGAGGGGGAAAATGAAAAATTGTCCTTTATAACATTTTCCTTTCTCCATAAGTTATCCATTCATCATTTTTCTCTTTTAACGATAGAATTTCTCTATATTTCTTCTCAATTCTCATACATCCGCATTTCGTTGGAATTTTATATTTTCCCCATTGTAAATAAACCCAAAGAACAAGTATTTGTACATTTTAGAGCTTATGTCTTACTCCCCTTGGATCGTATCTCCTCCCATAAACATGATTCAGATCCAAAAATAGATTTAAATAGTTAACACAAAAGGGAAGAGGGGAGCACTTATGACCTCCTCATGTACTAAGAGGTGGTTGAACCCCAAAGATTAATCGATGCTTCTTAGACACATGTGTTGACAATTTCTTTGCTAGTTTTTTACCCACTTGATCATCAGTTCCAACATGATCCATTTTAATCTATCCTTATTCAACCATTTCCTTGATAAAGTGATATCTAATTTCAATGTCATTCATAAGAGAATTATAAATAGGATTCTTAGTAAGATCAATTGTGCTCTTGTTATCATAGTGAATCATCATGGATTGTTTCACCAAATCACAAATATCATTTATTTTTTCTTCATTAAAGTTAGTCTAGTGCAAGACTTTGTAGTAAAAATATATTCTACTTTATTAGTTCTAGGATACGTGCTTTCTTATTTCTTACTCAGCCACCCCTCACATTTATTGTCAATAAATAATGCTCCAACACGTGTGGGACTTTTATCCACTACATCTTCTACCCAATAAGAATCAGAAAATGATGACTGTTCATTATCCCTTCCAGCAGCAATGTATAATTCATACATATGAGTACCTTGACTATACCTCATGATTCATTTTATTATCCTCACATGTTCTTTCTTCAGATTACTTTGATATTGGTCCACTAAGAATATTGAAAATATTACGTTAGTATGTGTTACAGTTTAGTACAATAAGCTTTCATTGATTTGGTTATACATGGTGGGATATACACAATTCTAATTCTCATGAATTCCAAGATTATTTCCAATCGTAATGAGAGTTGACATTGGTTTGGATTCATCCATATTGAATTTATTCAGAAACTCTCTTGCATACTTTTCCTGATAAATGAAAGTGTTTTCTTTCCTACGAATCAATTATATCCCCAAAAATTATGTGATATCACTACTCATAGAAATTTCAAATTAAGATTTCATGTGATTTATAATTCATTAGCTGAACCATTCCTACTTTTCTTAAATATATTATCATCTACATATATCATTACCGTGAACAAATATCTCAAAAAAATTATCTTGATAGAGACTATTATCCACTTCTAAACTTTTTAATTTGATCTTTGTTAAATAATAATATTCCCAAGAGTACCATTCATGTGGTGCCTACATCAAACCGTAGAGTTCCTTCTTTAATCTAAAAACCTTCATTTCATCATTACCATGCAGAATACATACTGGTTGTTCAATGTAGTATTCTTCTCCATGAACACCATTTAAGAAAGTATTTTTGACATCCATTTGACACAATTTTTATCAACTTTGAATTACCATTGAATGATAAAGGTTGATTGACTCCAGTCTATCCAATAGAGAGAATGTTTCTTTAATATAAACTCCTTCAATCAGTGAGTAGCATTTAAACACAAATCATACCTCTTTTCAAATCACATTTCCATAATCATAAATTTTATTTTTAAAAATCCACTTCATACCAATGAAATTGTGAATTCCTAGTCTCACAACTGGATCCCATGTTTTCTTATTGTCGATCTGATCAAACACCCCACATATAGACTTAACCCATAATTCCTCCTTTGTAGCTTCATCAAATAAGTATTGTTCCACAACTGATAAGAAATATGATTGTGAATTATTTCTCATTATCTTTGTTTTTGTGTTTTTATTCAAATCCCAAATGTTGTTGGATTGATCAATTTAATAAAATTTATTTCTCCTCTATAGTGCAGAAGAATTTTCATCAGACCTTGTTTCCTCTTCATATTCTTCTTCAAAATAAACATCATTCTGTGACCTAGGAATGTTTTTTAGTCCTATCCCAACTTAGGCATTTGAATTTTTTCCATGTCCACTGTCTTCAATATATTTAATCATATCTATATAACACCCCCTCAAGGTATTTTGGTCTTGTCTACAACAATATTAACAACATCTATTTCTACAATTCTTACAAGATAACTATTGAAACATTTTTATGCATTTCTATTCATTGAATATCTAAGGAATATTTTTTCATTTGTAGCATCACCATACTGACCTTGGTTTACATCTTTGCATTGAATGAATCATTTACATTCAAAAATATAAAAATACTTCATAGAGGGATTTCTTCAGACCCATAACTCATATGGTCTATTGGTTTCTCCCATATAAATCCATTTTCAATATTGATTATACATTGTAACTTGAATAGCCTCTTTCCAATAATTGCGTGGGATATGAATCTCAATTAGCATTGTTATGAACATATTTTTCACCTATAAAATTCTATGATCCACAACTCCATTTTCTTGTGGGGCCTTCACATCAACCAACTCATATTGTATTACATGTTTCTCAAATTAATTTTTAAACTCAATGGATGTGTATTCCCCTCCATTGTAAGAACAATAAACATTGATTTTTCATCTAGTATCATTCTCTTATATTCAGAGATATGTTCTAATGTAGTCAATTTATTTAAATTTCCTATGTATAACCATCACCCAAAAAATTCTACAATAACCACATATGTAAAGAACAAAGTACCATTCTCCACATTTTCCAACAACATTTATCAAACCACATACATATGTATAAATGAGATCAATATTATTTTATTCCCTTTTCTTATTTAGCCAATGAAAACTATAGAACAACTTACCTCGTATGCATGCATCATAATTCTTCATTCGTTCACGCATCAAAATGGTGATATCCATGAGAATATTCATCTTATATATGTTTGTTTGTCATGTTGATTAATGTGACCAAATATTTGATTCCACAAGTTATTTTATTCTTCTACACTCATGTAGAAAATGTTCTTGTTACTATCATCATGATATAATTTGACATCTTTTCTTCATCCTTTCATTATATAAATCATTATATTTTTTCTATTAGTGCACCCAATTTCACTAAAAGTCGCCATAAGTCCTGATTCACATAGTTGACTCAAACTAAATATATTCTGACACAACCCCTCTTTATAGAGAACTTTAGTTTTCTTCAATTTCACATTATCCTGTTATGTTCTTCCTCTACATTTGATCTTCAAAGAACCATCATTAACAAAATTTATTGTTCCATCAACCATATTCTTAACATTCATTAATAGGTCTTCATTTACCATTATATGGTTTGATTATCTACTGCCAATAATCTAGGTGCTGCTACTCTATGTAGCTTTTAGGGCCACATATGCATGGTCTGATTTTTCAATTTTCATCTTTTCCTCATATAAAATATTTTTTTCAGTTGAGGATAGAGATTTCCTTTCAAATATACTTTCCATGTGAACAGTTTTATCATACATATTATCTTCTTCCAGAGGAGAAACCATGTTCGAAAGAGAAACACCATCTAGCTGACGTGTGTTGGCATGTCTCTGAGTTCCAATTTTATTGTTCATGCCTTTTCTATTAATGTGAAAAATATCTTTATGAAAAAAAATTTAACAATGAATACAATATCCAAAGAAATTATTTCTGTTATAAGAAGTGGGATATGAACCCATTCTGCATTGATGACTCCCTAGCTCCTCCCCATTCAAATTGCTCCTTGTCTCTTCAAAATATGACATGGAATGGTCCAAATAGTTGCAAAATTAAAATTTCATAAGAATAAATTTAGGTTATTAGTATTTTTATAACTTTTTTAGACTCCATTTACCGATTTTATTTCAAATGTTTACACTTTTTTGTCAAATATTAGTGTCTAAATATTAAATATAATTTATAGAACTATTTGAATTCATCTAGATGTTTAATATTTTGAATATAACTATCACCCTAATTATTTAAATTGCATGATTTATATTTTTTTGGGTTAATTTTGAAAATTAAAACATTTAATTAGAAGGATTATTTGGCCAAATCATTGATTTGGAGGGTCATATAGTCCACACAAGAAGACCCAAAGAATCTGTGATGAAACTGGACCAACCATGATGAATGAGTTACTGGTCTACATACCAAAGCCCAAATTTTATGAACCTCCACAATAAGTTATTTATTATAAAAATAATTATGGATAAAAATGTGAAGTTCTAAATACAAGAACAAGGGGCCCCACTGATCTATTTATGTCCATCCCACCATTCTGGATTTGAATTAATATTAGGATTCCATTTAGGAAATTTCACATGATCTAGTACTCAAATAAAGATGAATTTTTTTAGTTTGAAACAGGATATATAGACGGAAGACTTTTTTGAAGAACGAATTCTGATTTGAATGCATCTTAATTTTAAAAATCCATTCACATTTCGGCCATTGAAAACGCATGGATAGAAATGGATAGTTTAATATTGTTTATGAAAACAGCCTTAACGTTGGATCAATAAGTCATAATGACACAACATATTGTTATTATTCGTCCAACAGTATTGGATACTACTTTGAATAAGAAGATTTCTGGAGATTCACATGTTTGGATGGCCAAATTGGAGATGCAAGTGGAGGGGCAGATTTATAATCCAAACAGTCCACCACCTTGGTCTCTAAATACAACAACCTCTTTTCCTTGCATGTGGTTGGAAATTCAGAATAGAGGGGGATCAATTGGGAATACCAATGATCTTCCAAAATCTATGGAGGACATACCAAACTCATGTTATCAAATTCAAGGCCCTTCCTCCTCTCTTTGATTTCATTTAATTTTTTGTTTGTCTTCATTTATAATATTATAAGTGTTGTTTTTTCAATTGTATTTTAATGATTGTTTCTTATTCATATTATATATTAATAGTCCACAATCTGTTCATAAATATAAATTCCCTTATAGTATTATATATCAATTTAAAACCCATTCTATTCTTTTTCATCCTCATTCAATCAAAATTTCGTTTTTAATTCTCATCATTGTTCGTGTGTGTGTGTTCGATTCCCAACTCTTTTCTTATACATTTATTTTTCTTCTCTTCTTAATTCACCATCAAAACCATAATGAACCATATTACTAATCATTACAGTGTATGAGTAAATATATCATTGGTGTGATTTATAATTTAGGTGTGTTATGTGATTGAGAGATTATTCTCGATGAATATTATTTGAATTAACATTGTGTATATTGGACATAACATGTCATAGATTAATGACTTTTTTTTATTAACATGAGGTTTCCATTGATTATTGGAACTATAAATAAACTACCATCAACATGTAATGATTGATATTAGAACCCTAAGTTATGTTATGGTTTGGATTAAATCCATAACACTTAGTAATTCTAGTGAAAGTCAACTTGTGGCATGGGTGTTAATTTAATGAAATTTAATGCAAGGTTCAAGGATATCACAAGCTTAACTACCTAATGATGAAAACACCCCAATATTTATCAAATTTTTATATAAATCATAATCAACCAATCATTTCAATTATGATCTGCAAACAAAATCACAAATAAAAATGCAACCATTTATAAAATCGACCATTAAAAAGTTTTATCACCGAGGATTCGACCTGAGTTTTTCTATAAATATTAGCAAAGCATTGGAACCTTTAATGGTCTATAGGTTAAAACCATCCATTCATTCAAGAATTTTTTCCCACTTCTATTCCTCGACATGCCTCCATCGTTAGGAAAATTTATTGAGTGCCTATTATTTTAGAAATTGTTTGGATTCGATTCAGTTCTCCATTCGGTTTGATTTGATTTTTTCTTTATTTAGACATTAGTTAACTTTTCAATATGTCCAAATTTTGATTTCCTTTTTCATAGGTTTCTCTTATTTCTATCTTTTGATGTTTTATCATCACAACCAATTCCACTTTTTCCCATGCATGTCGATCTTGGATCATTCAAAACCTTTTCTTCTTCATAAGATCCATTTTTAGATCTTTCCAGTAGCTCAGCATCGGAGAATCTTCAAAACTATATTTTCTTCTTTGTTTATTTTGAATTTAATTCATTTTCTTGTTTCCTCCTAAGAGTGACACATTTTTCTTCAAGACCCTCAACTGTCATGGACTTTTCTTATAGTATGGATGTATGTTCAATGATGATCTTTTCTAATTCTTAAATTCTAATCATTAGTTCCACTACATGTTCTATTATCTCAAGGGTTGTTTAATGTTTTTTCACTACTTCTTCATGTTGTTCAATTTCAGCTTCAAGCCGATCAACAAACACTGATGATTTTTCTATAACTACTCTCCACTTTTTTATCATTTATATTGATTCTCAAGCTTACCAATAAAATCCATATGTGGAAACCTAAGATAATCATTAGAAATAAACTGATCATCAGAAGATAAATCATTTTTGGGTACAAACATTCCAACTATATCCATCATAGATTCCCAGGTTCATGATTTTGGCACTAGTACTTTATCCTTAAAGAAATCATTTTCATGCTCGTCTTCTTCACCAATAAAACTTTTTCTCTATAATTTATTTCTAGATTTTATGTAGTACTTTTGAGAAATACTTTTTTAATATTTTATGAGATTTTAATCTCACTTTCATCATCAGAAAAATTCCTAGAGAAAAAAGAAACGATATCCCAAACAATACCTCAATGAAATCATAACATGGGTAGATTTCTTTCAAATCTTCATGTTCCGCTCTTGAATTTCATGGAATAAGGATAAAAAATTTTGTATTACCCATTATCATATTTAACAAAATATCATAAAATCTCATGTTTTTAGATATTTGAATGTCATCTCCAAGATAACAAGAATTTCTGAATCCTTTGGTTTAACGCACTTTTCATATTCAACCAAACTACTCAGTAGATCATAAAAATATTGTATTGAAATATCACTTTTCTCAAGGTATATAATTTTATAATAAATATAGGTGGAAGTATTCTCATAATTTTATTTACAATAAAAATATCTTTTATTTATTCTATAAGCCCTCTAATTTCTCCTTCAATTTCAATTATATGACTTAAAAAGGTATCTTAATTTTTATCAGGATGATTTTTAAGATCAAATAACATATTTTGAAAAACATGAAGTTTAGACTCCTTCACTATTTTGTATCCTTATTATATGTTTGTAGATTTTCTTACATATACTTGGCTATAGTGAAGCTCATCACATTTAGACATATTTGACTAGATAGAGCTATAGTTAGAGCATTTTTTGCCTTATCATCTTTATCAAGAATTTTACTATTTTTATCTATCATAAACAACCATGTAGGATCAAAAACATGTATTCCATGTGAAGTAGGAAAAAAATCCTTCCCAAGAGATCTTAGATGAGATATCAACCTTTTATTCCATATTTGAAAGTTGATTCCAAAAAATTGGGTAACTAGGATAACTTTCATTGTATTCATCATGATTGAAAAATAATAATTAATACTAGTAAATTGTGCCCACAGATACCACCTGGAGGACCCCTAAACAACCATATTGGGGAGGGGTGAATAAAGGTGTATACTTTTTATTAAAAATTCATGTATCTTATTCCAAGATTTGAAGGAACCTGTTAAACATGTCTAATGAGAATGATCAGTAAAAAGTCAATCACATGCAATGAGTCAACACAACGATTTTTTACATAGTTCACCACTAAGGGATGGTCCAAAAAGAATATGTCAAAAGTTTGTTGTTCAAACATAAATATAATAAAAATAACTAGTCATTGAGTAAAAAAGTTTAGAAACATTCACTTTGTTCAAGGTACACTAACTTTGCGATAGTTTAGGTATAACACACTACATCCCTCTGAACAATTCTTTTGACTCCCCCTAGCTCACTTCCTTGGGTGGAATCCAAACATAGATTATGGACTTGTTGGACTTTTATTCATCATTAAAGGATTCATCCCTAATTATAGATAAATTCTCTATTAATTTCCCACTTCTACCTGTATATGTAATCCATTTTTTCTTCCACTTGTAGTTTATGAACATTTCCTTCAGGTGCTACCCTAAATCCTCTACAAACTATGATACACCTCATAGCACATGTGCTTTATGGAAAAATTCTTCTCCACATACTGCATTTGATTTCGTGGACAATATCTCCTTCTTGAACTATCTCATATTTTTGGATGAGTTCTTCTTCTTCCATGACTCATCTTGTTGTAATACATCCGCGTAATAACTATGTGTACCACCTCCAAGAACCACTTTCTTCTACATCCTTTTTCATTTGTGGGATATAGTACCTTGAAAAACCCATTCCCTAGAAAATTATTTTGGACCATGTCTCCTTCCATGAAATCCCCTTCATGAACCTCTTCTTCTTCATGGGGTTTTCTTCCTACGAACCACTTAGAACATCACCAAATTCATCCAATATTTATAATTAATGTTTCACCACATAATGAAGGGATTATTGATCCTTATATAAGAAAATATATCTAAAAATATTTCTAATCTGATTTCCCTAAATCTTCGATGTTGTGTCGGCTTTAATGTGGAATACTTCTCCCAAGAACCATTTTTCTCTCTATGGTACCTATATATCCTCTATTACTTTGAATCTCATAAAATCAACACCTCGTTTCTGAAAATGGATATCTTTATTATAGACCAAAAACATTTCATGGACTATTTTTCTCCCACAATCGGTTTCCCCTACTCATTCTGTGTGCCATGCTTTCTGGTCCAAATAGTGATGTTATGCATATATCCTTTTTTTTTATTTTCCGCTCCTTTACTCAAACCTACCTTAGTAGTCCACGAACTATGTTTCTCATTCCTCAAAACATTCATTGTAAACTCAATTACATAAATCCTTCATTTTCAAAAATTATAATCATTTTATTTTGAGGCCAAAAATTATAGAAAACACTAGGTAATGACACCGCATTCAACATTGATGTCATAATGTATTGTAAGATCACTCATCTTCCAAACTCTTTGATCATCAATGTGTGGATTGTAAAAAAAACCATACTCAATTTCTATCAAAGAGCAATATTGGTTCTAACACCAATGGAAATTTAAAACTATAGAATAAGGCAATAGTAACATAAAGGGAGTATTGCATGCTATAGAATGCTCCTCATTTGACATAAATCATAAAAAAAGTCTAAAAATACCCACAGAATTAATTATGGTGTGAGTAATAGGTCCTAGTAGCACTCCACTAATAGATATATACATGTTTTAATATCATGAAATCATAAGACTGAGATTTTTAAATATAAAATTATTTACAGTTATTTTTTAAAATAAAATTTTTGAAAACTCTTCCCAAATTATCCTTGAGTTTTCACAACATTCATAGCATTATTTTATTAATCCTGAAAAATGTGGGTAATGATACCAAGTTATAAATATAGAAGTGATAAAATATCCATGAAATAAACTATAATGTAATAAATAACCAGAAACAACAATACACATACCATCTAGGCTCTAACCTATGGGAAAATATGTAGTAGACACTCACAAACCTAACAAGGAATAGGGTTTGATTCAACTAACTTTTATTCCTACCATTAACCATTGACATACAAGAGGTTACCTTCTAGTCGTGTCATACACACCCAGGCTACCCGAGATTCCTTCCCAATGTACCCATATTTCTCATAGTGAAACTCTTGAAATTTATATTTTAAAAACCATACCCATATTTTTATAATATTATTTCAAAGCTAAGAAAATTTTATTTAGATTTTTAAAATTCATTTTTTCCATATTAAATCATGGTAATTCCAATTCAAATATGACCCCCATGAAAACAATAACCCTTACCCTTTTCAATTTCCAAAAAAGAAATTCCATCATGAATATCATGGAAATAATAAGATAAAAATAAAATTCAATAAATTAAAATAAATTTATAAAAAATACATTAATACCATAGAAAACATTATGGCCTTTAAAAACTTGGATAGGAAACCATAATATCTTCCTTCAGTGGATAATGAATGACTATAGACTAAAATTGGTGATAGAAAACACCATCAGATTACCAGTCCCTAAAATAAATGCTGTTTAATCCACAAATATTAGATAACTTGAGATGAATTCTCAACTCGATAGATAAATCACCTAACCCTGCTGATCAATCAATGAACAGATCGATTCCAAGGGAAGGGATTCATCCAAAAATTCAAAGGGTAAGAGATATGGCTGAGATGAGAATGCCTCAAAAGAGAATTATGCCACACACACCCATACGACACTCAAAAAAATTTATCTTAGGGAATTAATTGGTGTGTAATCATTTACACATCATAAATCGTTTTTATTTTAAGTTGCAATAAAATATTATTACCTTTTTCTTAAAAACGTGATTTTTACATTATGAGATGTGTAACCATTACACGATGTTTAAATTCTCACATTGTGAAATCATCTCATGGGATGATTCCATCCATTATTACATGTTTTGAAACCCCATGAAACATCAAGTAACATCCCAATGATGAGTATAAACTACAGGTTCACCCTAAAAATATATAAAATAATTGACGTCACCAATATTGGTATCCTCTAATTTTAGGATTGAAAATACTGTCCTAGTGAAAAAGGGAGACCAAAAATAGGTATCTAAACACATATGATAGGACGTTAATGGGGTGTTACACTATGTATGTTTGATTTTAATTGGTTTTTATTTTTTATTGTTTTTTTGTGACATTCGTAGTTCCACCTATGATGGTGGCGGTGACAATGTGCATATGAAGAGTGGTTGAGGTCTTTCCATGGGGCACATGGATTGGGGGTACTATGGGTTTGTAACTTTGATTAGCATACACCATTTCAATCATTGTCTGATATTTTGAATTTTAAAAAAATTCTTCATAGGGCCCTAATTTTTTATTTGGGTATATTGAAATGTTCTAAGACAAGTTCTATACAGTTTCAACTCAATAAAAATTATTATATTTCTATGAAACATAAAAATGTATTAGAGGATAATCTATATATTTTCAGGTTATAAATATTTAAATGAAAACTATTAATGATAAAAAATAATCAACAATTAAAATTAATACATGGACATTAATTGATCTTATTTGGTTTTTATATTTGGATTATGGAAAATAAATTTTTATGCTATAATTCAAAATTATAATTCCATATTAAATTTCAAGTGGTTGATCAAAAGGTACGATTTTAATTATTTCAATAAATATTCACTTATGGCATGGTTATTCTCTTTTTTAACTATAAATTCATTGATTTCTATATATTATTATTGAAAATCATCAAATAGTGGTATAAATTTTGTTATTTAATGATTCATTGAATGAATAAATTTAAATATATCAACATGAATGATTTGTTAGTACTTTAGAAATAAAATTAAGATCCCATTGAGATTAGGTGTTAATGAGGATTCAAATTTAAGATCCTTCATGAATTGAATCGAAAAAGGGGGAGCTATGATTTGATCTCAAGTGTGACCTGATCAATATAATTTTTATCATTAAACAATTAGTTAAATTACTATAAACAATATTTTATCCAATTTTATGGTATTTTCGTTACATCAAAATTAAAATTTTGATTTGACTTATTTCATTATAGAAGTCATTTATTAGTTTTAATGTGGTTTCATGTTTTGTTTTTTTACAGCATACTCATGGATAAGATAGTTGTCTATTGTACCTGAGAATGGATGAACATGAAAGAAATTTATTTAGTAAAAGAAAACCATAGTAAGAAGGAGTTCACATTACACTGTTATTTTTTTAAGATGAAAGTTTAATTAACATTTATGTAGGAACCATATTTTAATCCATTGCTGTCACATTTTGAGGAATTTTCATAGTAATAATGAGTACTTTTAGGTTAGTTCCACATTATGATATGTTAATTATTTTTCTATACATGAATATCTGGGAGAGATAAATATTTTCATGCCCTAAGATGGACCCATGTCATCACCAAGGAGTTCACCACATGAGATTCCTTGATTTGTAATATTTATGTATGGTTTTTTTAATGTATAGAACCCTCACACCATAAAGTTTTTCTTTAATGAAGTAACTTAAAGTGTAAATATTTTAAGTTATAAGAAGATAACTCTAAAATAAATCTGATCACATCATAATGTATAAATAAAACTCAAGGATCACATAAGGATTAAAAGGAGATAAATCTAATTTTTTATATCATTTAATCATGATACTCCATATATACTCATAAAAAGATACTTGTGAGGTATCCAAATATAAGTTATTTTATATATAGAAATTATAACAAATTATTTATCTGTTTGAAAAAAATTTACAAAAAGAATTCCAGATAGAATTTTTTTCTGATTTAAGAAGAAGAACAATGGTGGAATGTGATCCAAACATAGATACACTTGAGAAAAAAAATAGAATACTTGTAAAATTATAGAAACCCACATATAAATTTGTTGAACTCATATTTAAGTACTATATTCTTCATTTATTACATGATAACATTGATAATATGATATGAATAGGGACAATGGGATAGAAAATCATAGACCCCTAGGATTTTCCATTTAAAAAAATAGTTAGTGTGAAACTATTAAAAACTCTTGTT
The DNA here is from genome assembly GCA_963277665.1 of Viscum album. Lineage (NCBI taxonomy): Eukaryota > Viridiplantae > Streptophyta > Magnoliopsida > Santalales > Viscaceae > Viscum > Viscum album. The sequence continues at coordinate 1,067,854,049 of OY728137.1, read as the reverse complement.
AATGATGGTTATATATCTATCTATATCTCTCTATGTCAAAAAAATACATTAAATCATGTGTGATCATATTCTCTGACCAATGGTATAGAAAAAAATTGATAGTCGGTTCTTTAAAAACAACTCATTCACCCCCTCATATTTTTTGTTATTAGTTCGTAACATGAATTTTTCCTATATGTCTGGATTATTGTCCTAAATTTATGGAATAATTTATATTTATAAAATATAGTGAATATTTTAAAAGGTATTAAATATATTTGGGCAAAATTACTTTCAATTATGAGGGTACACATCAAAATATATGGGATGGAACATTGGCATGGAATTATTTTTTCCTTATTTATTTTAATATTATTTAATCTTAATATATCAATATTTATTTTTCATTTTTTTGGAAAATTATTTATTTATATATAAACATATATGTTATACCTATTACATATTAAATATTTAACAATCCTTAATAATATATTTATTATCTTTTATAGAAAAAAATCAAAATTATAAATGTGGTAAGGCTCACTGATTATTCTACTTAAATATATACCAGACTATGATTAATTATTAGAGACCGGGATATATTTATCCTTAAATGGTCCAATAATATTTAGGCTATTTTTATGTTGCATTTTCCTATCAATACCTATTCCATCCAGTTAAGATCCCCTATCATTGGTGGTGTACTTTATCCTATGACTATCATTTAGTATGTATGTAAATTCATGTGACTCTAAGTATTCTTATACATTTGATTTTTTTCTTTATTATTAGAAACATTTTTATAAAATAGATCTTTAGAAGGTTAAAATAAAATCAATAACAAATAAACTCCCATGTTTTATAGTAAGGGTCTTCATATATGGTTGGATAATATGGTATGATATCTTTTATATATTATATTTGAAATTATCAATATCATTGATAATGGTTTTAATAATTCAAAATATGGGAAAACAAATTAATTTCATGATAATTGTAATATTGAAGTGAATCGGTGATCATAGAATTCATTTCTCTCAACCCTATTTGCGATAGAGTTGACGAAAGTTTTTTATGTGAGAATAATGAATAGAATTTGAAGGAAACTACAAGATATTCATTGGATAGATAAGAATGTTAAGTATTCATTCTAAAAAAATTCATAAATAATGTTATGACATTCAAGTAGATTAATATGAGACAATGGATTACTTGATTATTCACATTAAAAAATATTGTGCCAAATTTGATTTTATGGTAATGTATTTAAGGAATTCATTATTATAAAATAAATTTAAGAGGATTAATCCCAGTAATTTTGATGAAAATATTTTTGTATTAATGATAATGAAATATATTAGTGTAACATTAATAATTTTTATTATATCATGACGTTCTAACAGATGATGCGATATCAATTTTTTAGGGGGGAAGGTAAAAATGAATAAGAGATGACATTAAATTATTTTAAGGGCATGAATAATTTTGAATATAATTAGTATTATGAATGTTAAATGGATTCTGATTATAATAATAATAATTTCAAGGAGTTTATTTTATCATTTTTAAAACTAATTTTGGTGTGTAAATATTAAATGTCAGGAAAAATTCATTTAAACTATTTGAATTGTTGAAAAAGAGGACATTTTTTAATATGTTTTAATGAGTTTGAAGGAGAATATGGAGAGTATGATCAATAAATATATTACCTTAGATAAATAAGGAATAAAATATTTATAATAGATGAAGGGCTTTAAAAATAAACAATAAATGAGAAAACTATAATAGACAAAATTGAGTCAAAACATGGTTATATATCTTGAGATAAGGAAAGTGAAAGAGTGGATAAGGTTGTGGAAAAAATAATGATACTATTTTATGGATAAATCAATATAAAACACCAATACATGAAATTTAGAATATGGTAATAGTTAATAGTTGAGTGGTGATGATGGGAAACCAAAGGTGTTTCAGTTAATAAAAGATTTCTTGGTCTTCCTGAATGTTATTTGGAATTTTAAGAGAGATAAAATATGTCATTAAAATGGTGAATGGTTTTTTAAATAATCCCCTTAATTAGTAAATGGATAACTGTGTTTATAATATAATGATCATATTTTCATGAAATATGGGATATATTAATGAAATAGATAAATTCAGAGACAATATTCGGCATATTACTACAGCAAAAAGGATTTCTAGAAATGAGAAAGTAGTGGCTCTTGAGGTGAAGTTAATTGATTTTGAAAATACAATGAATGAATTCAGAAAATTGGGTTTTAAAAATTCTATAAAATATATCATAGATTGTTTTATGTCATCATATAAAATCATTTCTGATACTAAATAGATTATTGATTAACCTATAGTTCAAAGAAATATTATGTTGGAAACATAGGTTTTCATCAAAAATATTTTTACTAATTAAAATAAAGAAATAAAGGTTAATACTTCTCCAAATAATGGTCATTCATCCATTACTACTTCTTATAAGGTTGATAAAAATCACAAAATTAATAGGGTTACAAACACGAAAGACGATATATATATTCCTAAGAGGAATGGAAATTTTTATAAGGATGATTTTAATCATTAAGAATATTTATGGAGCATTTGATTTAAAATGGGAAGAAAACCAATGAGAAAATTGTATGGAAAATAATTTCCAACTAAATTAATTATATTGTGAAGGAATATGTTGGTAATTTACAGTCTATAGACATAAAACATATGTGTGATGGTATCTGTTCTCAATCCATATGTCGATGTGATGTTATGAATCAAGTAGTAGTCTTATTGATGTTAAAGAATCTGTCCTATACAACATCTTGAAGATAATGTAAATTTTTTTAATATATTTTAATATCTTGAAGAATTTTTGGAGAGTTTTTGTCAATATGAGGACACCACCAATTTTTTTAAAAAATATACGACCTAAGAAATTGAATAGAAATTTAAACTCCAAATCTAATTAGCTGGGGATTATTTACAAAAAAATTGTTGGCATAGCTTTCAAAATAGTGAATTGTGAATACATTTGAATAATGATTGATGTATCTCATTACACATGTATTACAAAAATTTAACCATAAAATATATATAAATTTAGGATGGAGGATATGTTACGTTTGAAAATAATGAATCACAAAGTATTAAACTAGTTATAAATAATATAATTATAGAAAATAAGCTTTAGTCTAGTGATGTTATCTTCATTTATGGGTGAAAGAATAGTATATTGATTATTTATCAACCTTGTGATTATGTTTATTATTAATCTCCTAAAATAGATTATTTATCATTATATGATTAAAATATGTCTAAATTATCATGTACGAAAAACATAAAAGTGGGAATATATTCCAAATTTATAATTACCAAAATATTTATCTCATGAGTATGAAGTTAAGATTGTGTTCTAGAATTTAAGTATTTAAAATTTGGGTAAAATAATATGTATTATCATGTTAAATATTAATTCAAGAGTTATATTTCATATTTTAAATTCAAAATACTCAAAACTACTGTTACAAGTCACAAATACATGATGGTCTTGATGATTCAATAGAATGTGGATATACAAACAATGAACCATCATAAATTGTATTATTTGAATGAAAGTGGTCAAATGGTGTTTATGGAAACCAATATATATAATTATTTCATTTATTTGTACTCACAAATGTACTCATATTAATTGTGTTTATTTTATATCAAGTCAATCACAAACTCTAGGGTTATTAGATAAGTGTTTAAAATAATATCAAGTGTTTTATCAAAATCCTTTTGTCGTATAGTGGATCCAAATAAAAGAATTATTTGTTTGAGGAATGTATTGATATATTTTAATGTGTTTCTAAACATATATATTTCTAGAAAATTCAATTAGAACCATATTTCAAAATTTAAAATTGATAGCGTTGAATAGGTTTCATAACAGGTGGATTGAATTATTATGATGAAAAAATAGAAATATCTATTTGAGATGAATGATACTATTAATTAGAGTTACATCCCTAATAAAAGAAGGTGATTAGTATGTAATGGTTTTTAGAAATAAACTCAATGACAAACGAAAATTATCCTGGAACAAATCTGATTATGTATACAAGGGAGACATTAAAATTGAAAGTATATAACTGGATGATACATTTACAAAAAAAAATTAAATAATAATAAGTTTTCTTAAGATTCTTTTCAATGTAATTTTATAGTGTTCCATATGAATGTTAGGTCATAATTATTTAATATTGAATGTGCGTATGTGCTTGAAATTGAATTATCAAAATTATTTACACTTGATAATGATGGTTCTTATGTTTATAATATATTAAAAATATATCTATGGGTTTAAAAATGAATCCATGTCATGTTATTAAATGGTATAGGAAAACCTAAATTGCATGAATTTCAAGAAATGAAAGTTAGATATAAATCTTTATGTTAATTGAAATGAATAATACGAACTCATGGTGATAGTTTTTGTTGATGAAAATAATGTAATGATAAATGATTAAGAGACTTGTGAGGGATTTGTATCTAAAATAAGAAAGAACTTTTTGATGTTATTTATTGGTAATATGACCTTATTTTTTTTGTTTTCAGGTGATGAGTTCATAAATTTTTATCTTTCACTCGTAAGAAAAATATTCTTTTCTTTTGTTAATGATATTTCAAATGGATGAATTGAGAGATGCTTTTATTTCTATTTCACCTAGAATAATTTTTTCATTTTATGAAGAATAAATAAGTGTTTATTACATGAAATTATAAATTATTTTTGTATGTTCAGAATATTTAACATCATCTTGGCTGTAAATCTTGTTTTTAGTTTTAATATGTTCATGATTTCAATTAAATCATAAAAATTCACATCATAAGGATGTGGAAAATATATTTCATTAAATCAAAGGAACCCTTTATTATATATTTTGGTATCAAAATGATTTATCTATGTATATAGTTTTTTTATTTTGATGTAGAATGGTTAGTTGAAATGTTTTACAATAATAAATTTTTTTTAAATGAATCTCTATTTGAAGATGGTGTATTTATTATAAATCTAAATATAAGATTTTAGTTAATTTAAGAACAAAAATTTCTACGAAGGTTTTGATGTCACACGACATATCACAATTGAAGAGGATGAATTAATTAAATGAATACATGTGGGTGAATGTTTCAATCCAATTTGTGATTGGTTTTGATAATGTAAGTTCAATCGAATTGTAAATATATGTAAAAATTACTGGTTAATGAATATTGATATCATGTTCCACATTATAAAAGATAATGTATAATTTAGATATATTTTAGTGGAATATTTTTATCCAAATTAATTAGTTGTGTATATCTTGATAAATCCATTTATAATGGATGATTTCCAACAACTGATAGTATTGGCAGTGAATTCTCTCCTGAACTACCTATATGTTTACTATTTTATTTTTCTATGTTCATTTTATTCCATTTTTTGAGAAAATTGGAGAATATTAAAAACATTCATTCACAGTAAGGTGGATATATTATAATTATTTTTGTATTTGATGATTATGTGTCAACGGAAATTAGAATACATTTTTCCTTATAGTGGAAACATGAGGTGTTGGTGGTTGAATCATATATAGTATATATTATTTTCATATTTTTAAAATAAATAGAAGGTGTTGATAATACTATAGTTATTATATTTTTATTACTCATATAATTATATATTCATTGATAAGTGAATTAGTAAAGGGGAACTATTAGTTGTTCTCAATTAAGATATAATTAGTATAATATTTATTTTTACACATATAGATGGGAATGTAGAAAATATTAATTATATCCTATTTTTTGGTGTTTATATTACATCTAAATTATATTCATGAAAGTAATTATTTTCATAATAAAATTCATTCTATAATTTGGTGGGTTTTTTTAAATTGTATTTATTGAGAACATTCTCACACATGACTTAAAAGGCAGTTTGATATCAGTATGGATTAAAGTAAATGATATTTCCTCAGTCCAAGAAAATTATGGAATAACAAAAATCTCACTTCACACATATTTTTTGAAGATGGGATAATTTACACTTATATAGGGACTACACCACATAAAAAAATTATTGTGCCACTTTTTCTAAGGAATCCTTGGGATATTAATTGAGGGTATTGTAATGCTTCAATTTAATTAGGATATATATATGTAAAACTGAATAAATTGTTAGGGATTGGTCAAAAAAACATATTTTACCTTGAGAAAAATAAAGTGTAGTAGTGTGATTCAATTTGTCTCATGAAAATAGTGTTCATCCATAGTGATTCTATTATATGTTAGTATAGTTTCAAGAAAATATAGTCAAAGAAACCAAACACTGTGCGTGAATTAGGTAAGTAAGGAATAGTTCAAAATTTAATTTACAAATAATGGAATCATCCTTGATATTCCATCACCCGCCTCACTAAATCTTGGTTCTATCAAGTAATCACTCATTTATTTTCTCACAATAGTCTAAGTCCTTACCTATTATACATCCCTTGGTGTTTTGGATAAAGAAAAATCTTAAAATAAACAAAAAATAAACCTCTTGTACCCATCCATAATTATCAAAAACCAATAATTTCTCCTCAACAAACCGCAACACACTCAACTCTATGATATGTGTGGATAATTATGGTGGAGTCTATTCAGACCAACGTATGTAGAAAGTTAAATTAACTATAATACATTGGAGAAAACAAACCACTTACTGATTCATAAATTTTGAAAAAATTCCAATGATATTTAAAGAGGTATAATTGAATGTATATACACTAAAATTAAATATTATGGGTGGGGTTAAATAAAATTTTATTAGTTACTGAAGAACTCGTGTGATATTATTGTAGAGAATATATTAGAGTATTATTATATATGATGAATGGTTTAACATAAAATAATAGGGTTACTTCCCATTTTAATGGGTATAAATGAAGATATGGATCAATTCCCAATACCAAGATGATTTCGATGTCATATTGAAACAAAAAATTATTTGGTATTATAAATGGGGAATATTTTGAAATCCCTTATAGGACTGAACTACATGGGTTCTTATATAATTCTTCTCTCACCTAGATTCCATTTCATCTTTTTTCTGTCATTTCCATTTCTATATTTGGTTAATAATCAATAATGAAAAATATTATTGGTCTCTATGATCTATAAATGTGATCCACATTTCATCATTCATAATCAAATGATATTATATGATATCTCCCAAAACAATTACCCTAAATATTGTTCAAGGGTGGTTTGGGGTTAGATTAATTCATGGTAAGAAATTATTGTATAAATATAAATATTTATAAAAAATGTTTATATCAATCCCAAATCCTGAATCTTTGAGAATAAATCATGTATTGTTGTGTGATATTTCATTTTCCTTGAAACACATTCTTGGGATGGGAATATTTTAATACTATTGTTTTGTGGAGGTAATATTGTGATGAATCAAGTTGTAAAAGTTTTGAAATTAATCCTTTTTATTGGATGATTAATGTAGATTGAGAGTATTAATTCTTTAATGATGTGTGTTGCAACTGAAATTGGTTGTAGATGGCATTTTAGGGTGTGACGTCAGTCGCATCGATGAATAAAATTTTTTCATTGTCATATAATTTCCTTATTTCCAAATAAGGGATTGAAATTACAATAATGTTATACTGAGTTTGTTACATTCATTAAAACATTACATGATATTTGGTGGAGAACATGAGTTATGTTAGAGTTATACAGGTTAAATTTTCAAAGGATAACTATTCAAAAGCTTCTCCTCTACATGGAATTATGTTATAAATTTTCTCAGTAAGTCATCACATTATCCATTAGATGTGGATATTGTAACACCTCGTGATTTTTTGAAATATGTTTTTTTAAATTAATTTAATCTTTTTGATTTTGTTATTTCATGAAACATTAAATAGATCTTGGGATATTTTGAAGCACTATGTTTGGCATTATTTATATGCAACATAATGTTAACCATAAACTACATGAAACACAAATATTAGATTCTGGTACATGTAATACTATGTTTGGCTTATGTTACACACAATTCTAAGTTACTTCGATAACTTGTGTTTCGTCCAAGACCGAGTTTTACCAAAATATAATATTATTATTAAAATATTATAGTTATTGCCAAGAAATTTGAAAGGAATATATTAATAAATTAAATAAATTATAAAACTATGGTTTTTAAAAGTTTATAAAATACATTATTTTATTATCAATTAATTATAAATTAAAATGAAAAATAACTGAATATGAAGTATGTGTTTTTATGAAAAAACCTATTTTTATTCCCACAAGAAGAGTTTCATATTTATAAATATAATTAATCAGTATTTTTTGTAGATAAAGGTGATATTAAAATATTATAAATTCAATGAAATTATTTTACATTCATTAAATATGTTTTATAAAAACTAAATATTAACAAATCCAATTTTATGCACAAATGCTATTTTTTTCTAAAAGGAAATCTTACCGCCTTTTAATGGACGATTTGTTTTGAAATTCATTTTCGACACATTTTTTTATTTTATTTGAAAAAAATAAACTACTCTAATTAAACTGAATATCAAAATTTGCATTAGGTCAATTTGTTTTATTTTTATGATATATTTTATTTTTTTATCAATAGTTAAAAATACTGAATTTTTTTGAAATCAATCTTTTATACTTATTTATTTATCTGGATAAATTATATATCGATTTATTTTTAAATAATACTTAGATCATTTATAAATTTATTAATAATTTTTTTTCATTGGAATCAATTTTTCATTTACCTTTTGTATAAAATCATTTTAAACTTTTTTAACAATTTCACTTTTAAAACATGTTTTATCATCCTGTATATGGGGTTATTTTTAAGTTGTTTTCTACAACTCATTTGATTATAATTTGAAAAAAATGTATTTTATATTTTCAAATATAATAATTTATAATTTATAATAATATCAACTTAATTTTTTAACAAAAATATATGTGAAAGTAATTAAAATTTATTCTAGCGTTGAAGGTAAACACGGATTTACTTAGTAGTTAAACATTAACTTAAATGGCCAAGTAACCTAGAAAACTGACCAAAATACATAGTATGTAAATATTTTAATCATATACTCCCATTTCCTGAAAAGTTTCCATTTCCTTATGGATGATGTAAGGGATATCTCCCAACACTGTTTTTTATTTTATATTTACAAGAATGCCACTCCACCTCCACTATTTAAATGGAACTCACCCCACTCACATATTCACACCTATCAAGCCCTTTGTTCCATAAAATCAATTCCAAAATAATATACCAAAATTCTACCTATCATACTATATCCCCCAATTTTTGAATAATGAAAACCTAATAATCCCTTTGGTGAAAATGAAAAGGAGTTGCCCGAAGAAGAGTTAACGTTCTTTAATGAGAACTTTTGTTTCATTTCTATCTACAACCCTTAAATTTTTTTTATTACATTACTAAATAATAACCACATTATAAAAAATATATACATATGTTTTTATGATAATAGTATGATTGAAACCTTCACATAGTTCCATCAACGGGGATACACAATCATCATTCATTTGTATGGTGGACTACACGCTTGCGAATCAATATCATTCATTATTCCATTTCCACCAATCAAGGTTGGGAATAATGATGGAATTACAATTTCTATATGATATATATAATATTTATTATGTATTTGTTCTTTTTTAATAATTATGAAACTTATATTTTCATGGGTTCCATTTTTTTGAGAATACAATAACATTATTTTTGAAATTATGGACTACTGCCTCCTCAAAGCGATGTGATTCATTAAAACTTTACATGGAGTTTATTAAGGTTGGTTTTGTTAAAAATAGGTTATATATATGAATTAAAAATTCTAAAATAATCATAATATATATATATATATATATAACTATTTTTCATTCAAATTACTAAAAGAAAATGGAAGCAATGTTCATACTTACGTACGGACTACTAGCTCCATGAACAGTGTATTTCATATAATTTTTTTATCTATAATGGACTGTAATAAATACTTATATACTGAATATATATGATTTTTATATCATTATTTAAATTATTTAAATAATTAATTCGTTATATAATTAATAGTATCAAGAATAACAAGTCAAAACATACATGAAAAAGAAAGCGGTTATTACTCGAAATGCAACATTATCAAGAAATATTCAATAATCAAGAAATATAAATTCAAAATAAAATAAAATATGGTATGATATATACAATTATGTTTCTATGGTAGATATATAATATAATTATATTTATAATAATTGGGTTTCTAATAGGTACCAAGAAACTCTATAATTGATGTACGGGTTTTCTCATCTCACATTTATTTCTTTGAGATGTGTGCAATATTCACCACTTATTCTTGTCATGTGATGTATATACTGGCCTATTAAATTAAAAATCATGAGTATACATTACATAATGATATAAATATTTTCAATTTATTTTATTCTTTCATGGATCTTATTATTCAAATTTTACTCAAGTAGTAAGATAGTTTATAGTCTCACTTCTATTTCTATGAGACATATGTGATATTCACCACTTTTTTATTTTGTGTGGTTAATATGATTATCATTAATGTATTAAATTATTATTTTTGATAAATTTAATTTTTTATCAAATACATTTTATTATTTCTCATTTATGGGTTTTAGGTTTAAAAAGTTAACAAAATAGTAATGTAATTTTGTCTCAATTTTCCTTCTTTGAATCACATACCATGTTATGCACCTACATCTTTAAACATGGTGTATATATACTTACCATCGAGATGATATATCATGAATATCCTTATCATTATGATATTTTAATCCACATGTAATTTTTTTCAATCATGGTAATTTTGAATCAATGTTAACATAGTGGTAATAGTTTATTAATATAATCTCATCATTTGATGGGATTGTGTATGATTATACATCTATTGTTGAAATATTATGATCTGTATCTCAAGAAATATTATGAGTTTTATTATCCTATAGTTATTCATGATATCTTCAAGTAATGCTAGAAATTTTACACTCTTTAGAAAATAGTATAATAAAGAAAGTGTTTTTATGAAAATCTGACTTTATTTATCTCTTCAGTTGGAAATCACTTTCCTTTCAAACCCATTTGTTATATAATTTCACTAATGATATACTATTATCTTATTATATTTAAAATATTGTTATAACTATGTTTTACAATTTATGAAAATGGTTTTTAAAAATGAATATTTTTATTTTTTTTCTAATTGAGGTACTTTTCTAAAAATTTTACAAAGAAAATAGAATGTTTAGCCTGTATGTTTATATCCTCCATCATTAATTCCATTTCATTTCATGTTATTTTATGTTTTTTAAGTTTCTTTTAAAATAAAAATATATTCAAAATGTGTAATTTTTAAAGATATCCTTTTAATGTAAAAAATGATATTTTCCCCAAGAAAACTTTTATATTGATTTTCAAGATTACTTATTATGTAATCAATGTGGTTTTAAATGAAAATGATTTTTGAAAATGTATTACGATTTTAAAACGAAGATTATTTCACTCAAAAACTATTCCAAGTGATATTTCAAAATTATTCTCCATTTTTTGATTAAATACTTTGTTATATTTTATGATTTAATATTGATGTGATATAGAGATACCATTCATATAATTTCTATGAATTGTTTCTGTTTTTATGGCATGATTTTTTTGGAACCAAATTATATTTATGATTTAATCATGTTTCAATGATATTGTAATGAAACTCATTAACATTCCATGGGTTAATCATGTTATGAATAAGTATTTGTTTTTTGTTTTTTTTATGATTATATAAATGATCAGTGAACATTATTAGAATTTTGGTTCATAGACATTGCTTATATGATGGGGTGGCCCAAATATCATAGTGTACTCCTATTATAGAATGTATGATGCGGTGTCCTAGATAGTGTCAGGTAAACCATTTTTATTATATTATATGGGGTGACCCATATAGCCCTGGTTAATCCCATTATATGTTATACAATGGGGTGTCCCAGATTGCATCAGGTAATCTCATTTTAACTTATACAATAGGGTGGCCTAGATAGAGTTGGGTAAGAATGTTATAGCTTATTTGATATATTAACCCATATAGTTCTCCAATACATTGTGTTCAGATTTATCACTCATAAGATAATGATGGGAACAAGTTTATGAGCTTCATCCACAATTAAAATAAAGTATAACCTAATCCACTATAAGGAAAGGGATACAACTAGGGATGGTGGTGTGTCATGTCCTGTATGTGTAGACACCATGAACTTCCCTGATAATTTTTGGTAATGAACCTTGACTTATAGGAAATTATTTTATATGATTTTGCATCTTCCGAAATTCAATGACTTATTCATATGTTATTCCTTAATGGATTATTCTCTTGATTCCCCTATAATTCATTTATTAAAAATATCCAATCATTATGCCATGATTCATGTTTGTGTTCTTGGATATTTAGGGTTTGATTTTCCAACATTGTTCCCCTGTTCTCATACCATGTACTTATATTATTCTTACATGTATACGTTATTTACACTTACTAGCCATATGATGTCACCCTTTCTAATGTTTCCTTCCCCAATGTTGCGAATAAAGTTATTAATTAGGGGTAATAAATGGGTTGATATTTTTGGAGAACATTTAATATATTCCACCTTGTTTGGATATTGTGCTCCATGTTTCCAAATAAACTAAACAATTATGTTACTTGGTAATATATTTTTTAATTTTTTGAATATTAATCTAAAATGATGTAATATCTATGTATTTTAATCTAGTGATTATTCTATTTATATCACTGGAAATATTTAGTAAACATTTGGAAACTATAATAAGAAAATATTTGTGATATTCTTAGGGATATTTCTAGGAATATGTCTATGGATGTTTCTAAATACAGGTTTAAGAATGAGTCAATGATGAGGAAAATGTCTTAAAATTTTGGTAAATGATTGAGAGAGTGGATTCCATGATACTTCAACCCTATCTATAACTACCAGTGGACTTTCAAGTGGAATATGAAGATGTTTTTACTTTTTAAAAGAATGAAACAGCACATGTAACTACAAAGGTAAAATGATAAATGTTCAATTAAAAAATAAGTGGAAATAAATGTCTCTCTAAGGAATTATATATAGTTTATTTTTTTAAGTGTAGAATGTATGTCCATTATTCAAATCAATTTTTTAAGGGGAAATATCATGAGGAAAATCAGAAATTATATTAGAGTAATAGTTTTTCAGTTGGTGATGAAGAAATGATGAATGCCACAAGAAACGTATGTGTTGTTCTTATAGTATTTTTTATAAGAATGATAAAATTTATTTTGATTAATTTTAAAACATTATTTTTATTTTAAATTTTTGGAATTGTTAATAAGTAAAAATGTAATATATCCAAGATAATTATTTAAGAAAGATGATAGATAATTGAAGTGAACTTGTACTAGTTCAAACGAATTAAGTTATATGAATCATGAGGTATTTGTTTATTAAGGGTTTGAAAAAATATATTTAATGGTAATAAAGAACGAAAAAGGTGATTTGATGGAAAGGTGATATTGTGATTAATGTAAGGTCACCTTTACTGTGTTCTGAATGTTTAAAATTTTATTTTATCTTTGATAAAGAGATTATTGATTTAGATAGATTAAATTGGATAGTATCTATGACCAAAACACTGATAAATAATTTTTTGAACAAAAAACATATTTGTGCTATCATGGATGGATTTAAGGGAATTTTTTGATTTACTGAATATATACAATAATCATTGGAATAAGAAATATTTCATGTTTTCAATAATTCTTTATGGTTATTTTGGTTATGAAAATGTTTTAAGAGAATACATAATGAAGCTATTTTCATGTTTAGTATGCAACAAACAAGAGAAACATTATTTTATATGGGGAATCAAGGTCATGATGATTCTAAAAAATTTAGTAACATTCTCCCAAAGTTTTTATATTTTCATCATTCTTTAGGGTTTCAAGGATAATAATTAATTGAGTTGTTTATGTTTAACATTTGATTTGTTTTTAGAGATTATGGTATTATCTCTTAATATGAGGATTTGGGAACATTGGATAACCAATGAGTACCATTTTAAATTGATGTTAACTATGGATGGATGGAAGGAGTTATAATTGTTATAATCTTTTAGTACTTCATGAATGACAAAATAAACATCATTTCTTCAGTTAGAGAAGAATTGTAAATTGAATAACGCATAATAAAATGGAATGATTGTGCAGGTAAAAAAGGAATGAAATCAATTAATTGAATTTACTCATGTTTCCTTATAGTAAAATAATTCCCCAACACTAGGAAAATGATATTGAATAATTTTTATCATAATACATTTGTTTTTCTTAAGCTTGTGGTCTTATAAATCATCATATATTTATTGTTTTGACACCCTTTACATTACATTTATCATTTAATTACTTGTAAATAGCGATCTTTATGACTATCTACAATTATTTAGACTTTTCTCCCACATCAAATATTCACTTCCAAACAAAGTTCTTCAACTTGGAAACCTAGTTATGAGTTACTTTGGGAAACCAATATAGTTCCAACATTCCCTTTTTAAAGAAAGTTTTTGAATTCATTTTTACAATGTGGGCTTCAATAAAGTTAACTTTCAAGTTTCAATCCTTTTTTAACCTAAAATAATTTCAAGGGATATATTCATTTTAGGGGGGTAATGTAACACCATCATATTCTATGAATTTTTTTTGATAAATTTAATCTTTTTGATATTTTTCATTTAACGCAACGTCAAATATAACTTGTATTGTACTAAATCACTATGTTTGGTTTTATTTATATGCAAAAACATATTAATAATGCACTACACTCAACACTTATATTATCTTCCAGTATAAGAAACAATATTTTTTGAATTTTTTATACACAATGTCGAGTTCCTTCGATAGCTTTCATTACAAGAAAAAATATGTTCTACCAAACAACAATATTAATATTAAAATTTTGTTACAGTTATCACCTAGACATTGAAATGTAATATATGAATAATATTTACTAAATATAAAAACATTGGGAGAATCTCACAAAATTATTGAACTACATTTTTTATTATTTTAAAGAATATTTAGATCTCATATATATATTTTATTTTAATTTTTTTATTGGAATCATTTTCACATTAAATTTGTATATAAAAACATTTCATCATTTCAACATTTTCACTTTAAAAAATGTTGTCTCGTCCCGTCTCTATAATAAATTTTAAATTAATTACTGAAACATCTAGTTTTATAATTTGGTTAAATGAATTAAATATTTTAAATAAACAGAATTTATAATTTATAATAAGGTGAAAATAATTTTTTCATCAACAATATTATTGAAAATAATTTAAATTATTTTTAGTGATTTAGATAAAGATGATTTCACTTAATTAGTAATTTTTATCGTAAAGAGGAAATAACATAAAAACATGAAAAAAATCCATTAGGTAGAAAAATTTAATCCATATACTCCATTTTATCTAAATGGACCATTATAATTTTCACATGATTTATGGGAGGACTCTCAATAGTTTTTTCATTTTTATATTTATAAGAATTCCAATATTCCTCTACTATGAAAAGAGAACTCGCCCCCGTCACTTCTTAACACCTACAAAGCCCTTTGACTCATAAAAATCCATTCCAAAATAATATATAAACTTATCTCATCTCAACCAAGAATCTTCATATTGGGGTGAAACAAAACCAAGAAATACCATTGGTGAAAACCAAATGGAGTTACCTAAAGAAGAGGTAATGTTGTTCAAAAAACAATTTGTTTCATTTTTTTATCCACCATAGAAATTATTAATACTCCATTGTTATATAATAACCATCCTATAAAAAAATATAATTATATTTTCTCAAAATTATTTTAAATAAAACATCACATAATTATATCAAATGGGATACACAATCATTATTCATATATACGATGGACTATGGCCTAATGAACCAGAGTCATTTTTTCTTCCATTACTAACACAAAAGGTTGGTAAGAATGATTGAAGTACTATTTTTATATTATATTTATTATATTAATTATGCCTTTACAATATTTTAATTATTATATAACACATATCATCAGGATTTTCATTTTTCTGAGAATAAAATAAATTTTTTTATGGATGTGTGGACTACAGCCACTTCATAGTGATGTGATACGTTCATGATATGTATGGAAATTATTAAATATGGGATCATTAAATATATTATATATATCATAAATAATAATTTTATGGGAATTATAATATATATATATATACCTTTGTTTTATTTAATTTGAAATATGATAAGAAAATAGAAATAGTTTTTATGTGCATACGTGGTCTACCAACTCCATGAATGGTGTATTTAATATCATATTTGAATATTTTATATATAATTATAAATACATATATACTAAATATATATCATATATATATATAATTATTTACCTTTTTAGAATAACAAAATCAATAAATAATTAATATGATCATGAATAACAATTCAAAATAGAAATGAATAACAAAGAGGTTATTACCCGAAACATTACTTAAACATGAAATTGTTAACAAACTAGAAATAAAAATTCGTAATAAAATCATATTTGGTATAATATATAATAATATGGTTTTTTATATTATTAATGACCTTATATTAATTATACAGTATTATTGAACATGTATGAATAAACTCAAGACTTAAGGTAAGCCTTTTCTGAACTCACTTTTATTTCCACAAGATATATAATATAATCACCACTAATTTGTGATTTGTAGTGTATAATATGACCAATGACAGGATATATCATGAATTTAAATTATTCTAAGATATAAAAATTTAAAATTTATGTTATTATTTTCCTGGATCTCATGATTCAAAAGTTACTGAAGTTTTAAGTGGATTTCTAGTCTCACTTTTACTGTATTGAGACTTACACCATATTCACAACTCATTTTTTTCATATGTGGTGTATATAATTCCAATTAATGTATTTTATTATTATTTTCATTAAATTTATTTTTATTTAAATATCTAATTTGGTATCTCTCTTTCATGGGGTTCATGGTTAAAAAATTAACAAATCATGAAAGTAATTTTGCCTTAATTTTACTATAATGATACAAATATCATGATAAACACATATATTTTCATATGAAGAGTATATATACATCCCATTGACATGATATATCATGAATATAATTATTTTTATGATATTTTATACTTTATTTAATATTATTTTTTTCATTTGCATCATGATTCAATACTACCATAGTGGTAATAGTGTATTTCTATAATCTCAACTTTTATTAGGATTATTTATGACTATGCTTCCATTGATGAAATATTTTGATAAATATATCATTAAATATCTTGAATTTTGTATCCTACTTTTATTCATTATATATTAATGTAATGAAGAAATTTTTCAACTATTTTCTACTTATGATAATTAATAATGTGTTTTTAAGAAAATATGACTTATCACTCTCTTCGATCAGAAATCTTAGATCTATCACAACCATGTTTTATAAAAATGATTTCAAAACTTTTATACTATCATCCTATGATGTTTAAAAATTATTTTTACCCTTGTTTTACCTTTAAAAAAATTAAAAATGAATCTTCATCTTGTTTTTCGATTGAGGAATGTTTCTATACTATTTATGGTGGAAAATAAATATATGGAATGCACAAATTTATCATCCATTATAACTCTCATTTATTTCAAAAATATTTTAT
Organism: Viscum album; assembly: GCA_963277665.1. Classification (NCBI taxonomy): domain Eukaryota; kingdom Viridiplantae; phylum Streptophyta; class Magnoliopsida; order Santalales; family Viscaceae; genus Viscum; species Viscum album. The sequence goes on along the minus strand of OY728137.1, from coordinate 1,067,836,215 downwards.
AAATTTTCAAGGTTATTTTTAGAGAGGTGTTTTTTAGAAATGTTTTTTGTTTTAAACATAATTTTTTAAAGTGGAAATTATATTTTCCTAAAGAATGTTTTTAAATTATTTTTAAATATTACTATATATGTTTAAAACGTGGGTTTCAAAGATCAGATTTTTGAAACTATTAGAGGATTTTAAAGGAAATGTTATTTTACATAAGAACAGTTCCATGTTATAATTACAAATACTTCTCCATCTAGGATTTCATCCATTGATATAGTTTGTCCTATACTAGGGATATGATACATAGAGACCATTCATATCATTTATCTTAATGTTTTATTATTTGATCGAATGATTTTTATAGAACCCATTTCATTTTCATGAGTCAATCTTCTTCAAATATATAGACATGAAAATAATTTAGTTTCCTCATCTTCATATGGTTATGAAATAAAAAATTGATTAGTTTTTAGGATTTTATAAAAGCTATTTTCATTTCTGTTGGGTTTTAGTTCCTGGAAATTTTTTATACAATGGGGAGGTCCAGATAGTGTCGGGTTAGACAATAATATCATATACTATGGGGTGGACTAGAAATCACTTTGAAATCTTGTTATATCATATACAATGGGGTGGCCCAGATAGCTTCTAGTAATCCCATTATTTCTTATAGAATGGGGTCTCCCAAATAGTGTTGTGTAAACCTTTTATAGCTTATATGATGTGGTCGCCTAGATAGTGTCGTGTAATACTATTATATCATAGGTAATAGGGTGTCCCAGATATATCTAAAATTAATTGTGTAAATATTTTTATCTCATAAGATAATGATTGGAACAAGTCAATGGGCTTTATGCACTATGATAATAAGTTATAACATTGTCTATTATACGTAATGGGTTGCGACTGCGAATAGTCATTCATCCTATCTAGTAGGTGTAGGCCCTATGAAGATCCCTGATTTTTTTTTGGAAATGAGAATTGACTTCTAAGGAATTATTTTATATATATATGTTTTTTTAAAAAATTCATATCATATTTCGATGTTTTGATTTCATGGAATGTGCTCTTCATTCCATTATGATTCATACATTATGAACTACCTATATTTATGCCATGATTCATGTTTCCTTTCTTCAATATGTATGGTATGATTTTGAAATTTTATTATCTAGTTCATATACCCTTATGATTATTTTATGATTGTGTGTCTCATTTATTTACCCTTACCGAGCATATAATCTCATCCTTTATTAGTTTTCCTTTTCGATGGTTATGAAGAAAGGTTCTATGTAGGATTACTATATGGGAATATCTTTTTGGGAAACATTGAATATATTTAACCAACTTATAATATATTGTCCAATGTTTCCAAATACTCTAAACTATTAAAATTATCAAACATGTACTTTTGAAATTTAATGAATATTAATCTAAAATGATGTAATTTCCATGTATTTTAAGCTTCATCCTCTATAGATATTCCATGATTATGGTGATCATGGTGTTATGTTGTCAGGTAGACATATTTTAAACCCCTTCATTGACCAATATTTATTCTCATATAGCTCTAATTCTATTCTAATGTAGGGTATATCACAACCAATATCTATTTTCATATACTTCTATGAGGTTCCATCAACTATTGATTCACCTTTAAATCTTACACATTTTCATTCTTCCACAACCATTTCCCTACAAATTTAATATTATTCCACACCCCCATTTATTGTCAAATTGAAGTTATAAGACCCATTTTAACCATCTATATCTTCTATTTATCCATACACAACATGTTTTTCCCAACCATTTCACACAAAAATATTATAATATACTATAATTATTGTTATCTTTTCTCAAAATAACCTCAAAATTTATTAATCACATTAATTATAAGAAATTATGCCTTTTTGTAAATAGAACCAAAATTGATAAATTTTGATGGATTGAGCCATTTATTTAGTGTAACTGGAAAATAAAGATGAAAATTCTACCAATTACTAATATAAAATTAATAAAAAAAATTGGCTTCATGAATGGTTGTCCTGTAGAGATTATGATTTTCAAACAAAAGTTGCAAACCGAGCCACAATCATAGAGTTATTCATATAAGGGGAAATTCCATAAATTGTTTATTTTGGGTTATTTCAAATAAAAATACCTAATGACATAGATGTTTACCACCTCAATATAAAATTAATTTTATAAATATGAAGAGATAATTTGATTGTTTTATAACTCATCTGATCATTCCATGATAGAGGTAAAATTTAAAAATCTCTTATAGATTTCAGAATTAGTATATCAAAATATTATTTCAAGGATACTATCAGTCCCAAATAGTTCATCACATTATATCTAATGTGAGTCCTTTAAAATTAGGTGTTTCTCTATAGATAAAGTATAAAAAATTTTGAGTTATCTGAACAAATAATTCCAGAGCCTACTTTTCTATATTTAAAGAGAATAATGAATATAGCATGTGATACAAACATAGAAACACCTAAGGTGGATATAGTAATATTTATTGAATTGTTGACACTCATATAGTTATTTATTGTACAAAGATATTACAACTACCATCCTATTCCATTACGTATTCATGTTCATAATTATAAATTAATTTCAGTAACTTTGGGACACAAAGAATTAGTCACTCGATAAAAAGCATGTGTGAGCCCTATAAAAAATTATTTATTATGTCATAAATGTAACTCTATATGTTATTTAATAAAGTTGTTTTAATTTATATAGTATATACTAACTATAAATGTCTAAATTGTTAGATATATGGTGTCTGGGAAAGTAATGATTCACCCCCTCTAAGTTGTAGTCGACATTGTCCTGGCCCAATTAGAAAATATGTTTTTAAAATAGAATGACCCATATATGGGTTTAAACAAACATATAATCAATGAAATGATAATATAATTGAATTGGTATTACAAAATGGATTAATGATTAAAAGGTTTTATATAATTATATATATTCTAATCCATGTAATTAATTTATTTTTATTATTTTATATTTTAATGTCATATTGATATTTGTAATTTATGTAAAATTTTATGATGAAATAATTTTAATTTAAACCTAAAAAAATTATAAATAATAATAACATGAACCATTATAGATAAAATTATCATGGAAATCCATTAATTTGATGTAAACAATTGGATTATTCATCAGTTTCCACTCAATGTAACTTTAGAAGTAGATTAATTCTAAATACTGGAAAAATATTTTATTAATTTAAATATGAAATATTTATTATGTTTTCATGTATGTTATAATATGTACTACACTTTATATTACATATTTTATTATAAAATAGATGTATTATACAATTATTATATGGTTTTCACACTAACTTGCAATAATTTAGGCATCCCAATATTTAAAATTTTGCATGAATTTTAATATATGTTATAATGAAAGTCTAATGATGATGAAAGGTTATGTTTATGAATGTTTTATTTATAATATTTAATTGTAATCATCAATAAGGGTTTTTTTAATAAAACTCATAGGTAGAGAAATAAAATGAGGTTCAAAGAAACAAAATTATAGAATGTATTAGACCATATCATCATATATTATAGTTTCAGAAATAATTAAAAAATAATCAAAATGACATAAATATATTTTGTTGTATTTATCATTATAGTTAATAAAAATTCCATCAATAATTATACATTTCAATATTTAGATAATTTTTTTAATATTATATAACAATACCTTTAGTGGGAAAACAAATTATCATTTATATGATTATTTTAATATAATAACAATCTATGAGGGGAATTAATTAAATATGAAAACATTATATGATAATTTGGGATATAATAGTAATCATATAGAACATTTAAAATCTTTTTAATTTAAAAATATTAGAAAATATCACTTTAAATGGAATCCCACTTTTTATTCTTGGTGACCAGTCATAGTATTTACTATTTGTTTCAAAATGGAACAATCCAAAATCCTTCTAAAACTCTTCTAAATAAAAGAAGAGAATTAATCCTCATTTATATCATCATATGATACCATATATGCCTATTTTATGATAATTGGGATGATTTATTTTTTTCTAAGGATAACATAAATGAATTTCTCATTGAATATTTTTTAAAATCCAAATTAAATATAAAATTTTAGTAAAAAAGGAGTGTATAGATATTGAGTGTAGAAATTTTATTTATATGTGAATCAATCAAGAGTAAATAATATCAATTATATGATACTAACATATTGATGATAAATTCCTAGGGATAACATGTTCTAGTGGAGAGGAAATGGATTGTGATGAGAGAGGGGGTTGGTGAAACGTGGTAATTGTGAAGAGTTGACAATTGAAATATTCATTGGTAAGTGAAGGATCAACTTTAAAATATGAGAATTTTTAACTAATTTTAATTTTATCATGGACTTATTGATTCATAATAAGAGTGACTGGTCATTATGGCATAATATAATGTGAATCAGAATACTGCACATATATATTTAGAGCATGTCCAAGAATCGAGTAAGGGTAAAATAAATATATCATAATTGCATTATAAATTAGTAGAACAAAACCATTATCACTATATTGTAACTAAAATTATTTTTAAAGATGATTAAGATATCAACATCCACATAAAAATTAGTTCAAATGGGGGAATGATTTATTATTCTCGAATAATGATAAATTTCCATAAATATAATTTGAATATTATCGAACACTAAATTCACCTCAGAGTGGTGAATTGAAAGATATTCCAAGTAAATTAAAAATGGAATGATCAATGATTTTTTTAAGAAATAAAATATGGCTTCCACTTGAATATTATTGTTTTAAAATTATTGAATAATTTAGAATTTATAACACTTAAATATTGGTAACCATGTTAAATAAAAACAAAAATAGGATAAGGCGTACATTAAAGAGTCCAATAGAAAAACAATATATGTAAATTGATTCTATGAACTACCTTTTGATACTACTATTCAATTATCTGAAATGGAATTTTCTAAAAATGAATAAAAAAATGAAAGTTAAATCAATGAACCGCTTCCTCAATAAAATTGATACATGTAATGCCTTTGAATATGATAATAGAAGAAGCTAAAACCATGGGTTTTGTAATATTCCCCCCTTATTTTCATAACCCACCACCCCCACAAACAAAATATCATTATATTCCATTTATAGTTTGTTATAATTTTTTTAGGACCACACCTCCCAATCAAATCCATCACTACCCATCTATCACTATAATACTTTTATTTTTTATTAAATTACTCTTACTATTATTATCATCATAAATTATAAACTATTTAGCTTAATTCCTTATAGAAATTATAAATGGTGGTTTAAATAAATAATAATTTATTCCAAAGAAATTTTTGTATACTTTTATTAATTTTTTTAATAACAAATTTTAATTTTTAATAAAATTGTTATGGTAATCATATTTTTGTTTTTTGTTTTTTTATTGTAGAATTTTATAAGGGTTTTATTTTTTACATAGTATTGTAAATAATTATAATAAAATTAAATAAAAATTATACAAGTATAAATTACCCAACTTGTTTATCTATAATTTAAACATGATTGTAACCCCCTATGATTTGGGGATTTATTTTTTTCAAATTTATTTAATCTTTTTATATTTTTTATCTCACTTAACACAAAAAATAATTTATATTATATGATTAGATTACATTGTAAGAAACACCAAGTTAATAATTCACTACATGAAACATACATTTTATCTTTCTCTATATGGATCAAAGAGTTTATCTAGTGTTGCATGCAACAATGAATTACCTCAATGGATTTAGTAACACACAACAACATGTTTTTCCAAATAGTAGTATACCATTAAAATGTTATAATTTAATATAATAAGATATAACCTATATATTAAATTATAATATAGGAATATTATTAACTAATTTCTTAAAATATATGTTATAAAAAAATAATATGAGTTTATATGTTACTAATTAATTAGAAATTAATATGAAAATTTAATGAATGTAAATAGATGTATAATAATTTTTATGATTACAAAGATGTTTTACCCAAATAAATTAAATTTATTATAATTATTTATTGATGTTAATGTAATATATATGTTATATATTCAACAATACATTACTTATATTCATCAAATATCTTTTATAAACATGAGATAAATATAAACCCAATTTAATACTTACAAACCAATATTTTTATAAAGGTATTTTGACATCATTTTAATGGTGAACAAATTTAAAATACTATTTTTGGATATTTTATATATTATATATGTCAGCATAGACATAATATTTTGAATAGAAATATCAAAATTATGTTTGAATAAATTTTTATATTTTTCTCTATGGTTTCTTTTTTAATGAACAGATAAAAATACAGGATTTTAATTCAAAACAGCTTTTTCATATAATTTATTTATAAGGATAACATATATTTTAAATAGCTTTATATTTTAAATTATATAATGTTGTTATAAATTAATCGAATTTATGTCAATATAATCAATTTCACTTAGAAATTTGATATAAAAACATAGTAAAATTTTGATCACTTTTGCTTTAAAACCATGTATTGTCATCTCGTACGTAAGATTAATTTTAAACTAATTTATACCACTTATATTATTGTAATTGGTAAATATGGATTCCATATTATTAATCCTCATAATTCATAATTCTCAATAAGCTAAACTTGGTTTTTGACCATAAATATTAGTGAATGTAATTAAAATTAATTACATCTATTAAGGTAAAATTAATCTTAACTAAGGATTAAACCATAAATTTAAGAGAAAAAAAATAAACACTTATAAAACACCAAAACAATTCCCATGAAACATACATTAACCTTATATTATTTGTTTTGGTCTGTTATTTATGATTTCTTTTAGATAAAACGTGGGTACACCTAACATGATTCCAAAAATGCCTAGTGTATCCTTTCCCTTCCCTATAAAAGGCCACCACCTATTCCTTATATTCACACATCTCATGATACTTGGAAAAAAATGAATATTAGAGAATAATCTCCCAAAATCTCTCCCCTCCCCATACTCCTTTAAAACTCAAATTTGGAAGAAATAAATCCAAGGGAGCCTTTTGTCACAAATGAAAAGGAGTTACCGGATTAAGAGGTTACATCTTGTCTCATACTCCATTATTTTATTTTCTTTGTCCACACCCTCCACTATCTTTATTTCATATTTTTATAAAAAATTATTATCTTCAATATAGTATGATTTTTTTAAGCTTGGGGTTCGACCTACATGCACACACGCCTCCAACTAATGGGTAATGAACATATTATTTACGTATATGATGAACTATCACCTCACTAAGTGATGATTGTTCATTTTAACTTTGTCTCCTCTCAGGGTGGAAATTATGATCGAAACTATATTTTTATATTTTATATATTATAGTTATTGTGTTTTAAAACATATTTATTCCTTTTACACCCTATATCTTTTTTATTTTTCACATGGTGTTAATAAGATAATTTTATTTGAGGTAGTGTGGACTATTGCCCCCTCAAAGCGATTTGATTCATTCAAAAACTAAATGGAATGTATTAAATATGGTATTAGTGAACTAATATGATAAATATAACATTATAATGAAACTTTAATTATATTATATTGATATATAAATACATTTTCATTTCTTTCTTTCTTTCAGTATGACAATGAAAACGGAAACAATGTTCATGTGTACGTACGACTTACTGTCACCATGAATGGTGTAATCCATTTTATACATATATATTTTTATAATAATAAAATTATGAATCTAAATTTTATTTAATCTTGGTAGACATTCTTTAATCATCGTATAATTATTATGACCAAAGATGTGAAAAATTAAGACACATGCGAAGAACAAAGAGGATATTACCTGAACATAAACCTTAACATAATATTATTAAAAAGAGGGTAATATAAAATCATAATAAAAATATATTTGGTAATAGATATAATACTATTGTTATTTAAAATATATATAACAAATTTATATTTATTATATATATTTTTTTAATGAGTATGGCTAGAGTTAATACAAGAGGTATGGTAATTCCATCTCACTTTTTATTTTCCTAGGATCCATGCTTTAATCATCACCCATTTCTTTTTTGTAGTTTGTATAATACCTATGGTTGTATTACATTATTATTATACATAATATTATGGGTATTTAAATAACCATTTTATGATCTTTCTCTCATGGGTTTTTGGTATCAAATGATACCAAATCAGTGATATAAATTTTTCACAATTTTCTTTCGTTGATACACATGCCATGTCATGCACCTATATTTTTCTTGAGATATATATACTAACATTCAAATTATATATAATAAAAATTAATATTTTCATGATACTTTAAGCATCAGGTAAATTAATTTTTTTAAATGGGGATTATGGTTCAAAGATTCAACGTTCTGAGTGATTATTGACACAATATCATCGCTTTTCGAGAGAGTTTATGTTTTTGGTTATTTTGATGAAATTTTATGATCCATATCCCAATAACACCAATGATGTTTATTCTTTTATATTTATTTAGGATATATTCATTTATTCATTCCATTTTAATAATTATTGGGACATAATATTGTTAACAAAGTGTTTTTAAAAAAACACAACATTAACCTCTCTTCGGTCAAAATTATGTGTTCCTCCAAAACAATGTCTTTCTAAAAAGGGATTACAAGAATATTAAACTATTTTTCTCAAATATTTAATATTAATTTTTCCCTTTTTTTCTTTTTTGAATGTTTTCAATGGAATCTTGTTGTGTCTTTCTGAATGAGGAATTTTTCTAATGTTTTTACCATGAAAAATAAATATTCTATTTACCTTATATGAAATGTATGTATTTACCACCATCAATTCTTTGAAGATTTATTTTAATTTTAAAATAAATAATTTTTAATAAAAAAAATTGAAAAAAAATTCAATGAAATGATTTTAAAAAGGTTTTCAATATTCTTTTATATTCTTTTTAAGAAAATGGGTTTCAATAGGTTTTATGTTTTAAAAATACTTTTTCCATGAAGGACGTATATTTACCTCAAGAAATGTTTTCAAAATATACTTCCAAATTATTTTACTTCAAAGATAACATATGTGGATGTTACTCATGTCCTTCTAGGAAAATATCCAAATGTTCTATTCGTATTCTTTCTTGAATGTCTTATGTTTTGCCGAATAATTCTTATGATGCACCTTTGACTTCCCTAGGTTTTATACATCTAAAACCCACTTCTCTTAATGGGTTATTATTTCATGAAGTGATTATGAAACCTATCACTTTTCATAGGTTGTGAGGTGATTAAATTTTAATGATACCCATTTCATTTAAAGGGTAATTATTTAATGTTTATATAACCAATCACTTTTTATGGCTCTTGTTATGATGAAAATTTTATTATCTTGATGAACATTTATGAATGATTACATTATGAGAAGGGTGGGACCTATATCTCCCTCCAATACATTGGGTAATTAAAATTCTTGTATTAGATCAAAGGGTGCATGGGTTGTAGCACATTCCCAAAAACAAGAAGGTATAGGTGTTGTATCAAAAGTGTAAAAACAAGAAGTTACATGGGTTATAACAAGTGCCTAAAAGTAAGAGTGTATAGAGGTTGTATCCCAATATAGAAAACTATAAGGTACATGGGTTTTATCACAAGGAAAAAAACAAGAAGGTACTTGGATTGGAGACCAATCCTAAAAGTAATAGGGTATATGGGTTCATAGCGTAATCTCGATGGAGGAACATAGGTTGTAACCCAATCTTAACATGTTATAAAGTTCTCGGTAGGTAGCATTGACATAATATTTTCTATTATTATTGGCATACATAAATTCCATGTCTTGTTCCTATTTATTATTTCATGACTTCCTCTATAAATTATCTTATAATCCAGGTCTTATAAACTAAGAGTATTTATTTTGATCTCTAAAATAAGTGGTATGATCATCAACTGTTATTCTCAATTTACATACCCCTTTTCGTGTTATACTTATGATCTTACATTATTTACACTTATTGGGCATCTGAACTCACACCATTATTATGTTTCCTTTCTCAAGGTTATGAAGAAATGTTTTATGTAGAAGTACTAAATGTTGAGATCTTTGTGGTATTTTATGAATATATTTCACCAGGATAGGATATTTTGTTTCCATGTTTCTCGGGACACTGAACTATTACGGTCCCCAGGCATGTATTTTTATAAAGTACTAAATATTCATCTAAAATGATGTAATCTCCATGCCTTCTAATCCTTGTTCACTATAGATGGTATTATAGTAATTTTTTTGTCAAATGTTGGAAACTAGGATTATAAAACTTTTGTGATATCCCTAGATATATGTATAAGGATATGTCTAGGGTTATCTCTAAGGATAAATATAAATTTGAGTTAACTTTTAGGAAAATTTACATGAATTTTGGTAGAGTATGGAGTGAGTGGTTTCCCAAAAATATATCCATGTGTGGATATTACAAGTTGATATGTCTTTGTAGTAGATGTACCTAGGGGTAACAACTCTGAAAATATGTTTTGGGCATGCCAAAGGGTAATCTAGTACATGACAATGATCCTTGTTGCACAACTGGTTTGACACTCCCTGGGGATATGATTTGGTAATTAAAAAAATCTTCATAAACCAACATTAAGGTTTTATATATAAGATAACTATGAATAAGTTAGGATAACCCTATAGTTTCATTGATTAAAATAGTATGATCTATGATTTAGGCACCCTTTCAGTAAATTTTCAAGATTATTTCGTATCCCAGTATGATAAATGTTTTTCATGCTATAGATTCTAGTTTTATTAAATGGGGAGAACTAGATATAACATGGTTCACATTAGATGTTTTAGATATGGAAATTATGGGAATTATTTAAATCTATTTCCCATGTGGAAATATCAAAAATATAGTGGAGAAAATGGTATGATTATTGATTATAAATATAATGATAAATAAATCTCAAACAAAATGTGAAAGGTATGTCATGTTCTTCCGGTGTTGATTACACTAAACATAATAATCATGGTTATATTGAGTTTGAGGAACCTTAATACATAATTCGTATTTAATATTCTAAGAAATAGGTATTAAGGAACATGTTGATGAGGCCTAAGTAATGGTTTATGAATAATGTTCGATGAATGAAGTATTTTTGTTCTGGAATTCAGTTATTATGTTATATGAATTTTGAAATATATGATTATTTTAGTATATATATTAATTAAAGATTGAAAATAACATATTTAATGGTTATAAAGATATAAATAAATGATTTCATGGAAAGTGGATATTTTTACTAAGGGATGGTAACCGTTAATTAATTTTTTATGTTGAGATAATGATGTTTGGATAAAGATACGATGGATATGAATATGTAAATTAGATTGTATGTGTTACATTGGAACTGACTATTGAAAAAAATTTCTATGTCATCAAGGATGATGTTTACAGATTCTTGGACTTAATGAATATATCATGTAGTCCTTGTAGTAAAGATACATGCATGTTTTCTAAAATGATTTATATTAGTTGAGTTTATTACCATGTTTCAAGAGAATATTGGATAAGGGTATTCATAGTTATGGAATGTGATAAAAAAGTTGTACTTTGTGATAAGTGGGGAACAATGTTTAAACTCTTTCTTGACTTTTTTTACGAATTTAATTTTAAATTTTTTTTAATGGTTATAAGGTTAACTATTTATGGGATATTTAAGTTAAACATTGTATGATTTTTGTGAGAATAATTTATTATCATACCACATGATGATTTAAGTATATTGGATAACCTATTATAAAAAAATGGGTTTGATGATAACTGATGACAGATCGAATGACATATCATGGATCTCATGATCGGTTAGTGCTTCAGGAATGAAAAATTCACCTTCCTTTTTAGAGAAAGTGGTAATGTGGCTCAATGGAAAAAAATTGGTAAGGTTGTCCTTAAATCATGAAAGTATCTCTTTTCATGAAAATTTTGTCATTTTAAGAAGAAGGATATTGAGACCAAATAAATTATCCAAGTACCTATATTTCTGATAAATCAGATGGTCCTTTAGTTCATCATAGATTTATGGCTTTCAAATTTTAAACCTTCTCTTGACCTTATTTTTTATCACTCTCCATCATAAATTGATGTTTATATTTCCATTTTATTTCTATGTTCTCATGGGTCACCAATGTTCTCCCATGTGGAAAACCAGTTATATGTTACTTTGGGTAACCGTTATGTTTCTATATTTCCTTTTTTAAAATTATATATTTAGTATTCATTTTTACGATGTGGGTTTCTAAGAAAGGAAACTTCAACTGTTAAACCATTAACAACCAAGATGAATTTTGAGGGAGAAAATAATTTTAAGGGGGGATAATTTTACACTACAGAATTTTGTGAATTATTATTTTTGAATTAATTTAATTTTTTTTATATTTTACATTTCACACAACAATAAACATAGTTTATTTTAAATGTTCAGCTTCTGATAAATGAAACACCAAGTTAATATTCCACTAAACACAACATAAATTTTATCTTTCCCTATATGTTCCAGTGCCATTTTCTTACATTAGATGCAACAATGACTTTCCTTGATGGTTTGTATAACACGTTAGACTGAGTTGTATCGAACAACAGTATATCATTCAAATGATATTATTTAATATTATAAGATATAACCTAGAAATTAAATTAGTGATTACTAACAGTATTATCTAATTTAAAAAAATATGGTAAACACAAATATAATATTAATTCATAGTTTATTAACTAATTACAAAGGAATACCAAAACTAAGTGATTGTAAAGGGAAATATTATCATATTTATGACCACAAATTTGTTTTACACTAATAAATAATATTAATTATAATTAGTGAATGATATTTGTATAATATATATATTATATATTTAGTAAAATATTTTTCATATTCATCTAATAGATTATATAAAAATAATATAAGAACAAACTCAATTTTATGGTTAAAAACTAAATTTTTTATAAATGCATTCTTACCTCATTTTAATGGGGAACCTTATTCAAATTAAATTTTTGGAACTTTTATAGATTTAATATGTAAAAATAGACTTTAAATTATTAATTTAAACATAAAAAATAATGTTATGATTTATTTTTCTTGTTTTTCTGTAGTTTTTCATTTTTTTTAATGAATTGTTAAGAATACTGGATTTTATTTAAAAATTTCATTTTTAAATAATTTTTTTATAAGCATAAATTATATTTTAACATTTTTCTAAAAGATTAATTAGATAAATTTTTTTATCAATTAATCTAATTTATTTCTTTAGATATAATTTCATGTTGAAATTTCATATAAAATATTAACAAACATTTGATAATTTTGACTTTAAAATATGTTATGTTGTCCAGTCAAGGGGATTAATTTTTAACTATTTTATTACAGATATATGATTTTAATTTGGATTAATAGATTAAATATTTAGAGTCATACTAATTTATAATTTCTAATATTTTAAACATAGTTTTCTATAAACATTATTAATGAATTTAATTAAAATTAATTACATCGATTAAGGTAAAATTAAAATTAACTAAAGAAAAACCCATAAATTTAAGACCCAAAAAAACCTAGAAAAAATTCTAAAAACCATTTTATGTCCATGATTCAGCCATTAACCTTAAACTATTGAGTTTTTTTGTTTCTTATGAATTATTTTTGGTAAAACGTGGGTACACATAACATGTGTCCAAAAATGCCATGTGTGTCTTTTCCCTTCTCTATAAATGGTCACCAGCAATCCCTCTTATCCACACCTCTCAAGCACCATGTCTTTTCCAATATCTAGCCAAAAAATCTCTGAAAAATACCTCCCTTCCTCCTATAACCCTCCCTTTGGGAATAACGATATCCAAGGAATTATTTTGGACCAAACCAAAAGTAGTAACCCAATTTAGAGGTAATGTCTTCTCTCAAGGAGCTTTATTTTTTTTACATCCCAACCCCATCCACTCTATCTATTCCAAAAATATATAAATGAAAAAGTATATTCAATATAATGAGATATTTTGTGCTATTCTTTCTTCCTAAACATACTCACACCTCAATTTAATGGGTAATGAACATATTGTTTACGTGAACGGTGAACTATCATGTCACTAAATGATGATTGTTAATTTTTCCATTACTACCTATCATGGTGGACATTATGATGGACTATATATTTATATACATAATATGTGATATTTATTCATTCTTCATTATTATGTTTTACTATTACAAAAAATATCTTTTTTACTTTCCATTTGATGTAAATAAGATAATTTCGATTGAGGAAGTGTGGACTACCACCCTCTCAAAGTAATGTTTTCATTCAAACTCAACATGGGATGTATTAAGGTTGGGTTTAGTGAAAATATATGTTATATATAACATTATAATTCAACATTAATGATGTTATCTACATATATTCATATACTTAATTTTCATTCATTCTTTCAATGTGAAAATAAAAAAAGAAACAAGATTAATGTGAATGTATGGATTTCTGTCTCTATAAAAGGTGTACTCTATTTCATAATTTAATATTATATTGATTATTACAATAAAAAACTTAATATAAATTATATTTATATCATTTATTACATTTTCCAATTATTAAAATACTATAAAGACCAAAGATATAACAAATTAATACATATACAAAGAACAAAGCGGATATCACCCAAAGTGAAACCTTAACATTGGATTGTTAACAAGAGGATGATATAAGGTCATAATAAAAATAAATATGGTATTAGATACAATAATATAGTTATTTAAAAGATTTAAGATAAATTAATATTTATTATACATGTGGTTTGAATGAGTATGATGATAGTCAATACACAATGTAAGGTATTTTCATCTCAGTATTATTTTCTAGGAGATACATTCTTTTTTCAGAACTCATTCCTTTTTGTGTTGTGTGTATACTGGACATGGACATATTATCTAATTCCAATATATTATTTTAAAGCTATTTACATATCAATTTTATGACCTTTATCTCATGGGTTTTATGTTTCACATTTTACCATGTTGGTAATGTAATTTGGTCATAATATTCCTTCCTTGAGACACATGTCATGTTATGCACCAATATTTTCCATGATGTGTATATACTACCATTGACATTTTATATCAAAAATATTATTATATTAATGATAATTTAAGATTCATTTAATTTCAACTTCATAAATTATTAGTATGGTTTAACATTACCAAGTTTTAAGATTTTATTAAAATAAATCTCATCACTTTTCAAGATTGATTATGATTATGCTTTCTTAGATGAAATATTATGATCAATCTCTCAAGAACAGTTATGAATTTTATTTTATTCTATTAATTCATGATATACTATTTTATTGGTACCATTTTTCTAATTTTTGGTAACTAAGATAGTTATGAAAATGTTTTTAATAAATCCTATAATTATATTCTCTTCAAGTGGAAATATGTGTTCCTTAAAAATACTGTTTTCTAGAAATCTTTTCCATGAATATTCTAATATTATCCTAAAATAATTAAACGAAATTTTAATAATTTTTTCCTTTTACTAATGTTTTCAAATTAATTTTATTGTCTCTTTCAAAAAAAGTCATTTTTCTAGTGTTTTTACCATGAAAAAAAATTCATTTTACATTGTAGGACATGTACATATTTAACCATAATCAATTCAATGAAGAATTATTTTCATGTTTAAAAGGTTAATTATTGAAAAAAATTAAATAATATTTTTAGGGAAAGGGTTTCCAAATTATTTTCAATATTCCTTTAGATAATTTTAACATAAATGGATTTCAGAAGGTTTTATGATTTTAAAAACCATTTTCAAATATGAAATGATATTCAACTCAAGGAATGTTTTAAAAATGTGCATCTAAGTTATTTTTCGTATAAGATAACATCTATTTTTGTTACTCCTTCCCTTCTAGAAAATTTTCCAAATTTTCCATTCATATTATTTACTGAATGGTATATGTGTTTATGTAATAATGCTTATGACACCTAATTCACATAAATTGGTTTTTTGATTTTGAAACCCAATAATTTTTATGTGTTATTATTTCATAAAGTGATAATGAAACCGATATATTTTATTATTTTATGATCTAATGATATGTTATAATAAAAATTTCATTCCATGGGTTATGATTTTGTGTTTATAAAATGTATCTCTTTTTGTGGGTCATGATATGATGAAAGTTTCATTGTCTTATGTCATATTTAGGAAAAAATTTATTATGAGATGGGTGGGGCCTATTTCTCCCTCTAATGAGTTGGGTAATGATAAGTCGTACATGAGATCAAAGGGTAAATAGGTTGTATCCCACTCCCAAAAATAAGATGGAACATGGGTTGTATCCCAAGCATGAAAACAAGAAGGTACATGGGTTGTTTCCTATTCCTAAAAGTATGAGGGTGCACAGGTTGTAACCCAAGCCCAAAAAAAGATGGAACATGTGATGTAACCCAAGAATAAAACCACGAAGGTACATGGTTTGTATCCCAAACTTAAAAGTAAAAGGGCACACTGGATATTATCCAAAGGCCCAAGAAGATAAAATGTCCATAGCCTATTCCTAACAAATTTTAAATGTCTTGGTAGGTACCATTGACATATGATTTTATAATCTTATGTGCATGTAACAATTTCCATGTCTAATTCTTATGTTATTATTTTAGGACATATTCTTTTAATAATTTTTTGATACATGTATCATGAAATTCCAATCATTATTATATTCTCTATTATGTAGGATATGATCATAAAATGGTATTCTCAAGTTCCATACCCTT
Organism: Viscum album; assembly: GCA_963277665.1. Classification (NCBI taxonomy): domain Eukaryota; kingdom Viridiplantae; phylum Streptophyta; class Magnoliopsida; order Santalales; family Viscaceae; genus Viscum; species Viscum album. The sequence continues at coordinate 1,067,819,336 of OY728137.1, read as the reverse complement.
TTATTAAGGTTATGATTACACATTTTATTTATTTCCCCTTACTGAGAATTTGAGATCACCCATTTCATATGTTTCCTTTCCTTAGGTTATGATGAAATTTATTAGGTAAAATTACAAAAGATAGAGATATTTATGGGAGTTGATGAAGATATTTCACCGGGATAGAATATTTTGTTTCCAAGTATCCAGAGACAATAAAATATTACTATCCTTGGGAATATATTTTAGTAATTCCTGAATATTAATCTAATATGATGTAATATCCATGTATTCAATGCATGGGTCACTGTAAATATGGGTCATCTCATGACCTTAGTCACACCTCCCTATTCCAAATAGGCATCCAACTAGAAATGAGGTTAAAGATGATATAGCGGGGAAATTATACCCTTTATCACATAGTGACAACAATAGTAGAAATAATATTAAAAAATAAAATTATAAAACTCAAGAAGATAAAAAAATAAAATAAAAAATCAATCCAATATAATAAAACCATGTATCGAAGTGACCAATGTAATATTATATGTCATGTATAAATTCATACAATTAGGTAACCAAAAATGATGACTTAAAATAAATGAATCCCAACACTGATCATGCCCGCATGATCAATCCCATTTCCATGATTCCATCATGGTAATAATGTTGTCAATCATGCATGGGGATCCTCTCCATTTTCCAAACCTGTATCCATGATGTATATATGGATACCAAATAGTTCCAAAATATGGTATGTGTAAAACTCAATAGTGTGACACCCATGATGTCAAAATAATATAGTCTAAGTATAGTTCATGATACAGTTTTATATATATGATTAACTCAATATAAAACGAAATAAATACTAAAATAAAAATGTTATAACTTAGATTCTGGGTTGAAACCCATGATCAATCGTACTTACATTCGTATATTCATAAATGTATTTATTTATCAACCCAAGTAAAAATAACTAAGAGTGATCACCATGGCCTCCCACCTAACCTCTCCCTTGGGAATCACATAATCATGTACCTTGGCATCAGTGTTCTTATAAACATGTATCTTAACATATCTCCCTGACAAATCAACCACTTACATGTCTCTCTCTCTCAAGCTTGTATAATCATGAAACTTAAAATCTCACCATTAGACCTCATGTAATGCACACCATTCCCAAAGGCACCAATCAAGAGATTAAGAACATCAAATCACCAAACATTCTAAGCATGAAAAGATATCTAAAAATGGTTAACTAATTCCCTTATCTAATTATCTCATTTTTATCTAAATTCATGAAATGTTATCATTTAATATTTAATTATTACAAATTCGAATTTACATATCAAGTGTATCATGACATTTTTAGACACCCAATTCGACCATTAGTATATTTTGGGTATCAATTTTCAATTTACTAATCAAGGTAATGGGTTGTAACACCTCCATAATGGACATAATTCATAGTCTCAATCACCATTAAACACAACAGGATATTTGGGTGGTCTATGTCAAGATAATATAAATTATTTAAATTAAGGAAGTCACAGACATGACCTGCCAGCACTATCTCATAAGATGTATATACATGTGGATAAAATCCTTCCATATGGAGTAATATTAGACTAACTAACATGATTAATAAACAAGAAGAAATTAGGATCGAATGCTTGGATCTATATTCAACAACACATTCTCATATTAACAATGATTGACACGAGCCATTCAAGATAGAACAAGAGAGTCTGAGTAGATCCCATAGGTTTCAAGTTGTATGGATTGAACCATGTATTAAAGGATTGAGAAAATGTGTTGGATAAGATATTATAGATATAGAGAACCCAAAAAAAGTCATAAATCCGATTTTAGGGACAAATTAATAGTTATTTTTGATTTAAAAGTTGTTTTGGGGGGTATTTGTTTTCCCCCTAATGTTCTCACCCTAGGCTACCCCCCCCCCCTCCCTAGGTATTCAGTGGTGTCCTCCACTATATATGCATCTCTGGAAACATGAAAATCTAAAGGGTGGGTATCAATGGATAGCTAGTGGGATCCAATATCCTTACCATGATAGTATACAACACAATTTCAATCTACTGGTATTGTTTCACCTATAGTGTTGCATTCCACCTCTAGACTCTCATTGTATGGATTTATTTAAGCCTTAATCAATTATAAAACATCACAATATTCCAAGAATGGGTCTCAATTACAAAATTAATATGTCTCATAGTAAAACATTAATAGGAACTCAATAGGGTAAAATATGGTGTCATAAAACCACCCCACCATATAATAACTAATCCATGAGATATGATCCTAGGAAACATTTGGGGGTATCAGTAAACAGGTTGGGCTAATGTATTAATCTATCAGATTCCCTATCCCAGGTATCCTCTTGAACACATGCCTGGAACCAATACACTAACACTAAAGGTATAGTATTTCCTTATAAAACATTATCACTTCGGTCTAAGATATGGATTGGCTGCTCTAAAAAGGACACATCTGCATCAATCTCATCATCATCAACATCCAACACTTCATAGGGATCAAGGTAATATATCTTCCACTACAATACATGGAAAACATCATTCATGGAACTATATTTTTCTTGAATAGAAATTTGATACCCTTGTACATTGAATCTCTCAACTATCTCAAATAGCCCGACAAACCCGGGGACGGGAAACTTCCCCAATATAGGTAAATGGGGATTCCCCATTCTGGGTGACACATAAATAAAAACATGGTGATACACCTTGAACTAAAAAGACCATCCTTAATAGTTAGTGTTGGAACTATTCATTATTTATATGGCTTCTAACCACTTCTAGATCAGCTGAACCTAATAACATATCTCTTTCACTAAACTTGGTCCTACGAGAACTTCCTCACCAACCATAAAAAAATACAATGGTTAATGAAATGATCTACGATACAAGGACTTATAATTAGACATAAAGATTGACTCATGATAACTTATATTATTTTTAAACTCCAAAACATCCATTTGTATCTCATAATATTGTAACATCCCAGTTCCGGGTGCCACTCAACGGGTGCCCCGAACCCAGTTCGCCACATGACCTCAGGCGCATTTCCCAAAATGCTAGTGGCTGATGACTAGCAGTGAGGGCCCAGGTTTGATAGTGGGGAAACTATGCCCCCATTTGTCAAAGTTTAGCACAGCAGAATTTAATAAATCATACAACAAAGCAGACGCAGTAACAATATATGAAACTGAATTGGGTAACTGATAACCAAAAAGGGAAACCATCAGTCATATATATATATATATGAATATGGAGCATGTGACTATTCTATGAAAATAGCCAGAATATGTTACATAGTAGTATAATATAATACAATTGAAATACAAGTACGGAAAGGAGAACATAATAGCCTGCAGCATCACGAGCCAATTCTCAGTCCCATGCTCTGCTACGCCCCATCAGTAATCAAGTACCTGTATAAGGGACCTTACCCTTATCTAAACCTGTAGAAACATAATCTGTTTTGGCCGAAAAGTATGGCCCAAATAGGGTGTGAGAAAGAATCCCAGTAGGCACCCACCAAAGGCACGTGCCCAACTGTGTGAAAGCATGCAACAATAGTGTGTAGTAGTAAAAATGAAACAAAGTAAGCAGTACTGAAAGTAACTAACTTAACCAGTTATATTTCCATTTTAATATCCATTTATTAATTTAATATAAAATATCACCATAGTGAATATTCTAAGTAAAAAACTAATGTCCGCAGACACGTAAACCCCTACCCTCAGGTAAAGAGTATCCAACACAAGAATCAGCCCATAGGCATACGGATATTGCCTACAGGCGTAAGAAGTGTCACCCATAGGCATAGAATCTGCTGCCCAGAGGCATGGAATAGGTTTCCCACAAGCTAAGTAGTAAAATTTCCATAGGCTAATCACAACACTGCCCTCAGTCTAAACAGGTAACCGGGCCATGCTCAACATGTAAATAAACATTCACAAGCAATTCCTCTCATGGAAATTCTACAAACAATACTTAAAAGGGACACCTCGTAATAGTCCAGCTGGGTAACTGCTGTAACAGTCCAAGATGGTCTCTGATGCTCCGCCTTCACCTGCTGACAGGTGGAACACCTCGTAACAAAACCATCCATATCTCTCTTCATACCTGGCCACCAATACTGACGTCCCAAGTCTCGATACATCTTGGTAACCCCGGGATGAATTTCCCAGGCTGAAGCATGAAACTACCACATCAGCTCCACATGTATATACCCTAGAACTCATACTCGTCCATGGAAATGCAGAACCTCATCATCGTCTATCGCCCAACCAGGAGGAGGGTCCTCAATTTCCACTGACTCCTGTATAACTAGGCCTTCCGAATCAGATAGATGTCTCATCCTCAATCTGTCCATGAGGATAGATTTCACAGCTAACGAGGAAAGATAATTCTGCCCCTCAATGTCATGCACCTCCAGATGCATCTCAGAGAACAAGGCCATAAGCTGCCACTCACTACTGGCCTCCTGCACAGCCTATGTCTGAGTCTTCCTACTCAGTGCATCCTCTACTGCATTACCTTTACCAGGTGTATATGCAAGCTCAAAATAGAAGGATTGTAGGTACTCGACCCACCTCATCTGCCTTAGATTCAGGTCATGCTGACTAAAGATATACTGGAGGATTTTGTGGTTGGTGAAAACCATAAAATGCTGTCCCAAAAGATAATGTATCCAACAGCGTAACGCATGCACTACTGCATCCAACTCGAGATCATGCATTGGGTAATTCCTCTCATGTGGCCTCAACTGCCGTGACCCGTACGCAACAACTCGATCAACCTGCATTGACACTGCTCCCATCCCAATTCCTGATGCATTACAGTAAACTGTATAGCTATTTTCCTACTCTGGGAGTATCAGGATTGGTGCTGATGTCAATCTTCCTTTGAGGTCTTGAAAGGCTATCTTGAAAGCTTCTGACCAAACGAACTTCACAGCCTTCTTAGTCAGACCCGTCAACGGCACTGCTAAGCGGGAGAAGTCATGTATGAAGCTCCTATAGTAACCAACCAGTCATAAGAAACTCTGTATCTCAAACATGTTATTAGGCTGCTCCCAAGAAACTACTTCTCCCACCTTCTCTAGGTCTACTGCAACTCCTACCTCTGTGATGATATGAGCCAGGAAGTGAATCTGGTCCATCCAAAAGTGGCACTTTGAGAGCTTAGCATATAGTCGATGCTCTCTCAGTGTAATCAATACGATATCAAGATGGGTGGCATGGTCATGTCTAGTGTGAGAGTACAACAAGATGTCGTCCACAAATACTACCACAAAAAAATCAAGATACGGATGGAATACACGATTCATCAGAGCCATGGAAACTGTTGGCGTGTTCGTGAGTCCAAACAGCATAACCGTATACTCGTATAGACCATACCTACTCTTGAAAGCCGTAAGATGTATATCAGATAGTCTAACGCACAGCTGATGATATCCTAAACTTAAATCAATATTAGAGAACACTTGTGCTACACGAAGTTGATCAAAAAGATCATCAATCCTTGGTAAGGGATATCGTTTCTTAACCATCAACTGGTTCAGCTTCCGGTAATCCACACAGAGTCTGAGGGTACCATCTGCCTTCTTCATAAAAAAGACTGGAGAACCCCTAGGAGAAGTACTGAGTCGGATAAAACCCTTGACCTGTAACTCCTCTAACTGCCTCTTGAGCTCCTGCAGCTCAGTTGTAGCCATCCTATAAGGAGGAATGGACACCGGTTCTACCCCTGGCACAAGCTCAATAAGGAAATACACCTCTCTCTCCGGAGGTAGACCTGAAAGGTCATCCAGGAAGAAATCCCTGAAATCATCAACCAGCGGAGGGAAATATGTCTGAAAAGTCCCCTGATCATCCAGATATAAGCTCGCAATCTGGGTTGTGACTCCACCTCACCCATGATACTCTAGTCCAGCTCGACTCACCTGAACATCCCACTCACCCTTGTATAGAAACTCTCCTCCCTCTAGTGACGTGAAACGTACCCTATGACGATAGTAGTCTAAAAAGGATAGAAAGGGAACCAACCAGTATATCCCGATAATGACATCATAAGATGTCATATCAAAGACATAGAGGTCCCAAAGAATGTGACACCCTCCAACCTTAAGGGGGAACTCCTTGCATTGATGCACACCAGCCGTTCTAGTCCCCAATGGGGTGTCTAGCGTCATGATATCAGAAAAAGTAGAAACACAGAGACCAAGGCTCTCCACAATGGGTACAGATATGAAACTATGTGTATCACCCATATCGAACATCACTAAGATAAGACAGAAGCTACTAGAATAGTACCTCTAACTATAGAAGGTCTGGGATCCTGCTCATGCTGGGTCTGTTGAACTACGTATGTCTGCCCAGTGTCGCGGCCCTGTGACATAGCCTGGCTACCCTGAGCTGTCCCGCCCTGCTGCCTCTGAGATCCTGGTGTCTGGCTACCATGGCCACAACCACCATCTCTTCCTTCATGCCCTGACACATTCCAGTTCCCCGACTGGTAAGAAGATTTTGGTCCTGCTCCCACATGCGGAGTCTACACAGAACCCCTCTCAGTAGCCATCGATGGAAACGCCCTGCAAAAGCGCTGCAGATGACCCATCCTGCCGCAAGCTCAGCACTCCACTGGGTCTCGTTGACACTATGGCCTCTTGTGCCCCTATCTACCACACTGGTATCACATGACCTATCCACCTGAAGCATTATTCTGACTGGTACTGCCACCCGGAGAGAAGTCGATCTGTATATTCCTCTTTCCCGTAGAAATAGAACTAGTAACTGGTGATGAACCACCCTGACCCACACCACTAGATTCTCAAAGGTTCCTCTATGTAATCAGCTCCTGCTTCATAATAGCATGTATAGTAGGCAACCTAAAAATGTTCACCAGTGCCCGGATGTCATAACGAAGATCATCCTCAAAACATCTGGCTCTCAACGTTTCATCACCCACCAGCACGGGCGCAAAATGCTGAAGCTTGGTAAAATGAGCAGAATATTCCATCCTCGAAATAGTGCCACGCTATAGATTCATGAACTCTCAAGCTCTATCTTCCCTTAGAGTCTCATGGAAAAATAAGTCATTGAAGATAGCCTGAAAATCTTCCAAGGCCATGTCTCTGTGATGCTCTTATTGGGTGGTAACATCCCACCACCTCTTTGTGGAATCACGCAGAATATAAGTCACGAGCTTGACCCTTCTCTCTGGAGGCATCTCTATATGATCGAAAATAGTCTACATCAACCCCAACCAAGACTCCGCAGCTTGTGGTCCGCCATCCCATGAAAACGTAGGTGGATGCTACTGGTGGAAGATATGCGTCAGCTCAGCCATAGATGTGGCAGCCTGCGGTGCTCCCTAAAAGGTTTGCACGAACTGCATGAACCCTTCACGGAACTGCACCTCCGCGCCTATGTCCGGTATAATAGCTGGCACCTCATATGGCTCTACTAGAGGATCAACTAGTAGCTCATGGCCCACCATCTCTAGAGTATAGTCGTCGTCGCTCTCCTGGAAAACAACACGCGGTCGTCTAGGCGGCATGAAACTACATGGTCAAAATCATGCCTTAGATTCAAGATTATTAAGACTAAAAAGGAAGGAACCACAAAGGGAACAAGAGGAAGAAGGCATTTCAAGATTTGCAAAACAAGACTACATGGCGTGTAAAATGACTACACGAAATGTACTTGACTTCTCTTCCCCTGCCTGTGTCCTTCGACACGGCTAAGCCACAGGGCTCCTATTGAACAAAACTAAACGGCGTGTATAATATCTACACGGCATGTATGGTGTTATTTTCAAACTGCCCGTGTCGTTTGTGACACGGCCGACTACTCGGCTTAAAACTACACGGCGTGTTACACCCGTACACGTTTTGTACACCACCCCATTTCACCACTACACAGCTAAGTCCACACGGTCTGTCCTTGGACAAAACAACACGGCATATCCTACAGGTACATGGCATGTTCAAGGAGAGGTGACACCGATCCGTGTTGTTAGTTACACGGCTGAGACCCCAGGTCACACTACACGGCATGTTCATCATTGACATGGCGTGTTCTGTAAAAGAGTTCCCCAACCCGTGTTGTTCATTAAATGGCCGGACTCCGGGTCAACTATACATGGCATGTTCGCCCCAAGCTCTTCCCTTCCTCGTGTCACCGCCAACACGGCTTGTGACACGGGAAGAGACTACACTGCGTGTACTCAGGGTAAATGGAATGTACTCAAAATATTTATTTTTCTTCCCGAAAAGATGGCCATCCACGGCGTGTTTAAAATACTACACAGCGTGTATACTGGGTTTCCGGACAGTATGCCTCAGAAACATCCACGGAACCCAGAAATACTGAAAAACAACACCTAAGTGTAAAATTCCGACCTGTGAGGGCCCATACTCCCCACGAATAAAAGTTTGACATCTTATCCATGTTATAACATAATAAACAGTCAATAATCCATTGAATTCCGGTTAATGGGGGACCATACTCCCCAAAAACCAAAGTCCAGCGTCCATTCTATAGACCGGATCATACAAAATACCCTATCAACAGTAGGTATTTATCAAGTAGTTATCACAATAGCATGCTTTTCTAGCAAAACAACTATCACAACAACATGCAATTTTTAATGCACCTACATGGCATGGAACAATGCATGGAATGTGATTTCTAGCATGTGCCTACATGATGCATGAGATGGCATACCCTCATCTCATCGGGTTGCAACTAAATAGAACTGATAAATAACATATAAACAGCACTACACAATTGTGACACCCAACGATGAAATAAAATCAACTGTAAATTACAAAATCAGTAAAATTTCAACATGAGGTAAATTGACTTTTCCCTATACACAGGTTAGCTATTCCCAGGAACAGATTATTACCAACTACCGTTCATCCTATCCCTGACTACGGCTCCAAATAGTAAGTCAAAGAAAAGAACTCCTTTGATACCACTTTGTAATGTCCCGGTTCCGAGTTCCACTCAACGGGTGCCCTGAACTCTGTTCGCCACATGACCTCAAATGCATTTCTCAAAACGCCAGAGGCTACCGACTAGCAGCGAGGGCCCATGTCTGATAGTGGGGAACTGTACTCGAATTTGTCAAAGTGTAGCACAGCGGAATTTAAAAAATCATACAACAAAGCAGAAGCAGTAATAGTATATGAAACTGAATTGGGTAACTGATAACCAAAAAGGGAAACCAACCGTCATATATATATATATATGAAGATGTAGCTCGTCACTATTCTATGAAAATATCCAGAACATGTTACATAGTAGTATAATACAATTCAACTGAAATAAAAGTACGGAAAGCAGTACAGAACTACCCACAGCTTCACGAGCCAATTCTCGGTCCCATGCTCTCCTACGCCCCAGCAGTAATCAAGTACCTGTATAAGGGCTTGCCCTTATCTACACATGTAGAAACGTAATCTGTTTGGGCCGAAAATCATGGCCCAAACATGGTGTGAGAAATGAATCCCAGTAGGCACCCACCAAAGGCTCATGTCCAACTGTGTGAAAGCATGAAACAACAGTGTGCAGTATTAAAATTGCAACAAAGTAAGCAGTACTGAAACTAACTAACTTAACCAGTTATATTTCCATTTTAATATCCATTTATTCATTTAATTTAAAATATCACCACAGTGAATATTCAAAGTAAACAGCTAATGTCCTCACACATGTAAACCCCTACCCTTAGGTAAAAAGTATCCAACACAAGAATCTGCCCACAGGCATACATATATTGCCCATAGGCATAAGAAGTGTTGCCCATAGGGACAGAATCAGCTGCCCACAGGCACGAAAAAAGTTACCCACAGGCTAAGTCGTAAAATTCCCCCAGGCTAATCACAACACTGCCCTCAGGCTAAACTGGTAACCGGGCGATGCCCAACATGTAAATAAACATTCACAAGAAATTCCTCTCAGGGAAATTCTACAAACATTACTTAAAAGGCATACCCTCGGGTATCCCGACCAAATGGCTAAATAAATGAACGCACCCCTGGGTGGTCCTGGATCCAAGAAGCGATCCTAAAAAATATTTTAGTATCACATTTAATTACCTATACATTTCTAGGTATTTAAAATAGTCACGGACTCAGCCACACGACACCCAAACATGGGTTCGTGGTACCAAAATACACAAAACACACAGCAGTTGGAAAACTAAACACCAAGCCACCTACCTTATACGTCAAAGAGCAGTATACACGATCTTTGATCCCAGAAACACCCAATAATGGCGTAGATCTTAGGTATGAAAACTTTCTTTCAACCTAAGATAACTCCCATTTGGGAATGAATTGGTAAGCAACACGCTTGGAGAAGAGAGTGCTTACCCACGCGGTTCCAATGAGATCATCTGAGGCGTTTTGGATTCCCGGTTCACAATCGACAGATCTCCAAAGGCTCGGTTGTCCACTCCCGCTCCTCTCATCCGGTTCTAAGCCTTCCCTGTGAACAAGGGAGTCTACTACCCATTTTAGTGAAAAAAACAAAGTACACGGCATGTACTTCCTTTATTTAACTGTTCCTCTGGCAGCACCGCCACACTGTTCATCTATCGACATGAGTACACGGAATATACTCCCAAGTACGCGGCGTGTACTGTCGCCCAACTGGTGGCTACTCCACCACCTTACTGTTTTGGCCTACCGACTGACTACACGGTGCGTAAAGGACTACTACACGGCGTGTAGTCAGTTCCTACACCCTTCTTCGCTGACATGGCTACACGCCCAGTGTACCCATCTCACACGGCCAAAAGTACACAGCGTGTAGTTCCAGAATCTGGGATTTTTCCCCATTTAACATATTTTCTAAAAACCCTTTAGGAAAAGGGAAAAGAATAAGCTCATACCTCAAAACTCAGAACCGGGTTCTTACAAATATTCCCCACTGTCAACTACATAGTCTCTCAATATTTATAACATGATCTAGATGCTTGAATTTACCATAATTATGAGTGTGGTAGGGTTTTCATTGAAGAACTTATGAATTATGATCCATCTAGAGGCTATGAATGAATAATGAAATAAATCATAAATATTGATCTTAAACTATACAATATGTAATTAAATATATCTACATTGTCTCTGGAATATACAGGCTACCTAATTAATCAATTAATATGGTCTCCCAAATATATAAGAAGTGTTCTACCATCGTTAGTTGTTCCATGACCAACCATACTACATCGTTATCCCAAGGTGTACTTTGTAAACATACCATAGAGTCCATGTTGACATTATCTAATTTTAATTTTATAATGGTTGAATTTTTTAGTAGTATTGTTAGTCACTAGTGATCATCCTTCACTACTAACTGGTGAGGCATTAGGTCATGAAACTAACTATATCCCTTTTCATGACTGGTCACCAGTACAACCTGAAAAGTTCTTGATATATCTTAATAAAACATGGTATTAGCACCCATGTATAAGTATAAAACTCTATATTAGTCTCCACATTCGTATAAAAGGAAACACAAAAACAACTGTGAATTCACATAACACTCCCATATCAATTGTAAAACCACATGGTGTCTCCCAACAATAAACTTTCTCCCGAAGATGAAAAAATTATGGATTTATCAAAAAAAATAACCTTGATACTGTCAAAAAGTGTGGGGAAAACAAAGTTCTAAGTAAGATTCACAATTCGTCAGTATTCATAGACATCCCATACCATCCCTAAATTTATTTTTTACCACCACCACTCATTGTTGGACTCTCGTACCACCGGAGTCTATGAATTTAGACTCAAGAAATCAGTAACAAGTTTCACATTCATGTTTTGTATTCTATATAAAAGTAAAAGGACTAAAATTACTTCACCCTCCTCCTTTATTTAAGTTTCATATCCTTCTATTAAAATATATACCACAAGATTTTATGATCCCATTTCACCACAAACCATGGTTATGTCATGTAATTCATCCAATATATCATCATATGAACCAAGGAAAGAAATTCCATGTAATTGGAGGAATAATTCACCTTATTCATTCTCAAATTATTGGATCTATAGAAAACTATCCAACCTCCACAAGAAGGGAACTCAGCCTAACTCCAGAGGTGTCACGGTATGTGGTTTAATCTTTACCTAATTCGGGTAAAATCAAAATCAATATTGGCATCAACATTCTCTTTAACTCTAGAAAGGACTCCTTGTTTCCATAAATATATTCGAGACACACTCCATTATTTTTCCCCATAATAATCCATTACTTCGCCCTTTTCCATATCCAAAGATATTCTATACTCTCATAAAATATTTCCTAAAATTTTTACTGTAACATCCCAAATTTGCGATAGCATATAATGTTAATGTTATGCCCTTTTTTGTTTTAACAAAACAAAAATTTAACAGATAAACATAAGGATATTTATTTAATTAAGAACATCGAAGTGTTTACAATACACTGAGATCGAATGATTAAACATGAGAACCAAATATACCTATTAAAAACCCTATTAGAACAACTAGAAGACCCCCAAACACCACAACAAGGCCCGGTATATAAAAGAGATCCTTCGATTTGACTAAAAAAAAGAACATCACCACAGTGATCATAAAAACCATGTGGAGCATCAGCGGAATGGGAGGCACCATATTCTTCCGTTTGAGTTTTAGAACACCATAAGGCTTGGTTTTATAAGACAATTTTTTGACCGTTGTTTTGGTGACCGTTGAAAACTAACAGCTATTAATCTAACTGTTGTTCTTTGATAAGTTATTACAGAAATACTTAAGTATAAATTAGTTCTAAATATTTAAGTTTTAATTAAAATTATAACCTAACAATCATTTTGTTGAACTCTAACAATATGTTGTTTAATAATTTGTTTTACACTTATGTGATTTTGAGAATTATTATGGAATTCAAAACACTTTTCGAATATTTCAAATACAATGTAATGATTTTAATTTCATATATAATATTATAATCTATGTTTAAATTCATCAAATTATATTACGTTTTGATTAAATTAGGTTTTCTATTTTACTAGAACAAAAATTTATCATATAAGTTTATTAAATTCTTTTTTATATATATAACGTTTTCTTATTAAAAGGTTTAGTGTTTGTAATTTTAGAAACACCTTAAACTAAGAAAAAGTTTTGTTTGTATTTATTAATGTTTAAGAATATAAATTCTATATAGTCTTAGTAAACGAATTGTTTTCACTTCTTTAAAACTTTTTCTTGGGGTAGTATTTAAAAAAAATTGGCCCACTAGGGCTAGCCCTTTATGACTAGGTCCAAAGGAGGTAGCTCACATGAAGTGGCCGAGCCTAACCCTCAGCCCCAAGCCAGGGCCGACCTGATCTCGGGTAGAGGTTCCCTGAAGGGTGAACGAGAGTAGGAGCACATAGGCACACCACCTTGGAGGCAAGGCCGCGGTAGAGCTTGGGTAGGCCAAGGCCTGCGGGGGTGGGGCGGGAGCCCGTGTATAGGTCCCCCTTTGTGTGTGTTGTGTGTTTTCTGAGAAATCGTTGGGAGGTACGGGCTTATGAGGGAGGTGAAAATGGCTCGCCATTTCAATGTGGGAAGCGTTTTTTCAGGTGAAACACGATCTGGACCATTGGATCGTGTCACGTGTGATCTAGACCACCAAACACAATCTCGTTTCAACCTTCAACAACAAAGGTTTTTCCACCACATTTTTCTACACCGTTCGATCTACTACTGATCAAATCATAATCGTCAGTATTTTTTAAAATTTCCTGTCGAACTGGGACCATCTGATCCACCTCATATTTAATCTGAGCCTCCTGATACATTTTAAAAACATGTACATGCCTCAACCCTTGGATTAAGATCAGATTCGATCTAGACTATCCATTTTTCTTCAGTTTTCCCTCATACCATGTTGCCTTCTTCCTCTCCACATGGGTCTGCACCAGTAACCCACCTTTTTTTTCTTTCTTCACCTATGACTGTTGGGGACCCTCCATGCCTCCCCTTTTTCTCCATGCACGACACCCCCATTTAATGCACCTCAAGGGGGTACATTTTTTGTGAAAAAGTGTGTATGAATTTGTATATAAATACCCAAAACCTATAGGTTCTTCTCCCTCCTTCAAGCCTCATGCAAGTCCCAGCCAACCCTCCCTCAATTTTTCATTCCCCTAGTTTAGAAGTAAGGGTTATATTTTTCCTTGTTTAGGTGGTTTTGAATATATATATATGTGTGTGTGTGTGTGTGTGTGGGTGTGTGTGTGTGTGTGTTTGTGTGTTTGTTTATATATGTATACTCATGAAGGCTTTGTATTTTAAATAACTCTATGGTTTAGTTGATACTCTTCTTATAACTGAACCTAAGTCTCAAATCATTTTGTAATTTGTTTAATGTTTACATATATTATGATGTACTATATGTATATAGACATATATATATTGTTATATGTACTTCGGTTACATATATATGAATGGGCATGTCCTTTCTATATTTGATTATAGGCCCACGAACACTCCATCCATAAATTTTGAAAAGATTTCAATATAAAAACTTCCAATGCAAGATTGGTATTTGCATATGAATATTTTATATGATTTATTATGCATTACGCATATTCATATACTCATATTTTTCTATATAAAAATATAAATATATTTGGAAAATGTTATATATGTCGATTTTTAATAAAATTGTTAGGGTAGGTTTTGATAAATAAATTTTTATGACTAAGGGAATGACCTGCCCTATTTTAAAACATTGTTAAACTAATATCCATTGAGGGTTAATTCACATAGATGTGTCAATCATTCAGTATGAGTGTGGTTACATAAATATAACTTATATGTTCCATAAACCTTTATTATACCTAGCTTTGAGGTCTTTACACTTTAATTCTCGAGTTTAAGTGGAGATTTAAAACATAAGAAATGTTGTGTCATACAATACTTATATCCACATTTATGAGTCACTTGTTTTCTTATTTGTTAAATGATGTTGAATATGGTCATGACTCATGCCTTCTATTAGGGACATTAATTTTGTGGTATAAAAAGTCTTATCTGCATTAAATGATTTAGCGTCTGCAAGCTTAAAACACAGCATGAATTTTTCTTGGATTACTTATAATGAATTGGTTAATAAGGTTTTAGAATTATGAGAATAACATTGGATGTGAAAAATTATTTTCTTTTATCACCTTGGATGTCAATCTACATACCATATTCGGCCTTTCTTTTTACCATCTAATGACAGTCATATAATTGTAACTTGTTTTTTTATATCTATATTCTTGTCTCACTTATAAAATATGTAAATTCAACTACTATCACCAACTATAAATGAATTATTCGAGGTGGTATGGGACATATTAAATATACAACCCTTTTTGAGTGAAGAATTGATCTATGTGGCTCAAATGAAAGTAAAGACATATTAATGGTGTGACCTAATAGTGCTCTAATGCATTAGGTAAAGAATTAAGCTCTAGATATGAAAAGTTTCACGATACCTTGGCAAATAACCTTGGTAATTTTTATGACACCTAGGGGATGGACCTTGGTGATATGAATGTAAAAATGGAATGTTGAAGCCACATATTCATGTTATGTTACAAGTCCTCTTCAATGTGATATGCATATTCTATCACTACTCTTGTCTATATGTTTTTATCAAGTTTCTATTGATGTCACAAGTAAGATTTTAGATAATGACTTGGGTTTAACACTCAGTAAAATAGTATCCAACATATGAAATTTAAGATGTTTCTTTCAAGCACAACACTAATTAATAATTACTCTTAGCTGTCCAATTTGTGTTTAAATGTACATATGTATTACATGATTAGAACGTATATTATTTGTTACACCTTTTGAACATGCCCAAATTGATTCATGTATCCTTGTAAATATTAATTGAGCACTAATATGTTAGGTTACATGTGTTACCGTTTTTTATGAAGAGAAATGTTCAATGGAATGTTTTAAAGAATATTTTCAACAGTTATATTTGTTTATTTTAAAACCCCTTACTAGGCATTCGTATGCTCAACCTATGTTTTTTATTTAAATATTTCAGGAAGAAGTTGAGTCTAAGATGTATGAAAGACGTGTTGGTTTCATAGAACCCAACCCAAAATCGATCATCTCTCTTCAGGACATGACGTGTAATTTATTAGTGTATGTTTTGAAGAATTACACATCATGATTTGAAGGCACTGGCTCTGGGTTTCCTGGGGTCGAGTCTTCACAGTTGGTATGAGATGGTTAGGTTTAGATAACCCTGTAAAACCATAACTTAAAACAAATAAAAACTTACTAAATATGAGGTTTTTCAAAGTTTTAAGATGGAAGAAAATGGTACAAGTCTTCTGTCTCTTCCCAATGAGGCCTTAGGGACCATAATTTCCATAGTTAGCCTGAAAAATTATATAAATTATTCCCATTTCCATATTTTATGTAAAAATATATACGATGTATCCAATTCTCCCCAAGTACTTCAACTCCACCGAAGAGCGGGTCTGAATTACATATTTATGATGCAAGCCCAATTTCTATCCTATGCAGAATGGGGAAAGTACTACGAGGGACTTTTCAAATGCTTCACCGCAATAGAAGGCATCCAGTCCCTCATGGACTTCTAAGAAGCTGCATCATCGAGAGACCTCCACGTGGTGTATATGTGTCAAGTCATGTCCTATGGCCATTACGGTCAAGTAATGGACTTCAAAGTTCTTGAATGTGAAGCCTCCCAATTCGTGTATAGACATCAGGTGTATACTGATGTCTCCCAGCTATACACTTGTCATGTCAGACTCTGGAGACACCATAAGTGCACCCACAAGATAGAACCAGACTACTCGGGTTGCATGTGTTTTATAAAGATAGAGATTTCTAAGCTTGTTTTGGGGATTCGTGTTTTCGGGAATTGGGGAAATCATTTGCTTTTCTCTTTTTATAAACAAGTATTTATATAAGAATATAACATTTAATCTCTTCATTCTTCTATCCTTTCATCAGTTATACTTTTGAATGATTATCACTAAGTAAACATTGGTAATAAAATTTCCGATGGGCGGACAAACCCACATCTTATCTCTTCTTGAGTAGGTAATGGAGTTTATTATGATCAAAACTTGTGAGGAATAACATCTCCCCTTCACAAACCTACGAAGGATGTGCAAACAACTATACGAAGTATCATACAGAATGGGGATTCTCTGCACCTTCCAAGGGAATCCCTCCATTTACCACCGCATAGCCTCAGTCCAATTGGCCATGTATAGGAAAAGAGAAAAATACTATGAAGGACATTTTTTGTGCTTCACTCTAGGATAGAAATACATGACTATGGTAAGTTTTCAAGAAGATGCTTTAGGGGGAAACCTCCATGCATCCTACATGTACCAGCTCCTTAGTTTCAGCCTATATGACACTGTATATGAGTTAGGTGCAGTCAATAGGAATTTATTCTGGAGAGTTCTACGAGAGTTGATCTATTTGGATATCTCTAAACTTTCCTCTGTACGGGCCTCCCTCTGGAAGTCAGAATTCTCTATGCAAGAGTTCAACCCTTTCTGTTTGAGGTGTATTTTTCCTAGGGTAATAGAGGAGTTGAACATCAATGTGGGTTTTTCACTGGGCACACCTAACAATTATTTATGTTGTGGAATATGGTATGAACATTAGAGATTTTTCTCTTAGTGAGGTTGTATGAAGGGAATTAAGGGGACGCAATTCTTGAATGGTGGATTAGGGAAACATCCTGAATTCTGGATAGCATATAATGTTAATGTTATGCCAATTTTATTGTTTTAACCCAAAAAAATTAAAAGATAAACATAAGGATATTTATTTAATTAATAACATCATAGTGTTTACAATACACTGAGATCGAAAGTGTAAAAATGGTTACCAAATATACCTATTAAAAACCCTATTAGAACAACTGGAAGTCCCCCAAACACCACAACAAGGCCCGGTATATAAAGGAGATCCTTCGAGTAGACTAAAACAAAGAACATCACAATGGTGTTCATAAAAACCATGTAGACCATCAGCGGAATGGTAATCACCATCTTCTTCCTTTTGAGTTTTAGGACACCGTAAGGCTTGGTTTTATAAGACACTTTTTCGACCGTTGTTTTAGTAACCGTTGAAAACTAACAGCTATAAATATAACTATTTGGCTTTGATAAGTTAATAAAGAAATACTTAAATATAACTTAGTTCTAAATATTTATTGTATAATTAAAATTATAATATAACCATCATTTTTTTGAACTCTAAAAAGATATGGTTTAATACATCATTTTACACTTATGTGATTTTAAGAAATGTTATGTAATTCAAAACACTTTTTGAATATTTCAAATACAATGTAACGATTTTCATTTCTTAAATAATATTATAATCTATGTTTAAATTCATCAAATTAGATTATGTTTTCATTAAATTAGGTTTTCTATTTTTCTAGAAGAAAACGTTATCATGTAGGTTTATTAAAATCATTTTTTATATATAATATTTTCTTATTAAAAGGTTTAGTGTTCGTAATTTTAGAAACACCATTAAATAAGACAAAGTTTATTTTGTATTCATTAATGTTTAAGAATATAAATTCTATATAGTCTTAGTAAATGAATTGTTTTCACTTATTTAAAACATTTTTTTTGTGGTAGAATTGACAAACAAATTGGCCCACTACGGCCATCCCTTTATGACTAGGGCCGAGGGAGGCAGCTCACATGAAGTGGTTGAGCCTGACCCTGAGCCCTAAGCCAGGGCCGGCCAAATCTTGGGCAGAGTTTCCCCGAAGAGTGCACGGGAGCAGAAGCGCGTAGGCGCACCACCAAGGGGGCAAGGCCGCAGCGGAGCATGGGTAGGCCAAGGCCTGCATGAGCAGGGGGAGCCCATGTATAGGGCCCCCTTTCTGTGTGTTGTGTGTTTTCGGAGAAATCGTTGCGAGGCCCGAGCTTATGAGGGAGGCGAAAACAGCTCGTCATTTCGATGTGGGAAGCGTTGTTTCTGGTGAAACATGATATGGATTGTTAGATTGCGTTACGTGTGATCCGGACCACTAATCACAATCTCGTTTCAATCATCATCAATTGTAGTTTTTTCACCGCATTTATCTAGGCCGTTCGATCTACAAAAGATTTAATCGCAGCTGTCGGTATGTTTTAAAATGCCGCATTGAACCGAGACAGTCCAATCGACAATATATTTAATTTGAGCTACCCGATTCTTTTTAAAAACGCAGAAAGAACTCAACCCTTGCATCAAGATCATAGTTGATCTAGACTATCCAATTTTCTCTGATTTTCCCTCTTACTGCGTCGTCTTCTTCTTCTCCGCATGGTTCTGCACCAGTAACACTACTTTTTTTCTTGTTGCACCTGTGACTTCCATGGAACCACCATGCCACCCCTTTTTCCCTAAACATGGTACCCCCACTTAATGTGCCTCCAAGGGGTACATTTTTCATGAAAAAAGTGTGTGTGCATTTGTATATAAATACCCAAAACCACTTGGTTGTTCTCCCTCGTTCAATTCTCCTACAAGTCCCAGCCAACCCTCCCTCAAGTTATCCTCCCCCTAGTTTTAATTTAAGGGTTATATTTTTCCTTATTTAGGTTGTTTTGAATATAACTATATATATTTATGTGTACATGTATACTCATGAAGGCTTTGTATTTTAAATAACCCTACGGGTTAGTTTATACCCTTCTTGTAACCGAACCTAATTGTCAATTTTTTTATAATTTGTTTAATGTTTAAAAATCTTAAGATGTACTATATATATAAATATATATATATATGGTTATATGTACTTTGGTTACATATATATGAATGGGCATGGCCTTTCTATATTTGAGTATAGGCCCACGAACACTTCATCCATCATGTTTAAAAAGATTTTAATATAAGAACTTCAAATGTAAGAGTCGTATTTGTGTATTAAGTTTTTATATGATTGATTATGAAATATGCATATTCATATACTCTTATTTATATATATATAAATATAAATATATTTGGAAAATTTCATATATGTCGGTTTTTAATAAAATTGTTTGGGTAGGATTTCATAAAAAAAAATTCTGGCTATGGGAATGACCTGCCATATTTTAAAAAATTGTTAAACTAATATCCATTGAGGGTTAATGAATATGGATGTTCCAATCTTTCAGTATGAGTGTGGTTACATACATATATCTTATATGTTGCATAATCCTTTATTATACCCAGTTTGGAGGTCTTTGCACATTAAGTCTGGAGTTTATGTGGAGATTTAATACATATGAAATGTTGTGTTATACAATACTTATATCCACATTTATGAGTCACTTATTTTATTATATGTTAAATGATGTAGATTATGGTAATGAATCATGCCTTCTATTAGGGACATTAATTTTGTTGAATAAAGTGGCTTATCGACATTAAATGATTTAGCATCTACAAGCTTAAAACCCTACATGAATTTTTATTGGTTTACTTATAATGAATTGGTTAATAAGGGTTTAGAATTATGATAATAACATTGAATGTGATGAATTATTATTTTTTAGTACCTTGTATGTAAATATATGTACCTTATTAAACATTTATTTTTATGATATAATGACATTCATGTAATTGTTAACTAGTTTTTTATTAACATCTATCTTCTAGTCTAACTTATAAAATATGTAAATTCAACTACTATGACCAACTATGAATGAATTATTCAAGGTGGTATGGGAAATCTTGAATATAAAACCCTTTTTATAGAAGAATTGATCTATGGGGCTCACATGAAAGTAAATACATATTAAGGGTGCTCCCTGATAGCGCTCCAATGCATTAGATAAAGAATTAATCTCTAGAGATGACAAGTTTCACGATACCTTGGTAAATATCCTTGGTAATTTTTATGACACCTTAGGGATGGACCTTGGTTATATAAATCTCAAAATTGAATGTTGAAGCCACATATTAAAGTTATTTTACAAGTCCTCTTCAATATGATATGCTTATTCTTTCACTACTCTTGTCTATATGTTTTTATCCTATTTATATTGATGTCACAAGTAAAATTTTAGAGCATGACTTGTGTTTAATACTCAGTAAAATAGTATCCAAAATATGAAATTGAAGTTGTTTCCTTTACGTGCACCTCTAATTAATAATTATTCCAGCTGTCCAATTTCTTTTTAAATGTACATATGTCTTACATGCTTATAATGTCATTTATTTAGTACTCATTTGGAACATGCCCTAATTGATTCATGTATCCTTTTAAATCTTAATTGAGCCCTCTTATGTTATGTTACATGTCTTATAGTTTTTCTTTAAGAGAAATGTTCAATGGAAAGATTTAAATGATGTTTTCAAAGTTTACATTGGTTTATTTTAAAACCCCTTACTGGGCATTCGTATGCTCACCCTAGGTTTTTTATTTAAATGTTTCAGGTAGCAGTTGAGTCTAAGATGTATGAAAGATGTGTTCGTTTTCCAAAACCCGAATCGAACTTGATCCTCTCTATTCAATACATGATGTGTAATTTATTAGTGTATGTTTCGAAGAATTACACATCAAGATTTGAAGGAACCGGCTCCGGGTTTCCTGGGGGTGGGGTCTTCACATTTACTTAGTCAATAAATAAGGAATGATTTGAGAGTTTTCATAAATTTTAGACTTCCATGGTGTACTCAGGACAATCTCCAAATGTCATGCATGATCCTCCTTGAATTTTTTGTATATAAATATTTCATCTATGAATATAAACATGAATAGGCCCAAATATGAGTGAAATATGTGGTCCATATATCCACGAACACTATTATAACATTCATAAACAAAAATAGTGCCACCATAAATACATAAAATCCATACCTACAATAAAGAGTTGTATAAGAGATAACATATAGCCTCACACTCATCTGGTATAACCCTAATCTAAGACAATCTTCTATAACACATGAGCACCTCTCAGATAGTCAAAGAGTTCATCAATGTAAAGAAGAGGATACCTGTGCTTTACTTTCATCTGGTTTAACTTTTGAAAGTCTAATATTTTTTAATAGATAAGAGCACAGAAGATCCCCATGGTCAGGTGCTTGGCCAAAAAATTCTCTACAGTCCAGATCTCTTAAATGAACATTCAACTCATGAAGCTCCACTGGTTCTATTCTACAGGATGGTATCATAAGAGACTCAACTCTCGGCACCAACCTGATTGTAAAGTTGACATCTTTCTTTTTGGAAATCTAGATAATTCTTTAGGAAATACATCCTAATACTGGTCAACTAATAGAGGAAAATAGTCCAACAATGATTCATTGTCATCTTGCACAATGACAGTTTCCAAAGATTTAATCTCTTCCTTTCTAAGATAAACCGGTCATACATAAACTTCGTGGATGTCCCATTAACCACATTATATGTGACTTCTTCTATTATGTGGTAAAAAGGAAACATTCCAATGGTAGAATTTGATATGAGCCTGATATAGAACCAACCAATTAATACTCAAGAAAAAGTTGAAACTAGCCATCTCAAGGACAAACAAATCCTATAGAATGTGGTACCCATCAATCTGGAAAGAATAGTCCTTAAAGAAATGAGTTTTCTCTAATTTCACCCCTAACTATGTGTCAATATAAATAACTCCAAACATATTCTCCATGGAAAACCTCAAACCATGGTAAATTTAAGAAGATATAAATGAATGTTATTCCCCTGTATTAAATAGATCTTATGCGATGGTAGAAGCTAATAAGTTAATACCTCAAATAGTTTAAGGTCTTGCGTCCATCCTAGTAAGTGCATATTGGATCACATATATCTAAATTTCACATCTTCCAAAATATCCTACTTGAGATCCTTGTATTACACTACCCATATAAAACTAAATTCTATACCCTATAGTTTTTTTCATCTACCTATACATATATGACTAGTGGAACTCCAAATGCTCGTCTTCTAATGAGTAGAGGACTCATCTCCCATACCACTCATTTATCCTACTCCATATTTATTTTTCTTCCAACTGAGCTCTCCTATAGAATATCTATAGGTATCTCAATTAACACCATAGACAACACTCTAGTAGAGTTCGAGGGAATTGGTATTTTTTGTGTGGGCCTATGATGTTGAATGTTGTTCATCAAGTTACTATCATAAAATGATGATGTAATACCTTGACTACTCTTCCCACAATTATACTAGTGGTAATTCATGAAAATAAACTTCCTTTTACTAGATGAGTTTCTAACTAATGTCCCATCTAAAATAGGATACCCACCACATAGGTCATCCTTAGATATCCCTTTAGAAATGAATTCTTGGTTCATGATGCCTATGAAATTGTTCAATCGAAAGTTAATAAATTTGGAATTTATCTCATTTAAAATACTTTCTTGTAATATATTCACCCTATATATCTCATCAATATCCATCATTATAAAAACACATTGTAGGATTTAGAAAGGGATATAAAAAATCCATCCTCATCATGATCCCTTGTTTGATGTTCAGAAACACTCAAGATATCTCTTCCCTTAGTGTCCCTTGATATTAATTGTACAGGATCATTGTTTTGAAATACTCTAATTCAATCCCTTGGTGTTTATTATCCTGAACTATAACATCCCACTGGTGCATGGTAGGTCCTCATATCATGTACTCAAACAACTTTACCATCCTCTCTATTGGTGTCTCGAGATTATTGAAGATCATCTGGATTGACTCATACCTAAACAATCCTACCTGGGGGCCAGCTTCGCCTCTAAATGTCAAGAGTAATACCTCTACAATTCCCTTAAAGGAATAACATAGTTATCCCTCCTTGATGAATTTAAATCTCCATGTACTGTTTCACTCATAATAAACTATCTGATAGATGATCGTCTAAAAATTTTCTTTGATCTCCATGGTGATTCGGTTCAGTTATGTTTGGTGTTTGTTCATTTAACCCGCTGAATTATATACTAGAACATGGTATATATGAATTTATCTAGATAGAGTAACAAAAACATCAAGCCACTTGATTGTAAAAAGGAAATGGAGAAGAGAAGTCATCTAGTAATACCAAGAAAAAAAAGAAAAATAGCTTCTAACATTTCACATTCAAATCATAAAAGATATCATAATAAATTCAACAAATTAGTTCACTTTCTATAATAATGAGATACTATAATTAATTTTCAAAGAATTACTATCATCATTTTAACATTAATAAACATAAGAAAATGATTCTTTTATATTCATATCAATGATTCATTAACATGAAAATACTGACAAAAAGAACTTATTTTTTTATTATGATGCATGCATACACAGCTCATGTCATACCATCCCATGTGTAGATTCTCATAAAATAGTTACACCACACAAATTTTTTATCTCCTAGGGTAAAATAACATAAAATATTAACAGGTGGTTCTCGAGACCAATAATAATATCCATAGAAACATGTGTTCTCCATTGTACGTGTGTCACCTGCTCCGAGGAACAAACACATTACCACACCCCAACACATCCTAGTCACCTGTCTGCCTTTCCCAAATAGTAATGAAATTGAAAAAACCAACTCAAATTAAAAAATTAAAATTTTTATTCATATTTTTCCCTCATGTGATCAGTAAGGGTCATCAACAGTCCATAGGATTACCTCCCAATATGTCAATGGTTTCTGATGAGTACTGAGAGTTACGGGAATATAGTGGAGAGAGTATATCATTTGTACACACTAAAAATCATAGCCAAAATAAGGATAACAAATCAAAAAAATATAAATTAAGAAGATAAATATAAAAATTTAAAATCATTCCAATTTCATAAAACACTGTAAATATATTCTTAATGTCATAATAAATGTCATGGTGACAGTTATACATGTAGGTAACCAAAAAGTCATAGTCCAATGTAGTGATTCTTAACACTGGTCATGACCCCCGAAGATTGTCCTTATATCCATGCTCTCATCCATTCATGAAATAAATCAATCATGCAAAGTTCTTATTTCATTTTTATATATTTTTATCCATTATGTCATCATGTGTATCCAATAATTCATGAACACGATTTGAATAAAAATCAATTGTCAAACATACATGGTGTAAAAACATTCTATTGTGCGTATAGTTAATGGACTAGTGTGATATCCAAGAGGAAATAAATATAAAAAATTAAACTATAAAATAAACATTTAATCTGTTGGTTTCTAGGTTAACACTAGGGTTTAGGTATATTGTCTTTGGTATAGTGTCAACTGTCTTTATCCTTTCACCCAAATGAAAATAATAGAGGAGGATTTTCATTTCATTCCTTCTTATCTCTGCTTTAGGACTATCATTATCATATACCTTGACCTCATGTCCTATATAATCATAAATCTCAAAAAATATCCCTTAGAAATCATGAATCTATACATATCTCTCTCAAGCCTGTATAATCATGCATCTCACCTTTACACATCAAGTAATGTTCACCATTACCTCATGAACCAATCAAGAGATAAATCACAAAATATCTCCTAACATTCCAAACAAAACATTATAAAACAAAATATTTAACAATTTTCCTTATATAATTATCTCACTATTATCCAAATCCATGCCATTTTATCATCTCAAATTCATTTATGAAATTTTTCAATTTACATATCAACTATATCATATCATAGAGAAACAATCGATACTAACATGGTACTTCCAGGATCCCAATATCTATTTTCCCAAACAAGGATAAGGTTCAATGCACCACTCAGGTAGCAACATGTCTCATTCAAAGTTTCAATCATACCCAATGAGATTTATGGGAGGTCTAGCCTATAAGAATTTAAATGGTTTCAATTCAATAATATGGGTGCATGAAGTGTTTGTGTGATCACACAAGTTACATAATAGAGGGTCAAATTAGACCTTAGGAAATTGTATTAGACCACCTACCTAAAGAAACAAAATATAAAGAACCAAAATTTAATTATTAGATG
The DNA here is from genome assembly GCA_963277665.1 of Viscum album. Classification (NCBI taxonomy): domain Eukaryota; kingdom Viridiplantae; phylum Streptophyta; class Magnoliopsida; order Santalales; family Viscaceae; genus Viscum; species Viscum album. Next base: position 1,067,793,324 of record OY728137.1, on the reverse strand, counting down.
TCAAAAAATATAGCGATCCCAGGTTGATAGTGATTTGTACACACCATCAATGCTAGATGTCAAGGATCAAAGAGGAAGACAAGAGGAATTCACCAAATCTAGAAAGAACTCCTTGATTTCAATATGTCTACATCTTAACAAGGTTGAACAGATCGATAAATGGATTTAGATAAGTCATTATATCTCTAGAGAAAACCTCAAATTCATGAACCCCGAGTTATGGTGTAATTAGGGGTTATTAGGTGCTTAATAGAGGTTTCTGGGGGGGGATACATTTGTGTACCCAATATTCTCAGCCCTAACCAATAGCATCGAGTATTTGGTTGGTCCACTAGGTAGCTAGTATTGTCCTCTAGTGTACTTATGGCATGGGAGAACCCATAGGATGTATTGTGGGTTCTTATAGCCATACTAAGATACTACCAATAAAACCAGTTAGTGTTATTATAGTACCCTACTATTGCATGCCACCACTAGCCTCCCTTATTAACATTCCTATGACCTGATCACCTCCAAAACAACTATTTATGCAATGACGAAGTCTCAAATAAAGAATTATTGGGGATAAAACAGAATCTAAAAAAGTAAACCACCAAGTTGAAAGACATGATCCAATACAAATAATGTTAAATATGTTATTTAAAAAATTCATTACTGAAACATATTTATCTCAAAAGAAATTTTTTATTTGTTATAAAATATTGTAAGATAGACTATTATATAATAATAATAATAATAATAACTATAATAATAATGTAATCATATTATTATTATTATTAATGGTATTATTATAGAAAAAAATAAATAAATTGATTAATAAAAAATTACCCATTATTTTTGTTATTTTTTTTAATATTTTTATTTATAAATTTATTTTTAATAATAATATGAAACAGTAAGAAGAATATATTTATAAAATAATTAAAAAATAATATTTATTAATATTAATATTGTTATTTTTATTGTTATTGTTATTGTTATATGGTAAAATATTAACAATGATTATATTATTATGCGGTAATTTTAGTTGAGCGAGTTAAGAAAATAATTGGGGATTGGTTTAATCTCACCCAAGAACCATTAAATTTTCATCCTCACACCATGTTGGGGGAAAATCCATAAAGGATCTTTATTTTTGTTAAAATTAAATATATTTTTCATTTATTTTGAGAAATACTGAATATATATAGAAATATAAGGACATATAAAGAATTCTATTTTCATAATAGATCATTATAGTGGAGTAATTGATTAAAATGATGATGAAGAACGGGATAAGATGAATTCATTAGGGTTATCAAACATTTAGAGACTATAAAATTTCCTGCATAGTTGAGACTTTCCAGACAATGGGTACATGTTGTATTGGGTATTTTTAATTAAATCTTAATCATGAAATATTTCATACTATTGGTAAAACCTAGTAATAAGAACATATATTAGGATTTAAATCTCAATCCTCATAATTTTTAATAATAAGCCTAGTATTTATTACACACTTAAACATGATTTATTACATAAACTCTTCAATTGATACAACATAGAATATCAATATTTCTAGTGAATTTGGGTCTTGAGAACAATACATGTGAACTTAAAACATGAACTACACATCTTTATTAAAAAGTTCTTTTACATGACCACACACATTTTTTCATACTTAACATTTCATGGGATAACATGAGGACATGCATAAAAAAATGGTGAGATATAAAGCCTAGTAATGGAGTTAGAAAAGTATAACATGAATAATATAGAACATTTTAAGCAATATTAGTATCAATGGATCATAAGAGTTACATGAACATAAAGGCATGATATAGCACTATTATCATAATATGGAAATGTGGCAACAACATTATCGTGATTTTATCATGAACCAAGGGTCAATGAAATTGTATCATTAGTAAACCCTCATTTCACTTGAATTATCATGATTAAACCCTCATTGCACTTGAAGTATCATGGTACTAATATTTAACCAATGCATTGGAGTGCTATCAGGGCGTACCCTTCTTAATCATTTAATTTCATGCATAACTGTCCCACATGGATAATACAACTTAGATTCATAATACATCATCACTTATGTCATGATAATGGAATGGGGAATTCATATATGAAAATATATAATCAATAAGTAAATGTACATAAAGTTGAATACCCTTGATAGAGAAATTGGCATTGTATTCACTACACAATGAATTTTTCTTGGAATATCACGGTGCAATTTCGGCAGCATAACAACATGTCATAAGATTTCAAAAAATAGTTTATGAGAGATAAAGGGGTGTCTCACCTTATATATATAAAATGGAAAGAATTGGGGTAATATAGATACACGTCCCAATATATGTAATGTAATTTAGATTCAAAATACAAAATAATTTCTTGATTGTAAATTAGAAGAAAGAAATCTATTATAGAATTTCGGCATGGTAATGACTGTACATGGAAGGAACTAAGGAAAGAGAAATGAGTATCTCATCATTAAAAAATAAGGAGGGAAGTATGGGGGAGGTTCAATATCATACCCCCACATTAGTAATTTAAAATAATAGAGTATAAATACACAATGAAATTTGGACAAAATGAGAAAGGAAGAAATTCATTACATGGAAGTGTGATCCCAAAGGCTTGGGAGGGGCTCGAGAGAGGATTCTTGAGAGTGTGGGGAACCTTTGGATGATTATAGAGAGTAGAGGGAAGAGGTTTTTCAAACATCAAGGGATTTGAGGGAATATTAAGTGGGATCATGGGTGGGTTTATATAGGAAAAAAGAGGGAATTCTTATTATTTTTGTTTTCCACAACACACATTAAAGTAATCAAAACCAAAAATAAACCCATGGTTTTTGAAAAGTGTATTTGTAAAGGGTTAGTGGAAAAATTACTTTATAATTCCAATGTATGAATTTATTTAAATATTTTTCTTACTTATGTAGAGGTAAGTCACACCCTCAAGTATATCATTTTAAAAAGTTTAAATGTTTTGAATGTCTTGGAGGGTCCACTAAAGTTGTTTAAAATAAATAAAAGAGAGATAAAATCACATTATTTTAATGGTAAAACATTTATTGTTCGAACTTACTATCTAAATTATTTTATTACATCACTACTTGGACATTATGAGGTCATACAACACATTATATATTTAAAAGGTATTTAATATTTACCCAAAAATTTGACCGACTTAGAAAATTATTAAAAATTCAATGATGGATAATTTCGATATCATGATTCCAAAAATAATATTCTAATTATAAAATTAATTTTTTAAATATGTCTATTTTTACATTTAAAATAAAAACTGATATATATCAAAAATTCACGGGTTTTGTCAAAAACACCATTCAAACCTTAATGAAAATTACTATTGTATTCCTAAAAATTATAAGATCATTTATATTTAATAAAAACAAATTTAGTAATAATATTTCATTAAAATATTATTTTATTCAAAAATTCAATAATTCATCAAAATAGTTTTCTTAATTTAATATTATCTAAAAAACTATTTGTTCATTAAAAACTATTTACAAAGTGAAAATAATAAAATGAATGTATATTATTATTCTTTACAATATTAATTCACATATTCATAGAGAAATGGTATTGTCACATAACACCTTATAACACCCACATAAGAAATAAGGGTAACATGTGTGATGGTGAAAGTCTCTTGGGGTGGCTCGGATAACATTGCTCAGGTGGCAATCTCTATCAACTTACAATTATTTTGTAGGAAGTTTTGTTTGAGCTTAACCTGTTGAATCCTGAATTGGAATTGGTCAAGAGCGAAGCCCAGTGACCCCACATCCATTTTGACCACTCAAAAATGGGCTTTTAACAGAACAATTCAACTAGATGAGGCCATCTCTTCCTTTTGTCTGAGTAAATTGGATTAGTTAAATCCCTATATTTATACTAATCATGTGATAGCTATTCAATGACTATATTATAAATGTTAAATATTATTAATGGTATTTTAAAATCCAAAATCATTAAAACAAATAAGACCATATGTAATATAATCATTTTACATAATAAGACATTTAAACAGATCATGATGAATTTTCATTAATAAATGTTTGGGTCATTACAATCTTACCCTCTTAAGAAATTTCACCCTCGAATTTTGCTTTTCCCACACTAAAAAACTGTCAGTAACTCTTCTTCATCATTTCCTATGAATTCGAGGTTTCCTCTTCAAAATTTTGGTTTCACCACAACACCTTGATAAGGGGAATTGTTATATTTTGTAGAACCTTTTCCCTTTTATCTAAGATCTTCATCGGCTTCACTTCATAGGATAGGTCATTCTTCAATGGTACCACCTTTGGATTAATTACATGTGATGGGTTGGGATTGTACTTCCTCAAGAGTGATACATGGAATACATCATGTACTTGACAGAGGTTCTATGGGAGTGCTAGTTGATAGTTCACTTCTCCAATGCGATTAATGATATCAAAAGGGTTGATGTACCTTGGACTATGCTTTCCCTTGTTCCCAAATCTCATATATATCTTCTAAGGTTATATGTGGAGGAATACCATATCTCATAAATCAAACTATAGGTACCATCGATGATTATCATCATAGCTATTTTTTCAAATCTAAGCAGCTTTAATGTGATGCTGGATGGTCTTAACCTTCCCCTCCATTTCATTAACCATTTCTGGAACTAAGAATTTTCTCTCCCCATCATCATCCCAACATGTTGGTGTTCTGCACCTCTTCCCAAAAATGGCTTCATAAGGAGCCATTTGGATTATAGAGTGGAAACTATTATTGTAAGAGAACTCAAACAGATGAAGATGTTGATCCCATCCTCCTTTTAAGTCTATTAAACAAGATCTCAACATTTCATAAAGTGTTTGGATTATACTATCAGATCGGTCTTCTATTTGAGGATGATAAGCCATACTGATGTACAACTAAGTATTCAGGTATTATTGAAGGCTCTTCCAAAACATTAATGTGAGTCTTGGATCTTGATCGGATACAAATTATAGTGGTACTCTATATATCCATGTCACTTATCTGATATATATATATTCCAGTTGATCCAATGAGAAATACTCCTGAATTGAAATAAAGTGTGTAGTCTTTTTACGATGATCCCCAACAACCCAAATAGCATTGTTTCTTTGTATGTCTTCAGATGTCTAGTGACAAAGTCCATAGTGATGTTCTCCCACTTTTAATATAGTATGGGTAATGGTTGAATCATCCCCTTAGACTTCTGCCCCTCATATTTCACATGCTAGCATTCAAGGAACTTCTATGTATAAATAGAGATCTCTTTATTCATGTTATCCCACTAATAACGCTCTAAAAGATCTTGATACATCTTTGTGTTACCTGGGTGAATATAGAAATTCAAACTATGTACATCATACAAAATTTCATTCATCAACTACAGACATGAAAGAAAACATAGTATTTTCCCAAATCTCACAATTCCTTCTTCATTAACATTTAACTCCATGGATTTCCCTTTTCTGATAGTTTCTGCTTTCTTCTGAATTCCAATGTCATCATTTTGATAATCCTTTAAACTTTTAAGAAGAGACAGTTAAGCAATAATTTGTGAAAGGATTGATGATATTCCCTTATTTATGATTTCCATGTCCATATTCATTCAATATAAGAAGATTATATCCTCTTCAATTCTAATAAATCAAAGAATTGTTGGGTCATTTCCACTTACAGCATCCTCCACCTTATTTTCATTCCCAGGGTGGTAATGGATTGAGTAGTCAGAGTCACTCATCAGCTCTAACCATATTTGTTCAATCATGACCAACTCTTTCTGTGTGAATATATACTTGAGGCTTTTGTGGTCCGTGTATATTTCACACTTCTCCCCAAAAATGTAACCCCGCCAAATTTTAAAAGTGAAGATTACTTCAACCAACTCCAGATCTTGTTTTGGATAGTTTTTCTCATGAAATTTCAATTTCCTTGAATAATAGGAAATTAATTTTTCATTGTTCATCAACAAACAACCCTTTCCCTTCTCCTAAGCATCACTAAATACCACAAAAGTTTCTCCACTTGTGGGTAATGTGAGATCGGGTATAGTGATAAGCCTCTATTTTAACTCTTTGAATCTCTCTTCGCATTTATCACTTCACGATAACATTACTCCCTTATGAGTTATCTTGGTAAGATGGTTGGAAAATCATGAGAAATTTCTCACAAATCGATGATAATATTCATCTATCCTCAAGAAGCAACAGATATATAATATTGATGATGGCCTCAGCCATCCCTCAATTGAAGCTATCTTGGATAGATCCACATATATCCCATTTCTTGTGATGATTTGACCCATGGATGAGACCTCCTTCAAAAATTCCTCACACTTGCTGTAATTTTCATATATCTTTTCATTTTTCAAGGACTCTTGTATAGTTCTTAGCTTCTCCTCATGATCCTACTTGGTTTTAGAGTATATTAGAATGTCGTCTATAAAGACTACCACAAATTTTCTGAGTAATTCTATAATGACTCTATTAGTCATGTACATGAATATTTCTAGATCCTTAGTGAGTTATAAAGGCATTAATATTAATTCATAGTGTGTGTATCTTGTATGAATAACACTCTTGGAGATATCATCCTTCTTCACCCTTGCATAGAAATATCCTGACTGTAAATCCACCTTAGAGAAGTATTCTGGTCCACGTATCTGATCAAACAAGTAATCAATTCATTGTAGAGGATACCTATTATTTATCATGATTTTTTGAGCTCATAATAATTAATGAAGAGACGCATTGACCCATCCTTCTTCTTGATGAAGAAGACTTATTCACCCCATGGTGAAACACTTGGGTGTATAAACACTATATCTAGATTCTGCTGTAGTTGTTTCTTTAACTCCTCAAGCTCGAAAACAGCCATTCTATATGGATTCATGGATATTTGCAACACCCCTGGTATAAGATCCATTGAGAATTCAACATCTCTTCTAGGAGGAAGACCATACAATTCCTCATAAAACACTACACTTAATTCCCTCACAATAGGCATGTCTTCAAGGATATTTTCTTCCTTAGACTAAATCATCTGAGCCCGATAAGCATGCTCATAGCAACGTCATATCCACGCTTGAGATGATGGTCCTAAAAAATATTCATCCTCCTCCTTTCACTTGTACATAATCAGGGGTCGATTCTCTATATAGAGAGTGATTTTCCTCTCACGGAAATTTATTTTGGCTCTATATAAGGAAAGCCAGTCCATGATAATGATTGCATCCAATTCCACTATAGGAAGTATGAAGAGGTTCACCAAGATGTTCCATCCACAAATTATGATAGGGGTGGCATTATATTCATGGGATCTAATGATTTCCCCATTTCCTATTCTCACCGATATCTTTACTTCCATGACCTGTAGTGGTGTTTTGATTGTTCTAGAAAATTTTTGGGATATAAAATAATGATTATAACTAGAATAAAAAATTATGTTCGCTATTATTGAATTATTAAATAGTGTACTTATCACCACTTTGTTTTCGAGTTTCACTAATATTGTAGTGATGGAAAAAAGCTCTCCCTTTCTTCCTTGGAGGTTGTTGGTTTCCTTCAAAAACCCTTGTCTTAGTTCACTAGTTTAAAAAGTGCTCTGGTTCATTGTAGTTGAAGCAATGAACAATGCATTGGGGGTCGAACAGAGCGTTCCTCTCCTCTGTCACAACCGTGTGTTTTTTTGGTCGGTAGTTAATGGCTAGGTTCCATACTCATCCACACCTAAATCATTTCTTCATCCCCTTGATGCAATTTCTAAGGTGCTTATTTCTGCCCCTTTTAAAAGTGGGGTGCTGGATTTTCATAGCACCATTGGATTTATCCATTAGACCTCCAGAATTCATGTCCACCTTACATGTAGTATCCCCATGATACCTCTAAGATTCACCAATCTCCATTTTGACTTTGAAAGAACATCGGACAATTTCCTCATTTCTCTCAATGTCACGGATCTCAAAAGATTTATATAGGATAGGTTTTAGCCCACCAAAGAAGTGGTCAACCTTGCATTCATTGGTAACGACAGAGTCAGTGGTGTATCATGAAATCCTTGGTAATTTTTCCTTATAATCTCTGATGGATTTGTCAGCTTTTTTCATTAGGTCAAGAAAGTCCCTTTCCATCTTAAGTCGGAGAGCTCGAAAAAATTATTTATTGAAGAACATTTTCAATAAATCCTTCCTTTCCGATGCCTCGATCTCCTCCCCAGGATTTGTATTTTTATAAATGTCCACCATTGATCATCTTTACCCTCTAGACGATAAGCATGTAGAAGTACCATATCTTGTTTGAAACATTTATGGGTAGATAATATCTTCTCAATGGAGTTGATCCATTTTTCGATGATTAATGGATCAAATGAACCAATAAAAGTATGAGGTCGTTGTCCCATGAATCTCTCAATTGTGGCTTGTTATTTATTAGGGAGGGTTGAATTTTCTTCTTGAAACATTTTTCTATTAAAAACGCATGTTAACTGATAGATTATCCTGACAAAGTTCATGATTCCCACTCTTATCGGATTGGACATCTCATTAGTATAGTCATCACATTGATCTGAGCATCAGTTCTTAGCCCAAGCCTTCTTGTTTTTGTCTATTAGCTGAAATAAAATGAAAGTTAAGGGTAACACATAAAGGGTAATCCATAGAAAATAATTTATGTCTTATAAATTACATTTATTTTCATAACTTATGAATTTATAGACTTAATATATATGTTATCAATGATCTACTTCCCAACATATATTCTTAGGGGAATTTTTTTATTCCCTTAATAATGGTTCGTACTATGATTATAAATTTACCAATGAAAATCCCTCGAGAGTGTCATAACTAAAAGTTCAGTAAGGCCTATTGTCATGTACCAGTTCCCATTCGATTCAAGCAGAGAGCGGTGTTTTTTGGTTTTAGCCCTAGATACCTCTGTGCTAGGTCTATCTCTACTTGCTCGTATCCAGACAGGGATGTATTTTCTTGGTAAACCACTTACTCAATACTCACCAAAATTTAGGGATGTTTTTTTTATGCTTCGTCTTATCCCTATGGCTTACACTAGGGTTTTCTAATCCTAATCCCAAAAATAACTAAACATATCCTCTAATACAAACTATTACAACTCTTCACTTCATTACACACTTAAACATGATTTATTAAAAAAATAATTTACTTGATACAACATAGATTTAAATAGGTCTAGTGTGTTTGGAGATTAGGAACATTACATAACAACTTAAAACATGAAATACACATCTTTATTAAAACATCTTTTACATGACCACACACATTCCTTCATACTTAGCATTGCATGGGATAGCTTGAGGAAATACATAAGAAAAGGGTGAGCTAAAAATCCTATTAAGGGAGTAAACAAGGAATAACATGAATAATACATTAAATGTTATGTAATATTCATATTGAAGGATCATAAGAAAAACAATAACATAAAGTCATGATATTGCATGATTATCATAACAAGGATATTTGGGAACAACATTTAATAAGATATTAGCATGATCCAAGGATCATTGAACATGGAGCCTGAGTAAACCCTCATTAAACATGAATTATCATGAGTAAAACCTTATTTCACTTGATGCATCATGATACTAATCTTTACCCAATGAATTGGAGTTCTATCAGGGTGCACCCTTCTTAATCAATTCATTTCAAGCATTGGTGTTCTACATTGATCATATAACATGGATTCATTAAGAGTCATCATTTATTCCACGATAAAGAAATGTGGAATTAATACATAAAACTATATAATCAATAATTAAATGTGAATATAGGTGAATACCCTTGATAGAAAAATGGGCATGGTATTAACTACACAATGACTTTGGCATGGAAAACTGTGGTGTAATTTTGGTACCATAACTGCGTTTCATAAGAATTCATAAAAATGGTTGATGAGGGATAAAGCTGTTTCTCATCATATTTAAATGAAATGGAAATTATATGTTTCATATATATATGTGTCCCAACATAATTAATGAAATTTAGATTCATAATACCAAAGAACTTCTTGAATGTAAATGAGAAGAATGAAATCCCTTACAGAATTTCTGCATGGTAACGGTTGTACATGGAAGTAATTAATTAGAGATAAATGGGCTCTAATAATCAAAACATATGAAGGGGAATATGGGGGAGGTTAAAAATAATACCCCAACATTTTTAATTGAAAATAAAAGGGTATAACAACATGAATAAGTTTGGGAAAAATGAGAAAGGAAGAAATCCCATACGTGGGAGTGTGATCCCAAAGTCTTGGGAGAGGCTTCTTGGGAGCTTGGAGCACTATGGGAGGATTATAGAGAGAGGAGGTCAGAAGTTGATCTAGCTCCAACTATATTGAGTGAAGAGGGAGTCAGATCTTTGGTGGTTTTATGTAAGAGATCTGAAGGAATTATTTATTATTTAGTTTTTGGACACCACATAATAAACTAATCAAAACAACAAACCAAACCATGGTTTCTTACAACGTTTTTTTGAAAAATGGGAGTGGAAAAAATTATTTTATATTTCCTATGGGGAAACATCTTAAAATATTTGGATTTATTATATGGTGGTGAGTCACACGCTCAAGTAAATCATTTTAGAAAGTTAAAATGTTTAATTCGTCATGGAGGGTCCACTAAATCTTTGTAAAATAAGTCAAACAAACCTAAAACCACATTATTTTAATGGTAAAAAATATATTGACTGAATATCCTATTTATAGTATTTTATTACATCACTATTGACTCATTATGATGTCATAAAACACATTATATATTTAAACGGTATTTAATTTTTACCCAAAACATCCACTATCATAAGAAATTATGAAAAATTAACTATTGGATTATATCGACATCCTGATTCCAAAAATGTTATTCATTTTAACTAAATAATTTTATAAATATGTGATTTTTTACTTTTAAAATAAAAAACTGACATTTTTCAAATATTCATGGGTTTTTTCAAAAACACCTTTCAAACCGTAATAAAAATTACAATTGTATTCCTAAAAATTATATGATCATTTATATTTAATAAAATTTAAGTTATTAATAATTTTTTATTAAAATATTTTTTAATTCAAAAATATATTAATTCATCAAAATAAATATCTTAATTGAATATTGAATAAAAATACTATTTGTGATTTAAAGTCTATTTACAAAATAAGAATAATAAAATTAATGTATATTATTTATTCTATAATAAAATAATTCCCATAATCGTAGTGATATGTTCTTGTTAAATAACCCCTAATAATAACTGCATAAGACCAAAGGGTATGGTGTGAAAAGATGGTAGACTTTTGGGGTGGATCATATAACATTGCTCGAGTGGTAATCTCTATCAGCTTCAACTTCTCCCATAGGTAGGTCCATTATAGCATAACGTGTTGAATCTCAGCTTAGGCTTGGTCAATATCAAAACACAATTACGCCACCTCCTTTCCTATCTCTAAAATATGGGCTTCATATGGTGAAATTCTACTAGATGAGGTCATCACTTCCTTTTTGGAGTAAATTGGATTTGTTAAAGCCCTATATCTATGCTAATCATGTGATCACTGTTCAATAGATATGTTAGAAAAGGTAAAAATTATTTATGGTATTTTGAAATCAAAAATCATAAAACCGTATATGTACATATGTTATATAATCATTTTACATAATAAGACATTTAATTTGATCAAGTGGAATTTTCATTAATTATCATTTGGGTCGTTAAATTTTTTACTGTCATTTTTTATTTCATATTATTTTTAACTTATTTCTTTTTTATATAATTTTAATTTCTTCACCTTTAATTACTTCATTACATAAATTGGAATGTAAATTTTTGTATAAAAATAATTATAATAATGGAAAAAAATGAAATTATTTTAACATATATTTGTGATATATTTTCATTATTATAAAACTTATTATATCATTCAATGATTTTGATAGATTATATAATTAATGGTTATAAAGTGTTTGAGTATATTAATTCTTTAACAATAGGTTAAATGTAATAATTAAAGACACTTTGATTATAAATTTTTCCCTTGGAATGTGATAAATTTTCATGTCAATGTCTAACTGATATAATTATATCATCTTTGTGAAGGGAACAAAAATTATATAATAACCTCATAAATTACTTTTTTATATCCATAAATAAATAACATTGATTTTAATTCTCTAAAAATACCTAAGACATTATGTTTTGGAATCATGTTGAAAATTTTAGTCTAATACAGTTTTGAAGAACATGACACTCAACTAAAAATTGGAGAAACTATAAATAGGAACACATCCCCCATTTAAAAAAATCGAATATGAAGAAAAATCCAAAAATATAATTTGATAAGGGATTTACAAAACAAAAAATATCATATATTGAAAACACATAATGTTAAATAACAAAAAATTTATAACATTATTGAATCATCCACTAAACTCAACTGTGCAACGCCCTATTGAGTAGAAAAAACAAAAAAAATATACCATTCTAACAAAACATCTTAAAAGTAATTGAAAGCCCAAAATATTTTAAAATTCCTTATTAGAATAATTTTTACAAACATATGATCAATAAAATCCGGGAAAAAACACTACAACAAGACATCAATAAAGATAAACCATGAAACTAAAAAACCCCTAAGCATTAAGAGTTATGTAATGAGAATATTCAGGTTCCACTTATGTGGTGATATAAATGGGATTTATTAATATAATGGTATTATAATATGGTATCATATATTTATATGTATATATATATATATATATGATAATATGATCTACATTACCATAATATTGAACAAGATCATTAGAGAGTATAGAACTTGGTGGGATGTATTTGGATTAATGTTGGTTATTAATATGTGTTTTTTACAACCGAGGTCTAAGTATTGGATTATTTTTAATTAATATTGGATTTTTAGTCAATTAATAGAGGTTTTTAATTATGTAACAATTATCAAAGACGCCTAATGTTATAACCAAGTGTTTATATATTATAAGATCACGAAAATAGGTGAGTAACATTATAAGGATACATGGTGATACATGGATAATGGTTTTGATGAATTAAGAAAAATTATGAACATATATATCATATAAATATTTCATACTTTGTGAAGAAATAAGACCATTACTAACACATGGAACAATAAGTGGAAAATAGTATATACGAAATTGATATACACCGAATTGATATTTAGTAATCAGTGTAGTAATACATGAAAGATTGAGATAGCTATTACTAGGATATCTCCCCACTCACCATGTCTCTCTTTTATCCTTACACTAGGGTTACTTTCCAGTATCTTCGCTCCATCCCTCACATATTACCCCTAAGGTGAGAGGATTTCCTCTATCTTCCTTCCCCTTATCTCATTCTCAATATCTTGTTTTCCTAAGGAGACACATCCAATGTGACTATACCTATTTTTACTGGAACCATCATAAAAAACTCCATATTTTTTGAACCTATGAACCTACAGTGATTTGGGATTATATTTGGGGTGGCATATGAAGATCTTTATCCTTTTGTTTTCTGGTTTCACATTTTTTTTCATTCTGATGGCTCTCGAGACTATCATCTTCAATGTTTCCCATAAGCACTCCTCCTCTACACATATATCCATACCCTCAATGTAATACACCATTTTTAGTCAATCATCATGGTAAATTATGGTTGTTTGGGATGGGGATGTTGGTATATAGAATTTCATTTCCTCTATGTTTTTCTATATTGTCTCTTTCTTCCATCTATTCGTTTTTATTTCTATTTCATGGTTTGGGTCTATATTTTTATTAATTTTGTTCATTAGTTTTTGGTTTAGAATCATCATGTTTCTGGGATTCTGAGAGTGTGTAAAATTCTATATGGTTATGTTTTTTCCGGTTACAGAAGGTGATGGTAGTTTCCTAGTAGTAGATAGTTTCAGTGTTACATTAGTGATGATGATGATAGTTTCCAAATGATATGTTCATATGTTCTATTTTTGTTCCATCGATTGTTTTTCTCTTGGTAATGGTCCTGTTTGTAGGGTTCAGTGGTCATGGAAACTGTCAGTTCTCACTATGGAGGCCTTAGTATGCTCGATACTCATCTCATGCACTAGGATTACACCACTCTTCTCTCTATCAGACTTGCATGGTGATTATCATGATGTCTTATGATGTGAAGATAGAGTGGTATATAGAATTTTTTGTGGTGTCTATCATGGTTGATCTGTCTCTATCTATGTGTCCCAAATGGGATTTTTTATTCATGATTATTATTGATCTTATTCTACTAGTGGTTTTTGTTGTTCAGATGTTCTATGGAGTTATTTTATGGCATATTTATTTCTTCAAGGATGAAGTGAATAATTATTGTGAAGAAAAGTTTATGGTGATGAGATTTTTTTGTGATGGAATGATGGAAAGTTATTTCTCATTGTAAAAATGAAGATGATAGTGATGTGATTTGGCCAACACTCATGCCAGTAGAATTGATTTGTGGTGGATTCTCACCGGTGAAATGGACATGGTTATTTTTCAATGTCAGGAAATGTGTCTCAATGTGGATCAAATATTAGGGTCTCTTTACCCATGGTGATTATGTGGTGTTTTTATTTATGTGTGTTTTTTAATTTTTTACTCATGGTTTTGATTGATGATAATTTTAAATTGATTTTATCTTCTTAAATTTTGGGTTTTGGTTTTCGAATTTTTGAATATACGGTTACAAATTAACCTTAAATTGGATTTTAAAAAATTCAAAAAATAAATTTATTTAGAATATATTAATATTATTGGATCCAGCAAAGTGATAACATGGATATTATAGAAAATGAAAGGTGAATGTTTCTTAAAATAGAAAGGATAAATAAGATCTGAGATGATATCTAAATTAAGTTAATATTAATGGATCGTGATCTTATAATAAAAGAATATATGATGTTATAAAATTGATTTTTCTCATTTAATAAGGCTTAGGTTGAAGTATGGGAATGTTTGGAGGTATTTTTAAAAGTATAAATTTTGTTAAA